>PVLA01000338.1:0-610108 GCA_004027455.1 Hydrochoerus hydrochaeris | reverse complement strand
TCCTCAATGAGTAGGGCAGGCAGGAGAATGAAGGAGAAAACTAAACAAAGGCAGAAAAGTAGCATGGCAGAAATGAGGCAGAGAAGGATACCTAGAAACTCTAACATAGATGGCCTGGATACGCTATATTGTTAATAGTGCACCAGGAATTAAAACACACATTACTCACACTACTCTGCTTAGATGTATTATATTCTGTCCCAGTCATTCTACCTGTGCTAGATTTGAGGGCACAGACAGTAATCCTGAAAGTAACAGGATATAGTACAGTAATCATCCTTAATTTCCTATTAACTTAATCTAAAGCTCTGTAAAACCTACACAGTTTTACCATGACTGATCATAATTGAATTTGGTTTGTTGGATTGCTGTTTTGTATTGATAGATTTTATTCAAAGCTGTTATGACTGATTGTATGAAGTCTGAGAGTATAGGCAACTGCAATTAAGATGACAAGATCCACTAGAATATCTACTCTGGTTTGATTATTACCTGCTTTTGAAGTTTTATACTGTCTACAATGTTTTATTTTACTAATATTGTTATTTACTGCTATACTCAATTATATTGTTATATTCAATTATGCCTGATGATACAGACATTCTATTGAAGATAATAAGGAACAACACAGTAATCATTGTAGATCACCTTGTACTGTGGTTTTATATGACTTTTTGGTTTCGTGTTTTTATAGGAATTTGTTTTGTTTTGTCTTGCTAAGTTTTGTTTTTCCCTCTAATACAGAAAGGATAGAAATACACGTAAAGATTCATGCATGAGTAGCTGTTTACACTCTCACTGTTTGACTATCTACTTTGTATGCTTTAATTTTGTAACTTGAACAACTATTTCTAAGAGGATAATATGTAATTTATTAACTAGTGATTTCTTATTGTTTATCTTTTTTTTGGAATTCTGTATTATCTCTACCCTTTACATGCTTTAGTTTCTCTTTAAATAAAATATTTTTAAAAAATCAACATAGTACTGGAATAAAAACAGACCTGACGCTCAATGGAATAGACCAGAAGGTATAACTATGAACACACTCAACTACCTTAACTTTGATAAAAGGGCCAAACATGTTCAGCAGAAGAATGATAGTCTCTTTAATAAATGGGGCTGGAAAAACTGGCTATCCATATTTTGAAAACTAAAACTAGACCCATGCCTATCACCATGTAATAAACTGAAATCTAAATGGATCAAAGATCTAAATATTACAACAGAAACACTAAATCTGTTGGAAGACAAGGTAGATAAAAATCTCAAAGACATAGAGGTAGGTAGAGAATTCATGAATAAGAACCAAACTGCACAGGAAATACTTCCCAGAATCAATAACTGGGATCATGTCTTATTAAAGTGTTTCTGCATGTCAAAAGAAATCTCCAGCAGAGTGAAAAGAAAACCCACAAACTGAGAAAAAAATCTTAGTGAACCGTCCCTCAGACAAAGGACGTCTGTCTAGAATGGATAAAGAATTTTTAAAAATCAGACCCTCAAAATTCAAAGACCCAATCCAAAAATGGACATCCAAGATGAACACACAGTTCTCAGATGAAGAAATATGAATGGCAAATAAATACAGGAGAAAATGTTCATCATCATTGGTCATTAGAGAAATGCAAATTAAAACCACACTGAGATTCCATCTCACTCCACAAAGAATGGCCAAGATTATCAAAACTACCAACAAGAAATGCTGGAGAGGTTGTGGGGAAAAGGAACTCTTTGGCACTCTTGGTGGAAGTGTAGACTGGTACAACCACTGTGGAGGTCAGTCAGGAGATTCCTCAAAAAGCTGGGATTGGAAGTCCCATTTGACCCAGCTATTCCACTCCTAGTCATATTCCCAGAAGAACTGAAAGCCTCATACCACAGTGATATATGTGCACCCATGTTTATAGCAGCACAATATGTAATAGCCAGATATTGAAAACAACCTAAATGCCCATCAACTGAGGAATGGATAAAAAAAAATGTGGTACTTTTATATAATGGAGTACTACTCAGCCCTAAAGAATGATCACATTGATATATTTATAAATAAATGGATGCAACTTGAAACTACACTCATAAGTGAAATAAATCAAACTCACATGTATAAATACTGCATAGTCTCCCTAGTATAAGAAAAGGTAAGAGTGCATAAGATTCTATGGTAATAATGGATCCCCATTATATTGTTTTGAAGTCTTGTAATGTTTTCATTCATTGGTTGCAATGGTTTTATTCTATTTTATTTGACCTTATTATGTGTGATGGTATGAACACCTAATTTGAAGAAAACAAGCACTGTGTCAGCCATTGCTGATTTAATGTCATCTGGCTTTGAAGTCCTACCATGTTTTTGTTCTTCTATCACCATTGGTTCTATCATGTTGTGTGTTACTGCTTTTTAATATGGGTAATAATGTAAACAAATTTTTTATGGAAAATGAGATATTATAGTAGCCATTGTTCATTTTCTCTTATTTGCATCAGGATGCCTTGTAATAGTTTCATTCTCTTGATGCTTTTATTCAAACTTGTTATGTTTGATATTATTGTTTGTGAAGCTATGCTCAACTATTTCAAAGAAAGAGATAGTATGGTAGCTACTGTTGATATCCAGTTGTCTTGTTGTGAAGTGCTGTGTTGCTTGTATTGTTCTCTCCTGATCTGCGTTGTTCTGTCCTCTTTTGATTTATTCTCTGTAAAATAAAAAGAAAATTTTAAAAAAGAAAAAACATGCAGTGTTTTGACTATTGTCTTCATCTATTATTTTGTTATGAAATTTTGTTTCACCTTTTTCCCATAAAATAAAAAAAATATCGGGTTCTCCTTATTTGTAAAAGACAGAGGTACATCACATCTCTTATATACTTTTAAATTGTATTATTCTAAAAAATATAATCTAATATAACTTATTAAGATCTATGATTTTATGTTTTACAAACATCCAGCATCTCTGTGTGACTCATTTTATCTGTTACGCCCTCAAAAAACCCACATGATACAATCATCTACCAAATAAAGTACTAAGATTATATTCTTCATTATTTCAACTGTTTTAACTCAGTTCACCTCTACCACTGTTGTATTGATAAGTACTGTCTCTGCAGATTGCAATTCAATATTCTGATTTCTCAGTTATCTCCAATAAACTCATCCACAACCACAAATAAGCCACACACTAGATGATTAAGCTCTAGACCATGGATGTCCAATATTATACTTACTAAGTATGTAAGTCTACTTAAATTTATTGAAACTAAATACAGCTAATAACTCATTTTTTAAACTATGCTTGTCATGCTTTAAGTGTACCAAAATGACTGTTGGTTTTGAACTGCATAGATACATAATATTATTATTTTAGAAGTTTGTACTGGACAGAAACCCATTAGAGTCTAGACATTTTCATTCCCAATATCAATACTTTTTATACTGTCTCAATTTCAGATATTTCACTCCCTGAACTCCACGTCCTGTCTTTCCAGTTTACCCCTAATAACTATATGGGCTACTGGCTTCAGTGTCCACTAAGGATACCAAATTCACTGACAATGCCACATTTTTGTTCATCAATTCCTCATATCTAGTTGCTTGTTTAATCTGGTTTAGACATTTATCAGGGTCAATTATAATAGCCATTTCCTTGTATACTGCAACAATTTTCTCTCTTATCTCTTCACTCATCCTAAGCATTTTGATGCAACATGATTCAATACAACTCTATCTGCACCACACCTCTTATGAGTAGCTGATTGACTATATTAACTGGTCTTACTGCATGCTTTTTGCACCTTAACTTCTCAACAGTCTTACTAATCAATGCTTCCTACTAATGCCCTAAAAATGAGTAGCTATTCTCGAATTGTTTTTCCCTTTCCTCAATTTCAAGTCACGATCTGTTTTTCAATTATCCTGAAAAAATGAATACAATCTGAGGATACTTTCCTTTGTTCTGCCAACTGTATATGTGAAAATATCTGCATATGTAAGGAACGTGGTATCTCTCTCAATAATGTTTATGTTTCCTTAGCACCTTTATCTATGATTGATCTCCACCTGTATTTTAAAATTCATCCTGTCTAGATGGAAGTAATAGTTATATCCTTTAGGACTTTAGAGGTTTAACTTTTATTTTTTTCTTTCTTTAATATCATTTTCACTTTTTAAAATCTTTACCCATTCACTCACCTCAGCTTACAAACATAATATTCCCAATCTCTAAAATAAGTATGAAATATCTCCTGTGCATTCCCACATACTGTGACCCCTTTTTCTAATATTCATTACAGCGGATGAGATCAAAAGACTATTTATTCCTCCTTTTTCTCCTACATTTCCTAAACCCATTCTAGTCAGTCTTTTCTCCTCAATGGTCCCACAAAAATATTCCTGTCAAAGTCAATATTAACATCCATATCAGCTAACCCAATGGGTATCTCTTGAGTTTCATCTGCTCAACCTTATGCAGCATTTGACATAAGTGATTATTCCCTTTTCTTCAAGCACTATCTTCCTCCAAATACTTTAGTCTCCAGTACACCACTCTCTTGGTTTCCCTTTTACTCCATTCATTCCCAATCCTCCATCAGATTCATTGACTCCTCCTTCACTGATTTCAAACTTTTGTGTCTTTGGGTTGTTTAGTTCCTGGTCCTCTTTTATCTCTTATTCACGTTGCTGGATGAGCTCAACTAGATTCAGGTCTTGATGTTAACAGCCATCTAGTGACAGTGTCCCAGTTCATATTCCTCAAGTCTGCTTGATCTCCAAGACAACTCAGTTGACTGGATTCCTGATGTATTTATTTAGATTTGAAACCTACATAAAAAAATTAGAGACCCATCTCAAGTGTTCCCCTCATCTCAGTAAATGTAAACTCACTGGTTAGAATTCCTCAGCCAAAAACTTGAAATCTCCCCGCTGACTTCTACTCTCATGTGAATTACATCCACCATAAAATAGTATCCACTATAGGAAATAACAAGACACAGCTGTCAAATGTAGAAACATTTTTGATTTAGCGTGTACTAAAGGAAATACTGAGTACATAAGATAGGAAGCTATTCGCGATCTATTCCTCAGGAATCATTCCATTCTCACACATCATGCCTACTTCAGAGAACAGTTGTGAAGAACACCCTAGAAGTAAGGACCCAGAGAATGATCAAGATACGACTAATTTCTAATTATTTCTGAGAAAGGGAATGGATATCAAAGCCCAAAGAAAATAAAGAAAAAGAAAACGTGAAGAAAAATATGGCCACAAGGAGGAGACAGAGTATGGAATTCATTTGGAAATGTGTATTCTCTTGCTTAGGATTCCAAGATATCTCGATCTACATAAAGGGGCTATAAAGGCATATTGATTGATTCAAATCCTGAAGTTATAGTTATATTCCTTAGGGCTTTTGGCAATTTATCTAATTTTTTTGTCGTATGTTTCTTATTAGTAATATTTGCATAAGTGTAGAACCTACCACAAAGGTGACTGATAAAAGCACAGGGGCAGCTATCCCCCCCCTTTTTTTTTTTTTAACTAAAGTGAGTTTGAACTATTCTAGAGGATCTCTCAAATGGAAGAAACTCTTGTAATTGCCCAGGTTCTTACACTGATGATTGAGCAAACCCAAGGGAGCACAGCCAGGTCTGTCCCGAGCCTGACCAGTCGCTTGAATGTCTTAGGATGAGCTTTTACAGCACTGATGGTGATGATGCGATGCTGTCTTGCTCCCTGCTATCTTTGCTTTGTTATTATCTACGTCCTCCATTCCCCACTAAAAGCAAAACTCATTTCTTTTATTTATTACTTAGTTCCCTGAACATAGAAGAGTAGCTGGGACAGCTACAGTGGTGAATCAGTATATGTTTGAATGGCTGATTAGTTAATAATCTCTTCCTTATATTACTGCGTAGTAATTTTAATAGGAGAGCATAACACGATATATCACAGCATGCTTCACATAAATCCTCAATTCTAATGTATTTGATCAACTGGCTTTTCTACAACATAACACACTTACTCAGACTTCCAATTTGATGAACATTCCCTTATCCTTTCCATGCTAGGCAAACTTTACTTTTCCTTTGAATCTTATAAATCCTACTTGATTGTTATTAGCTTTTTACTTACATTGTTTTCTGTGCATATGCCAGATAACCCTAAGTGGTATGAGTGCTGTCTTGTAGGCTTTGCCTTCACCTTCTCTATTGTGTATGTGAACATTGTACTGTAGTTGTCTGATAGTTATCGTCTAATGCAATAACTTTTAATAAACCTCATTCCATTTTTAATCCACATATTTAAGATTTCTGAAAATGAAAGAGAAAATGTTAATTATATCTTTCATCCCATGACAGAAATCCTACCCTTTTCCTAAAGTAATTAGTTTTTTACATGTGTACTAAGCTAATAAGTAAAAGATGAATGAATAGTTTAAATGCAGCAGAGAGGAAACAGTATATTACTACTAAAAGGATCAAAGGCTTAGTTTAAAAGTAATGTGCATGAAAAAGTTTGTAAAAAGAGTTCACCAACTACAAAATGCTCACTTATTTTCTTTCAGCTTACATTGTACTAATATCTGCAGCAGTCAGCATCTTTTCCTGTCTTTCTCTTTTTCACATCCACTAGCTATCATTATATATCCATCTGTCTTACTCAAAATGTTACTCATTCAACTAATTTCTTATTATATCACTGCATTGCTCCTCTGATCCCAGTGTGTTGTCAACCATTTTTGATCCATAAGCAAAGATAGCAAGTCTGGACAATAGGTAAATTTGAAAGCCATTTTACTGTAGTGAAAATTATTTGGCTACTGGTAGACTGATGCAGTTTATAAAGTATAATCCTAGAAAATTTCCCCAAATTTCTTAAACTCCTCTTCCCTCGTGTGTAAAATTAGAATGAAAATGTCTTTTGCACATATATGCATCCATCAAACACCTACTGAGTGGTAATTTATGTTAGTTACTTTGTAAAGCTGTGGAATATATCATTCTGGGGACACATAACAAAAATTTAAATCTATGAACTGAGATGTGGCCTGTGCTTACCTAGCATGCACAGGTATACAGTGCAGTTCAATTCCAAGCACTGCAAAAAAAAAGGAAAAATTAAAGGATATAAGATGATTATGTGACAGTGATGTGTCATAGAAAAACCATGAAGTAAGGAAGAGAGTAAAGAATGTGAGCTGGTTAGTAATAGGGTAGAAGATTTCCTAAATGTTAGAAAATAAACTTTAGGTAGTTAAGATTTCAGACTGTGCTCTGTGACTTTACCCAGCCCAGTATATGACTTTTTTCATGAATACTAAACACCGGTGTCAGTGTCTGAAACACAGTATTAAATATTTGATTTAAAATAAAAAAGTATTTCACATTAAAATAACTTTAATGTGTAAACTATTTTTACTCCACATTTGCTCTCATCTGTTGCTCTCATCCGGAAATTTGGAATGAAGAGCTTTTATTTAAAGCCATGGTTTACAAAATAAAGAAAAGGGAGAGAAGGTAAATGACAAGTGGAAATACATATGAATAAGGACCGTCTAGGATCGATAAAAGGCAGTTAACGAAGACACTGGGTTTTGTAAAAGGAAGAAACTTTTGTTACATTTTATCTCATTTTGTACTTGTCTAGTAACTTTTGCTGAATAATTCATTTTATATTTAGAGCACATGAAGAAGGGGAAAGCAAAATTAAGAGGAAAAGTTACAAAGGCTTTTTCCTTGACCTTGCAATTCTTTATATTCACCCTGCATATTACTAACATAAATAGGTCATGTTGAGGGTACTACAAGGTACATCTATTTACATACACCCTTAACCTCTGGCTGCAGCTGGAATTATCAAAGAGCAGTGACGAATGACAATCAAAAGAGAAAAGAAGCAAAGAAATTAAGCAATATGACTTAAGCTTTCCTAGGGTTAAGATGAAGCATGAACTTTTGTGCCTTGAAAGGATACACATGATGGCATATCCCTTCGTTCACAGCTGAAGATAAGGAAACAGGAAGCAAATATCCTATCTACTCCTTTACCACAAGTTATTATTATTTTTGCATTTTTGTGTTCAAGGGCTATCTCTGAACAGCCATGAAAAGGTTTCCTGGAAAACAAAAAACAAACACAAAGAATATGTGTCCTGACTCACATGGTTCTACTCTACCAGGGAGAGGAGGATCACAGACTCTGGCAGACACTGAGATTGTAAGAGAAGACACTGCGCTTTGCAAAATCATTGATTCTTGAACTAACTTGCAGTCCAAGGGAAGCCATGCAGGATGAAGATGGATACATTACCCTAAATATTAAACCTCAAAAACCAGCTGTCTCCTCAGGTAAGAAGGTCCAGTACCAGAAATTTGGGAGTTAATTAGTGTAAAGGGCAAATCCTATTCTCTTTTTTGTCTACTAGTGACAATATATTTAATGTTATTTATTTATCTATTTTCTTATTCTTTTGGAAGCATTTGCATAGTGTTTATATAGGCTCAAAGGGACATATTTAGAGTATAAGCAGCAAAGATACAAGCAAAGGACATTATATTATGACCTTTATGATTTAATGATGAAGATATAGAGGCCAAGAGAACAAGGGAAGAGAAGGTTTGAAACCTTCATTTTACAAAAGTCAGAAAAGGGATATGATTTTCCAGCTGTTGCTTACTAAAGCAATTATTTATGTGGGTGGACACACACACACACACACACACACACACACACACACACACAAAGAAGCAGGAGCCTTTAACCTTTAAGGCCTATAGCTTGGCTTAGACAGGGAAAATCACCTGGTAGTGGAGAGGGGTAAGAGACGTGGGGGTAGGTGCTTATGCTTTTTATTGGTGATCAACAAGAGAACACAGGCGAGAGCTACCAATAATGTTGCTTATGACATTTGCAAGATCCTGAGAAGACGGGGGCAGGGATGATACCACTGTCTATGCCTTATATTTTTATTATATGCCTACAGTTGACTCTGATTCCTCTTCTTGGTGGCGTGTGATGGCTTTAATTCTGCTGATCTTGTCCCTGGGGATGGTGGTTGCACTGGTGGCCCTGGGGTTTATGTGTAAGTATTGATTCTTTGCCAAATATTTGATCTGAGGAAGGTGCTACCTAGGGGTCCTTGTAATCTGGTAACATTTTTTTTTACTCTTTTCCTATTTGCCAGTATTTTAATCATCCTTGCCATGGCTGCCAATATGCTCTCAATAAAGGAAAACTCTTAACTTTTTATCTGATTAAAATCACTTTAAATTTTTTCATTAATTACAGTTATTCTTACGGTTTAAAACCAGCTTTAAATTTCCCCTCAGCATGCATCTAAACTGTATTTTCTAACAGTTTTCACTTTTGTTTTATTTTATTTTGAAACTCAACCAACCCAAAATTTTCTCAATTTCATGCATAAATCTTATGTCTCCATGTTTGAATTTTGCTTCATCTATTTATTCCCCTTACTTAAAATGTCCCCCTTCCTATTTCTTTTATTGAAATAGTGCTTCACTCCCTATAAATCTAAGCCTTATGTTGAAATTGTAGTTTGTATATTGCTTGTTCTATGTTTATTTCTATAGGAAACTTTGGAAGTTTTGATTCATCCTGTTTTATCTGTGTAATTTCCACAGTATTTTACACATAATAAGAACTCAATACACTCTCTTAAATGAATTAATATTTTGGTATTACCTGAGAAACAGAAAATAACCAAGGTCACCCACTCACCTCTACAAACTCTTTTTACAAACATGTATTTAAACGAAATTTTAAAACTGCTTTGGGCATGTTATTGATCTTGAGAGTTTCATATTTATCACTTCCTTCAAATAATTTACTTATTCTTTTGGATATCACTGAAATGTCTTACACAGTTGTTTTCATCTCCCCGGTCCCCCTTACTCTTACTCACTCCCAGTACTCATTCACTCATGTGTATCTAGTAACTTTTTGTGCACTGGCTATTATTCTGTTGAAGTGAAAATTCATTGAAATGTCCTCTTACCACTTCTATGATGCGGATTAACAACTGTAATTTCTCTAATTTCCACATCTAGCTGTCACACAGCAAAACAACCTACAAGCTGAGAATAAAAATCTTTCGGGAAATGTTCAAAAACTAGCAAGGAATTTCTGTCAATATATAATACAACAAATAGAAGAAAAACAAAAGCGCAGTGCCGGTATGTGTGGCTGGTAACTTCCTCCTCTCCCCAGTTCAGGAGTGTTTCTGAGACTCCAACGGAAGGGAATCTTGAGATTGGCAGGAAACACTGCGGGGAGGGCTGGGTATGTGAAAAACCTTGAGAAGGAAGAGGGACTTATACTTGTATTCTCCTTCAGATCACAAATGCAGCCCCTGTGAAACAAACTGGAGATATCATGGAGACAGTTGCTATGGATTCTTCAAGCACAACTTGACCTGGGAAGAGAGCAAGAGGTTTTGCTTTAACTGGAATGCAACTCTTGTGAAGATTGCCAGCAAGAACACTCTGGTGAGGAGGGTCTCACGTCAAAGGAATAAAGACAGAAAAATCTTAAATGTAACATTGGACACTTTTTACATTTTTTTGTTAAGTCTTCTAGCTTGGAAATTCATCATTCGCAGTAAAAATATAGAGAACTAAAATATTGAACCCAGGTTATTGCACAGAATTGCCATAGTTAATCAATGAAATTGGCTTGTACCTTCCCGGGAGCTGAAGTGCACAGTGAGTCAGACAGGCGTCAGCCCTGGGGTGTGCATCACTCCGTTCTGTGTTCCCTGGATCCAGGCTGGCTGCTTCAGCTGTTTTCTCCTGGAATCACATACTGTTGGGGAAGATATTTAGTGAAATAAACCAGCTGTTCTTTCCACTGAGGCAAAATGAGTGAATGCCCTAAAATTACAACTCCATTATAAAGAGATCAAATGTAAAATATAGCCAGAATTGTATTACTCTAGACGCATTACAAGTTGAAGATTTACAATTAAGAGAAGAAGCAATATATTTTTTGAGAAATAAAGAAATTGTAAAATTTCAGGTGGAATTTACCTGTCATGTCCTATAGTGAATTTACATAATATGGACCTTTTACTTTATTATTATTATTTTTGTCTTTTTGAGACAGGGTTTTACTATGCAGTTCACGGTGGCCTTGAGCTCACTTTGTAGCCCAGGCTGGTCTGGAACTCACAATGATCGTCCCATCTCAGGCTCTCAAGTGCTGGGGTTACAGGCATATGTCACCACACCTGACTCTGTAGGGACACATTTTAAAGAAAAACTGAAGAATTAAAAGGAAAGGGATAGATGGTTAAGACTTTAAGAAATATGCAATGACTTTCATGTATTATCTCCTGTGTATTGTCATTCTGAGCCTCTTATGTCTTTCAAGAAGCCTAAGAGATTTTTTATTGTTTAAGAATGAATTTTTCTCCCCAGTACCAAAAAAAAAAAAAAAAACAAGGATTTTTGCTAGTCATTTTAGAAGGCATAAAAATATGTGAGCATTTGGTTTCCTTTTTACTTACTTACCCATCAATTAATTGATTGTCTATTTGTTAATTTGACATTGAAGGACACCTATTTCATGACATGGACAAATATATGTAATAAAACAATAATCCTTAGCCCCCAAAGACTTATATTTTAGTAGGAGCAATAGGAAATGAACAAAACAAATACCTTTAGTATAGAAGATAATAGCAATAGTTTCTAAGTGTAAAAAAATCAATCAAGAAACATATCTTCATTCCAAAACAATTCAAATTAATACAGTCCTAAATGTCAAGCATAACTCATTAATATTAATATTAATATAGACTATAATCCAATATTTGTATGATATCTCACTAAGTCTTTGTGTTTGTCACTACCAAAAGCTGTAATGGCATTCTGGTCATTAAATTTATTTATGTTTGCAATAGGAGTACTTCAAAGACAGGACTGTTTTCATTCGTTGGGTTGGATTATCTCGCCAGAATTCTGATAAAGTCTGGTTGTGGGAAGATGGATCAGTTCTCTCCAACAATATGTAAGTCACTGGGCACTCAGAATAGAAGGAACCACTATAAATCTGAGACACTTTTCTCAAACACAAGTCACTTGAAAGTTGACATATATGTCTAAATTCTATTATGAGTTTTGCAAGCGACAGCCAAGTAATTTACAGCCTACTCCAAACCAAAGGACACTGATAATAGAGTTCTGTTTTTCTCTGTTTCATTCTCTTTGCCTCAGCTATGATTCAGTTTTATTCCCTGTTTTTCCTCTTTCATCTCTATGTCTGACATTACAGTTGGAACATTCTGTGTGCGTGTGTGTGTGTGTGTGTGTACACATTTATGCTCAATTTGATCTCTCTTCCCATATTTTTAGAATAAAATTGT
This sequence comes from Hydrochoerus hydrochaeris, assembly GCA_004027455.1. Lineage (NCBI taxonomy): Eukaryota > Metazoa > Chordata > Mammalia > Rodentia > Hydrochaeridae > Hydrochoerus > Hydrochoerus hydrochaeris. The sequence continues at coordinate 597,728 of PVLA01000338.1, read as the reverse complement.
CATCATTATTTTATAGTTCAAAGTTAGTATCTTAAGAATTCTTTGGAGTTTCCCTACTCTACCCTGTCTCTCTAAAAATCAGATGCATCGTAGGTCAGAAGTCATTTCTAATGCATATGACTTGAGGCTCTATCCTTCCACAAACAATTCAAGCAAATAGCCACCATTGCATTAGCCGTCAAGTAGTTTAAAATGCTTTCCAGTCTCTAAACTCAACTCATTTTATTCAACCTATCAAAACTGTAGCCTCTCTCTAATTAAAATTTAAATTCATAGCCAAGGCTTATATAATCTGATCATTATGTAAATTACTAGTTGTATTCAATAGATATTTGTTACTTTAGATTGGGGCCTAGGACACCATATATAAGCAAGCCTCTTGCCAGCTTTGACCTTGATAATCTACCATTTGCTGCCTGTTGTACAAAATGGCAGGTAAAGTGGTGGTGTTCTCCTCATTATTTCAACAAATTAAAACTTTTTTTTTCTGTCAGGCTTTTGTACCTACTGTTTTCCTCCTCAGTGTTCTATTTCTGTGACTCTATGACTGACATCCCCTGTGAGTTAAGTTTCAGTTTAAACATCACGTCTGCAGTGAATTTAAGACTAATTACCCAAACTCAGTTACCTTCTCTTCAACCTATTCCTTTATGGGCCAGCTTATCTTCATTGTTTTATTGTTACATAATTCTTGTCACTCTGAGGTTTTCTTGTTTATTTATTTATAGGTTTCTTACTAATACACTTCCATTGAATCATTCAATTCCCCAAAACTTAAGTTCCCTTCCTTTTCCTCTCTGTCTCATTCTCTGTCTCCCTCCCTTACTTACTTGTTCTTTTGTCTTTTTCTTTCTTTCTTTCTTTCTTTCTTTCTTTCTTTCTTTCTCTCTCTTTACCTTTGTCTTTCTGTTTATTGTTGTACTAGGGGATTGAACCCAGGGCTTTTACACAATCCCCAGAATTTTGTTTGTTGTTTTTCTGCACTTTATTTTGAGGTAGTGTCTTATTCAGTCACTAAGTTGCCCAGTCAGGGCTCAGACTTGTGAATCTCCTATCTTAGCCTTCCAGAATGGAAACTTGCCTTTCTTTACCACTCTATTCTCAGCAAATTGAACAATTTTAGTAAATAGTTGGTATTTTTAGCATTTGTCTAATATATATATATATATATATATATATATATATATATATATCACAAAGAGTCTACTAAATTATGCCAACAAGTTAAAGAGCAATTACACTGTAGCATGCTGTTTTAGATCTACCACCCAGTAGTATAAGTTCTCAATTTGAAAGTATTTAATGAACTGTGTTTTCCTTGAGCTTATTCCCACATTTTGCAGCTGCTTTCCCTACAAGAATCTGTCTATCTCTGTTTTTCTCAATTCTACTCTTCCCCCGTTGGTAAACTGCAGTCTGATCTTGTAGATACGGCCTTTGTTATCATAGCACAGCTGTGTTCATCTCTTCCTCTGGACTCCCATTATTAGTCGGTCTTCACCTGATCCTTGATTTTGTGTTATAATGCTTGATTAAATTGTAATAGGTTTTTTTGGTATGTGCATACTTTATATGCCAAACATCTTGGAAGTTTCTCATAATGAAAATGTTCATTCACAATTTGACTGTTGTTTATTCATTTTTCAAAAGAAGGCACTCTACCTTTTTTTTTTTTGCAGGCTTGACTTTTTCCCAGATGGAAGAGAAAATATGGACTGTGCTTATTTTCATAATGGGAAAATCTACCCTGCCTTTTGTAAGAATAGACATTATTTAATGTGTGAAAGGAAGGCTGGCATGCCATATGTGGACCTGCTACTTTAACGCCAAAAAGATGGACATGGTATAAGACAAGTGTTTGTATAATAAAATTTCTATATGAAAGAATCTCAAGCATAAATTGCTCATTTTTCCTTTTTCCCCTTGGAGTCATTTTTTATGTTATTTTTGCTTCCAACACTGCTTGCTTGACCCCTTTGACCCCTTCTTTGCGTATTTAGAAGGCAACACGTGAGTTGATTATTCACTTTTCAATTGTTCTATTTTCCATCAGTTTTCTTTCTCTTTGTCTTTGATTTCTAATTACTGTATTTGAGCATACTATAATTTTCTTCATCTTCAGATGTATACATATAAAACTAAAATTAGGACAAGAAAAGATGGGGCTTAAATTGCACAAAATATCTAAGTTTAAAGGGCAGCATAGAGTAGAAATAATTCTAAATTTGGAATATGAAGAGTAACTGGAATGGTATGGTCAGTCAACTAAAGTACAGCCAGGAACCAGTCATGTAGCCTCTTTAACTTCCACTTTCCCATATTTAATGTAGGGCTTCACATTATTAACTAGAACAGAAACTCCGTGAAGACCAACATCATGAATTATCTTCTCCATTCTGTTACTAGGACAAGCACAGATTCTGATCCTCAAGAAACAAAGTTACGTGCTTTTCATTATGTGAGACAGTTCATTAAATATACATTAATCAATAAAACAATGAACAAATAGAGCTACTATTCCAAGTCCACTTCTGATCAGAATCAACAGTAGTAATTTGCAAGAAACTTCATGGGATTTTTAAAATGAGTAAATGAACCAAGAGGCACAAGGCAGAAGAACAAGTAAATGTTTTATCTATTTTATTTCCTGGCACTTCTATGTTTGTCTTTTGCTGAATAACCTAGGAAATATTTATGGAATATGTGGAGAGACAGCTTTTACAGGATAAGAGGCAAAAAATGCATTTCTTTCCCACAGCTTCCCTTCATTAACTGCTGTGAGTACAGTTGATAACTATGACTCTTAACCATTTCAGTTGAAGCGTTTTCTACATATGATGATTTACAAGCACAAATACTAATGGTGAAGTCAGGAAAATGAGACATGGAGACCTGTGTTTTCAACAGATATCTTTTTCTGGTTTTTACACAAGTACACTTTAATGTATTTCAAGAAACATTACTTTAGAACTTATTCCATACTTGAGTTTGGGGTAACTAATGCAGCTTCTTTAAAATGCAAGTTTTCTCATGGTGAAATGGTATTAATATAATTATCTTGTAGGTAGAATAGTTGTGGGAATATCTTTTAATAGTATCATGTATTGATAAGAACATCAAGCATGTAATAAGTACTTGATAAATATGTGTTGCTTTTAGAGCTTTGTGCACTAACACTTGAACAATTTCCTTGTTTAAAACTGTCAATAAACAAGCATTTTTGAGAAGCTGAATACAAATAGCAGAAATTCCTCAGATTCTCTTCACCACTTCAACTATCTAGAGATCTTAACTTTAAGAAAATTTCTTTCTTTCTTTCTTTCTTTCTTTCTTTCTTTCTTTCTTTCTTTCTTTCTTTCTCTCTTTCTTTCCTTCTGTCCTTTCTGTCTTTCTTTCTTCCTTTTCTGGTATTGAGCTTAGGGAATTGCACATCTTATTTTTAAAATTTTGTTTATATAAGCTAAGTAGGAAGAACTCATAATTCTGAGAACTGAATTCTGGAAATTCTCAAATCAATCATATATCTGTTTCATATCTCTAGAATGAAAAATGGTATATATAGATACCAGTATGACATGTAAATTTAGAAGAAAAATATATTAGTTCATGGCTCATGCATAAATAAAATATATAAATAAATTAAACTGTGCCTATAATTTTTTTTTCTGGTACTTGTATCTAAAACATTTTAAGTATGGAATCAGAAAACATAGATGTTTATAGCCAAAATTCTGTGATCAGATGACTTAGTTTCAAATACTAAACATGAAACCTGACAAATGAACTTCAGCAAACTTTGAGATCTCTATGCTTCAATTTGAATTGTTTATTATGTTAATAGTAGTACTTATTTCCTAGAGCTGTTGTGGAAGTCAAAATAATTCATGTGAAAATTCTTTGAAATAGTAATCAGAATGGAATGAACAATAAATAACAAGTAGTGTGATTTAAAACATCAAAAGTAATGTAAGCAATATGTTAGCCTTTTAATGAGAAAAAACAATTCCTCTCAATAAACTTGTCAGAGAATATACTGTATTTGGGAAACTCAGATCATTCTAACTCTAACTTTTATTGTTGAAACTAGAAGTGGATAATGGCTAATTGAAATTTTGTTTCTGGCATTAATCTAATTACACAGTTGTTGTCACTATGGTTTCTTCCCCCACACACACAACATAGAACTTAGCTCATTGTAAAGGTTATGGGGAAAACTTATATTTAAGATTTCATTTTCAGGCACAGGAATATGAAATGTTTAGGGCACGTGCTGGATATTTTTCATTTGTCCCTGCAGACTCTCATGAGCAGCTGAACTCAAATGAGCACATTTTCTAGGCAAGCCTGGCTGTTGGTTTCCTGTAAATCCAAGCAATGCAATCACTGGCAGTAAGTGAAGTAAGATATTTTTCTCCTTATAGTGCTTGAAAAAGTCTGAATATTTAAAATCTGAGCCTGTAGACTCAGGTCACAAAATTTCAGTGGATACACTCCATTTAGCAGATAACAATTTTTCAGTGCATATTTCACTTCCCCCTTTTATTTCTCTTAATATTTTTCAAAACTAGATAAGCAGTCCTTTGGGCAAGTTCCTTTTGATTTCCCCCTAGAGTGTGCTTTGGTTTGCTTCTAAGATCCTGTCACTGGACACAATCATTGATTCACTTAGACAGTGAAACAAAAGTAAGTTGGCAATTTTGGGCTTATTGAGACATTACTTTTAGTTATAAGGGCAAATAGTCCAAAGATGATGAGGATCAGAAGATCAAATTTCTCAGTACCAATGCTGCACTCACAAAATGTGACAAAAATAGTCATCTGCCCACTAAATAATTCATACTTCACCTCTAGTTATATTATAAGCTTACTGTTCAAGCAAAAATTATTTTTCAACTCCAATCTTTATATCCACAGATGCTATAAGTAGATTGTATATTTAATGTACAGTAATACATGTTACTTTGAGATTTTAGCTTTCAAGTAGAAGTATGTGTTATGTACTTATACCCAGTACAATAATTGTTATTGTACTGCAAACATATACTAGTAAAAAATAAAAATGGGGAGAAAAATAAAATAAATTTATTTCTTACCTTCTATTTCTATTTTCAGTGGATAAGATTAGAGATTTCCAGTATCTCCCAAGATGGAAGGCCAGGTCCCCTTTGCAGGAAAGCTGCCCACCAATCAAGATAACTGGAGCTAAAATGCTATGTTATTGAGAAATAAACATTTACAGTATTAACTGATATTTCAAGGTTTACTTAGTACAGAACTTAGCACAATCATGATTAATATAGAGAATATAAATTTATTTAGTAATAAGAAAACCTTCCTAGCTTTCTTGTTTAAGGATATGAAGTTATCAACACTGAAGTTTACCCAGTATAATCTACTTCATATCCTCATTATCAAGCTATGCTTCATGTGCTACGCCAATAGACATGCCTTTTTTGCCTCTGTATCCTCTTCACTTTAATGCTAATCCAGTGCTACAGCCTTCAAATCTGCCACATTTTAGAAATAAGAGCAGTGAGATATTTTATCGTTGGCTATTTTGAGTTAATGCCTTCTCATTTCCTCCTTTACCAAATTACACTTTGGCTTAAACTTTAAAAACTTCCACTTTCTGGATGAAAATGCACCCATTATGTTCATTAAATCCACACATATTTTCACATGACTGTGAAAAGTATCCAATTTCACTTCTTTCATCAATCTGGTCAACTTCCATAACCTATATCAAATTCCTGCACAAGCTTCTTTATCTATCTATCAAAGCATCTTAGTCATGTATGAGGAAGAAATATATACCTCTCTTCAGTGGGACAATCCAACATCAGACTCTTCTCAGAAATGTCTTTCTTTCACCAAAATTTCAGGTATCTAGTTTTACTAATTAGTTTATGTTTTGTTTCTTGTTCTACAATGAGTCCAGGATGTTCCTGCCAATCTAAGATAACCTGCTTAAAATATTGAAATATGTCTAAATGAAACAAAGTAGAAGAATAAGTTAGGATGGAAAAGGGAAACAAGGGTGAATTTGCCAAATAAGTGGTTCTCTTTTTTTAATCCCTCAAAGACAATTCCTGGATTGGAAAATAAATGAAGGAAAGCATATAATTTAATTATTACATAGATTCTCTGTAAATTATCTGGATAGTACTAAGAAATAAAGAAAAAAAAGGTTAAATTGTAAAATCTCATTGTTCTAAAGCTGTCTCCTATAGTGATCCACTATGTCTGCGTTATTTGATATGCATTTTTTGTTTTTCTAACAAATCAGTAGAGACTGCAACTTTATTATTTTATGAAGCTCCAGAAATTAGAAGGTAAAATTAATTTTACTACATCCAAAAAAAGGATATTTTTAGAACATGAAAAACCTTACATTTTTCATTTTTTTAACCTCAAAAATTGGAAAATGTGCCAGGAAAATTTGTTCCTCATTCAAAATTGTATATTTAATGTATAGTTATGAGCATGAACATGCAATGTATATCGATCATGTTCAAGTGAAACTAAAAAGATTTGGGAGACATGACATACCATTTTTGCACACACAAGTTCAGTGTTGCTACATGGTTTGTGATTACCCCTAAAAACTGTTCAAAACAGAATCTGTAAAATTAGTTAATGATGTTGTGACATTTTATGTAAGGATTGGAGAAATATAGTGCTAACTCCATTTAATTTTATATTTTCCGAACCAGGTGCATCCTGTTATAAATCTCATGAAATTTTAAGCAAAGATTCTGCCATGCTATTACCAATTCATGGCTTTAACAATTTTTTGGTAGGAATTTTCAATGTTAATTTCTTCTATTACTCAATTTTATTATATCCCCACCTCACTTGTCATGTACTTTTCCTCACCCAATTTCAGTGTTCTTGTTGAATTTTTAGGAATATCATGTACTGTGATGGTGATTTCATGTATTTTCTGCATGGGCTTATTAACAACATCTATTTTCTTGGGAATCAAGTGTAAGTACAAAAGCGTATTTTCAAAATAAATACATATGTGTTATGAGCTACATATATTGTATTTGTACTTATGTCTGTATCATGCATATAAAATTTCAGAATTTATAAGCACATGAAAAAATCAATTAAGAACTATCAATTGCATATAAATAATATAAAAAGGCTTCCTAATTTAAATTATAGGATATTTATTTGTTTTATCTCTGAGCACTTAATAACTTTCAATAATAAATTACATATTTTTTAACTCAAATTTACTATTGTAGGTCACAGTTCTCTTTGGGAAAAACAATGCAAAAAATTACTTTCTTTGTTTCATTCTTTTTTATCTGCAAACCTAGGGCTTTCTGCATGCTAAGAAAATCGTTTATCACTCAGCTGCAACCTGACCCTACTAATTTTGTTCCAATTAAATAAGTCATGTCAGCAAGCCAAAGCATGCACTTTGAAGGGCCTCAGAACATGCTCTTCTGTTTCTAATACATGCTTTTTTTTTAAGTAGACATTTTTGGGTTACATCAATGTGTTTACTTTTCTATTAGCCAAGGTAAAAATGTAAATATTTAAAGACACTAGAGAGCTTTATTTTGGCCATATTTATATACTTTATTCCACTTTTATATTTACACTACTATATTCAATTTAGTACAAATTGAAGACATGTCATGTCTCAAAAATGATTATATAATAGGATAGTCATAGAATTTTAGATTCCAGAGAAAGCACTTAGAACCTCTAATGTCAGTAAAACTAACATGCAGGAAATATACTTAGGAATATAGCAATGAAAGTTGTTGTTTTTATAATTTTTCTTTTTTCTTTCTTTTCTGTGTTGGCAAATCATTTCCCTAATGGACATCTATCTACTGTAGAAAAAACCCTATGAACTTGGGATAGGAAAGGCAAAGATTCAGATTTGTTTACACTAAGTGAGGAAGGTAGGTCTTACACACATGATGCTAGGAGCTTCTTTTTCTTTAGTGTACTTACAGAAATGTTTTAAGAACTACTAAGACCTAATCCAGTATTTGTTACCTTGTCTGTCTCCTAAAATGAAATTTCACAGTCCAAAATGGATATCAGAACTTCCAAGAATCATTCCTTCTCTACCATCCATTTAAAAAAATATTTTATGAAATTATAGTCCATTTTTAGGGATGTCTATGTAATTAATATCCACTTATAAGACATTGAAAAAATCAATTCAAAGAGAACTAGTAGATAAGTCAGTTAGCTTCTGATCATTGATCATTCTGAAAAATATGAAGATGTTTAATGAAATATTGCTTTTATGATTCTACAATGGATTCCCATAACGAACTCATGGTGCATAAACTAAAGGCTACAGTTTAAATATTCTCCTATATAATGAACTTTGGAGTTTATTATCAATATTAAAAAATAAATGAAATTTGAAGTATAAAAACCATTTTCCATTAAAAACAAAATTAACTGGAGATACAATATCTTGAAATTATATTGTCAAATGAGTGGAATATATAAAAATTAATATATAGTTTTCATTTACAATTATGAAATAGCAAAATATCATACAGTATATGCTAAATATATTTATAAAAACATATTGTTGCTATTCCATGTCCCCATTAATGTGTGTTGTCTAGTATAGACATGACTTTAGTTTTGTGTGTGTCTAGTCCAGGAAATGTGTTTAGATAAACTATATCATGTTCCTAAGAAATGCTGAGTTATCTTAAATGGTATTAGCTGTCATAGCAATATCATTTTTGGAAATTTTTGCTATCAATAAACCTGTACATTGAGAAAAAAAAGAACTGGAAAAATCCAAATTGTACCATTGATGAGAAGCCATTTAAAGAATAATTGTGCACCACACTACAGGTGACCATTAAAAAAAAAAAAAGAGGACAGAACCAGCCATCTATGCATTGTCATGGAAATATCTTCATGGTAATTTGTTACCAAGAAAAGATCATTCCAAATAATATATTCATGGTGCCATAGTTTGAATAGTTTGATTTAAAAAGAATATTTAATAATTTATTGATAAGAAATAAATACAAAAGGTAACAGGAGAAACAAATCAGAGGACAATGGTGAAACTAAGGTTAGTATTCACTTGTGTTTTAATTTTTAAATAGTTCAGTCCGTGAATGTAGGATAAAACGTTTTTTAAACTCCCAAAATAAAAACTGCGTTTAAAGAAATGTCATTTTGATGAAGATAAGGCCAAGCGATCTAGAAAATAGAGTGTTTAAGACTTAGTACTTTCTGGAAAATTCTTACAAAAGGTAGTTTTGCTTTCTTTTGTTTTATCTTAGTAGCTATAAATGTGAAATATAGAAATGTAAAATTATTTTTCCCTCAGCTTTTTTCCAAATGTAATAGCTTTTAATTCTGTTGTTGTTATCAACATTTTGATTGCCTGTTTCTTCTCATGTATACTTAGCAGTAAAGACTTTTTTTAAGGCAAGGCTAGTTACTATTACAGCACAGTGTATTAAGTAAAAAGTAGTTTACACTCTTCAAATATTCTGCTAAATAAGTAATTGTTTGTCCTGCTGATTATAGAATATGTAATAGCCAGTAGGCCTGGAGATATTAACATCACATTTAAGGTATTCCATTTGAATCATATTCTGCTTTAATAATGCATTTTCACTATAAAGAAATTAAAAGTGTTTTTGGAGATAGATATACTTACCTTGATTTGAACATTATAAATATATATGTATACATGTATTATACAGTAACTCATAAAAACATGAAATCTTTATGCTCCTAATTAAAAGTCAAAGTAGAAATAAAAATGAAAAACTATGCTGCTTATCCAGTATGTTTTGTTAGTCTTTTCTTTTTGTATTTAGCATTTTTTGTCAAAAAGTGTCATTATGTCCCTTTTCCTCATGTTATGTATATTTACTAGCATTCTATTAGTATGTACCATTACTGTATATTTTAAAAGTAAATATACAAATACAAATGTCACATTCAATTCTTTTCATAAAAACTTCCATTGTAAGAAAACTACTGTATCAAAATTTATATTTAAATTATACATTTGCAGATGTATAATTTATATATATATATATATATATATATATATATACATGTTTTTTGAAAAAATCAGGACATTTCAGACAAGAAACAATGACATAAGAAACATAATCTATACATTATGAATTATACATCTATACACTATGACTTATATTATGCATCTATATAAATGTAATTTATATATATATACATGTTTTTTTAAAACATCAGGACATGTTTAGACAAGAGACATGAATATCATATCTCTCTACTTGAAAATACACTAAGAATTATTTTATATAGTATGAAAACAGAATTTATATACATGTGGTAATAGAAGGAACATATAAAATTATGTAATGCATTAATTTAAAGAAATCTTGTAGATTCATTGCCATTGAAATGTAAATGTGGTTTATGCAATATTTTCCCATAAAATAGTAGACTAACAAATCATTTGTAAAAAAATTTTTTTCTAAAAACTACATGTAAAATAGATGTATATATACATATGTTTCATAAACATACATAAAAAGGAATTTCAGTGGATTCCAACCATGTAATGTTCAATGCAGTGATAAATTGATTCATGAATACTTCTGTTTGTGAAGGTTTTGATTCTCAAAAAAAGTGTTTGGAAAATTTTGATTTTGTTTGCAAATTCTGCATCAGGTGATGAACACAACTGCTGTCATCTTTCTTGCACAAACACCAACGTAGCTGTGTTTTCCAAAATTGAGGAACAAAATAAGTCTGTGAACCAAGATATCACTGTACATGAATGATAATTTTCAAGTTAATTAGACTTAACTTCTACCTTTCCTGTTATTTTATCTTTCTGGTTCCTCTATCATATTATTTACTTATGCTATTAAAACAAGCAAACAACAACAATAACAAAACTCCTAGGACACAGTGATACATTCCTATAATTCCAGCTACGTGGGAGGTTGAAGCAGGACTGCAGGTTGGAGGTCAACCTGGGCAAGTTAGCAAGACGTGGTTTTAAGATAAAATAAAACGGACTGGCAATACAGTTTAGTGGTAAAGCACTTGCCTAATATGTGTGAGGCAAAGTCCTCACACTAAAAAAGAAACAACTCTATTTTTCAAAATATTTTCTAAAACATCAGGAAATTTTGCAAGTGTTTTCACTGTTTGCTTCATTTCTGTTTTTCTAATTCATCAATCAGATATAATATATAGTATCATAAAATAATTATGTATGTTACATTTTTATAAGTAATTACATTGTTTAGTTTCCTCTTTTATCCTAAATTGCTTACAATTCCTCACTAATAAAGGTGAAATATTTTACTTCCCATTTAGAATGAAACTCAAAAGAGAAGTGTTATTTCCTTGTTTCCAGTTTTGTTACAGTTTTATGCAGAATGACCATTCAGAGAGTAAAAACCAAAGCAACAATAATTTCTAAGGAAAAAAATATATATACATATATATCCTAAAAATGTTACATCAAAATTTAAAAATTTTACACTATATTTAAAATTCTTAAAAGAATATTATTATATTTTAGTCTCGCAAGGTGCAATACTAGTAACAGGATGAGATAAATAATATGATTTTCTTTCTCTAGATAGATTTGAACCTCTGCTAAGAAAAAACAGTTCCACCAGCTGACAAACTCTAGACAAGCAAAGCATCCACACACACTTTCTCTAGTCCATGGTTCTGAGTCAATCAGAAGATGGCAAAGCAATTAAATGTTTTATTGCATGTGCTGAGTTGACCAGAAGTGGGAAAGGAACAAAGTACTGACGCAAATTATATTCTTCTGCACATAAATTATATTCTCCCCTTTCTTGACAATATTCTTTATTAAGACCAGAGCCAAAGTCTGTCCATGTCTCTCTTTAAGCAGAATTAACTTGATTTTAATTGTGAACCAATCTTAATATTCATTTCATTTGCACTTCTCTAATAATCCATGAACATAAATGTTACCATGATGAGAGTGGAATTGGCTACTGCAGTTAGAATAAATGGGTTCAGCCGATCTCCAATGGGTTCCTTTTTAAACCTTGGTTACCTCTCTCTTCTGGTTAAAAAAGAAAGAAATAGTTTTGCATTTATTTTGCTTTTTGTCTAAGGTATCTGATTTCTACTTGAGATTTGGCAGACACGCATAACATAGTGGTTTAATTTACTAATTAATATCCCTGATGCCATTCTTCTTTTCTATATAATATGATCATTTAATAACTGCCACATAATAAGATTAATATATCAGAGACTTATTTTAAACCAATTATATAAATCTCCATTAAGCCACTTATGCATAGAAAGTGGAAGTGGCACAACTTTTCAACCCAGAATTAATGAATATGGTCAAAATATCAGAATAGGGCTGAGGATTTAGCTCAGTGGCTTAAGCTCCTGCCTGGTAAGTGCAAGGTAGTGAGTTTGATCCCCAGTACTGAAAAAAAAAAAAGTCAGAATACAAACATCCAGCAGTATAGATTGTTGTAAACATACACCAATAAATCATTTTTTATATATTAGAAATGATCACCAAAAGTGCAATGCCATTTATATATGTTCAAAAAATGAAATATGTGGTATAAATCTAACAAAATATATATATGAAATTGATATACTGAAAACTACATAGTGCTTTAAAAGAAATCAAAGATCGAAACAAGGAGATAGCAAGTATTAACATGAGAAAGTTATCAGTTATCCTTAATTTAGTACATTAAAAAAGAACACAAGTTCTTTTTTCATTCATTGATTGATGAACATTTGGGCTGTTTCCAAGATTTAGCTATTATAAACCGTGCTGTTGTAAACATGGGTGTGCATAAATCACTTTGGTATGATGCTTTCAATTCTAACAGGATGGTGCAAAGTCAAATGAAATTTCTAGTTTTAGTTTTTTGAGGACTCTCCACACTGTAAAAATTCCCTATGGTGAATGTGATCATTATGCACATCCAAAATGCACCAATAAATTTAATTAATTAAAAAATAACATTAATATATTTAATACAATTTCTTTTAAGAACTGAGCAACATTTCTTATAAAAAGATAATTTCATTATAAAACATATAGAAAGTAAAAAAACTAATTAGAGTAATGTGGAAAGAAACAATATACTTGATTTTGAAATTTATCATGTGGTTGTATTAATAAAGGCTCTATGTATTAGTAGAGATATAGACATAGAAATAAAATATAGTAGGGAATCTATAAATTGAGCTATAAATTATGCCAATTGATTTTTGACCTAGGTCCAAACTTGTTACAGTGGAAAATAGCCTTTTCAGTAGATATTGGTGGGTAAATTGGGGACTCTATTGGTAAAGCTAAAACAAAGACAAAAAACACTTTCAATGTAATTCACACATTACACAAAAAATTAATTCAAAATAAATTATAGTCTCACTGTAAATCATACCACTATAAAATTTTTAGCAAGTATAAAAGAAAGTCTGAAATACTTTAGGGCAGGCAGTTTTCTTGAGTTTGATATCAAAGAACGTTTTAATAGAGGGAAAAGCAATAATCTCCACATACTTCAACACTTTTTGAGATGGTGTCTCTCTGTGTAGTGCAGGATGGCCTTGAATTCACTAGGTAACCCAGGTTGACCTTGAACTCATGACAATCCTCCTGCCTCAGCCTCTCATGTGTTAATATTATAGCATAGGCCACCATGCCTGGCTACTTCAATATTAAAGATTTGCACCCTGAAAATAACACCATTAAAAAGAAAAAAAGACATTACAGATGGAAGAAATGTTTGCAAACCATACACTCCAACATGGACTAGGATCTAGAGTTCATAAAAACTCAACAGTGAGAAATCAAACCATCCAATTAGAAAATAGAAAAAATACATTTCTCTAAAAAACATATAAAAAGATCAAATAAACATAAAAATATTTTCAGCATCTTTAGCCATTAAGGAAAATCAAATCAAAACTACAGTGAGGCATCACTGCACACCTATCATAAAGCTAAAAATAAAAACTCGTGACAATTTTAAATGCTTATAAAGGCACAGAGTATCTGGATCACTCATACATTCCTGGTGGGAATGTCAAATGGTACAGTTACTCTGGAAAATGATGTCACAATTTCTTAACGATCTGGACTCAATGATTCACAATTCAGTTTGACTTTTGAATATTTACCCTCAAAGAAATGACAATTTGTTTTTCCTAAGACCTATAGATGCATGCAAATAGCAGCTTCATTTGTAATGAGCAAAACTAGAGAACTGCCTAGATGCCTTAGTGGGTGATAATACATATAAAAAATCTACCTAACAATAAAAATGAATCAGATATTTCTTTATACAGACAAATCTCCAAAAAATTATTCTGACTTTAAACTACAAATTACAAGGAGTCATGTACATTATAATATCATTACACATTATAATGACAAAATTATAGAATCAGAATAAATATTAATGATCCACAAGTGTTAAAAAGAGATGAGGGCAAAAATGCAATGGGTGTGCCATATTGAAGGACAATATAATGGTGATGGAGAAGCTGTGTACCTTATTCATATCAATATCAATATCAATATCAATATCAGTATCATGGTTGTAATATGGAACTATAATTTTGCAAAGTGTTACTATTTTCTAGTTGGTTAACTGGGCAAAGAATATATGAAATTGCTCTTCATTATTTCTTGCAGCTGCAAGTGAAACAATAATTACTTTTTTTAAAAGACAGGAAACGTGTGATTGATATGTTAATTATCTATGTGGTAGATGTCTTACTGCATGAATAAATGCATGAAAATATATTAAATTATACTCTTGAAATCAAGTTGCAATTACACCTTAATAAAGTTTTAACAAATTTCAACAGCAATAATTTGCTTCACCCTTCATCAAAAGTGAATTCAATAAATCCTTTAAATTCAAGAGTTAATGAAGTAGAACATAAAGAAGTAATATACAGAAATAAAAATGGATCGTGAAGAAATAATAAAATATAAAAAGAAAACAAAACAGAAGATACAACAGAAATAGTAGCCTGTGTATTACTGGATCCAAAAGTAGAGGAGAAAAAGTTGTATAAAAACAAAATTATGATATTTTGAATAAAACTTTTCCAAATTTGATTAAAAACATTAATTTGCAAATTAAAAAATTCTATGAGGGCTGGGGGTATAGCTCAGTGGCACTGTGCCTGCCTGGTAAATGCAAGGTCCCGAGTTCAACTCCTGGTTCAAGAAAAAGTTCTATAAGCCCCAGTAAGATATAGAAAATCAATATTCATATTAGGAAAAATATTTAGTAAAGTAGAAATAGGCAGATTCTTTATGCTATGAAATTTATTTTCTAAAAATTTATTTAAAAAAACAAAATTTCAAGATAAAAGAAAACAGAATAACAGTAGTTAATGCACTGTATATCATTATCTTCAAAGTATTTGCTCAGAGTAGAAGACATATATCTAAATATTCTTACAAAGAAGAAATAAACAGATAACACTAAAATTTTTATTGAAAGGTTAGCAAGCTAGCTAGAATCGCAAAAAAAAATAGCATAGAAATATCAGAAATAGAAATAAATTATAAAAGAAAAGCAATTAGGAACATGTCACACTGACATATAAACAGAATACTGAATATAATTAAAACGGAAGTCTTAGTAGTTTATTAGAAATTTACAGTGAGTCAAAGTGAGCAAATAAAATAGTATAGAGAGAAGAAAAGTGACTTATTCAATAAGTGACAGACAACTGTGTAGACATCTAGGGGAAATGTAGAAGTCATATCTTATCATTTGCCACACAAAAATTTCAGCTACATCAAAATATGATTGTTAAGGTGTGCTTACAAAAGTGCACTCTCATATACAAAATATTTTCTAAAAGTGGCTCAGAACACACGGGATCTTTATGAAATAAATTGTCACAAAGCCAAAAGAAAAAACAACCCCAAAATCCTGGGAAAATGTAACTTTCTCACTTCATATAAAAATGCAGCTTTGCCAGGGATTTAGCTCAGTGGCATAAACTGTTGCACTGCAAGCACAAGGTCATGAGTTCAATCCCTGGTACAAAAAAAAAAAAATGCAGCTTCACGATATTTAAATGGATCAACAGTGTCAATAACACAGTTGGTTGCTAAAGGAGATTCATGGAACTCAAAATCACTATCCTTATAAATCCAGTTTACTACAAGATAAAAATGCAATTTAACATCAGCATTAAATAAAGATACTCTCTGCCAGAGTCAGTCTCAGTAGCAGGGCTCTGTGCCCTTCTCCAGACCCCACTCATGATATGGTTCTACCTTGTAGTGGGAATCCCTGGGAAATACATATGATTTCTTGATACTGCAGAGCCCTAAATGGAGTATCACTGGGAATATTTTACATTTTGCTGATCACAGAGTCAAAATTTTGCTGAGGCAAGGTAACCTATACCTGGGCAGCAGAATTCTCTGAGGGTCTCATTATTACCAGGGACAAATCATCTACTGTATTGTCATCAATAAATAATGCTGACAAATTAGTATAATTCAGCCTTCAAATTCTCACAGCTACGATTATAAAGCTACACTGTTAACCAATGAGTCTCATGCCTTGTCTGAAAATTAGTGCCACATGCAACTCCAGAAACACTTCTCCACTGATTCTAGCCTAGTTGAAATTAATTCTCACAGAACAATACAATGATAAAGGAAAGACTAGAAGCCCAACGGTGAGATATTATAGAGGATATAATCATATGCTTTATAACAAAATACATCTGACTCATTATGTGAAAATAATTTTAATCTCAAACAAAGATAACTGAGGATTCAGACTATACTGAGCTAATGTGCAATAGCACTTTTGGAGGGCAGTTTGGAAACATATAATATAATTTAAATACACACTTTGATCTAGAAACTTGTCCTAAAAATATACTTGCATATGTGTAAAACATGTTAAGGCTGGGCCGGGGATTTAGCTCAGCGGCATAAGTGCCTGCCTGGCAAGTGCAAGGTTGTGAGTTCGATCCCCAGTACCAATAAAAAAAAATTTAAAAAAAGTTAAAACTAAGATATTTTATTCACTCATTATTGTAACACAGAAACATTATAAATAACCCAAAAGGCAAGAGAAAAGTTTTGTGGAAATCATGATGCAGTCATTCAGTGGAATCCTACATGGTTATAAGGAAAGAATGACAAAAAGCTCTGTATGTACTGATGTGGAAATAGGACCAACATATATTTTAAGTAATAAGACATATACAACACTACACATACACATTGTTACCATCTGTGTGAAAGGAAGAGAGAGAACTTTATATTCATTGGTTTGCAAAACTAAAATTACTTTTGGAAAAAATTTTTAAAATTGTTAAATCTTTCTGCTCTACAGGAAAGAAGCTGGGTGAATAAATAAAAAGAGATGGCAAAGAGGCTTTTTATCTGCTATGTAGCACTTGATTCTTAAATAGTGTAAATTTTAAATAAAAACTTAGATATGCAAATTCAAGTCTCAAAGGTAGTCAGCAGACTATTTTCCTTAGTCTGCGTTGAAGGATGACTTTGTTATGAAATTTCAATATTTTCTTAAGAGGAATGTGATTGTCTTTAGTGTCCCAGGCATCTGCTACAATAATGAAGCAACAAGAAAAACTCATCCAACAGGACAGAGAACGGTCGGACTTTATACAATGTAAGAAAACTCATGCCCTTCACAGGAAACCTTACTGCAACACTCTTTCATTTTGGGTAATTAATGTATATGTTTTCATCATGGAGAGCTAAACACATACACCAATTCCTCAAAAGAAACATCACCACCTATTCTGTTCTTTGCAAAACTTTTAGTCAAGGTTTTATCATAGGGGGACATAATGTTGATCACTCTTCAGTTTTCCTTGTATTTTTAAACAGTGTATGGAAAACACTGAAGTTCCAAAACGTAAAGCTAAACAAGATACAATGCAAAATGCCAAGGTGAAATGCGTTATTAGCAAGCAAAATTTAAAAAGTAATGGTTTATTTTATTCAGTCCTCAAATTGTATCTTTAATTCTAATCCAACTCCTGAGTATATTTCATTTAGATATTACTTTAGCTTCTAGTTTAGATAATCATTTGAGCAGAAAATGATTGTGAAAGAAGAACTAAATTACTAACACATGCAATATTCAGCTCTTTTAAAAGCCTCTATAAGTTAGAATTGTGACATTACAATTCCTCAGTTTTGTCTTTTATAACCCTTACAAACATTTTAAACATAAAGTGGTATTTCTACCTGTTGTATTGTTTGTCAAGTACCCCATGGTTACTTAATGAGCATTTACTAATACTTACACATATGATTCAGAGAATTAAAATCCCTGTAATGGATCATTTAAACAATATAGTTCCTTCTGACTGACAATCGATCAAGTACTTGTTTTAAGAATCACTGTATGATCAACAGTAAATGTAACAGGCTATTGTGAGCATGAGTTAGAGCCATCCCAGAGGCATCAATGTTGAATCCCAAGACAATATGCATTATGGAGACCTACGAACCCAATGTGTTCTTCAGCCCTTTAAATATCATTTTCAATGCTGTATTATAACTCAGAATGTTCAGGTAATGGATTAGCATGGATCTCAACCAAGGAATATCAAAGAGCCTTACATAACTCAGCCTCTGGGCAATGGGAACTACAAATGAACTGTCTGGCCTTAAACCGAGGGCCACTTTCTAAAAACTACAGTTTTGGATTTTCAGTATTCTTCCTTCCATGAACTGTGCCAAAACCTCTTGGTCAGATCTTGCTTTTTTGTTCCTTTTTATGTCTTCAGCCTTCTTTCTTTTGTGACTATCTTTTGTTTTAAAACAAGTTTCTTAAAGCTTGTTGCACATTAATACAACTTAATTGTATCAAAGTCCAAACTAAGCACATTGTTCACTTATATCCTTTGTAATTATTTATCCTTTATTAATATATTTGAGATATATAATGTTTACATGTATCATAAGGAATTGGTGCATGTACATAGCACAACTTAATGCTTTTGTCGCCTCCCCGCTCTCATTTCTCTATGCTCCGACCCTTGGTCTCCTTCCCATTCTATTTATTTTTTTTTTAGTTCTTTTATTTTTCCCATCCTGTTTCCTTTACCCTTTTCCCCATTCTCTTTATCAACCTCTTATTTTCCTTCCCATCTGAAAACAATCTCCTTACTTCCTATTATCAATCTTTTATTTTGTTCTTTATTTATATTTTGGGTTTCTTATATAAAAGAAACCACACAATACTTAAGCTTATGTATCTAATTTATTTTACTCAATATTTTGGACTCAAGGTGTTTCCATTTATATAAGAATCCATCTAATTTATCCTTATTTGTGTCAGAGTAATACTCCACTGAGTATAATTACCACATTTCTTCATTCACCTGTTGACAGGGCATTTCCAACATTTAATTATTACAAATTGTGTTGTTATAAATATGAGTATCTATGTACTCCCAGAATGTGATGACTTTTAACTCTTTTAGGAAGATATCTAGAAGGGCAATTGCTGGCTCAAATGCAATTTCTAGTGTTAGTTTTAGTTTTGTGAGGAATCCCACAATATGTGGTTTACTATTCAATCCACCTAATGGTTCAGTACATTTCCAGCTAAACTGAGGTAGTAAGATTAATGGGCATGAAACACTAAAAAACAAGAGCAGACTGTAAAATTAAAGAAAGAAATGATTGATAAAAGTTGAAAATTCAGATCAATTTTTATAAAAGGTGAAGGATTTAGATAAACACAACTCCAAATTAATTCTAACTTGAACCAACACTTTGAAAGCTATGGCAGGTAAGAATCGTTATATAAATTGCATTGCATTCACCTTTGGAGAAGCTGGAATTGATAAGTACTATACCATGGGGAACATGTGAATATTAGAGTTTTGAGTTTGGTTATTCTGGGTAGATACTGGTATTTTACAATGAGGATAATAATGAAAACTCTTTATATTCAAAGCCCATAACTGCAGTCCTTGTCCGCACAACTGGATTCAGCATGGAGAAAGTTGTTATCGTTTTTTTGAAAACCAGAAAATTTGGCATTCTAGTAAAGAAGATTGCTTGAAGGATGCTTCCAGTCTTCTACAAATAGACAGCAAAGAAGAAATGGTAAGCATTGTTTTATGTTCTTATTCTGAAAATACAAACACTGTGTTTCTTATTAAAAGAAAGTAGATTATCATAAGACAGAATCCCTTATTATTCTATAGCAGTAGTATATTTACTGAAATTCACTTTTAAAGGATACAAGGTAAAAAGTATGATTTATTTCCCTTTTAGTGGGAGAAACAGCAAACAGGTCAGACTTCCAGAAATCAAAAAGAAGATACTAGGTCTATGTCCTAAAAAGGGAGAGGGAGGGTGAGGAATATTCTTCTATGACACTCTAATCTACTTCAAGCTATACCACATGATAATTGTATGTATGTTTTTAAATGTGTAACTTTTATTTTAATTTTTTTAATATATAACTTTTAATATCATAGGGAAGTACAATCGTTTTTACAATTGTAATCAGGAAAAGAACACAGAAATATAAAAAAACTGAAGTGCTATCATGAAGTTAACAGTTCCAATAAAAATAAATATCTGAAAAAAAAATTTTAAATTAAACCTAGTTTACAAAAATCTTAACAAGTGAACAATATAATGTTTTTCTAAAAGTATTCCACCCATAAATAGTTAGAACAGAATTCACAATTGCACATTTTGATCATATGAAGAATACATAGCTGCTATATTCAGTAATTAGTTCATTTCTAAAAGATTAATGGAAAAACAATTTGTTAAAGATGTACACTAAACCAGGAAGACTTGAACTAAATATTTTAAATTATGGGCTCATAAAATTATTTTCTTTGCAAATTGGATGATAAAAGTTCAAAATGTTTCCTCCAATAAAATGCTCATAATTTAATTTCCCATATAATGTAATCTCCTAGATATTTCCCATACCAAAGTACACTGGGAAACAGTGATATTTGTGATCTAGGATGCTATGAATGATTTTACTACTAATAAAGAACAGTATAACAGTTTACCTTCTTTTCATACATGTTATCTGTCAAACACTGGGTTTGTTAAAAACTATTTTCATACCAGAAAATATTTTTTTCTAGAGTCATTAACATCACATTGATTATATTAAAATAGAAAAGGGTCTATAAAATATATCCCTGCTTTTTTAATCTCTTTCTCCAGCATTGCATTGAAGTTCCCATTAATTTCTGGCTAATAAAATTTCAGGATATATATATAATTTTTTTCTTTTTTTGAGACAGTTTCACAATGTAGTTCAGGGTGGCCTTGAACTCATTTTGTAGCCCAAACTACAAAGTGATCTTGAATTCATTTTGTAGCCCAGTGTAGTTCAGGGTGGCTTTGAACTCATTTTGTAGTCCAAACTAGCCTCCAACTCACAGCAATCTTCCTGCTTCACCCTCCCCAGTGCTGGGATTACAGGTATGTGCCACCATGCCCAACAATTTCAGGCTCTATATTTCAGAGTGGTCTTGTTTTCTGTTTCTTTCTGTTCAAAGTGAAGGTTTTGTTTCTTACAGGATTTTATCAGCAGCAGCTTGCAGAAGGTTAAAGCCGGCTCTGAGTACTGGGTGGAACTGTCTCAGGGTGGACTCAGGGGACCATGGCTTTGGCAAGATGGCTCCTCTCCCCCTCCTGAACTGTAAGTCTAAGGGACATGTTAGAAGGAAAACTAGAAAAATAAGAGAATCCAAACATTTATTTTTTATCGATTTTATAGATAGTTATCTAATATAATGGAAATATATTTTATACTGGAAATATAATGGAAAGGAAGCTTCAGACCTTTTAAATTTTCTTCCTCTCAACCTTCTCTTACTATTGTGCTCTAGACAGTTCACATCCAACTCTGAGTGTCTGAGTGAACAATATGTAATTGTGAAGGGCATTTCCTTTCCATCACTTGCTGCTTAGAGACCACTAAGGCAAAGAAATTGTAACAATTATTAAGAAAATTCCATAATAAGCTTTTCAGCTAAAACTAAAAGGACTGATTAAGAATAAAGTGAATTGAGTCAGAAGATTATATATATATATATATATATATATATATATATATATATGTGTGTGTGTGTGTGTGTGTGTATGTGTGTGTATGTGTGTTGTGTCTGTATTTTGTTTGCATTATAAGCTACTTGTAACATATTTTTATTGAGACAAAAATAGCTATTATTGAACAAAGAAGATAAAAATGTAGGGAAGTGCCATCTTAAAAGAAAATAAAACAAGAAGCATCTCTCATGAGTCTCTTTCAAGAGCATCACTGTCAACCTCAATTCTAACCTCATATATTCTGACTTGTTTTTTCAGATTGCAAATAAAGAGAACCCAATCAATCAGCCAGGTCTGTGGATACATCAGAAATAATACCCTTTTCTCTGCTAATTGCAGCTATTTGAAATACTTCATCTGTGAGAAAGAAGTGTTAAGATCCTTTGTTTGAAGGCAGTTGTTCAAAGTGATGCCTCTTTTGCACAGGTATTTGGAAAAAGCATTTGGGAAACCTGCCACAGAAAAACCTAACAGCAAATACAGAAGTAAATTGATATTTGTGGGAACTATGAAGCCAGCTTTTTGGGACTCAGAACAAGCTTTTGTATTTATTCCTGTCAATATTTGTCAATAATTTCCTAGGTTTCACTTGATATTGTTCAAATTCCCAACAGTAAAATTGATTTACAGTTGCAGTGGAACAAATCCTGATACACTGAGAATGATATAAATAAAAGAGTTAATCCTCTCCTTTTAAAAAAATGTTTAGAGTAACTCCAAATGCTGCACAGAAACCCATATGTCATTACGAGAGGTGGTGCATTTATAGCTGATTGATTTTTTAAAAACAGATGAGAAAATTAAACTGGTCTTCTAAATTTATTGTCTTCTAGGTCTTTGTAAACTTGCAGGTATTATATATATTATCAGATTGACAGAGTGAGAGGCCAGAGAGAGGGATTTCCAAACCAGAAAGAAAGAAAGGTTTCTGTCTGCAGTCTCAGATTGTTTTCTTTTCAAGACTGCTGAGTCCCACTGAAGAAGTGAATATCTAAACACCTGACATTAAGTGGAAAAGTACTTGGGATGCAAGTCTCAGTGTGTCCCACAGTGAAGGACAGCTGTGAGCTTCCTTCTTGCGCTCATTTTCCATCCCTGCCTCTCACAAATCAAAAGGCTCACTGTCTGCACTCCCAAAATGAGTAGCCCACATGCATTTCTCAGCCCTCCAATTTCCACATTATAAAAGAATGTTAGTAATAATTTCAAAATTTGTTTGAGAGTTAAATCAGGAATATAATGTAAGTTGTTGAGATGATGTGTTGTACCCAGTTGGGCACTGTATCAGTGCTTGCGATTGTTATTTGAAGTAAATCATTAATCATCTCTAGGAATCAAGCTTACTTGTATATTCCAGGCAAACACGGATCCCTATTCCTGCTTACGTTGCAGGGATATTGTTAAGGTAACATTTTTATATAAACTGTCAGCAGTCTGTTTTAAAGTTCTTGAGTTGTCCTCAAATAACTCTTCCAAAAATTGCTGTTCATAGTTCACAGGGTCCTTAAAACACAGAGTACCTTTATTCTAAGTGACAGTTGATATGGAAGCACATTTCCCACTATATCCTGCCGGTAGAGCAATGCCTCAGCACATGCTGTGCTCTCAATGGATACTTGCTAAAGTCAATATAATTGTATTTAATCCTTCATATCTCACAAGAAATAGTTGAGATATATTGGGTTATCATTTTTTCTTCCTTAATTGAAAGTACTTCTATAAATCAAAATCTAATTCATGAAGGCAGCAGATCATTCAAATGAAACAAAAAATATTTTGGCCTAAATGTCTCTTTGACATAGGAAAAGTCCTGTAAGGATGGGAAGAGGATTTTTTTTTTTTTTTTGTGCTAGGGATCGAACTCATGACATCATGCTTGCCAGGCAGGCGCTTAAGCCACTGAGCTAAATCCCCAACCCTGAGGATATCTTTTTGTTTTGTTTTGTTGTTTTTTTAATTTACCTTGGAATTGAAGTTTAAAGGGTATCAACAAAATAAATTTCTTTATTGTTCTGCTGTTCCGTACCAAGTAAAATAGTCCCTCCTCCAAAAAAACAAAACAAAACAAAAACAGTATAAGTTATCTCCTGTGTTTGGTTTTCACAGGTGGGAGCTAAATATAATAATCTGTAATAAAGGAGGAAACAACAGCCATTTTCAGTAATAAAGACTGTTTGTCTTTAGGGTTCTTCAAAGTATCGTCATGGAGCTATGTTTAGAGAAAGAATAGGAAGTATTGACAATTCTTAGCAAAAGTACAATGAAACAAAAGATAAACATCCTCTATCTGATGTTAACCAGCCAGTATACATGTTGTATTTACAAGTTACAATTTTATCTACAATGCAACTAATAGTCATTCTTATCAATTTCCTCAGCAATAAAGTTGCTTCCACACAGCTGTTATGGATACAACAGTTTTCCCTGCCGGTTGTTTTGACCCAGGATTCCAAGATTTTTTAAAGGCAGTTAGCCCTGAGATAACTAGTTTTGTATCCTATCCTTAATTGTATATTTTTGGTCCATCTCGTTGAATATAATACTTCAAGAATCATTCTATGGAGAATTTGATTTCCAAACCTTAAGCCTGGTCCTGAAACACACTGCTAAACTCTTGTAGGTGGTTAGTAATTTGCTTTCATGCAGCAAATAAAAGGTCTCCATTACTCTTCTTGCACTTCCTGCTGTTACAGGGCTCATGAGCTGCTTCCTGTTGATAAGTCCTAAGAGCAGGTTTAATATCCTCAGGAAGAGAAAGGGTTCATTGTGTACTCTAGGGAACTCAGTTCCACCAGGAAAGGGCTTGTTCCTTCTATAACTTTTCCTGCAATTTGTTCTGAGTTATTTACACACAGAAAAACCCATAAGAGAAAGTCTACTGATGCCTCAAAACCAATTCATGTTTTTCACCTTTCTAATTCTCAACTGCAAATTGTTCTCAGCCCATCATATTTTCTGTTCATTTTATGACCATTTCTCCTATTTAAAGTTTTAGTTAAAAATTAAATTAAATGAAAATTTTTCATTCATCATTTCCTATATTTAAAATTTTGAAAGATATAGGAAGAAAATATGCCACACTCTCTGTTCTTTTGAAATGTTTGTGCATAAAGCAATTAATATTGAGAATTTTATAGTACAGGCAAGGGAATAAAAGTTAAAGACAAAGTTCAAGAAAAGAATGTCTGATAAATGGTAATTTTTTTTCTTCTTGCCATCTAAAATGACACTTTCTTTCATGCCCCAGATTTGGAGCATGAGTGCTATTGACTGTGCCCTCTCCAGGCAAGTGAACTTTTCAAAGCAATCCAGTTAAAAAGCATTGTCCTTATTTACCCTCAGGCTAGAGAAACAATGCAACACTTTAAATATGTATGTCCAATTTATTTCACCTAAAAGTATGGTCTTAAGGTGAACCATTTACCCAGAAATGTATAAAACATATTGGTAAACAGCAAGAAAGTGTTCAAATGGGAAGGGGAACAAAGGAAGGAAGGGGCAAAGAAAGAAGGAAAAGAAAAAGGGGACTAGAAAGAAACATGGAACTAAAGCTTTTGTAAAAAGTAGAGAAGAGGGGCTGAAGAGAGGGCAGCAACTAGGGATAAAAGAAGAATCGAGGTATGAGATGTACAGATACAAATCTCCTGTGATGAATGTGGTCGTTATGTGATCAAGACTAATCAGAAAAAATCTTTTAAAACTCTTAAGGAAGAATCTGAAAGTACTTTTAGATAAATTATGATCTTACCAATGAAGTATTACAAAAATGAACACAGAACTATTTCATCACAAGATTGCCCATTCTATTTCATCATGAGATAGATGTTTACTGAAAACAGAACTGAACCACCTCAAGCAATTTAATTATAGTGGGAGATATTCCTAATGTTAAAACACTTAAAACTGACTCACATTTAACAAGCAAAGTCAATGATTGTGATGATATTGTTTGCAAAGATCCTCATTATTGTTGTGAATGTAGTTGTCTGAAGAAAGGCAGACTAGTCCAGAACCAGCTGTGGGAATGTTACAGCCTCTCTTGCACTTTCATAAACTTGGTGGGCCTCAAATGATCTATCACGACTCAATTTACTCACTGACTATGTGTTAAAGTCATGATCTTGCCTCAAAACATTTCACTTTGAGAGAATATTCAGACCATTATCTCAAAGATACTATGTATTTTAAAGACAACATGTATTTTCCCAAATAATCAGATGGGCAATGTTCTAGAGTTCTCCCAAATTCTCAGTAAGGCACAAACAACCAGAAGAATGATTATTAAATTTTGAAAAGTATCCCCATGATGGATTTCCCCCCAAGTCACACATCCATTATAAAACTACACATTCTTCACATTATTTAATTTATTATTGTTATTATTAAATCTTTAGTACCTGAAAGGCATAAACACCGATCAAATAGGAGGCAGTAAGAACTTAACCCAAGGTGCCAAATGCAATTAAGAGAGACTTTTTCTTTTCTCATCTTCAGTCTCCTTGAAAGTGCAGTGATTCTTAAGGTAGAATTTAGTTGTAAGTATTGATAATAAACTCCTAGGGAAAAGAAGCAGTTCTTGGAATCTTCAGGGGCACAAAGAGGTATACTTACTAGAAGTTAACATCACATCAACAATGATATCTCAGTTGGAAAGCTGGCCACTGGCAAAACAGATTGAGTCTTTCTGAAAGACTGAAAAAGTATAAAATGGGAGCAAACCGAATTAGTTGATGTATTTAGCAGCAAGTGTGGTAAATGTCTGTTAATTTCTCCTGGTCCACCTGACTGTTGGAGCAAATGATACCATTTCCATTGAATTCTTCTACTTCAGTAAGATTCTTCCTTCTTTAAGCAAAAGGAAGAAAAGTAAATAAGGAAGTAATACTGGGTGCTGAGAGGGAAGAGAACTAAACAATTATCTCTAAGTCAAAAAGGTAGATGACAGCTTCATAGGTTTCTGGAGCTAGTTAGTGAGACTTCTGGTGTGTATGTGCAAAAGCTCAAGTTCAGAAAGGCCGGTGATCCTGAGCAAGAGACAAGTAATTGCTTTTCTTCAGTATCTTCCACTTCCAGTGTCTCATACTGCACATCCCTTGCACTGGCCTCGCCCGGCCTGACCGTTGGGTTGGAACTGAACAGGTGTCCCCACTGAGGGAGGGACTCGGCCGCTAGCGGAGCTTCTCAGGCTCCACTCTTCCCGCCCTCCTCTCACATGCACACCGCCTGAGCTCCCTGCAGTCTTTGGAGAAGGCCTTGCCATTGAGGATGGTCACACAGTCCCTGCTTCTCAGATTGCTGGCATCTATTATTATCTCAAACCTTGAAGAAAGAAGATTAATTAATCATTTCTAAAAGGGAATATTAAGGAGCAATAAAGCACATAAAAGCCTTTTGGGGAAAGAATGAGTTTACTGAAAAGATGGGATCACCAAGTCCTTTATTTTCAGCACTTCATTTCCATCTCCTTCTTAGAAGCATCAGTGGACTCAAAACTATTCCTAAATAAAACAAAGACACTCAAGTACAGTGGTGCATGCCTGAAATCCTATCAAATCCTGCAAAATTTAGGAAGGAGGATCCCAACTTTGAGACCAATCTGAGCAATTTAGTGACTAAGTGAGACCCTATCTCAAAATTAAAAATATAAAAGACTGAACATGTAGCTCAGCACAAAGGCTCTTGGTTCAATTCCCGGTACTGAGGGGGAAAATTAGAATATGTCAAATATGTCTAATTCAAATATGTCATATGATTTTATTGCTATGTTTAAAAATATATAACTTTTCTGTGACTTAGTTTACTTAAATATAAAACACAAATGATTTCATGAATATGCTCTGTGTCCCAGGAGAAAAAATATTTTACTGTAAGGGAGAGAGATATTTGTTCAAATATGCTTTTAAACATAACATATTTTGGTACAAAGTTACATTTTCTTATTGCAAAGAATTCCATTCATATTTCTATCTAATGCTCCCATCATAAGTAAAAGTAGTGTTTTATAGTAGTTCTTAAATATTATCAGTAAATCATGCTGGGCACGGTGGCTCACACCTGTAATCCTAGCACTTGGGAGGCTGAGGCAGGAGGATAGTTGCAAGTTTGAGACAAGCCTGGGCTACAAAGTGAGCTCAAGGCCAGCCTGAACTGCATAGCAAGACACTGTCTCAAAAAGACAAAAAAAAATTATCAGTAAATCTATTCTCAGTAACTACGTGTGTGTGTGTGTGTGTGTGTGTATCCAAAGTTTTCTATTTATTCAAAGTAAGAAAAAAACAGACTGCAGAGTGAGCCAAGTAAAAGTAGTAAAAGAAGTACACTCCACAGAATGAGAGTCCATTATTGTGGGAAATGCAAAAGCTGCTCTTGGTGAATGTATTTTTAAGCATGTGTTCCTTATTTCACTGTATAGAAAGTCAAGAAGTCAAATGTTTTACCCTATCCCTGGCTCTGTGTATTGACACTCTGTGTAACCTTAGAATTACCACTACAACCTGGCTTCTCCTGGATTTCAATTTACTCTTCAACAGTTCTCTCTCTCTCTCTCTCTCTCTCTCTCTCTCTCTCTCTCTCTCTCTCTCCTGTCTCTCTCCCCCTCACTCTCCCTTGCTCTCTTTTTTCCTTTCTATCTCTCTCTCCTATCCTCCTCACATCTCTCTCTCATTCACAGTGATTCCTAGATATGTTCTGTTGAAAACAGTCATGGAAGTGGCCCTTGACATCTACTAAACATATGTCTTCCTGGTCACTTTATAAGCCATTCAAATTCAAGAGCAACCATTGTCTCAAACATTTTAGGAGAGCTTCCTGCAAACATCACAGTATCCAGTACAAAGGAGATACTGGATGAAAGCTTGTAACCAAAGTATTAAATTCCAATACTTTCTGTATTAAATGCTTTTCCCACAAAATGCTCAAAGGGCTTACAGTTCAAAGGAATAAGGTGTTCCATCCATCCACAGCCAGGCCTTGCCACTGCCATTGCGGAAGAGCCCTGTCCAATAAGAGTAGAAAAACTCAGAGTAGCTCTGAAGCATGGAAAAATCCTGTGAAAAGGGTAAAAACATTGTGTTAGTAAATGATAGGAATTACAAAGAATCATTCATGAAGAATTTAGGAAATGGTTCAAATTAAGATGTAATTAGAAGGATGTTAAGAATTTTACAGTGAGTTGTATATTTAATTAACCATTTCTTGACTATCTGCTTTGCATCAATAACTTCTGCTAAATTCTAGAGAAATAACAATAAATAAGTAATGATTACATTGATGGAGGGCTTCAATCCAAAAGCAAAATAATACAAGAGGGAACAATCATACTATTTTAATAGTGTACTTTAATTCCATGCATTTATTTGATATGTGTCAATTTATATGCTCATTTCTACATTGACTAGTCTTCTGGAAGGCACAATATATGTTTGCAGATAATGCTAAAGATTTCACTGAATATTTTTCAATTAACAGCTTTCTCATTTTTATAATGGAAGGGCAGACATGTTATTTTCACTTTTTAGCCATTTTACAAATATTGTTCCCTTTCTACCCAAATCAAAAGAGGAAGGAAATTAAAACAGTCCCAATTTTCTTCCTGAATGAAAAGATAGTCTGAAGGACTGTTACTACTCAGGTTTATGTAGCATCTGTAGATAGTAGAGATGCTTTTATCTACTTCAGTAAATCACCCAAAGCAACAGGAATAAGACTTGAGCCTTAACTGGAGTAAGTGGAAAAATCCTTGGGTCAGTTATATTTTCTTATCTATTCTCTTTCTTCTTTCTTTCTTTCTTTCTTTCTTTCTTTCTTCTCTTTCTTTTTACAGCATCTCACTTTATAGTAGGCTGACCTTGAACAATGCACCATCCTCCTGCCTCAACTTCCTGAGTGCCGGGATTATAGGCCTTCCTCAGTGCTAGAGTTACAGGCATGTGTAACCATGCCCAGTTTAACCTGTTCTTTTTATACAAGACCTTTTTCCAAAGAATCATTCAATGATGGTTAATCTTGACTGTCAACTTGATTGGTATGAGAGAGGCCTAGAAGATTAACAAAGCACACTTCTAGATGTGTCTGAGTTAGTGTGACCGTGAGACTACATCTGATAGCTGATCCTTCCTCCCTGGCTCTTTCCAAGCTCTCTCCTTCCAGCTTCTACAAGGTAAACAGATTTCCTCCACCATGTCCTTTGGCCCTGATGTTTCTATGTTGGGGATAGTCAACCATGAACTGGAACATCTAAAACCATAAGCCAAGAAAATCCTTCCTCTTTTTGTCTCAGAGACAAAAAGCTGATCAATACATTTTCAAACACTGAAAATACTCAGTACATTACCAAAACTTCTTGTGAGTTTATCTTCAGCATAGTAGAGTTCTCAGCATTGCAAAAATATTCACAGCCCTGCCAAGTCTTACTTTCTCTGTAGAACTGGTAACATTTATCCCCGTGCCACTTCCATTTTTCTGGGCAAGGGCTACACCTGGGTCCTTGCAGGTAGCGAAGACAGGGAAGAAAAACTTCAGTAAATTATTTTTTACCTGACTTTGCTGTGTTTCTTCTTATGAAATTATATGGAATTTAATGTCCTAAGAACAAATTAATTCTGTTTTAGACAATTTAATTCCCCAAGCAATAATAAATACAAGTATTTACTAAGCATTTATAATATTCCAGCAAATTTCAATGACTGATAAGTGTAAATTAAAGTAGACACTAACTTCTTACATGAAGTATGAGACATAGTAATGAATGACTGGAAATTCTTTGGCCCTTGCCTATGTGATTCAGCCCATGGAGAGAATAAACAGTTTCATAAAGCTATTCATGGTTCAGAAACTCAAAATGCATGTTTTCAAGAACCAAAGTATCTTTCATTTTTTCTTCAAAATCTTCTTATATAATAGAAAGTCGATTTTTGAAAGAACAATATATACTAGTAGGAGGTGGGTCCCATCCTAACTCTAATCAAAAATAAAATTTTAGGAAAAAATGAACACTGAGACAAGCAGAAAGTTAGAGTGATACACTTTAATGTGTCAGAAATTAAAGCTGGCAGGTTGGGGTTTTAGCACAGCAGTACAAGTGCCTGGCAAGCTCAAGGTTGTGAGTTCAATCCCCAGTACAAAAAAGAAAAATTCAAATAGGTATTCAATCCAGAAAAGTCAAGTGCAAGTTAGGCCATGATTTTGCTGCTAGAATACCTATGATTTAGGCTTTATGAGTCACAGTTTAAACATGTGTGTGGGTACCTGACCTTTGAGAGTCAGTGACCTGTAACTGAGTCCTCTGTGGATAAGTGATTGGGAAAGAAATTTAATCATATTCATAAAGGTTTCATTGTTTTAAAACAATTTAGTGTGACACTGTTACCATGCTAAAATCTAGGTGGCCAAATAGAAAATAAATGAGAATGCAATAATTAATCCATGAGCTAATCCATAAGCATGCAGCCAGCTGAGTTTTCACAAAGGCTTTAAGAAAATGCATTAACCAAAGGAAAAAAAGTTTCTTCAATAAATAGTCCTGGCAAAACTGTGCAGAAGAAAGAAGGTAGATTCCTATCCCCTACAATATAGCAAGTAAGCTCAAAATGGATGGAAGACTTAAATGTAACACAAAAAAAACATAAAACTACCATAAGAGAACACTGGATAAATGCTATGCAAAGAGTTTTGTCAATATGAGCCCAAAAGCATAAGCAATAAAACTAAAAATAGACAAATGGATTTACGTCAAACTAAGAAGCTTTTATATGGACAAGAAAGCAATCAAGAGATATCAATGCAAATGGAAAAAAATATTTGTAAACTATTCATTTGAAAAATAATATTGAGAATATAAATGAATTCAAAGTAATCAACAAAAACAAGTTCCCAGTTACAAATGGAAAGTGATCTAAATAGGCATTTCTAAAAGAAACATACAGATGACCAATAAGTATGTGTAAAACAATGCTCATGATCACTATTAGCTAAGTAAATGCAAATAAAAACCTCAATGAAATATCACTTCATCTCAGTTAAAATTGCCAATATCCAGGAAAAAATAAATAACAAATAAATGGCAAGAATATATAGAAAGGGGAGCTCTTATATACTATTGGTGGCAATGTAAGCTAGGACAGCCATCATATGGAAACTACTATGAAGGTTCCTTTAAAAGCTAAAAATAGCAC
Organism: Hydrochoerus hydrochaeris; assembly: GCA_004027455.1. Classification (NCBI taxonomy): domain Eukaryota; kingdom Metazoa; phylum Chordata; class Mammalia; order Rodentia; family Hydrochaeridae; genus Hydrochoerus; species Hydrochoerus hydrochaeris. The sequence continues at coordinate 565,445 of PVLA01000338.1, read as the reverse complement.
TACTGTATCTTCCAGTAATCACACTACTGGTCATTTGTCTAAAGCACGTGAAGTCATTTTATTAAAGAGACTTTTGTTCACCCATACTTATTGCAACGCAATTCACAGTAATAGCCATGATATGATTCATCCAAGGGGTCCAAGGACAAATGAATGGATAAAAGAAAGGTAATATATATACACTGTGGAAAAATATTCAGCCATAAAAAAGAAATCCTGTTATTTGGGTCAAAGTAGACAGAACTAGAATGCATCATGTTAAGTAAAATAAGTCAGAAATGGACAAATACTGCATGTTCTCACACATTTGTGGAAAGTAAACACTAAACTCATAGAAGAGGAGAGGAGAATACTGGTCACTACAGACTGGTAAGGCAAGAAGTTGGGTAGAGGGATGACGAGAAGTTAGATAAGATGTACCAAAACACGGAGAAACAAAATAAATTTTGTTGTTCTAATTGTTCTATAAAATTGACAACAATTTATAATGAATTTCAAAATAAAGAGAAGAGTATCAAGTTTCCCAGAACATAAAAATAATTAAAATTTGAAAATATGAAAAGCCTAATTACCCTTACTTGATCATTATGCATTGCATACTCTATCAAATTATATTGTAGCCTATAAATATAGAAAATATTCATTGAAAAACCTGGTCAATATCCATTAATTCTTCATATATTTTAAATATTTCATGAAACTTTTGGATTAATAAATAATCTAGGAGGTTATTTTTATCACATGATAACTATGAAATTGCTGTGCATCTCCATAACTTTGAGCGCTCTCTCTCTTCCTTGGACACTTCTGGACGTCTCAGAATTCTGCCAGCATGAAAAGGACAAAGCTGGACCAACTGTCTCCCAAATGAAAGGAGCTTCAGACTTCCTGAGAGTTAAAGCAGAAGAGGGAATGATGCTTACCTAAAAGGATCGTGGCAAAGGGCAAATAAGGAAAATATAAGTAGCACGAAGAACAAGAACTTATACATGCAGCACTCTCAAAAATTGATGGAAAAATAAAACTTCAAAGGATGTATAAAGCGATGCAAAGATTGATAAGATGGAAAGCAACAAGACAAGTCCGGGGCCTTATGTGAAATAGGTGGAGACACCATGCAACTAAGGAAACTGAGGCACAGAAACCTCTTTACCTCTGTAACTTAATCTAATTTAATATTATGCAATCACTTAGGAATATGAAATAAAAGCCATAAAAACAGACACAAACACATAAACACACAATTTTAAAAGGAAAACACACAAATATAGGCAAAGCATATTTAAGGAGAAAGCTCATATCTTTTTGTCAGATAGATTAATGTATGTACTGAAAATAGGCTGCTTTGTTCATGGTATGTACAACTAGGAAAATTACAAACACCAGTGAATATTTGAGATGAATACATGTGCTTTCTGTGAATTCCTGTTACATGTTATCTATCTATACATATGACATAATGTGACATTTAAAATTATTTGTGACCTATGAAGCAAAAAATTCATATAACCAAGGCCAAAGTATTTAGTTTTATAGAAATATGAAAATATATCACTGATCATTTTTTTATCTTGTAGCCTTTTCTCTTTCTGCTTCTCCCTTATATTAACATGAGGAACATTAATCAGTTTATATATGTGGTCCAGACCCAGATGTTATTTCTTATATACCCTTATATACCTGGTTCTTAACTTTTATATGATCAATTTTATATTTAAGCTAAATATGACTTATTTCCCTAGCTTTCCTTTTATTTTTATATACTAGATGAAAATTCCAGAAATCACTGGTTTCATAGAAATGTGGATTATCCTTTTTATGATAGGACACCAAAAAAAAAAAAATCCAGCTGGGTAGTCAGAAAGAATAAGAAAATTATAGTCAGTGAGATCATTAGTAATAAGGGAAAGAATCACTTGGAGAAGCAGAAGTGTGGCATTATTTACTGGGTAATCACACAATCAGTGTTTCTGCTGAGGATGGAAAGTGGTATGTGTGTGGAAGAAAAAGAGATCGCCTTACTGTAATGTACTCAAATGATAAATAACAAAGATTTGAAAATGTATACTGACTTGGGGACATAGCTCAGGGGCACAAGTACCTGCCTGGCAATTGTAAAGTCCTGAGTTTGCTTTCTGGTACCAAAAAGGAAAAAGAAAAAAATTTGTGTTGCCTTTTATACACGTGTAAGAACTAAAGAGAAGACTGACTTTAATGAAGCAAATGACCTATCATGAAATCCAAGAAAGTCAAGAGAATAGTAAAACACAAATATGAGAGAGAGAGAGAGAGAGAGAGAGAGAGAGAGAGAGAGAGAGAGAGAGAGAGAGGGGGAGAGAGAGAGAGAGACAGAAAGAGAGACAGAGACAGCGAACAGTAGGAGGCAGACAAACAGAAATTGAGTGATACAGTGAGACAGAGAGGGAGATTAAAGTGATACTTCTTGCCTTTTTCGGCTGTATATTTTAAATCAAAGTATAGCATTGCCATTATCTATAGTCCTCATTAAAATGCTTATAACCAGGCATGTGGTGCACACTTGTAATACCAGCACTCGGAGGTTGAGGCAGGAGGATTGCTGCAAGTTTGAGCACTGTGCTACAAAGTGAATGCTAGGTCAGCCTGAACTACAGACCCTGTCTCAAAAAATAAAATAAAAATTAAAAATAAAAGCTTGTATTTGGTATCCAGCCAAGTAATACAGAATTAAAATAACTGTGATTTGATGAAGGCTATCTGCATTTTATATTTGATCCTTGTATAGTTCTTCAAACTTAAGAACTACTGTTAGAAATTTATTAACTTCTGACTCGGATGGATTTTTAAGCACATGTTCCACGGTAAATTGAGACATAATTTTACATTGTACTTATTTGTAGTATTATACTGGTTATTTCAAGCCACTTGTTTCTGTGTTTTCTAATGTTGCATTTGAGGAATCCTTTCACCTGTCCTAATACAGACATGTGAGCTGCGCCATCCCGACAACTGCTTAGATCTTGAAGTTCAAACTCTACTGAGTTTAAAGCACACCAGTGGAATAATACACAGTTCCCAGTTACTGTGATGAAAAGTTCAGCTCTAAATTGACAGATATTCTAGGGACACAGAAAGGAGGACACACTTACCCCCACTTTTATTATAGAGCTCACGACAGAGTTTTTCAGCCACACGCTGCAGAGTTTCCGCAAACTTCTTGTTCTTAACCTGAAGAGATTGCAACTGCTGGGACAGATTCCCCAGCCTCTCCGCCTTTTCAGTGATGATGGCTTGCTGAATGTTGGAGAGCTGGTAAAACTGAAAAACTAACCAAGCAACCAAGTCAGACTGGGCAGCCTGCTTCTTAATTCTTATTTCTGTTTTTCACTTATGAAGAGGACAAAAACATGTATCATTTAAGGTTTCAGATCCTGGGTTCTTAATTGCTATATTTGAGTTCATACTCTAGTACATATATAACAAATCATTACGTTATAGGAAAATTAATTTCTCTAAATTTATCTGAAAATATGGAATCGTACTAATAGCCCCTAACTTCAGAAGTAAATTCCCAAACTGTATTACTTATTTTTATGTATGCTCAACCATCACTCAAATTAAACCACATATCTACTGTTCAGTGTATTGAATATTGTCAACATGTCATATATTGTTGCTCATTTAATTATTAAAATAGTAAATTTTATATCCATTTTTTATAAATTTGTAAGCATTATTAATGAAAGCAAGTAGCTTCCTTCGTGTCACTTAACTAGAAAATTTCAACCCAGTCTTGAACTTCAGTTTTCTAAACCTAAATATAGAAGTGCCTTATGAATCCTAAGTTGCATTATATTCCTAAGAATAATAGTAGTTGCAAAACAATAGTTATGTAAAAATGAAATAAGAAGTTGGGAGAATAAATAAGTTTTTATTTTTAAAACTAAGAGGCCATAAACACAAGGTTAACATTTCCTATAAAATCTCACTTTTGAAGCAAAAAGGAGGATTTGAGAAGTAAGGGGCTTTTCTTGGCAAACGTGAACAACAGACTGAAGTAGGCATTAAAAAATGAAGAATTAAGGACACTCCAGTGTCAGTCTGAGATGTCATGCAAACCTAATTCTGACATTTAAAACATCTGCTTTTCTTTGTGACATTTTGCCCTCCGTGGTCTTCAACTGTTCACAAAACATGGCTGTCACATCCTAACCCAGTAAGGCAAGTTTACCCGCTTCCTTTTTCTCCCTATTATTCATGAATACCCTGTAGTTCTAAGAATTGCACAGTGTAATGTAGATACAGTCTCAATAACTTCCAGCATAGACTCCTGCAGTTCCTATACATACTTCCTTCTTTAAGGAACTCATCCTGCTAGTTTCAAATTTAAAGACTTCCACAAGCATTTTTCCCTATTTGCTTTTCACAAGTTTCTGCTAAATAATTTTAATTTCATGGCCTTTTTGAAAAACATTGCAGTGATTAAAGAATGTATCTATTCTCCTTGTAGTGAGGGTGTGAATGTAAACAAGGTCTCTTCTATCTACACTGGCCAAATGAATCATGCAGACTTAGGGCAAATACCACGGTCACTTCACTCTTGTAAGAGAGCAGCATGAAGGATGCATGAAGTTAAATATTGACATGGTAAAATGGGCAAAATGTTTCTTAAAATATTTAATTCTAGTTGGCAAGTGATTGCTACATTTTAATATTTCTACTATTCATCATTTAATTAGTTGCTTTAGCAAGAAGAACATTGAATTACTCCCAGGCTCCAGAATTAATGGGAAAAAAATTCCTTAACAAATGTTCCTCCTTCCAGACAAACCTTAGAACAAGGAACCTCCCCCTTGCAGAGTGAAGACTTACACACAAGTCCCAGGGCTGCCAGGCCAGCCAGCAACACCAGACACAAAGTCAGCAGCGTCAGGGCCACTGGGCGCCAAGTAGAAAGAGGAGTCCTGTGTTCTGCAGGGAACAAAACAGAAAACAAAAGTTGGGCTTCTCCCACTTGGGTCTAAGTCATCAGCCAGTAAGTGAATGGAGTCATTTCGGACAGGAAAAAATGTGTGCAGTACAGTGGTAATCAGCATAAGATAACTGACTGTCAAGTCCTAAAAATGTGATCTACAAGTTCAACTAAGCCTCTTTAGCAACACTAGATTTGTTCACAGCCCTACCCTTCTCTGTACTCACCTGCCCTCCTACTTAACACTCAATCACCATCTGCATCGCCACACTCTTTATATGGTTGCTTTTATAACATGCTTGCCAAAGTTTTAAATATGAGACACTCTCTTGAAAAATGCCTGAAGCAGAGCCTGAGAATCCCTGAAATTTACCAAGAAGCAGTTTTTCATTCCATTAGGGAAAAATGAACTTACACAACATGCTTTCCTCCCTGTGTTCCATATGTGTTTCCTCAAAGAAGAAAATAAATATTTGTACATATCAGTAATCAGCAGTTATCATTTCACTATTTCTCTTCAGGATTTCTTTATTGAATGTCTCTTTTTTGTAAGGTTATGGTTTATTCATTCATTTGATACATGTCTCAAAAATAGATTGTAAGATTACTATAATCTATAAAAATAGATTATTGTCTATTATAGTAGATTATAGCCATACATTTATCAAGAAGGAATAAAAGCCATTTCAAATTTTACATCATTAAATAAAACAAACAGACAAGAACCATGGCCAACATCCTTTCCTTACTTCCAATCCTTTAAGTTCGACTTGTAATTACAGAGGTCTCACTGCACCTCTGGAGCAGGCTCTCACCAATATATCTGGATCCAAATGACTACACATATCTGAGAGGAAAGACCACCATCTGACTGCAGGCAGTGTCTAGCATTGTGATTAAAATAAAATAGAGAGAACCCTTCAAACTGATCTCTTTGTGATCAAGGAGTTGTACTTCACTGAAAATTCAAGTCAGGTTCCAAAGCAGAAAGATTGAAGAAACACATTAAAATTCATTTCCTTCTCACCAGATCCTATATATAATGTTTGCTAGGAACAAGGAAAGGTAAAAGATATGTGATAAAGATAGTGTAGAAATAAAAAAAATATGATTATGTCCTCTGGAACTTACAGTCTAACAGGGAAAGTAAGCAAAAAAAATCACAGAGTAGATTGAATGATAAGTTTTGAAATGTGAATCTTATTTGTCTTAATAGTCATCTTTAGGAACAGCTTGAAATATATTTAGAACAAAATGCAAATGCTTCACAGATTGTTCTTCTTCAATAATGGCAATTTTATTGTCACTTGAAAACTTCCAATAGCCTTACTGCGCTTGCAACAAATCCTACAAAATGTTTTCCGTACAGATCTTACCTAATTCTTTTTATTTTATAAGCTACTCTCCCATTATTTTAATGCTCTACTCACAGTAGCCTATCTCAGTACCTTATGTTATGCCTGCCTCTTCCTCTCCTTTTATGGCTCACAGATGGATCACTAACAGGCAGCTTTCTGTTTCTCTTTGTTTCTGTGTAAATGGCACAATCTTGGATGAGGCTCCTGAGCCCATCTCTAGCTTGCAAATGATTTACCCTGTTATGAGTATGTGTTTGATGATATTATTAGCTTATATTTCATGACTTAGGTGTGTTTTTGTCTGTCTCTTTCCCCACAAATGGCACTCTATTAAAACAGTGATTGCATCTATCTTGTTCACTAGTGTGTTTCCAGTACTAAAAATAGAACTTATAAGGGATTAATAAATATGGAAACATTTAAATAAAGAAAAAAATTAAACTATGAAAAACTACAGTTACCTAAGATAGAAAGTTTTACAAAACCAAGAATTATCTACAGTTAAATTTTACGGATTGATTTTCAAAAATCAACTGACTTTTTGCAGCAATTCTGTTAGTAAAGTACAAAAATAACTAACTATACCCCCTAAACTTCCTGGTTTTTATACATAGGATCTGGGAGTTCCTGTGTCATGAACAAATATGAAACATATGCTTCCATTTATTTACTGTAGTGATCTCACTTATTTGGTGTAGTCTAAATTTTTCTGAAAAAAAAATCATTGTCTTGGGCATCAGATTTAGTTCACTGGCATAAGCGTCTCCCTGGCAGGCATGAGGTTCTAAGTTTGATCTCTGGTACCAAAATAAAAAAAAAAAAAGAATCATTTTCCTATTACCTTGACTTTGAGAGTATTTTAGACTAGAAGAACATAAAGGAACAAGCTCCAGCAAAGAATACAGGTTAGACTTTACATTCCTTTCAACACTCTTAAGAATTTAAAAGTTCAATACAGTACAAGAGAATTAATTGTGTGGATGATCCTATGGTAGCTTCTAGAGGCACAAGTACATATGTGGATGTACCACCATGGTGGATTTTTTTTTCTTATTATTACTATTAAATATATTGTAACTCCTAGGTCAAAACATAGCTGAGCAGATAGAGCACTTCTCTAGCATGAGTGAGGTCCTGGGTATAATCTCAGCAAAATGCACACATACCTGTACACACACGCATGCATACATACTGTTTTAGTTTGTGTCTTATTCTATAGAAAATAAACTTCCTTTTGGAAATTATTATTACCTATGTAGCCATTGTAGTAGCCCATCAACTAGAGTTGAAATAGCTTAAGTAATATTGAATATATGATTGAATGTGTTTATTGTATAAAATACCTCTGTTGTATGCCTGACTAACCCTACTTACACTTAATTATACAGATATACTTCTTAAACACATACAAATAAAAATTCTGCACTTTTTATGATTAATATTGCCATGGTCAAAGTTAAAAACAAGAAAAAAAGTCAAAAAGAAAAAGAACTACAAAAACAAAACAAATTATTTATCCCTATACAAATCTATTTTCTCTTACATAATAGTAGAGATAAGAAAATTGTTGAGTTTCTGCCCAAAGAACCAAAAGAGTGAGAAAAAGGTAAATTCTCATATCACTGGGAAGAAAAAGCCTAGATTTTAGATATTAGAACATCATTTTATAATTAGTATATTCACAAAAGCAATGAGTACATGATCCTTCCTGAAAGTACCTCTAGGACAGAAAGGTAAAATGCAAGCTGTTTTCTGCTAATAATCAAAGTTTTAAAAACTTACTTCTGGTGGAATCATTTTTTCCAGGTCAAATTTTCACATTTGGAAACCCTCTTCCTTCTCCCCTAACATTTTCAACAGCAACTTGCATCTAAGTATCCTGAGAAATATACCATACGAGAGTTTCTATGATTGTCATGGTCAGTCCCTGAGAAACATGCTTTCATGATAAAAAGACAATGACCTGGAAAGTTTCACTCTTTAGATCTATGTTTTTATTGTTGTTGTTTGTTTCTTTGTTTACCTAACTCTGAGTTTAATGTTCCAAAATTCTATCCCAAGTGTTCCTAATCATTCTAAGTCTGAGACCACCCAGACCAAAACAAAAAGAAAAGAAAAAGAAAAAATTATTGCAAAAAGTAGCAGGCCTGAGAGATTCCTGAGTGTGGCTTCACTTTACTGCGGTTTTAGCTGTTGGAAGCAATCCCTATGGTGTCTCCTGAGGCATATTTAAAAAGAGGTGTGGACAGACCAAGGAATGATATAAACATCCTTAGGAATAATAAGTTATATATAGAAAAAGCACTCTTTCCCGTATCCTTTTACTATAACCATACTACAGTGCCAGGGTCAAGTTTTGAATAAAAATTCCTTTGTCATGACAAAACCATTGTAGATGAAGTAAGTAGTCATGCTTGACCAACTGTTCTTCAGGATGCATCTGAAAGGGGAGCCTTTACACTCTGCCAATCCTAAGACCTACAAGAAATTAAGCAGACATTGTCAAATGTGTCGTAGTAATGTCCCTCTGAAATGTAAAATGTCTTGAAAGCTGGAAAAGAAACAGAATTTTAATAATTTGCTCAATGCCATGCCGCAGACTTGTGGCAAAGCTACTATTAAATTGCCGTGTTGATACCATTCCTTGGCCTGTCCACACCTCTTTCTAACCCTGCATTGTACATTTTCCTGTGGACCAGGAATCATAAGTAAATGGTGCCAGAAGTCGTGGCAATGCACATAATATTTTGCAATTTATTTCTCTTATCATTTTAGATCTCTGTATTTTTAACATTTTCCAAGATGGCACATTGCTAGCCCCTCTTGGACTTTTAGGTGTATTTTTTTAATTTAATTTTTTTTCTTTTCAGCAACTTCATTTTTGTTCTTTAAGTTCAGTTCACAGTAGACTCTTCATGGGAATCTTTTTCATTGGGTAGAGGTTATTTTTTTCTTTGTGTGTGTGTGTGTGTGTGTGTGTGTGTGTGTGTGTGCGCGCGCGCGCACCAGGGATTGAACTCATGACCTTATGCTTACCAGGCAAGCACTTGAACCACTGAGCTAAATTCACAGCCCTGGAGGTTGTTTCTTTTGTTCAAAAAAATACAGGTCCCCTAATCCCAGCACTTGGGCGGCTGAGGCAGGAGGATCATTGTGAGTTCAAGACCAGCCTAGGCTACAAAGTGAGCTCAAGACCAGCCTAAACTGCATAATGAGACTTTGTCTCAAAAACACAAAAAGACAAAAAAAAAAAAAAAAGCCCAGTTTCCTATATGAATATATTTCACATATATTGCTAATTTTTCTTTCTCTAAATGTAAATGAGTTATCATCCCTATTATTTTTTTAAATTTTGCATCTAAGACTATAGGAGTTATTTCCTGAATAACACTGAGTTTTCAATGCAGAGCAATGATAATTATATTTAGACTACTAAATTTTATAACCCAAGGAATGACCTTTACTTACAGAAATATAGTTCAAAAACAATACTACCATTAATGATGATTATGAAATTTCCTGAATTACAGTGATAAATGTCCTAGACAGATTATCTTATATCTCTCATAACATACTGTGGGGGTAGAGATTGTTACCCTATCTTATAGCTAGGGAGCAGAGGCTTAGAGGGCTAGACACTCTACCCAGGAACACACAGCTACCGCTAGTAATTATTACCAAATGTGTTATAAATACTGCTGCAGTTCATTGGAAGCTCTCGAAAACTATTCAAGAGGGCTTTTTGTTTTTTTGTTTGTTTGTTTGTTTGTTTGTTTGTTTGTTATGGGATCGAACTCACAACCTCAAGTTTGCCAAGCAGGTGCTTATGCCACTGAGCTACATCCCCAGCAGGGCAACTATTTTTAACCTTTACTTGAGTTGAATTGAGTTGAATTGAATTGAATTGAATTGAGTTGAGCTGAGCTGAGCTGAGCTGAGCTGAGCTGAGCTGAGCTGAACTGAACTGAACTGAACTGAACTGAACTGAACTGAACTGAACTGAACTGAATTGAATTGAACTGAGTTGAATTATGCAGGAGTTATTTAACTTGTATAGGGATGCACAGCTAATAAGTAAAGGAACCTGAAATGCTACCAGGCACATTGATTTCAGAGCTAAACATTTTAAATCATTTTACAATCCTCCTAATGAACCTCAAATTGGTATCGGACCTTGTTCAACAGGTCTGTATGGAATCATAGAAAGATCCCATTGTTCCCTTCCATGTTGTTCGTTTCCATTCAGTCCCCTTGCAACCCCATTGAAGCATGAATTTCCCAACCCTACCACTCTGGTGAACTTTCTAAAATATAATCATGGCCCTTTAATCGTGGCCCTTATTTAAGAAGAAAAATTTCTCAAGACCTAACCATTTCTAGTCAGAATTGCTTATCATCTTCCACCAGGCTCCTCACCTACCTTTCAGCATCATTGAGCCAAATCTTTCTCTTCATTCTGAGGACCTTTCATCCTCAGCCAAACACTTTTCATCACCCCTTCTTGTTAAGTTTTGCTGATGATTCTCAAAAGTATCATATCCTGATCTAAAATCTAATCCAAAATTAGAGCCTCCTCTTTTTCCTCTGAACTCATCTTTCTTAATTTTGCTCATTAATGTGTTCTATCTCTGACATGAAGAATTGCTGTCTCTTATCTCTCTGGTGTTACCTTTGAACTATAGTCCTGACCAAGAAAAGTCACTCAATCTCCATCTTTCTCCAATTGGAGATGGAACCTTAAGGATTTAAGCACTTGTCTTTTGAATGCTAAAGCCAAGCAGCAGGTAATTTACTTTTTTCTTTTATGGCTTCTTGGCCTCTGACATATATTCAATAGCATTTAATGACATTTTATATCTATTAATTCAAATGATTTCTTCTACTTTCTAAGTACCTCAAAAGCAAGGGCTCCCCAGTGTCTACTATAATATTTTGTACTTAGTGGGTGTGCTTTAGGGTTTGTTGAATCAATGAGATGTGATTTGTGCCTTACCTCTGCAGAGAGGAATATACAATGCAGTTGTGGAAAGGAGGTTAAAAAGCTGGGAGGAGGGCTGGAGATTTAGCATAGCAGCATAAACACCTGCCTGGTAAGTGTGAGGTCCTGAGTTCAATCCCTGGTACAAAAAAAAAAAAATGGGAGGAAAGCAAAGTAGTTTTGCATAACCTTTTGATGTGATAACGTTTAGTCTTCAGCATATTCTATCTATCTATCTATCTATCTATCTATCTATCTATCTATCTATCTATCTATCTTATAGTGCTGAGGGTTGATAGAGGACCTCACTAGGCAAGCAGTCTCCCACTGAGGTACATCCACAGCAATTTTACTCCAGACCCACATACTTCATATGCAAACCTATAGACAATTTCAGATGCATGCCTCTCCTCCTAGTAGCCCCTCAAACTGCCTGCATCACCTGCCCTACTGTTCCTGTAGTTTCTAAGTAATGATAGCACCATTCTCACAACAGCTGACTGAATTTGGTCAAGCTAAATCGATTCTCTCTCCTTGTCTTCTCTCATGTCATCAATTCTTCAAAGTCTTTCTCCTCAACCTCTCTCATATCTGATTCATCTTCTTTGTTACTGTACAAACTCAGTTCATCTTGTGCATGCACAGGTCAAAACTTGAGTGTCAGCCTGTTTAATTTCACATTCTTCCTGTCCATCCTCCTCCTCAAAGCCTGGATGGTCACCCAGCAACATAAATTGTGTTTTTTCCTGTATAAATACTGCATTAATCTCATTTCAAGTAGTAAATAGAATTAAAGTATCTCATGGTGTACTAAAAAAAAAAACCCTCTTTAACGTTCAGACTTGCCCCTCACAAAGCCTCTCTCCATCTGTACACCTTAGCCATACATATTATGCATAATTCTCTAAAAACATAGCTGTTTAGAACTTTCCTGGCTTTCCTTTCTTATCTCTCACCCTGTAATGTTCCCAACCCCAAACACCTCATGCCTCATTCCCTATCATGTGGTGCATCCTAAATCAGTCCAATGCAGTGCTTGCCTGCTCTCTCAGATCTGTCCTGAGGTCCCTGTTAGGTAGACATGACCAAGCTTATACATGAATTTCCACCTGAGCACACTATACTGATCACTTAGTATTTCACTTCAACTACCTCGTGAACTGGAGTTGTATTTAATACTGGGAAAAAAACATTGGTGAGGCTTTCTCTCTTCTCAGTTGTTTGGTATTTTTAATACAAACATGATTGCTTATTGAGGAAATAAAAATCTGGAAAATAAATGTATGTGTTTGGTTTATTTTTATTAATCCTAAAATAAAAAGTACTGGTGGTTTCAGTTCAGCATTCCTTTGAACCTGCATTCCAAAAACAGTCTCTGTGATGATGGTTGTGGTTTTTAACAGCAAAGGATAGCAGATATATTTTTCTAAGAAATAATTGGAATTTTATGATAATATTCCTTTAAATATTTTCATGATCACAGAAAGAAAACAAGGAATCTTCCATACAGGCTAAGGTTACTGCTACCACATGTTTGTGTCCAAGACACTTCCTGGTAACCTACACACCTAGTCCTCCAAATTCCATTTCTTACAGGGGCCGCCAGATGTTGCAGTTAGTGTTTTATCTTGCTCCACTTCCCTCTCCACGCTTCAACCTTAGCAGAACTTAGTTGCACACACTGTTCCTGCTGCTGTGGGTCACTACCCTTTGGGAGAACTTCTGACTCCAGTGAGAGCTGAAAAATGAAGTTACACACAAGCTAAACAACAGCCTTAAGTAGTGATTCTTCCCAAGATTTGTTGGAGGGAAGCATTTCGTATCCTATTACACATATCCTGTGGCTGCAAAAACTGACCTCCCTGCTGTTGGCACTTAGTTTCAGGTCAAGGAGGCTGGAAATCCCCAACATCCCCTGATAGCTTATTGAGTAGTTCGGCTGAAAAACAAAGATCCATACCCGTAAGTCTCAAGTGGAAGGGCATTTATGAAGAAAGTATGATGCAAAAGTTTAGTGCAGGAAAGAAAAAAACATGCTATTTGATAGAGGAAAAAAGGGAGACGGCAGTAAGAAGGGGTATGTCCTGATTTAAAAATGTGAAGGAAACCTGGGTATAAAAAAAGGAAAAGGGCATGTTTTAATACAGTCACTCAGTGAGTATATCTCTGAAGCAGGTAGACACAAAAATGTTAAAAACGGAGTAGGAATTCTCAAGGAATAGAAACCTGAAAGGTACCTCAAATTTTTGGAGTATCAGATATACCACATCCTTTATACCATTTGTTGCTCTTGGTACTCATAGCTACCTTAATATAACTTCTATTTAAATTTAGTTTGAGAGCCAGGCATGGTGGTGAACACCTGTCATCCCAGCACTCAGGAGTTTGAGGCATGAGGGTTGCTGCAAGTTCAAGGTCAGCCTGGACTACAAAGTAAGCTCAAGTCCAGCCTGAACTGCATAGTGAGACCGTCTCTCAAAAAGACAAAAAGATAGGGCCAGGGATTTAGCTCAGTGGCACAAGCGCCTGCCTGGCAAGCACAAAGTTGTGAATTTGATCCCCAGTATCAAAAATAAATAAATAAATAAATAATATGAATAAATATGCAGAAAGTGATTAAAGCAATGCTGAGCATGTGGTAGGTGTTGAAGACCTGTCTAGTATCAGTAAGGCTTTATAAATAGAGTCTGAGATATCCCAGAATACTTAAGTAATTTATCCAAGATAAGTGCCATACCTGGTGTTAGAACCTAGAACCTGGTCCTATCTATATTCAATGCTAGGTCTTTTCTCAAGAACTAAGTCACATTTCTGCTTTGTATTGACTTACTAGCTAAGAAAACAAGATCCTTTTCTGTGGGTACAAATTATGGAAATGAACGGAACTGAACAAAAAATATTACTATATCATAAATAAATAGTTGTTAGTAAAATAAGATGGAAGGTAACGAGGCAACTAACATGAAGTATTTTCTTAGTCTGAATCAATCTTCTCAATAATATTCTGAGATCCATAGGACGAAAGGAAATAGAGAATGGGTGGAATTGGATCCAAGCTCCCTCTTAAAACTATCAAATCACAAAATATCAGAGTTTGTGGGACACACTAGAAAGCATTTGCTTCAATCATCCTTCGTTTCACAGAGAAGAAAACGGAATGCTTGAGGTTGACGTGACTCAACCAAAGTCACACAGCATCAATATGCGAAATTATTGTACCAAAACACCAAGAGGAGTTGGTGCACTTGGAAATTGCCCTCTGATGAGTTCAAAACTAGCAAAAAGCTTTACTGATTTAAATTTACAAATCACATCACAAGTGATTTAAAAAAATATAAAAGCAAACACTTGATTTGTTTCTTTATGGGACTGGGGAAAAGGGAAAGAGTATTGCTTTAATATGGGTACAATTTCAGCTTTGAATATTCTACCTGCTTGGAAAGGCAACCCAGCAACCCATTCACACTGTAAACTGTGATGCTAACAAGAGAATTTCAGAAAAATAAACGTGTGTACATGCTGAGATTATATTTTTCAGATGTCTGTACCTGTCTATATGTCATGTAAGTCATGGAAACAGCACAGATATACATCACTGCAAATCATGAAAAAAGCTTCCTCTCTTCCCTCCACTTTGTGCATTCCTAGGAGAGGTGGCTCATCTCACTTGATCTTAGCCAAAAGGCTGTAAAGCAATAGAAGGGCTTTATCTCCTACGCCTCTCCAGGGCTGTCATTACTTGGGCGCCAGGAGACAAGAGTACCTGTGTGTCTGGGCTCTTGTTGCCAGGTGAGAGTAGAGGCTCGAGAATGCAGGCTCAGGGTGGTGTCCTCATCGTCATCCAGCATGTCCCTCATGTCCCTCTCGCTGCTGTATTTGGTCTGCATTCTGATTCCTGCGGAGCTGAGGGGAAGTGTGATCAGATTGCTCTAAGCTGCTTGGCTACCAGGGGATAGCTCAGGAAGCCAGGCACTGAAAGACATTCCTGATGTTCTCTCCCAAGAAGCAGCACAGAAAGCCTCTGCCTCTAGTTCCTGACTGGTGAGGCCCAGCCCCGCCCCTGAGAGCCCGGGCTCCAAACGCCAAGTTTGTCAGGCTGAGGGGAAATAGCATCTGTTTTCTGTTTGGGCAGTCTCTGAACAGTTATTAAAACAGTCGCCTTTCTCAGACTCTTTATGTTTATCTGTATGCAGTTAGGAAACTGTGGTGTAAAGGTGATAAGACCTTGCAACAGCACTTCTGGTTCTTTGGACACTGAAGAATGATAAGCCAAAAGGGGGACACATGTTACCCAGTTTTTTACTGATCATGCACTCACTGAGTCACTTCGATGAGTTTACCCACCTGTGCCTCTGTTGAAAAATACAAGCCTCTTCCTGTCTCTCAGTGAAAGTGCAAACCAGCACATACACAAGGTTAGCCCAAAAACATCCTCCTGAGAGCATCTAATCATTTCAAATCTTTTATTTTACACAGAAGAAAACTGAAGCCCATCTAGGGGAAGTGATTGTTTAAAGTCACATAGCTGGTTACTAGCAGAATTAGTTTTTAAAATGCTCTCCTACTGCCAACTTTCTTCTTATACTTGGACTTGATCTAATATTTCATTGTACACAAAGTCCATCATGATTGTAAGGAATTGCATATTTTATTGGAGAACAGAATTTTTAGTACTCTTGCTAACCATCCTTTGAAAAGCTAATTAACAATTTGTGCCTAAATTTCATAAACTGAAAAAGGAAATGAAGCAATTGTTTTAGGTAATGTCCCAAAATTCTTCCTGAATTATTCCAGTACAGTGACAATAACTGGCAGTCTGTCCTGCAACAACAGAATATCTAAGACTCGGAAAGTTATAAACAGTGCAAAATTATTTCTCATAGTTCTGGAGGATGAGAGGTCTAAGACTGAGGCTTTGCCAGGTGTAGTTGTCCAGTAAAGGCTGCATCCTCATGAAAGAAACACTGCGTCATCACATGGCGCATGTGGAAGCTCAAGCCACATATGCTCCACGGGGCTTCAAATTTTAAAAAAAAGAAACCTAAGGAGAACTTTATGTTGAATAACAACTTGTTAAAAAGTAAAAGGTTAAAAATTAGTTGTCATTTTGCATTGGGTTGAAAATATTAGAGAACACTACAGAAGAGAAGGCAGTTCTAAGGAAAACAGCAATTAGAATTATTTTATTTCCCAAGCTTTGGTTATTCAAGGAAATATTTGCTAATTTTTAATATACAATGTACATTAAGGCTTACACTACTTTTCCTTAAGTACTTGCGGTTTTCAACAAGAACAAAAATATTTTTTGAACATCTAATGATGGTAAATTTCTTAAAGACCAAGTAACAAACTGCAACCCAAAACCCACCTACTTGTCACAAAGTGCCAACACAACAATGAAACCTAAATTCTGAGGTTTTAGTTTAGAAAAAACAACTCTACATTAATGTCTTTTGTCTTAAAAAAAAAACACACACAAAACATTCATGCTGCAGATTCAGCATCACTGATCTAGTGTTTTCCTGTTAATGTTCTCAGATTCTTGGATTCATCAGTATAATCAGTATAAATTAAAACTCTTATAGTCTTTGTCTTCTTCTTTTTTTTTTTTTTTTTTTGGTACTGGGGATCGAACTCACGACCTTGCCCTTGCCAGGCAGGTGCTTAAGCCACTAAGCTAAATCCCCATCATCTTATAGTCTTTGTCCATGTTCCCAGAAAAAGGTAAATGATATGCTAAAAAATAAATTAATAAATAATACAGTATATTAGTCTCCAATAAGTGTTATGGTTAAGTATAGAAAGGGGAAAGGAGATTTAAAATGCTGGAAAAGCATGACTGGCAATTTTAAATAATCAGTGAAACCCCATGAAAGTGATGCTTGTGCTGAGTCTTAGAAGAGATGAGACAGGAAGTCCAGCAGCCACCTTGGTGAGATTCACTGAGGGAAGGCATAACAAACTCCTTCCTATAGAAAACACCCTGGACACCTCCTCTTGAATGCAGAACAATTGCTACAACTTTAGTTATATAATCAAAGCCTACAATGATCAAGAAATGAATATAAGGAACAATCCATTGAAATATTGCTATGAATATAGATACCCTTCAGAGAGCACTGCTGTCCATGTCACAATGGATAGCTACTTTTGATGTCTTAATTAAAGATTGGCATAAATTTGTTGATGCTATAAAACAATTGAATCCATTTATATATCCCAAGGCTCACACTTGGTTCTATATTAGAATTAGTGTGCTCATTCTCTTGTTTATAATTCTTCTTGTTAAAGTCTGTCACAGGGGATTCACAACCTAGAAATCCCTAGAGGCCATGAAACCATGACTGACCTTGCTCAATATCTTCAAAAGACAAGGAAGGAAGAGATGTAGAAGATATCTTAGGCACCTCTCCTTGAATGCAGAACAATTGCTGCAACATTAGTTAAATAAAATCTTATTTCCCTATACTGATATGTACAAAGTGGGTTATGCTATTTCACTTTCCCTTCAATTGGCTCTAAGTGATGTAAATAAGGCTAGCTGAGGTACTGATATGCAATCCTTGAAGCCAATCTGACAATTTTCTGTTTGTTACATAGTGTTCTCTGTAAGGCACTGAGCACAGTGAGATGGCAGAGCCAATCAGCTCCAATAAAAGGCTCTGACTCCCAAGGACACGAAAGTTTACATATTAGAAACTGAAGCAACTGCCTCCTAAAACCATTCAAATGCTATGCTAATTGAGTTATGAAGACTGATATTTCTACACATCATTCTCCCTGCATATTGCAAAGATGCTTTTCTCCCTACCTGGAGAGCCAGCTCAAGTTACTCATGTAGTTCCTACCATCCTCACTGTCAATCATCCTTGAACTACTCCTTTCTTCTTTAGATAATAATTTCTGGGAGAGGTCTTGAATCAAGGCCTTTGTCCATATATCCTCATTTGGATGGAACTTAGGATTCCTTGTCTGCCCATAATTTTGAATATGTTATAGTGTCTTTACTATTGCCATGGGTTACATCGGGGGTAGTAGATTGGAATTAACTCACTGAAATTTCAGTAATATTCCTATGGGATTATAAATACAACTTTCTGAATTATGAGGTGAAATGGAATAAGGATTGCAATATTGTATTACAATACACAGTATTTGGATTACAATATATAATATTGGAATTTCAATACCTTCCCTTTATGCTCTTGTTCTGAGGTGACGAAGAACAGACAGGACACAGCAAGCAGTGGGGAAAGATATCGTGTGGTGCTTGTTCTTTTTTAGAACAAAGAAAAGCCCTCGATAGACAAGGAGGTGGGAAGGATGTCAAGGAAGTGCCTGATTCCGTAGTGCACACAGGAAGGCAAAGGCACAGAGGACCTGAAAAATGCAGGTTTGCCACTGCTTCCTGCTGCTTTCTTGCTGCTTGCCGAGATTCCCATTGCCAGTGGATCCCATCTTTTTTTTTTTTCCTCTGCACTCTAATTTCTCTTAAGGGAAATTAGTCTATTTAGTTTGCTTAGTGCTTGGCTTTTGTCCTTTATTTTTCTGTTTTCAATCCACTTTCCAACAGTGATGACCCTAACTGCACTAGGGAAACAGAGGCATCGATCATTCCAGCTGCTTTGAGCTGAGAGTGGACATTGGCAGGTCAGCACTCAGATGCCCCACACTGTGAGGTCAATTTAAGGGCCCTGAGTACAAATCAAGCAGAGTGCTCATTGGTAAATCTGTGTATACCATCATGTGTAGCTTTACATTTGTATTCACTGGTTCAGCATCCCAGATTTGACCAACTGCAGATTTAAAATACCTGAAAAAAAGTGTTTCCATAGTGAACATATATAAATTTGTATTTATCATTTTTGTCTAAATGATTCACTGTAACAGAGTTTCACATAATATTTGTATTGCCTTAGGTATTATAAATAATCTAGTGATGATTTAATGTTTATGAGAGGAGTGATATAGGTTATGCACAAATACTGCACCATTTTGCATAACAGGTGTGAAGGCTTGCAGAATTGTTATCAGGGTGGGTTCTAGAACTGGCAACCTTGGAGATCAAGGGAATACTCTTGTTAAAAACTTGCCAGGAACCATACAGTTACAGCACAGTGAGGCTGAGATGTAAATTGATGCAGTTTGATTTTACACTTTCAGGTCTACATTCTCTCTCTCTGACTATTTAGAAAGGTTGGCATAAAGCAACATTTTTCTTTTTGGAATAAACACAATCTCCCTTTTTCTGACAGTTAGGAGATTATCTGTCTCATTTTTTTTTATTTTAAAGAGAAAATTTTCAAAACAAGATAATTAGTGGTTAACAATGGTTAATATGATGTGATTGTTATTTTAAAATTACTTACACATAGTACAAGATATTTTTAATATATTTAATTGTTCAAACAATGTTACCATAAACTTTTCTTTTCAATGAAACAAAAGAAATTAGTATAACTATCTTGCTTATCATATGTATATATAATAGTTTTCATATGACATATATGTGTATATAATACATAATAATTATAATATTTACATATAATATGTGTATAGTATTTAAATGCACATATAATTTGCATATGTAATTCATATGATTTTATATATAATTTATATAAAATATATATATAATTTTTTTAGCTTCTCACACTAGGGATACTATGTGATGTATATACATGTGACTCTGATTTATTACACTTATGAATACAGTCTCTAGTTGCATCTACTTGCCTATGAAAGTCTCAACTTTATCCTTCTTTATGGCTGTGTAGTACTCCACTGTATAAAAATATACCTTTTTTGTCCATTGTTCAATTCATGGAGATTTAGATTGTTTCCATGATTTAGGTATTACAAACTGTACTGCTACAAGCATGGGTACAAATATATTGCTGGGACAAGTAAGACTCAGTAAATGTGGTTTTGAATCTCAGTGGCCAAAATAATAATTATTACTGTAGAACACAAGTTCTATGGTTTGAAGTCTAAAAGCAAAAGTTTATATGTATTCTGAATAAAAGTGAAAATGTTAAATATATATATATATATAGCTGTAGTATGATGTTCTTAATTCTTCTGGAAAGATATCCAGAAGGGGAATAGGAGGTTTAAATGGGTCTTCTAATGCTAGTTTTTTGAGGAATCTTCACACTGATTTCCACAATGCTTGCACCAGTCTACACTTCTACCAACCATGGAGAAGTTCTCCTTTTTCCCCCACAGCCCCTTCCACATTTATTATTTATTGATTTCTTGATACTAGTCATTCTTTCAGGTGTGGGTGAAAACATAGTGTTGTTTTAATTTGTATCTCTCAAATGACCAGTGATGTTGAACATGTTTTCATATGCCTATTGGTTGTTTGTATTTCTTCATCTGAGAAATGTGTATTCATCTCAGCTGCCCATCTTTAAATTTGGGAGGTCTGATTTTATTTTTGAGTTCTTTATATATTCTCAACAGTAAATCTTTGTCTAAAGAGCATCTGGCAAACATTGCTTCCCATATTATGGGTTGCTTTTTCACTTTGTTGGTGATTTTTCTTCCTGTGCAAAAAAGGTTTTCAGTAAGATGAAATCTCAAGTTATTGACTATTTTTGATAGATCCTGGAAAATAGGGATTTTATTCATAAAATCTTTGCTTACACCAATATCTTCAAGACTTTTATCTTCCATATTCCAGAAGATTTAATTTTTCTGTTTCAATATTTAGATTTTTCATCCATTCCAAATTTAATGTAGTGCATGGTAAAAGATATGGGTCCAATTTTAATGTTCAACAAAACAGAGCCAGTTTTTCCAGAACCATTCATTTATTCTTTTTATTTAAAGAGAAAAAAAAACAGAAAATGTAGAAATATTACAGAATTTCAAAAAAGATAAACAGTAAGAAATCACTAGTTGATAAATTACATATTGTCCTTTTAGAAATAATTGTTCAAGTTACAAAATTAAAGCATACAAAGTGAACATTCAAGCTATGAGACTGCAAACAGATCTGTTCAACAACCCAACAAGAACTTAGAAATATGTTTATCAATCCTACACACTTAAATATACATGCAATTATATATTTTATAGCACTTCCTACTTCCTCTCTTTTTTACAATAGCATTACACATTTTTAAACTTTAAAGAGAAAAAAAGCAAAACAGAAAAAAGGGTAGCAACAATACAGAATTCTAAAAGAAAAAAAACACTAAGGTATCACTAGTTGATAAATTACATATTGTCATCTTGGATGTAGTTGTTCAAGTTACAAGGATAAGTTAAAAGATACATTGTAAACATTCAAACAGTGAGACTCCAGCACCATTTATTAAAGAGGCTACCATTCTTCCAGTGACTGCATTTGACACCTTTGCAAAAGATAAGGTGGCTTAGTATGTCTGGAGTTGTTTCTGCTCTTCTAATACTGATGTTCATATTTTTTTTTTGCCAGTACTATGCTGTTTTCATCACAGTAGTATAATTTATAGTAAAATTATAGTATAATTTCAAGTCAGGGATTGTGATGTCTCCATCTTGCCTTTGTTTCCCAGAATTTCCTTTGCTATTCTAGGTCTCTTCTGCTTCCAGATGAATTTTAGGATTGTTTTCTCTAATTCTGTGAGATACTTTTTTAGAATTTTGATTGGGATTGCATTGACTCTGTATAACAGTTTTGGAAATGTCGTCATTTTCACCATATTCGTTCTTCCTACTCCAGAACATGGGATATTGCTCCACTTTCTAATATCTTCTTCAATCTCCTTTTTCAGAGTACTGTACTTTTCAATGTAAAGGTCTTTCACATCCTTCATTAAGTTAATTAGTAGGCATTTCAGTTTTTGGATGCTATTGTGAAAGATACTGTTTCCCTGATTTCTCTCTTGTGAGTTTGTTTTCATGTACAAGAAGGCTATTGACTTTTGAGTGTTGATTGTGTAACCAGTTACAAGGCTAAATGTATCTCTTAAATCTAGTGATCTTTTGGTGGAGTTTTTGTGGACTTCTATGTAGAGTATCATGTCATCTGCAAATAATGATAGTTTAATTTCTTCCTTCTTATTTTTATCCCTTTTCTTTCTCTTGTCTAATTACTCTGACTAAAGTTTTCAGGACAATGTTGTATAAGAGTTGAGACATCCCTGTCTTGTTCCTGATTTTAGAGAGAAAGCTTACAGGTTTTCTACATTTACTATATGTTGGCTGTTGTTTTGTCATGGCTTTTATTAGATTGAGATAAACAACATCTATTCCAGTTTTCTGTAGGGTTTTTATTGTGAATAGGTGCTGGAATTTGTCAAAAGCTTTTTCTGCATCCATTGAGATAATCATATGATTTCATCCTTGGCTATGTTAATATAGTATATTGTATACACTGACTTGCATACACTGAACCTACCTGCATCCCTGGAATGAATCCAAGTTAGTCATGGTATAGATCTGCTTGATCACTTGCTGCATTCTGCTTGCTAGAATCTTATTGAGAATTTTTGGATCTATGTTTATTAGTGAGTTTGGCTTCTTTCATAACTGGGTCCTTCTTTGGTTTTGGCATCAAGGTGATGCTTTCTTCTAGGAATGAATTTGTGAGTACTGCTTCCCTTTCAATTTCATTAAAGAGTTTGAGGAGAAGTGGTGTTTGGTGTTCTCTAAATATTTTGTGGAATTTACCAGTGAATCTGTCAATGTCTGGGTTTTTCTATGTTGGTATGTTTTTAATTACATCTTCAATTTCAGTGATTTATATTGGTTTATCTAGGATGTTTAATTTATATCTTCTTGATTCAGCTTTAGTAATTCATATGTATCTAGGAATCAGTCCATTTCTTTTGCATTTTCCATCTTATTAGGGTATAAATTTTCAAAGTAGGATTAGATAATCCAGATTTCTGCAGGGTCCATTGTGATTTCAACCTTTACATTCATAATTGTGTGGATTTGAATCTCTTCTTTACCTTTTTTGATAAAGATGAATAAGGGTGTGCTAATTTTGTTTAATCTTTCAAAGAATGAGCTGTTTGATTCATTGATTCTTTGTGTTGATTTTTTAGTCTCTAATGTGTTAATTTGTGATCTAATTTTGTATTTTCCTCCTCATACAAGCTTTTGGCTTAGCCTGCTTTTCTTTTTCTAGAAATTCTAGGTTGACCATTAAGTTTATGTGCTTGCTCTGTTTTCCTGATATAGATATTTAGTGTTATAAATTTTCTTCCTATAATTGTTTTCACTGTGTCATAAGTTTTCATATGTTATACTATAATTATCATTCAATTGTAAAAACTGTTTAATTTCTACTTTAATTTCAACTGTGACCCATAGGTTGTTCAGGAAGGTACTATTTAATTTCCATATGTTTATGAAGTTCTTGTGGCTTCTTTTGCTTTTGCTTTCCAATTTCATTGCACTATAATCTGATAATATGCATGGGGTAATTTCAATTCCTTTGCATTTACTTAAGTATGTTCTATGAGCTAGTATGTAGTCTATTTTGGAGAATGTCTCATAGGCAACTGAGAAGAATGTGTATTACTAAGTCCATTTCTTCAAAAGTTTGGTTCAGATCTAATATTCATTGTTGATTTTTGTGTAGTTGATTTGTCTTTTTGTGACAGTGGAATATTAAGATAACCCAGTACAATTGTATTAGTGCTTATGTGATTTTTCATGCCCATTAGTATTTGTTTCATATAGTTAGGTGCACTAGTATTTGTTATATATATAGTTATGATAGTTATCTCTTCCTCTTGGATTGTTCCTTTTAGAAGGATGTACTGACCTTCTTTATCTCTCTTAATCAGTTTTTGCTTAAATTCACTTTGTGAAGAGCTACCTCTGCTTTTTTCAGGGTTCACATCACATGGAATATTGTTTTCCATCCTTCGGCTTTCATTCTATTGAATTTGTTTTCAATTAGATGTATATCTTGTATGCAGCATTTTGTTCAATGTTGCTTCTTTATCCATTCTGCTAGCCTGTGTCTTTTAATTGGTGAACTGAGACCATTAACATTAATGCTTATAATTGGTAGATATTGACTTATCCTTGTCGTATTATTTTCCCATTGTTGGTTCCCCTTCTTTTTTCCCCTTCCTCTGTTTAATTGTTTGTGTTCCCTGGTGGGTTCCTTCTGTTGGCATTCATGGAGTTGTAGCTCTTGTTATCTCTTTCTAGAATGTCCTTCAGAATGTTTTGGAGTGCTGGTTTGGTGATTATAAATTTCCTCAGATATTCTTTGTCATGGAAGTATCTTACTGCTCCAACAGTTTTGAAAGATTGTTTTGCATGTTATATCAATCTGGGTTGAGGATTGTTTTCCTTTAGAACTTGGAGTACTTCACTCCAAGCTCTCCTTGACTTGAGAATTACTGCTGATAAGTCAGCTGTAATTCTGACTGCCTTTCCTTTATAGGTGATTTGTTTCTTTTCCCTAACAGCTTTAAAGACTCTAGTTGTGTGATAAGTTTCTGGAATCTTGACTATAATATGCCTGGCTGCAGATGTTTTTTGATTGTGGCTAAGTGAAGTGTTTTATGCTACACTTATCTGTATGCTAAATTCTCGTTCTCTATCAGAGAAGTTTTCTGCCATGACATCTGTGAACAGATATTTATATCATTTGTGGTATCTCCTGTTTGTTCATTGACTCCAATCAGTCTTAAGCTATTATTCTTTACGTCATCTAGCAGCTGCTGGATTGATTTCTCATGGTCCCTTGCTATTTTTGAGAAACCTTTCTTTTCACATTTGCTAACTGTAAGCCTCTCTTCAATATCTGAAATCCTCCTCTACCATTGGATTAATCTGCTGTGAGTACTTTCAATGGAATTTTTATTATCCTGATGTCTGCTTGAATCTGTCTTATGAATTCCATTTCTTTCCTATTCTGAACATTCATTGATTCCATAATTTTCATAAGGTCATCAAATTTTTTGTCTGTATTTGCTCTAACATCACCAACTCTGCAGTTATCTGAGAGATTATTTCTTATTTGATTTTTTAAGAGCTTGATTCAATTCCTTTGTTGTACCTCTTTGCAGAGGTCAGATAGGTTTTCAGATCGTTCTACCTCATTGACCCTGAGTTTGCCCTTGGTGAACTGAATGTGTAGGGTGGTCTTGTTTAAGTGTCTTCTCATTTTCCTTTTTTTTTTTACCCCTTGGGTGGTGATTTTAAAATCGCCTATGATGGATTGCTTTATTGCTAGTATTTAGGACCCTTAAGTAATAAGTATTTCTCTGAAGTATCTTCCAGGTATAGCTGGCTTTAAGGTTTTGAGTCTGCCTTAAGTTTCTACTTCTTCATATTTTTAAATATGAAAGTCACTGTTTGCTTGACCCAGTCACTGGTTCTTTGACACTGTGCCACAGTATTTTCTCTGACGTTAATCAATCTCAGTCATGAAATAGCAGGGAAAACACATGCTTAGAACAATTATGATACTTTCAGCTATAATGGCACCAATAGCATAAAACACAGCCTAGAAAAAGATAAACAAAGCTTACCAATAATTTGGCACTTTTAACTGTATGAACTAGATTTTTGGTTATGTAACAAAATCTAAAATAAACCAAAAAATTTTATGTAGTATACAAATCCTTAATATGTCAATTTTGACCTCAAGGGTACAAATTTTAAACAGTTTAATCGGAAAATAGGGAAGTGGAAGAAGAGTAAGAGATTAAAGTTGGATGACAATGGGGTATCACACTAACTGGGAAACTGATGCAGAACACTGGAGGGAAAGAGAGAAGGAAGAAAAAAAAGACAAGAACAGAACCACAACTCTTTTGAGGATAAAAACTATGTTCGCACTCATATAAAAACAAGACCAATCAATGAAGGAGAAAATAAATGAAAACAAACAGCAAAAAATACAAACAAAAGCACCACAACAAAAGAAAACAAATGAGAGAGGAAAAAAAAAGTCCACTCCCAGGTTTGTGTCTGCTGTTACTGGTAGACAACCTGTGGAAACAGAGTCCTGATCTGTACCATATATCCCAGCAAGCCAGCTGTAGCTTTTTGGCAGGACAGTGAATATCAGTAGACCTGCACTTTCTGGCTGAGACCAGACTCATTTGGCTTGCAGCCATCCAACCACCTTTCATGGGCCTGAGCCAAGCTCAAGCTCAGTGATGCTAGATGAAGCCAGCAGCAGCTCTGTTTTCTGATCTCAGCTGATCCATTTCCAAAATGGCTCCAGTCCAGATGTATTCTCCTGGAGTAGGACTGAGTCCTACACATTCACTGCCAACCAGTGCAGTCCTTCACATCTGCTGGTCCTCTCCACTCTGGTGTCTCTCCACGGAGGTCTCTAGGATTGCCATTTGTCACCATCCCTGCGTGTCCACAGGTTTGAACTGCTCCTGTGACACAGTGACTAGCATCTAGGGAGAAGGCACCACTGGCTACTTTCTTCTTCACTAAAGTTTCTCTCTTCATACTCTCCAAGTCATGCTTGAGATTCTTCTTGGGTCCAGGAACCCACTTCCCTTCTTATCTCCTCACATTACTATATTCCAGTGCCTGAATGGCAACTGTCTGAGGATTTTTCTCTGCTTCTTAGCATTCCCCATTTTGGTCTCAAGTCTGATTGTTTTTCTTTTAAGATTGTGAATTTTGTTTTAAGATTGTGAATTATTTATTTAAAGACAAGTTTTATTTATAAGTATGTAAGTTTTTTATAAGTGTGTAAGTTTTATTAGTTTTGGCTGTAAGAAAAATGACTTTTGTGTTTTTGAAAGACAATTTTAACTAAGGAATTAAAAGTTTTTTGAACTTTTATAGCTGTCACCATGACTTTTTCACCTCATTGAACCATAATAGTGACAAATTGCAGGTGTAGCTGAAGACTGGCAGCAGGGGTCAGTATAGTACTTATATAACCCTTTGCATATTTAGTCTTAAGTATTATTTTTTGTATATCTTGTTCTACTTTTCTCTTGGGTATTTAAGACCAAGTTAAGTGAAACTTATGTAATAAAAATTAACAACCTGGTATACAGCAAGAGCAGCTAAGGCTCCTCAGAGTTTCCTTTTGAGACTTTGTGCTGACCCTCTTAGTTCTGACAGTGTTACCTGTCAAGATGGGTCATGGAATTGCTTGACCATGTTGCTTCCCTTAGAAGCGTAGGAGATGTTTTTATTTTTTCTTTGGTGACACTCTTTAGCACAATGAACATTGGTTGACTTGTGTCCTTTGGGGCCTACCAATGTCCCTTTTCATTAGGTTGGGTGATTCAAAAATTGTAGGATCTAGAGAGAGATCTCATGTGCTGGGTCTTTGTTGAACTTGGAGAGCTAGAGCCAAAATATTGGCTGATTTTTAGCCCAGCTATCTCTTTATCATTGGTCTGTACACTTCAGTTGTTGAACACCCCAGAGGTCAGCTACAGCAGTACTGAAATGGGAAGAGTATGTTTCACTGTGATCATCTCATATGGATATCAAGCATTTTGAGATATAAAGTACAACCAGAGGACTGTTATATTTTTCACATGATTGTTTGAACAAATAACATTATAGTTTTATCAGGAAATTTTTAAGTCAAAATCATATATAATATTTAGCATAAAAATTATATTGACATTGGTAGGCTAGAATCATTGAGGAAGGTTATCTTTAAAAGTATATTTGTATTTTTATTTTAGCATAGAACACTTTATCACAGAAAAGAGTTGAAGATCATTAGATGGGATATTTGTTCACTATCTCACTTTATTATTAAGCCAAATTTGAAGAGTATGTCTTTTCACCCTTTTTACTTATATCTAGAGGGAAAAAATATCAAAAAAATTTAAAGCCTTTACATTGGCCCCAAGTTTATAAAATAAAACTTTAAAAGTGATGTTTTTTTGAGTACAAATGTTGAGCTACTTATAATTATTTAAGAAGTATAAGATTCAACATGTACAATAAATATTGTAATAATGAAAGGGAAAGAAAGTGTTCAGAATGAAAGAACTGGGATAAGGGAAAGGAGAAATAGAAGAAAGGAAAAGACTGTATGTATGAAGGGGTACACGTATAACTGCATGTGTTTATAAGAGTGCACAATAGATAACTATGCTACTAATTCTCTGTTAGCTCATCAAATACAATAGTTTGTGCTGTCATTGTTTATCTGTTCATGCTTCATGCCTAGATCATGTAACTTGAACAACTACTAAGATAACAATATGCAATGTGTTAGCTAGGGTTGATTTCTTACTTTTTTTTTAAGTTGTGTATTATTTCTATCCTTTTCTCTGTTTTGCTTTTTAAAATAAAAAATATTTTAAAAAAGAAACTGTATACAGTGGTACCTAGGTTCACTAACAATTTTGGTGGCAAACAATTTAGCTTGCAAGCAGAAGCATTTGACAAAATTTTGTTTCTGTTTGTAAATTCTGCATCAGGTGACAAAAATGACCAGGGCATTTTTCCCACAAATATGAATGTGGACATCTTTTCCAAAATCGTGCAGTGAATTCAGTTCACAAACTGAGGTACTACTGTATCGGGCCCTGCCCTAGACCCCTGATCTCCCAAATGAGTTTACAGCAGAGGTTAAATAAAAAGAGACCATTGTAATGATTTTAGGAGCTCTGGGAAGACTGAAACCCTTTGATAAAGTTTGTGACTCTGAGGACTAACACAAAGGCTTCTCTGGATCAGTCTATTTTTAATACTCCAAGGGGCAAAGAAACTGAGGAAAGTGCAGGCAATGAGCAGGACCTGGGAGTCACTTCAAGGACGTCTCCAAGTAATGAATCAAGTCAGTTCACTCGAACTGTCTTATCATGAAGGCATGGTAGAAGTGAGACAGTAGGAGTAAATTCTGCAACTGCAGTCTCTACTTAATTGGGGTTGAAACCAAGTGTCCGCAGCTGTGGCCTTATCTTGCCCTTTGAGGTGTCTCTGGCCTCATAGATTACTAAAAATCTCAGCCATGATCAGTGATTCATAGACGTTCACTTACTATGAATCAGCTCCCATCACCAGGCAAGGGGCTGAGGCCTAGGACAGACTCACAGATAAACATAGAAAGCCAATTAGTAAAATTTAAATCCCACTCAGAACCGCTTCACCTCGTAGTGGTCTCCAACACTACTGTATATCTTTAGTATCTCTCCTGTGTACTTTTGGGAAGAGATAAAGCACACTGCTTATGTTTCTTGATTTAACCTGCCAGTCTTGTCTTGAGGTCACATTGCATGTGCAACCCACTACAAACCAAAGTCAGGCTATAGGCCATCTTGCTCTTTGTCAGAACTTGTCTAGGCACCCTTGCCAATCACACAGAGATCCATTGTTTTATCCAGAGCAAGAATCATTTTTCCTGGCATTTAGCTACTTTAATCCTCATTGACAGATCCAGAAGCTTGCAAAAGAAGTTGTATATACAGTTGGACTTTTACTCAAAATTTTTCTCTAAAGATCATTATGTCTTGGAACCTATAACGTGTGCAAGGAACTTATAGAGAGATTAAGTCAGGAGATTTCACAGCTATAAATACATACTGTTGTGACACAATCGTAAAAAGTTGTACGTCCAATAACTTTATTCAGAATGTCACTAGTATAATGAGTTTTTAGCTTTACATATTTGAAGGCTTGTACACATTACAAACACAAATGGATTTAATGCACTAGAAGTTAGCAGTAATTACCATCACAGCTATATATAGAAATCCTTATACATATTTACTAAGTTTTAACATTTAAGGCAGAATATAGATTTTTAACAGGTTTATAGTGTGTAATTACACTAATAAGACTTAAAAAACATATTTAGAGGTCTCATAAGTTTATAAAAGTGTGCTATTGATCACTAATAGACTTATTACCCAATATACAACTCTGGCTAACTTATATGTTAACAAAGTATTACTTTAATTAAACCCAAAAGATGTAGATCAAGTTTTTAAATGACACAACCAAATCTTGATCTTTTTTTTATTTTAAAGAGGGTAAAATTAAACACAACAAACTTAATAAAGTTAAGCACAACAAACTTAACAAAATTAAACACAACAAACTTAACAAAACAGAACATAAAAAAGCAATGTAAGAGACATAAATTTCAAAGCAAGACGACCAGAGATCTTCACTATCATATTGTCTCTTGTTTTCTTCCAAATAGTTGTCCATAGCTTCACATACAGAGAACTCATACAAAACAACATAGTATAAAACTGATCCAAACAGGATGAGGAAGGCATTGCAGGTCTTCAAGACCAGACAACAGGGAAATCAACAATGGCTGTCATAGTGTCTCTCATTCTCTTCAAAATAGCTGTCATATCTTCATGTATGCTGAAATTAAACAAAACAAAACAGACTAAAATAACTCTGAACAAAGAATAATAGTATCGCTGGATTTCACATCATGACTCTATGGAATCAACACTGGGTATTGTAGTGTCTCTTTTTCTTCAAAGTAGTTGTTCATTTCATCATGCATTATATAACCAGTTCTCATAAACTGTTTATAAGTTCTACACATGTATGAGTCTGTATAAGAGGGAAAAACAAAACAAAGCAAGACAAAACAAAACAAATTCCTAGAAAAACATGAAATGAAAAAGTCATGTAAAACCACAATACTAGGTGATCTACAATGGTTACTATGGTGTCTCTTGTTATATTCAATATAATTGTTTATATCATCAGGCATAGTATAATTGAATATAGCAGTATATAACAATATTAATAAAAATGAAACATTGTAGACAGTGTAAAACTTCAAAAGCATGTAATAATCAAACCAGAGTGGGTGTCCTAATGATTCTTGTCATTTTCAGTGAGTATACTCTCAGACTTGATACTATCAATCATAACAGATTCAAACAAAATCTGTCAATACAAAGCAGCAATCTAACAAACCAGATTCAATTAAGATCAGTTATGGTAAAACAATGTAAGTTATACAGGACTTCAGATTAAGTTAATAGGAAATTAAGAATGATTACTGTACTATATTCTGCTATTTTCAGGATAGCTGTCTGTGCCCTCAAATCTAGTACAAGTAGACAAACTGGAATAGAATACAATCCATCTGAACAGAGAGGTGAGACTATGCCCAGGGCCTGATCTTCATGGTGGATAGATGGGTTTGGACTGAATACGTTTTGAGGGCTCCCAGAAGCAACAGAAACCTCTCATAGGGATTTTCCTGATCTCAACTGTGAGGAGAGAGAAGTGCCAGTAACAAGTGCCTTTGGTTTAGACAAATACAAATTCTTTTTTTCCCAGAGTTTCAAGGAGCTACTTAAGTGAGTCCCAAAATTGTCACTACTCCTTGAGAACCACTGGCTTTCAGCACCCTGCAATGACAAAATGGCCTGGGGACTCTCCCTCAACTTTGACCTTTGCTCTAACAAATCTTTCTTGGGTAATTTTGGGGGTTATTTGTTTGATATTGGCTCTATGAAAGTTAGGGTGGATGCCCAGACACCAGGGACACTGTAGAGGAACAAGGATGAAAACTAACTAGATGACAACTTCAAAAATTACTGTTACAACGCAGGCAAGCAAAGATGTTGTCCTTCAGCAGGCATTTCCTCTAATATAATTACCACTCATCTTGAATTTATCCTTTAGACTTGGGTTCAACTAGCTGCTCTTTCTTCTTTGTCTCACAAAAAAAAGGTTTCCTTTTAGTCACATGTACATTTCTATGTAAATTGCTTCATAAACTATGCATCCATGGGTCAGGAATAGAATCGTTTGGACAACCTGCAGCAACTTTGCTTTATATCATCACTTTGATCATATTCAAACTTTTACAGCTATCTCATGGGAATTGTCTGTCCCATCTGTTCTGGGTAAGTAATGATTAATTTTCAGTATACAAATTACTTTCCTTGATTATGATGATTTCTCAATCCTGAGAAATCAGAAGAAATTAATACAACCAAAAACAAAATTAAAATACTTGTAGTTGCTTCAAACTCTTATCTTAAGCTTTAACTATATTAATTATACTTCAAATACTCTCACCCTGAATTATGTTTGGCTTCTCTACTTTTTTCTTCAGATAATGGCAATATGAATTTACACATTAAAAGAAGAAAGTAAATGTCACAAAAATCTCCATTATCTTCCCTTGAGTTTTTTAAAACAATCTTTAAGATCCCAAATTTATTCTTTAACTCAGTACTACTATGTATACACCCTTCCTAGCATCAAACTCATCTGTACTTTTGGGAGAAGTCCAGTTTGTGACAGTGATACTTATATAAATGACACATAATTTAGAGGCCTAAAGTTCTTTAATAAGAATTTTATTTATATTGAGGTAAAATCAACACAACACAAAATTATATTTAAAGTGAACAATTCAGTGATTTTAACACAATTTCTTTTCACATATTAACAAAGTTACAAGTGTCTCTCAACAATACAGAAATCCTCACAGTCCAGCATTAATACTACTGTTACCATGTAGTGGATCTAATGCACAGATTCCAGACACTTGTGTATGGCTAACAAAGAATTAGAAGGGTCTATCCGCTCATAAAAGAAAATTCAGCTATATTTATTGAAGATAATGAGAAAATGTGGTTAGGACAAGTGTGATCAGCAAAGTGGTGTTGGGGTAACATGGAAACAAAAAGCACAGCACACAGATATGTTGCAGATTTGGATTTTAAAAAGGTGTGCACCTCAGGCCTGGTGCCTCTCAATGGATTTCTGGATAAAAGTAACCAGAACAATTGACAGAGTACTGAGTCATTTTCAGAGACTTTCAACATGCATGCATGTCCTAGAGTTCACTCATTAAATTATATAGGTGATATGCAGTCCGTATCTACGAACCTTTAAGGAAGTTCAAGTAGAGAGATGGTTGCTGAAGGCCAAACCATAAGTTTTAACATTCATATGTCAGTCAGGCCTAGATCTTAGAGATTTCTTTGGTCTTTATTATTTTATTTCTGCTTCTCTTAGAGCAGTGGAAGGGCCTGATCTGGAGTGTTGCCCAAATTAAAGTGGGTAGAAGTGAGTGGTCTCTCAGCCTCAATTTTTCTGTCTATACTAGAACCAACAGAAAAGTGTAAAAGAAGAGAGACAAATCAGCACATAAAGAAATACAGTTACAATAATACTTTTATCGTAATTACTAAGGAATAGGTAAAATTGTAAAATAATGCATCATAAAAATAGCAAAACATTTTTATACTCCAAAATACTAACTCTTGGCAATGAGCCTGCTTACATTTTAAAATCATTTTTAGACCTTATTTTTCTTTATAATATTTTTTAAAAGGGCAAAGCTTTCCCATAAGCGTAGTTTTCCAATAAATTACATTACACAGGATTCTATTAGTGATGTAGTCATATCTGAGTTATTTAATTGAGAAAAAAGCTGGAGTTGCTACTTTTTCATGATCATAATCATAATCATAATCACATTGCTGAAAATCATAACTGATTGTAGTGAAGATTTTTTTCTCATTCCTGTATTTAGTGGTTCAGAAGTATAATAGTACCTCAGTTCATAAAATTTTAAGTCCATGATTCTGGAACTGACACTCATTTTCATGCAGGAAAGTTGACTGTGGTCATGTTCATCACCTGATTCAGAGTTTGCAAACCAAAAACAAATTGCCAAATGCTTTGGTTTATGAACAAAATTGTTTGCAAATACAGTGTTCATGAACTGAG
This sequence comes from Hydrochoerus hydrochaeris, assembly GCA_004027455.1. Classification (NCBI taxonomy): domain Eukaryota; kingdom Metazoa; phylum Chordata; class Mammalia; order Rodentia; family Hydrochaeridae; genus Hydrochoerus; species Hydrochoerus hydrochaeris. Next base: position 531,520 of record PVLA01000338.1, on the reverse strand, counting down.
GCATCACTACCTTTGTACATTTTGTCTTCTACCCATGTTTGTTATGTTGGAAATTCTGGAACAAGTCATGGAAATACACAATGCATACTCTAGGGTCACTTTCTGAGAAAAAGGAACAATTCTGGAAGAGCCAGAAATTAAGATACCCTTGAAGCACCAATGCCTTGTGGTTTATATTTCAAAAATACTAAGTCAGTCTTACAATCAAAGTTCAAGCTTGGTTGCCTTGGATCCAGGTCTAGGACTCTATTTACTATAACAATATTAGTTTCCTCATGTAGCTGACAAGTACAAAAATCAGAGCCTGGCATCCTATTTCTCAGCTAAGATTAAAATTTATCAATCTGTTAACCATTTCAGCATTTGTTTTGACCTCACATACCACACTTTTGTTTTGTTTTCTTGTCATGCTTACAATCTCAGACATTTTTTCCTCTGTTTCCTCACCCTCACAGCAGCCTCTCACAGATACTGAATGACAGAATATTACAGGGTTGGTCATAAGCATTTCCCACATGAATCCATACACAGTTGTGAGGTGTGTTTTCCTGGGTAGCTGTACTTCTGATTTGGAATCTGTAAAAATAAAATGCAGTGATATAATTACCACAACAGAAGGAATACTAGTTCATAGAGCTGAAATAAAAATAATAGTGAACAAAAATTTTAAGGGTCTATATTACTAGAAAAGGAGCCTGAATTTAAATTGTTTTGATCCACAAGTACTAATAGAATTGACTCTGTAATTCAGGCAGAAAAATGACTCAATGTTTTTCAGGAAATACCACTAGTCACATAAAATTAAATTAAGCCCCTGACAGGGAAGATATCAAATATTCTATAGAAAGTTGTTTGTTTACCTTTCAGTCTATTACCTAGATATTTATCAAATCAAGAAATAGTTTAGTGAAACTACTATTGAGTATATTTAATTATTAGGCCAAACAGAAGAGTTAATGCTGAAGACAATCTAGAACTAAAAAAAGAAGCATAGATGTCAAGACCACTTAAAGGCAGTACAAGCATCCTTCTATATTTTACTGAATCCTTAAGGCAGAATTTTATTATAACACATGTAGAAATTTATAATAATTATTACTATGGGTAAATGTAAACACAGCACTGTTCTATTTGCTCTTCAGTCTCCTGAAGGAGCCATGTTAATTAGGATTAAAGAACATCACTGAGCATTCATACAAAAATTACAATCTAGAACTCCTTGCTTTGGATATCTATCTATTCTTGATCCCAAGGTTGGAAGACAAAGAATCTATTTGATAAGTGACTAAGACTAAAATCAAGTACCTTGATCCAAGCCTCAAGGAGAAGTCGGACCAATGTTCTCTAAATATTGCCCATGACACTCAAGTAGATATAGTGAGCTACTGTCACCCAGGAAACCAAGAGTTAGCCATATATTTTGGTAGTTAATTTGATTGCCAATTTACTGACTTGAGAACTGTTTTAGGGATTAGCTCTGGATATACCTGGGTGGATCGTGGAAGTGTGACTTGGAGACTATATCTGGTTTGTGGTCCTTTTCTTTCTGAATCTCCCCCAATCTCTGTTTTCTGGCAGCCACAAAGTAAGCAGTTGTGCTCTACCACACCTTCTACCATATTGTTTCTGCCTTGTACCCAACTGACAATGAACTGAAGTTGTAGATATACGTATGTGAATAAGAAAGGCTACCAATACAATATCAAAACACTAATATAGACCTGCACTTGTGATTATACAGAATTGCTTACTTACACATTTGATGCTACAGTAAAGTAAATTCAATAAAAACAAACTGCAGAAAAGTATGAAGTCAGTTTTGTAGATTGTTAAAATTCACTGTGCTTGAGTTAGTAGTAATTAAGCAGTGCTAAAATACAAATATGATCATACTCAGTGGTTTGCGTTTTTCACACTGAAAATTACCTGCCAGGAGAAAAATACCAAGCTACTAACTTCTAGTTAATTTCAAAAGTATATTAAGACAAATGTAAACACTTATTGGAAATATTGGAATAAACCAACATGAGTAAAGGATAGGAGAATATATAAAAGAAACAATTATCAGCTATATATGTGAAAACTTTTAAAGTTTCTAGGAATTCAAAAACAATATTGAACTCAGAGCAAGCCCGCCTCAGGGCAAGGCTGCCCCAAACCACCACCGAGGACCCGCCCTGCCACTGCGAACATCAGAAGATCTCAGTGGGCTCCAGTTAGTGTGAGAAAATTTGGAACTTTGCTCCCAGGTGGCAAACTTTGGACTACAGTGGATTAACTGTATCAGTGTGGTGAGTATACCCCTAAAATAGAGGTGTACAGGGGATAAATAGGGCCAGGAGTAAAACCCCCTCCAACTAACTGTAAGACTTTGGTGTGTCTGAAAAGAGTGTGTGTGACCCCTTCCTACACATAGAAAACATCAGGCAGAGTGAAAATGACAAAACAAAAAAGCAAAATGCAATCTCAAACATATAGTTCACCAGAAGGAAGTATAAGAGACATTGAAATAGAGGACCCCAAAAGTAACACACCAGAAATCTCTGAAAAGATAGCGAGTGAAATAAAAAAACAACTGCATCAGGCTATAGAGGAAATCAAATTAGAAGTATTCTCCCATGTAAAGATAGAAATAACAACATTCGTAAAGGAGTTGTTGAATGCAGCTAAAGAAGAACTAGAGAAAAAAGCACATGAGCATGGTAAACTGATTGAAACTTTGAATGAACAATATAGAAAACAAGCTGAATTCATGAAACAAACTCAAAGAGACATCTAAGAAATAAAAAATTCTATTGGAAGTGTGCAAAACTGCCTAAAGGAAGCTGAGGATAGGATTTCAGGCTTTGAGGGCAGGATCACAATTAGTGATCATGAAAGGATGGAGCACCAAACAGTCACAATCAACATAAATCCACATCAAGACACATAATAATTAAGATCTCAGACATACAGCATAAAAACAGAATACTAAAAGCTGTCAGAGAAAAGACACAACTCACCTATCAAGGAAAGCCCATTAGAATCATGGCAGACTTTTCAGCACAAACCCTCAAGTCAAGAACAGCTTGGAGTGAGGTATTTCAAGCCCTGAAAGAAAACAACCTTCAACCCACACTGATATACCCAGCAAAACATTCATTCAAATTTAATGGAGAAACAAGATACTTCCATGACAAAGAACAACTGAAGAAATTCATGTCCACCAAACCAACCCTAGAAAGAGTATTGAAAGACATACTAGACAGAGATAAAAATGACCACAATCCCCAAAACAACAACAGAAAGAAACTACCAGGTAGGATAAGCAATTAAATAAGAGGAAAAGCAGAAACAAATGGAACATAACATGGCAAAGTCGATCCAGTACATATCAGTGATATCGATAAATATAAATGGCCTCAATTCACCTATAAAAAGAAATAGATTGACAGAATGGATCAAGAAACAGGATCCTACAATATGCTGTATAGAAGAAACACATCTGACCCAAAAAGAAACCCATAGATTAAAAGTCAAAGGATGGAAAACAGTATTCCATGCAACAGAAACCCAGAAAAAAGCAAGGGGAGCTATTCTATTTGCAGACAACATGAACTTCAAACCTAAAATGATTAAAAGAGATAGAGAAGGTCACTACATACTTGTTAGTGGTAAAATTCAAGAGGAAGAACTAATAATTATAAATATAAATGCACCAAATACAGGAGCACCCAACTATATAAGACAGATACTAATGGACATGAAAAACCAAGTACACAAGAACGCAATTATAACAGGAGATCTTAACAGCCCATTGTCACAAAGAGATAGATCAACTAGACAGAAAGTCAACAAAGAAATAACAGAACTGAATCATACCTGTGAGCAATTGCACTTAGTAGATGTTTACAGAGTGTTCCACCCAACCACATCAGAAAACACATTCTTCTCAGCTGAACATGGGACATTCTCCAAAATAGGCCATATGTTTTTTATCCCATAAAACATTCTTAAGTAAATGCAAACGTATTGAAATCATACCATGCATAATATCTGACCATAGTGCACTGAAATTGGAAATTAATGGCAAAAGAAATTGTAAAACCTGCATAAATACATGGAAATTAAATAACAGCCTTTTGAACAACCAGTGGCTACAGATGAAATTAAAGAAGAAATAAAACAATACCTACAATTCAGTGAAAATATAGAAACAACATACTGTAATCTGTGGGATGCAATGAAAGCAGTCTTAAGAAGGAAATATATAGCAATAAACTGTCATATCAAGAAAAAAGAATGAGCACAAATAAACAACCTAATGCTCCATCTCAAGCATCTAGAAAAAGTAGAGCAAGCTAAACCCAAAGCTTATAGAAGAGAGGAAATTGTAAAGATTAGAGCAGAAATCAATGCAATTGAAAGTAAAAAAACAATACAAAGAATTAATGAATCAAAAAGCAGGTTTTTTGAGAGAATAAAAAAATTGACAAACTCCTAGCTAACCTTATCAAGAGAAAGAAAGAAAAAACCCAAATTCATGCAATAAAAACTGAAAAGGGAGAAATTACTACAGATCCCACGGAAATTCAAAAGATCATGAATACCTACTTTGAAAATATCTACTCACATAGAGTGGAAAACACAGAGGAAATGGACAGATTTCTAGAAACATGAACTACCAAAGCTCAACCAAGAAGATATAGCAATTTTGAACACCCAATATCAGCTATTGAAATTGAAAATGTTATTAAAAACTTACCAACAAATAAAAGCCCAGGTCCTGATGGATTCACAGCTGAATTCCACAAGAAATTTAGAGAAGATTTGATGCCAGTACTCCTTAAACTCTTCAATGAAATTGAGAAGAAAGCAATCCTCCCTAAATCATTTCAGGAGGCAAGTATTACTCTGACACCAAAACCAGAGAAAGATCCAACCAAAAAAGAGAACTATAGGCCAATCTCACTAATGAACATTGATGTAAAGATTCTCAACAAAATACTGGCAAATAGAATGCAGCATATCATCAAGAAGATCATGACCAAGTGGGGCTCATTCCAGGAATGCAAGCATGGTCTAACATATGCAAATTAATAAATGTAATACACCACATCAACAGAACCAAAAACAAAAACCACATGGTCATCTCAATAGATGTAGAAAAAGCTTTTGACAAAGTCCAACACATGTTCATGATAAAAACACTTCAGAAACTCGGAATATATGGTGTCTACCTCAACCTTATAAAGGCCATCTATGACAAACCAATAGCCAACATTATACTAAATGGACAAAAACTGAAAGCTTTCACTTTAAAATCAGAAACAAGACAAGGATGTCCACTATCACCACTCCTTTTCAACATAGTTCTGGAAACACTAGCCAGGGCAATCAGACAAGAGAGAGAAATAAAAGGAGTAAAGATAGGACAGGAATAAGTTAAATTATCACTATTTGCAGATGACATGATACTCTATATAGAAGACCCAAAAAACTCCATTAAAAGACTACTAGAGGTAACAAACAAGTTCAGCAGTGTAGCCTGATAGAAAGTCAGTGCTCAAAAATCAATAGCATTCCTGTACACAAACAAAACACTCACTGAGAGAGAAATTATGGAAATATCACCCTTTACAATAACATCTAAAAAAATGAAATACTTAGGAATCAACCTAACTAAAAATGTAAAAGACCTATATGCTGAAAATTATACTATGCTGAAAAAGGAGACTGAAGAGGATATTAGAAAATGTAAGGACATTCCTTGCTCTTGGTTAGGAAGAACCAACATTGTGAAAATGGCCATGCTCCCAAAACTGTTATACAGATTTAATGCAATCCCAATCAAAATACCATTGATATACCTCACAGATCTAGAGAAAACACTACTAAAATTCATTTGGAAACAGAAGAAACCTAGAATAGCAAAGGCAATTCTAGGCAACAAAAGCAAGGCAGGAGGCATCTCAATTCCTGACTTGAAAAGGTTTAATAAAGCCACAGTGATAAAATCAGCTTGGTACTGGCAAAGAAATAGACCTTAGGATTAATGGAACAGATTAGAAGATGCAAGCACCATTACAAAGACACTCAGCCACCTGATATTTGACAAAGGGGCTAAATATGTCCACTGGAAGAAGGATAGTCTCTTTAATAAATGGTGTTGGAAAAATTGGCTTGCCACATTCCGAAGATTGAAACTAGATCCAAGCCTGTCACCATGCACAAAACTAAAGTCTAAATGGATCAAAGACCTCAATATTAAAACAGAAACACTAAATCTACTGGAAGACTAGGTAGGTAGAAGTCTTGGAGACATAGGAGTAGGCAGAGAATTCATGAACCAAATGCAAACTGCACAGGAAACACTTGAAAGAATCAAAAAATTGGATCTCACATTATTGAAAAGTTTCTGTACTTCATAGGTAATCACCAACAGAGTGAAAAGAAAACCAACAGAGTGGGAAAAAATTTTAACCAGCAACCCCTCAGACAAAGAACTTGTGTTCAGAATATATAAAGAATTGAAAAATATCAAGCCACCCAAATTCAAAGACCCTCTCCAAAAATGGGCATCTGAGATGAACACACAGTTTTCAGAGAAAGATATACAAATGGCAAATAAATACATGAAGAAATGTTCACCATCACTGGTCATTCAAGAAATGCAAATTAAAGCAGCATTGAGATTCCACCTTACTCCAGAAAGAATAGCTGCCATCAAGAAATCAACTGATAATAAATGTTGGTGAGGCTGCGGGGAGAAAGGAACACTGCTCCACTGTTGGTGGGAATGTAGACTGGTGCAACCATTATGGAAATCCATATGGAGAATTATCAGAAGAGTAGGATTGGAAGCCCCATTCAATCCAGCTATCCCCCTCCTGGGTATTTTCCCCAAAGAACTGAAAAGTTCATATCACAGTGATATATGTGCACCCATGTTCATAGCAGCACAATTTGTGATAGCTAAATCCTGGAAACAACCAAGATGCCCATCAACTGCAGAGTGGATGAAAAAGATGTGGCATTTTTATACAATGGAATATTACTCAGCTATAATAAAGGATGATCTTGAGGCCTTCATAGGCAAATGGAGACACCTTGAGACTATCCTCATTAGGGAAATAAATAAAAAATCATATTTATAAATATCATATTGTGTCTCTAGTGTAAAAAGTAAATAAGAACTACAAGAGCAATAAAACCTAAATGTGTAATTGCTATTGTAAAAAAGAGAGGAAAAGTATGTGCTATAAGGGATATAACTGCATGTATGTTTGAGTGTGTAAAACAGATGACCATACTGCTGAATCTTTGTTGGATCTTTGAGCAGAACTGTTTGTAGCCTGACTGTTTGAATATTTACTATGTATCCTCTAACTTGTAACTTGAACAACTACATCCAGGATGACAGTACATAATTTATAAATTACTGATTTCTTAGTGGGGTTTTTTTCTCATTCTCTTTTTTCTTTCTTTCTTTTAGAATTCTGTATTGTTGCTACCCTTTCTTCTGTTTTGTTTTTTTTCTCTTCTCTTTAAATAAAATTTTAAAAATGTATAATTGCTATTTTAAAAAAAGAAGAAATAGGAAGCACTATAAAAGATGCATGTATGTTTAGTTGTGTGGGATTGATGACCATATTTCTAGGTTCTTGTTGGATTGTTGAACAGATCTGTTTGCAGTCTCACTGCTTGAGTGTCTACTTTATGTGCTTTAATTCTGTAACCTGAATAACTATTTCTAAAAGAACAGTATGTAATTTATCAACTAGGGATTTCTTACTGTTTATCTTCTTTTCTTGAAATTCTGCAATATTTTTTTTCCTGGTCTTTTTCTCCTTATATAAAAAATGCAAAAAAAAAGATTGAGAGCATAGTAAAAAATGGGAATTATAAATGGCAACAGGATAGGTTTGGCAAAGACAGCTGGAATTATAGAACTGAAAAGTTCACTTAAAAAGTGATGGAGATATTTAAGAGCTAATTAACCAGTAAGGAGGAAAAATTGGTGGATTAGAAGATATATGAGAAGTAAAAACCCAAAGATCAAAACAAACACCAGAGAATGAAAAGTACAAGAAAAGTCAAAAGAAACACTGAGATATTGTAAATGCATCTATAATAAATGAAACTGGCATCCAAGAAAAACCAAGGATGTTTAAGAATTTTCTAAAACTGAGAAAAAAATGCATTACCTTCAAACAGAAAGTCTTTCAAAAACAATAATAAAAAAAAAGAACCAGGTAAGAGTGAAATAACATCTAATGACTGAGACAAGAACCTATAAAGCTCTAAACCTATACTCAATGAAAATGTTTTTTACAAAAGTCAAAATGACAATTGTGTGTGTTGTTTCTTTTTTTTTTTTTTTTCCTTGTCTTTTTGGGGGATACCAAGGATCAAACTCATGACCTACACTTGCCAGGCAGACGCTTAAGCCACTGAGCTAAACCCCCAGCCTGTTTTGTTTCTTATGGTACTACAGGTAGTGGGCCTTCACACTGAGTCATATGCCCTATTCTTTTTTAAAAAAATTTTTTTGAGACAAGGGCTCACTTAAGTCACTGATTTATACAGGGTAGGCTTGAACTTGCAGTACTCCTACTCCACCTCCCAGAGTGCTGAAATTAAAGCTGTGTATCACCACAGACAATCCAACTTCTGTCTGTTCTCTAGGAGAAATATAAAAGTATGCTCTTCAGGTTTAAGAAAAATGACTTAAAACGTAATCTAGAAAAGTTGGGAATCAAAAAGAAAAATAAAAAGCATAAATATGTAAGAAAATGTAAATGAACACTGAATACATAGATGTGCTTATGTGTTTACATGTACACATATATAAAGACGTATATCTTTAGTGAAGCTATATTTTGCTGAATCAAAGAGGACATCAACTGTAAAGTGCACCACTAATTCCAGCTAATACTGTGAAATTTTATCCAAGATAAGGAATAGAAGACATTGCAGAAGCTAGAAATCAAAAGGTTATTTTGTTGTAAGAGTGAATGAAAAACAAAACTGCCAAACAGCAAAGAATAAGAAAATGTTGCTCCATTGGTCTTGCTACTCAGTGAATGTGAGAAGAGAAATGTAAGTGCCCTGACAAACTGGTACTGCAAACTAACACTCATATACAGTTCTTCTTTAAACTTGACAGTAACTCAAGTAGAGCATTTAATTCAGAGTAGCCTTAGGTTTGTGTAGCCCCTCTTTAATTGACATAAGCAAATGCTAATGACAGAGCTCAACTTCAGTTTTTTACAATGATTCTCAAAGGCCTTCATAAGACATAGATTACTTTCACAGATATAGAAATGTTAAACTGGTGTATTTAATAGTATTAAAATGCACATATATAATAATAAAAGAAGTAGGGAGAGACTAAACAGAATATTCTAAGAATTCTACATTGATAACGAAAACTATAAAAATTCCAGTTGATATTAGACTTTGAAATACAAAAAAAACTTTGATAAGTAAAGAATATATGCTATAATCACTAAAGAATATATGCTATAATCACTACTATGTAACTAGTAAAAGAACTTTAAACTAAGAAAAAAAAAACAGGAGCAAAATTTAATAAGTATTGAATCAGCCCCCAAAAGGAAAGAAAGAAAAGAAAATGTAACACTAAATGGGCAGATACAACTCTAAATCTACATCTCCCTAATAATATAGCTTCACTACATGATATTAAATGTTTACAGAACTGTAAGTATAATCATAGTGGGTATTCGTGAAACAATTATCTTGTATGTGAAAAGCAAACACACAAAATGGCAGAAATACTATCACATGCAGTAAGTTTGTTGATACAGAGAATATCTTGTGATCATAAAGAAAATCAGAAAGCATTTTGAACTTAATGACAATAAAAATATATTAAAATTATATAGTTTTAACTGAAGAAAAAGAACACTTAAAGTTCATTAATCAAGCATCCAAGACAAAAAGTTAAAGAGTTAAAAAAAAAGTTGAAGAGTAGCAAACTGAACATATACAAAAAAATTAGATAAAAAGAAGCAATAAAAATGAGAATCAAAATTAATGAAAGAAATGGCAGAATCACTAAAGTCAAAAGTTGTGAGATTTTATTGAGGGAGATTGATTAAATTGAACTATATACCTAATGAGTTTAAGAGAAAAAAAAAAGAAATAGACACACACATACCAGCATACACATTACTTATAGGAACTTATCATCCCTAGACCTTGCTACCAGGTGTTATAATTTCATATTCTATGAGTATTGAAAGAAAAACACATTAATTGCAATGAGAAAGACTTCAACACACAGTGAGGAAAAATCCCTAATCATGCTGCAAATGTGAAATATTTTAAAAACTTTTTAAAATGAAAGATGTTGTTTTTAGCCTAATGATAATAGTTCCACATGCTATGTGTGAGACACCGTGTTCATGATTTTACTTTTGTGCCCTTTTTCTCACAATTCTAAATGGTAGGCACTCTACCATCTCATTTACAGATAGGAGCAGTGAGATTCATGAGAAATAAATGACTTAGTGTCAGAATCAGCAAGTGGGCTGACGTCTATGCTCTTAATCCCCCATGTGACACTGAGTAATGGAGTCTGCTCCTGAAATGACCAATTTCAAACAGATGCCAGAGGCCCTCCTGAGACAGCCAAAGGAACATCAGAATGAATAGCACTATCCTTCGAGCCACATAAGGGAGTTCAAAGTTATTGCCCTCTTCCACTCTGCTCTCCACTCCATCCTTCACCTCTCACCACTGAGTCTTTCTCTTTTTCACTTTTGGTCAGTAAATCTGGTTCTTAAATATATGCCATGCTTTTATCTATTTAAGAAAGTTTTGCCTTTGGTTGTACTTACAAGTTATAAGAAAAAGTTGATCCATCATCCCAGACCCATAATGCCTCAGTCTGATTGCGAGAAAGCCCAATCCAAAAAGAATTATTAGGATAGGAAGACATTTGTTCAATTATAAAGTCCTGTAGTGAAACAAAATACAAACACACAGCAGAGAGAGAAAGAGAAATGTTATTATAGACTTGGGGAAAAAAGATAAAGACAACAATAAACTATATAGGTTGGTAAACAATGCATGTGTTACCTAGAGAAAGCTACCAATAATTAAATCATTGTCATTTAAACTTCACACAAAGAATAGATTGATAATGTAAATTAAAAATAGATTTGTAATATCTGTGTGCTGCCTCCATTCAATGAACTCAACAAAATTAAAAAATGACAGGGTCTCTGGGAGATTTTGTAGTTGATTTAATTTAATTTAATCCATATTAATCCATATTAAAATTTAATCCATATTAAAACTAGAAATGAGTACTAACCTTTTCCAGAAATGCCTTTCAGAATTGGTTAGGACCTTAAAATTAATTTAGTCCCAGGCAGGCATGGTGGCACACACCTGGAATCTTAGTACTTGGGAGGCCGAGGCAGGAGGATCACTGTGAGTTCAAGGTCAACCTGAGCCACATAAGGGAGTTCAAGCCAGCCCACACTACATAGTAAGACCCTGCCAGAAAAATATATATACATATAATTTGGTCCCACTGCATGTTTTATAAATAATCTGGATTTCAAAAAAGATATTTAATTGTTGTCAAATTTAAGATGATTTGTTGGTAATTGTAGGCTTGTCTAAAGGCCACACAGGTTTCTAATACAACAGAAATCTGCCAAATATCTGCCTTTGCCAAATACTTTCTTTCATTAACATTGGTATGAACTGCAAATATCTGGTATGACATTACCGAAACAAAACTGGAGAGACGTGAATGTTGATGGGGAAGTAACAAATTAGTTCAGATTTATGATACGAAATGCTTAATATTAATCTTTTCCATAGCTCATCAGATGTCTACCATTCACTCATGATCCATTGGAAGTCCTACTTTTTCTGAAAAATTTCTTATGACTACAGGGATATCACTATACTCTTATATTATTGGTTATCAGTATCAGATATTTAAGTTTTAACAACTATTGTTTTTGTTAAACAAATGTTTATGAAAATCTATTAATAGCAGTTACTTTTTAAAGCTTTTTGCTTCTCCCAGTGTCTTGAAAGTGCAAATATTTTATTAATTTATATTGTCATTGCTATAGCTTTTCTTCAGAATTGTGGTGACAAACAAACTTTTTACTTTACTCCATCAAATTTAGAAATTAAAATATAAATCAACAAAAATTATCAGAAGCCTGATTATTGTAGTAAATATGGAGTATATATGAAAGGGTTTGAAGTGAAACATGATTATTTTTTAATTATGTTAATTGAATATATTATAACCTTGAAATGCTTCATGTTTGCTAATATTGCAATTATGGAGAATGCTGAAAATAACATTCTCTTAAGGAGAATTTTATTACCTGGAATTTTTTTTTTTTTTTTTTTGTATCAGGGATCGAATTTACGACCTCGTGCTTACCAGGCAGGCACTTAAGCTACTGAGCTAAATCTCTGGCCCTACCTGGAATTTTCTACTCAATACAAGAGCAGAGTCTACACTTGAGATCCTCTGTCTGAAGTCCATACTTACAAATTCCTTCAAAGTGTCTATCTTCAGAAGGTGAGATCCCAATTGAGAGCACCTTCTCTTACTTCTATACCAGGAATTGAGTGAAATGCTAAAGAGGTAGCAGCTCTTCTCATGTGCAATCCAATTAGGCGGACAGGTACTGGAAAAGACTCCTAGAAAGAAAAGATAAAAGCCACGAAGTTCATAGCGTATCATTTCCTTCATTCAGAACAAGCACTATTCATCTCAAGAACACTTAATAAATAATCAATGAATCCTCATTACATATTTTTTTTTCAATTGAAACTATAAGGATATTATCTTACAGAATAATTTAAATACCCTTGTTCTTTTAAAATTTAAAAATTAGTTGAGCGATTATACTGTTTTAGATAGGTATCATCCTTTCCTTTTTGACTTGTCTTCCATTATATCAAATTCATCCCAAAATTCTCTATCTTTAAACTAATATAAATATACTCAAAATCAGTCATTGGGGTACTCAGTAATTTGATGTTACATAAGTTATTATGGGGTAAGAGACACATTGTAAATTGAAGTATTCTAAACTATGAATGCCTAAAGGAATCGGTTGTATTTCAAAGTATCTCTGCTTGGTATTGTTAGCTACTTGATAGAAATTGTAAAGAAAGGGAAATCCAGAGATGAGGAAATCAAGTGAAAATACTGTTTTAATCAATTATGATACAATCAGAAGTGAAGTATACATATAAAATTGTAATTAAATCAATGAAATTATGTGATTAAAGTCATTTAACCAGAGTTTTCAGGAATGAATGTATAAGGTCTATATCTTGTACATTTTTAATGTAGTACTTTAAATCTCACCAACATTTTACTTTTTACTTTTCTCCTACCACTCTTCTTTTCTCATGTTCTATTTTTATCTAACTGTACCATTTAGAAAACATCAATTCCCTAGGGGAAAGAATACTTTTTAATCCTGTGCATCAAATTGTACAATTGTAAATCTATGGAACTAGTTAGTGATAAACAAGTTACTGATTTTTAAAAATCCAACTTGCACATGTTGAGTCATATGCACAATTTTTTTTTTGCAAAATGCTTTAGATATGACAGAGACACATTAAACTACATTAATATTGATGAATGTGCTTCTATTGCATCATGATCATTGGATCTGAGCATACTTAGATCCAATTAATTCCCCACCCCAGGCCTTAACACCAAGTTAATCCTGTTGAATGAAGGATTCCATTACACATTTAACCCTACCCTTGCCTGTAGTTTTGAAAGCTTTGGTAGAAGCCGCATTCTCTTCTAAAGATGATTTTGTGGGTTGATTTTGGTACTCTTTGTTTCTTGACAGAGAGTTGTCTTTCTCCAACAGATTGCTCCCTGAATTGGATCTCCAAAATGCTTTATACATCAAAAAACAATAATAGTGACAGAAAAAAAAGTCACTTTGCTATGCTTGAAAACTAAAATTTTAAACCTCATATATAAATGAAATATGAAGGGATACATGTTTGATTAGTAATTAGTAGAAGACAAATTGTGGTGGAGAGGTACAGAAATTGACAGACAAAATACTTAGAAAAAAATAACTTCTATAAAGGAGTTGTGAAAAAGAAAAATAAAGTAGATAAAGTGAATGAGGAAGACAACAAGAGGCAAATAACATAATTTATTATAACTGTGAAGCTGGAAATTTTAATATTTTTTATGATTAAAAAATGAAAGCTCCTCATGCTGCTTGATAGCTATAAAGTGTACACAACAAATATTGTTTAATAAAGAAATATCATAGCAACTTTCTGAAGGGTCAGTAGTACTTTATTCACAACAGAGTGCATGAGATATAAAATCTAAGAAAATTTATTCACCCATCCATCACAAAATGCTTACTTAGTAAATGTCTATGGCAATTCCTAGCATATTCAAAAGAGTTTATACTAATGGTCAGGTATAAAATAATTTCCCCAACTCATTAGACTCATGCAAATAGCCTTTAATCCCTCTAGCAAATTTACTTCACTAAGAAATAGCCTTATATCATATTTCTTTCTCCAGTTTTACAGTTTTCCTTCCATTAATTTATCATTCAAAAAAACCCAGTTTTGAAACCACATATTTAAGGAAATGAATAGAAAAATATAGTTAAGAATATGAGTTTTTTAAAACAGATTACCTAAATTTCTAATCCTGATATTACCACAAAGAGACCCCCTCAGTCTCTCACTTCTAAGTGAGATGGGATTTAATAGCATTGATTCAATTAAAAAGGTCATTATACAGAATAAATTAGTTTATGCATGTTAAACCCTTTCAAGAGGGTCTGGAACACATTAATGCTTATTAAATGTCTATAGATGTTATTAATTTTCCCAAACACTCACCCAAGGAACCCAAGACCACAGCTATCACTAGTATAATCAAGCATAAAATTCCCAAAATCACAGCAATGAGCCACCAAGTAGTAGATGCAGCAGGAATTCCTGAGGGTCCTGAAGGAGAAAAAGTTGAATGAGAAAAACTAATAATGGGACACAAAGCATTTTTATTACACAATGGGTTAAAATTCTGAAGGAATTCATTAAGTATTGGTGTCTAGATAATCAACTCATTTAGATTTGGGCTCTGATTTTCCCCACTTTTAGGATACCTCTTCTTCAGATGCTGGAACTATAATTTTAACACACTGCCTTGTTATCTGTTCTTTCTGATATTGATTCCATGTTTGTTGTCAATAGATCTTAAAACTACTGAGATCCCTGAAATCCCACTCATTGTTAGAGAAAATAGTTTCATATATGGGGAAATAGCACTGGTCATTAAGAATAAACTTCACTTTGCATTTGTTTGGTGCATGACTTGGACAAATTATTTTGTTTCTTTCTCTAGCTTCTTTTTTAAAATAATTTGTGAAATTAAGGTAATATCTCATATTATTATGGGAAATAAGTGAGCTAACACATGTAGAATCACCTGCTTTTGAAATTACAAACCCGTTATAGATTGTTTGTTATTTATATATGAATAGGCACTACTTCTTCTTTCACCGTTTTGTCTACTTTTCTGAAATCAAGTTGCCCAAGAGAAGAATTGCATAAGTGGTGAAAAGGGGGAAATAATTATGCAATGTAAAAAGCAAAAAGCAGAAGAAAGCAAATCCTGATGTCAAAACCTGTGATTCTTTAGAATTATCTAAAGATGATGAGAAACGGATTTTGTATTATCTCCACACCAAGAATGTATCTTGGTTTTTCACCATGAATAGAGTGTGAATATATCATAGAATTGTCAAACAGGAGGTTCACAGTGGTGACTAAATCACTCATTCTGTGAAAAGAAAGGTCCTATAAAGTCTTCCTCTCTTTCTTATTTATATTTTAAGATTCACTTCCTGCTAATGGGACATTTTCATCTAACCTATGTTTCTCTTCATTGGATACCAAGAACTTTTTGAAATCAACAACAAAGAAAAATCCAAATCAAGCTCTTAGTACAAAACCACATGATATTTGACTTCCTTATCCTGATTTCTGACTTCCCTTTGATCTATCTTTAGCACAAAAATTGGGATTTTTTCAACTATTTCCCATTGTTTCTGTCTTCTGATTTTTTTTTACAAGGTCTTACTATGTAATTCAAGCTACCCCTGAATATGCTATGTATGTATCCCAGGCTGGCCTTGACTACATCACAGGCTCCCTACCTTAATCTCCCAAGTGCTGGGATTACTGGCATGCACTCTCATGCCTAGATCAGGCTTCTAATTGTTATTTCCCATCTCCTAATGTTTTTCCTATGTACTTGCTAAAGTTTCCTTGACATTTTTCCTACGACTGACTCTACCAAAACAAGCAAGAAATCATTCTGTTGATATTCTTTCCACTTTGACTTTCTTCATACTTATTATCAACTCCTCACAACTGATGAATTCACTATTTCTACAAAAATTATATTGGCTATCTTAAAATATAATTAATTTAGATAATAGTAATGAGTCACTGAATAGTTTCTTTGAAAAGAGACAGTACATATTGAAATGATCTGCAGTGACTGTTGAAAAATACATGTATATATATCATTGAAAATTCTATAGATCCTTAGTTTATCACATTTTCTTTACTATTAGTATATTACCTAATGAGAATAAGAGTACTAAAGGTAGAAAGAAAAAAAGTACCTTTCTCCAAACCCACAGGTCGTCTGGCAGCACCTTTAGTGTTAAAGTTTAATTTAGTGTATCCATCTTCATCCACATTTTCAAAGTCAGGATGAGATTCCATTGTTCTGTAGAATTCTAATAGCATTTGAGTATGATTTTCATTTTTCTCTGTGGAGAAAAAAGAAATTATAAGTCAAGTCATGTAGGATAAGTATTTACTGAAGTTCCACAAGTTGTTTAAGTAGTCCAACCAGAGACCCAAAAGCAGGAAATGAAAATGCTGTAGAAATTTCCCACTTATACCTTGAGATCCTGTTTTTGTTACTGAACCACTAGCAATATGAGTCTGACTATTAAGTCATTATTTAAGACCTAATAGGAGAAAAACATATAGATAAATGTAGTGTATTGCCTTTTTTGCTCTTGCAACTGAAATTGGCATGAATAAATGGCTTGACCTGATATAGAAAAGAAGAAATAAAGATAGGCTAAAAAGGAGTCAAGAAAAGTCAGAACTTTAAAATGGTACTTTTAAGGAAAACTGTAGCTTCAAGACTCAAAATTTACCCATTTTTCTCCCTTCCAGAAAATTCACTCAAAATATTACTAAGGGTCTTAAAGACAAAATAAGCTTGCAAATTGGGCTCTGGACCCGTGCTTTTCACAGAAAAACCATGCTTCTCTCACAAAACTCCATCTTCAAAGAAGCAGTAATATTAGTGGGGGACATATTTCCACTTCAAACATATGCAAATGTGTTTGAGTTCTAACACAGCCCACCAACTGGTAACCTGACAGACAATAGGAACTCACATCCTAGGTCACTCATCTTGAAGACAACTCAAGATCCCATACACGTACCTGCTCCAAATCATAATTTGTCTGTTTTGAGGGTCCTTACTTTATCTCTTTAAGTGTTTAGTGTTTTGGGAACCTCCTAGGACCTTGTCCTAGGTCTGTGTAAACTTTCAACACTTTTGAGGAAAACTATTCTCATCTTTTCTTTTCTTCTCTCTTTCTTCTTCTTTTTTTTTGTGCTAGGAATTGAGGATTGAATCTAAGGTCTTTGCAATAAGCTATATTCTCAATCATTTCAAAAATTTTTTCCAGGCATATGTCCTAGCCTCAGCCCTAACCTCCCCTTCATAGCCCTGAACTCTGTGGCCTCTGTTTCCCTATTTTGGTACTTACTACTCTAGGTCATTGATGGAATGATAAAGGAAATGACCTGCCACTTCTAGCCAAAGCAGTCAGAGGATCACTCCCTCAGTCTCTCCTCGAAATGGAAGCAGAGCATACCAAGGCCTAGCAGAAGGCAAAGACAAAAGGGGAAGAGCTGGGGTCCCTCAGCTGCTGCAAGAAGCATGGATAGTAAACTACAGTTGTGTTGAGCTACTGAAAAAAAAATTTTTTGAGAGAGTTTTGCTAAATTGCACAAGCTGGGCTTAAACTTGTGATGCTCCTTCCTCAGTCTTCCAGAGTGCTGGGATTACAGGTATGAGCCAACATACGTGACCTTGTTACACAATTTTGGTGTATTGAGTTCACCATCATTTCACTGTAACTGCACTTATTCATGTATGTATTAATGCATTAAACACTTACTAAGTGTACAGCTTTCCAACTGGCAAGAGCTAAAATTGCCAAGGAAAATGACATCTCTGAAAATGTTCATTGCCCAATGGAGGAAACCAGTACATAAGTATGAGAAGGATGTCATAAAGAGGTGAAATGCATTAGTGTAACAATGGAGAGAATAAGCAATTCCTGTGGGTGTTTGTCAGGGATTAAGAATGCGAAGTAGTAATTATTTAATGAATGATTGAAAGAGAGAGCCTTAGAAAATGAGCCTCCCCATCATGAGGTGACTCCCCATTAATTACCCAATGAGTAACTAAAAGGAAGATAAAGTTTGATATTTTTCTCTTCACTTTATACCTATCTCTTTTATTATCTTAAATCTTTGAGTTAGATCCCTGCTCAGTTCTACACATAGGCTTATTAATCACTTAGGAAATAACTGTCTAACCTGATAATACAAGGTTCAATAGCCCTATCATTATTAAGCCTATCTCATTCCTCTTCAAGACAGAGGACAAGAGTATCTACAGTAATTTTCAGAATTTGCAGAGACATATGAATGCAAGTTTATTAAAGTTTAATGAGATTTCTTAGAGTGATGCCTCAAAAGTCTACATTGGAATCCAGTCACTTTTAATTCAAGGAAAAGGAGAAACTCAAATATCTCCCCAAAATGCAGTCACTTCCTGAATCTAGAAAGGCCTCCATCCCATTTACCAGAATTAGAAGTTGTTAGGTCCACCAGCCTGAGAGACAGCACAATCATCACGGCAATGGATCAAAGTTGTACCATGATAATGCACACCTCCTTCTTCCCAGAAGCCCCTATGGCTTCTCCCTCCCAAAAGTCTTCCAAAGCTCAGGAAAGTAAAGGTTTAACCAAGCCCCTGCACTCTCACAAAAATAAATCAGCTCACACCAGCCACCAGAGCCCTACCCCCATCAGAGGCTATATCAGGCAGAAACTGCCCTTTGTCTGCAGGGAGAGCCGCCACAGCCTTCCTCGTGGTGACTCCCTCCGTGCCCTCCCCACTTATTAAACTCTTTTCTTATCTACTTGCTTCCTCTCTTTAATATTCTGTGATGCTCTAGATTGAGTACAAATCACTCAATCTGAAGTGAGCAGAAAACAGGAGACATTTGATTATTGCTAAACATAAAGCCAGACATGAAAGTGGTAGAGACAGATTTTGACTCAGCAATTTGAGGTAAGATAAAAGAAATAAAAGATGTGAGAGAGAGAGAGAGAGAGAGAGAGAGAGAGAGAGAGAGAGAGAGAGAAGTTATAACTAAAGTACTTTTAAGAAAACTAAAACTTTTGGGTCTCACTTGAAGTCACCTAAGGCAATCCATATCAGTATTCCTGTGGTTAAATTTAGTTTCCTTTCCTCCAGACCCATCACACCCAAAATTCCTTGGAAATTCTGACAGTGCATAAATTGGCTTAATTGAAAAAAGTAGAAAGGAAATTCATCCTAGGATAAAGGAGCAGGTCAAGAGAATACAAACAATCTTTAAATTACTACACACACAAACACACACACAATGGGTTCATATTTGGAAAATAAACTACCATCTTTCCGGGAATAGGGCATCTTTTTCTGAGGTTTTTTTGCTTCTTCAAGAGAAGCACAATTCCTCCCTATTCCAGGAAATAAGTTCCTCTTTCTCTTTCGGGCCTACACTCTATTTCTTTGAGAGTGTACCTTATAATTTCTGCCTAACAAAGCACTTCCTGAACTTTAACACATCATAAAAATTCTCTTTCCACAATAGAAATCAGTGAACCTGAAAACTTATTCTATAAGAAGGAACTATTAGACTCCTCATTGCATCTTGGAAACTTCCTTAAATCCAGCCTGGTGAAACACTAATACAAAAGCAGAATTCAACTTCCCTAAAGTGTAAGTCTGAAGATCATCTCTTCTTCATCCTCCTGCGCTTCTTCCTCCTCCTCCTCTTTCTTCTTCTTCCTCCTCTCTCCCTTCCTACTTTCTCATTATTATTTTTATTATTTGGTATTAGATGTTGAACTTAAGGACTTTTCACTGAACTATATCACCAGTCATTTATTTTATTTTATTTTATTTTGGGGGGCTGCTAAATCGTCTAATCTACTCAGATAAGGCTCAAATTTGTGATCTTCTTACTGCAGCCTCCCAGAGTACTGGGATAACAGATGCCTCTTCACAAAATTTGAACTATTTTTAAAGAGTGACATGTGCTAAGACAAAGGCAATAAGTGGTGTTAAAGGGAGTTGGTCATTGTGACTAAGCATTTACTCAGAGAAAAAACATACCTCTGCTATCTTTATGATAGGAAGCAAGGGTATATGAAGGAGCGATGTATCCACCACCTAAGGTGGCCCCTGTCTTCCCACAGTGACAGTGAAAGAGAAGAAGAGTTATCTCCCAAAATGTTTGCATTTCAGAGAAACACTTCCGTGAGGAGAATGGAGTGATAGATATACATAATAACAGACAGAATATGATATTCCAGCATTTCTGAAATAACTGTTCCAAAGTGGATTCAGGGCCCTATATGTCTCCAAGTTCTCACTAGAACACAGAACTAGATTCTCCTAGAAGGCTCTGGGTTCCTCAAACAGGCACCTTATATCATGCAGGATTCCATCTACAAATAGAGCCTTAAGCTACAAGAGGCCATGCTAGAATCTGTCAAGTTTCAGTGCAGAGGCTTCAGAAGAGTGGTTATATGCCAAAACAATGAAGCTCTGCCTGCATTACAAATCAAAACAGAAGAGAGCTCAGTGGAGAAGAAATAAATGAGTATTTCCCTTTACCACTTTTTGTGGACATGTTGGAAAACATTTCTGACTTTCAGTTCAGATATGCAGATATGCAGTCTTTGGAAAGCAATGTGATGAGAATGAGAATTTGCTATCCAAAAATATGGCACCTGGGCCTTTGAGGAAAATATCAGAAGAAGGAGGATCACTTTCACATTCTTTTGCCCATCTTTCCTTTAGTTAGGAGATTAAGGCTGAGGAAAACTGTCTAAACAATTGGAAGAAATCTGTCAAAGTTATGCAGGTCCAGGAGACATGTGGAACCTAGAATTCAGGATGAGTGCAGTTCCTGAGCACTATACACAGAATCAATTAGAAAAGTGCTATTTTAAATTCTTCATTGACATGTAACAGAAACCAAATGGGCCTTTTGGTAGGGCAATTTAAATCTGGTGCCAGGCCAAGTGAGTTTTTGATAGCACAAATATCCTAGTGCTTTATTTGCATGAGGGAGAAGACAGCTCAGAATTTTAGATACAAAAGACCTTACTTTTTTATGCTTACTGCTATGAGTCTTGTTCACCAACCTTCTCTCAATCTACAGAGCATACTTCTATCCCACTGTCAATAAGTATATATACTCACTACCTTTCCTGTGCATCTTATTCTATTCTTTGTTCAAGA
The DNA here is from genome assembly GCA_004027455.1 of Hydrochoerus hydrochaeris. Classification (NCBI taxonomy): domain Eukaryota; kingdom Metazoa; phylum Chordata; class Mammalia; order Rodentia; family Hydrochaeridae; genus Hydrochoerus; species Hydrochoerus hydrochaeris. The sequence continues at coordinate 509,832 of PVLA01000338.1, read as the reverse complement.
CACCAAGAACCTGGAAAGAATTCCCTAAGGACTCACCATTCAATAATACATCTGTTATTGGAAAAAAACTATAAAATGGAAAAATAAGTTTATTTCCTGCTTGGCCATTTGAAAGAGCAGTTAGCTCTTGTTCACTGCACAGAAATATTTCAACTTATGAGCAAGGTAGAAAAAAATATGCATATGTAGATGCAGCCAAGCTTTGGCTGCTAGCGGAGCCCAGGAAAGTGTTGAAAGTCTGATATTATTGATACTTTCATGGCCCCAAAACTGAGGGTAGAAGTTTCTGCTGTCAGCATGAGGAAGATGGAGAAGTAGTTTAGCTTTATAATCCTAAATTTTAAAATTCTTTTTCAACTTCATCTCAAAAGTCTTATCTTTTCTTCACTCATAAACATGTTTCTAGCTGACACTCCTATAATAAACTACAGATAAGGAAGGGAAGAGCATGAAAGTTTAAAATGACAGAGGTGACTTCCAAACTGATGAACTCAATGCCCAGGAAAAACTAATTTTATGGACAGTCATGCAGGAGGATATTGGTGAGCAGGAAGATAAAATCTAATGTGAAAAACACTGAGGGGATTTAACAAGTCCTGTCTGTTCAGATTCTTTCCTTTGTCTCTGTGTGACATCCCTTCCTGAGGGTAAGATACTATCATCTTAGGATTCCAGAGAGAATGGAGAGAGGTCAGGCAGTATGCAGGTAGACTTTACAACCTTCTTCAGAGAAATAAAGATTAAGAAGTTCAGTTTCTCTGTAGGAAAGAGGGAGGCAGAACAATTTTTCCTACTTCTTTAATTGTCTCAGTTTTGCTTTGGTTTAAAATACTCAGGATCTCAGATATTGAAAAGAGGCATGCAATTAGTGACCAGGAAAAGAAAGCTTTCTCAAAAATAGCAAGAGGGCATGAGAAATCAATCCAGCAGCTGCAAGATGACACAAAGAAGAATGATTTAAGATTGATTAGAGTCAATGAAAAAGCAAGAGATATAACAAATGATATTAATAAAATTGTCACAGACATCATATTGGTAAACTTCATTGATAGTGAAAAAGAATTTGGCATAGATAAGGGAGGCATATAGCAATCCACTTAGCCATAACAAGATTCCAGAAATTCAACACAAAAATAAAATCTTCAAAGCTGTGAGGGAAAAGAAACAAACCACCTATAAAAGAAAACCATCAAAATTACAGCTGACTTCTTAACATAAACTCTAAAGTCAAGGAAACCTTGGAGTGAAGTATTCCAATCTCTAAAAGAAAACAACTTTCAATCCCAATTGATGTAACATACAAAACTATCTTTCAAAACTGATGGAAAAAAAAGATATTTTCATGACAAAGAACATATTTTGAAGGACATTCTAGAAAGGACTACTGCTCCAGGAACACCAACAGAAGGAATCCACCAGGCAAGACAAGCAATTAGAGGGAAGGGAAAAAGAAAGGGAGCTAACAGCAAGAATAGTCATGACAAGATTGAGTTTATATCTATCAATTATAACTATCAATGATAATGGTCTCAATTCAGCAATCAAAAGACACAAACTAACAGAATCAATCAAGAACCAAGATTCAACAATATGCTACATACAAAACACATTTACTTAAAAAAAAAATTCATAGACTGAAAGTCAAAGTTTGGAAAACAATACTCCATGTGACAAGAACCCAGAAAAAGCAGGGGCAATTATTCTATTTGCAGACAAATTGAAATTCAAGCCAAGACTGATTAAGAAAGATAAAGAAGGTCACTACATCCTCATAAAGGGAATGATTCAAGATGAAGAGAGAACAATCATAAATATATATGCAATAAATCCTAGTGCACCCAAATATATGAAACAAATGCTAGTGAACATGAAAAATCAAATAACTCCTAATACAATTATATTTGGAGACCTCAATGCCCTACTGTCACAAAAAGACAGATCAACTAGACAAAATATCAATAATGCAATATTAGAACTGAACCAAACTTTTGAAGAAATGGACTTGGTAGATGTCTGTAGAGTGTTCCACCCTACCACATGAGAATTATTCTCAGTGGCACATGAGACATTCTCCAAAATAAACCAGATACTGGCTCATTGAACATGCTTAAGTAAATGTAAAGGAATTGAAGTCATCCCATTCTGCTATCAGACCACAGGGCCTTGAAATTGGAAATCCATGGCAAAAGACATCAAAACTTCATAAACACATGGAAATTAAATGACACACTCCCAAACAACCAATGGTTCACAAATGAAATTTAACAAGAAATTAGATAGTTTTTACAGATGAATGATTATGACATTAACACAATCCATAACTGTGGGCCCAAATAAAACAGCTCTGAGTGGGAAATTTATATTAGTAAATATCTATATAAGGAAAACAGAGCAAGTGCATATAATCAACTTACCTCAAATTTCTAGAAAGAGAAGAGCAGACTAAGCCAAAACCTCATATGAGGGATGAAATTATAAAGATCAGAAAAGAAGTTAATGCATTGGAGACAAAAAATAATACAAAAAATTAATGAGTCCAAGAGTTGGTTCTTTGAATAATTAAACAAAATTGGCAAACACTTATCCAACCTTATCAAAACAAAGAAAGAAAAAACCAAAATTCATGCAATGATGAATGAAAAGGGTAAAATCACAAGAGATCCTGCCAAAATTCAGATTATCTATACCCAGTTTGAAAATTTTTATTCTAACAAGATGAAAAATACAGAAGAAATGGAGAGATTTCTAGATACATATGAATTATTAACATCAAATCAAGAAGTTATGAACATCTTTAATAAACTAATATCAATCAATGAAATTGAAGATGCAGTTAAAAATTTATAAACAAATAAAAGCCCAGCACCTGATGGAATCACTAATGAACTCTACCAAAAAAATAGAGAAGATCTAACATTACTCCTTCTCAAATTATTTAATGAATTTTAAAGTGAAGCAATATTCTCAAATTCATTCATGGAAGCAAGTATTACCTTGATACCCTAACTAGACAAGGACCCAGCTAAGAAGGAGAATTACAGGGCAATTTCTGTAATAAACATAGATGCAAACATCCTCAATAAGATAGTGACAAATAGAATGCAGCAAATCATCAAGAAGATTATACACCATGACCAACTTGGATTCATCCCTGGAATGCAGAAGTGGTTCAGTATATGCAAATCAATAAATGTAATACACCATATTAACATAACTAAGAAAAAATCATATGATCATCTCCATAGATGCAGAAAAAGCTTTTGACAAATTCCAACACTCATTCACAATAAAAACTACAGAAAACTGGAATAGATGTCCTTTATTTCAATCTGATAAAAGCCATCTATGACAAAGCAATGACCAATTTGTACTAAATGAACAAAAACTTAAAGGTTTCTCTCTAAAATCAGGAACAAAACAAGGATGTCCACTATCACCACTCCTATTCAATATGGTTCTAGAAATATTAGCCAGAGTAATTAGACAAGAGGGAGAAATAAAAGGAATAAAAAAAGAAAAAGAAGTTAAATTATCACTATTTGCAGATGACATGATACTCGACATAGAAGATCACAAAAACTTCACTAAAAACTGGTAGATTTAATAAACAAATTCAGTGGCATAGCTGAATACAAAATCAACACTCAAAATCATTAGCCTTCCTGCACGCAAATAACAAACTCACTGAGAGAGAAATTGGGGAAACAACACCCTTCACAATAGCATCCAAAAAAAAAGAAAGAAATAAATACTTAAGAAGCAATTTAATGAATGATGTAAAAGACTTCACCATTGAAAACTACAATACTCTGAAAAAAAGGAGATTGAAGAGGATATTAGAACATGGAGTAATATCCCCTTGGGTAGGAAGAACCAATATAGTGAAAATGGCCATACTTTCAAAACTAGTATACAGATTCAATGCAATCCCAATAAAAATATCAGTAACTTATCTCACAAATTTAGAAAAAAAAATTAAATTTATCTGGAACCAGAGGAGTCCTATAATAGTGAAGACAATTCTGAGCAACAAAGGCAAATCATAGGTATTACAATCTCTGACATGAAATTATACTATAAAGCTACTATGAGAATAACAGCATGGTACTGAAAAAAATACAGACCTAAGGAACAATGGAACAGATTAGAAGATATAGAAACAACTCAAGATATATTAAGCCACCTTGTCTTTGACAAAGGTGCCAAATGCATTCACTGGAAGAAAGATAGCCTCTTTGATAAATAGTACTGGATAAACTGGCACTACACATTGCAAACATTAAAGTTGGACTCATATCTTTCACCATGCAGTAAACTAAACTCAAAAATGGATCAAAGATCTAAATATTAATACAAAAACATTAAATATTCTGGAAGATAGAGTAGGTAAAACTCTTGGTGTAGGCAAAGACTTTATGAAGAAAACCCTGACCGCACAGGAACAAAGATTCAACAACTGGTATCTCACCTTATTGAAAAATCTTTTTACATCAAGAGAAACCACCAACAGAGTAAAGAGACAATTTACAGTGTGGGAGACAATGTTTTCCAGTTGTTCCTCAGACTATAGAGAACATGTAAAAAAAAACTTTTAAAAATAAAGCCTCCCAAATTTAAAGACCCAATCCAAAAACGAGCAGCTGAAGTGAACACACACTTTTCATATGATGAAATATAAAAAGAAAATCAATCTATGAAAAAGTGTTTGAGCTCACTGGTGCTGGCCTGGGGAGTGTTTGGGACTATTGCTCTTAGCAGCTGGTTGCCCATCCAGCCCCCTAAGACACTGGACTAGGCTCTAGAGGTTCCCCGGGCTTTGAGTGGGCCATGCCTGGTGACCTTCATTCAACCAGGGGAGCCAGGCTCATACCACAAAGGGAGCCAGCCCCATGTCGTGAGGGGAGTCAAGGCCATGTGAGTCCCAGAAGCTGATGGCACAGGAGGTGATTTCCAGCATGCCCAGGGAAAGCTTTGGAACATCACTTGAAACACAGAAATATAGGAAAATGACAAAATGAAGACCAAAATGCAATCTCAAACCTCCAGCCCATCCCAAAAAAGCCTATGAGCCATGTACATAGAAGAAAATACTATTCATACACCTGAAATGATATCAACTGAAATAAAGAAGCAAGTGCGGTAAGCTATGAAAGAACTCAAATCAGAAATAATCTCCCAGGAAAAGAAGAAATGACAAAAGTAGTGAAAGAAATACTGAATACATCTAAAGAAGACACAACTAAAAAAAAAAGTGGAGGAAAAGGCCACAGTGCAACTTGGGGTGCTGGGAAAATAATCAGCCAGCTCACTGCTCTGGTAAGTGGCTGGGGCCTGGCAAGCCACAGCTGCCCCAGAGCAAGAACCATCGGCATTTCCTGAGCTCTGCACCTTGTTGGAACTCGGGGCTCTGGGAAAATAAGCAGACAGCTCACTGCTCTGGTAAGTGGCTATGGCCTGGCAAGCCACGGCCACCTCAGAGTGAGAACCATTGGCATTTCCTAAGGTCCAAGCCATGTTGGAACTTGGGGTACTGGGAAAACAAGTAGCCAGCTCACCACCCTAGTAAGCAGCTGTGAGTCTTCTGGCATGCAGGCTAAGAATCAAACATCCATCCCACCTCCCATTAGCAAGTGGGAGCAGGAGATCTGAGTATCTCTTGGGAGGATCAACCTATGCAGCATAGCATATATGGGGGATTTCATTCTACCATCTCTTAGGAGACAAATATCTTTATCACTGTTTTGCTCTGTTCTGATTAATGGTATTACTCTATTCAATATTCTGTTTTTATAAGTTCATTATTTCCTTCCATTTTGCTGTACCTGATTGAAAGAACAGCTATTGGGAAAAAACGAGATATACTATTGTATGTATTACTGTTATCTTGCTAACCTGCTGTGAAGTTTTGTACCAATTTTACTACCTTGTCTCAATTGGCTTTGTTCTGTCTTGTTCTGCTGTATCTTACTACCTTCAAAATAATAATAATAACAATTTTTTTAAAAAAGAGAGGTAACAAAGTAACAAAATACCTCCGACAACTCCCAACTCTTCCAGAGCTGATCCATGGGTAATGGATGTGGAGAAACACAAAAACAAAGCAACAGAATTATAGAAGTTGATTAAAAAGTAAATAACAACAATGAAACAGATTAGTAAGTACTGAGGAAGTTGAAGCATGATGTAACTAAATTGATAATGTACTGAAAAAGCAAAAGGAAGAAAAGAAAGTACTCTAAAGGATACAACTGCACATATGTTTAATTAAGTGTGTAGGATTGATAACCATGTTTTTGAGGTTTTTTTGTTGAACAGAACTATTGCAGCTTAACTGTTTCAATGTCCACTTTGTAAGCTTTAATTTTGTAACTTGAACAACTATATCTGAGAAGAAAATATGCAATTTATCAACTAGTGATTTATTACTGTTTATTTTTTTAATTCTGTAGTGTTTCTACCCTTTTTACTGTTTTGCTTTTTTTCCTCTTTAAACAAAATTTTTTAAACATTGAGGAACAAAGCAAAAAGATACAATCCCTGAATGAACAGTATAAGAAACAAATGGAATACATGAAGCAGATTAAAACAGATATACAACAAATCAAAAATTGTATTGAAAGTTACCAAAATCGCCTCAACAAAACTGAAGATAGAATTTCAAACCTGGAAGATAAGATTGCAGCTAGTGAGCAGGAAAGGAAAGATCTTTTTAAAATAACAAGGAATCAAGATATAACAATTCAACAGCTGCAAGATGATGCAAAGAAAAACAACATAAGATAAATAGGGATAAATGAAAAAGAAGGGGACAACACAAATTATATCAAGAGGCTATTTACAGAAGTAATACCTAAAAACTTCCCAAACATGAGTATGGAAACTGACATACAGATTAGTGAAGCATGTAGAACTCCAAATAGCCATAACCAAAACAAAACCACAGCCAGACATATAATAATCACCACCCCAGAAATCCAACATAAGAACAGAATATTAAAAGCTGTTAGAGAGAAAAGACATGTCACCTATAAAGGAAAACCTATCAGATTCACAGCAGACTTCTCAACACAAACAATGCAGTCAAGAAGAGCATGAAGTGAAGTGTTTCAGATCCTAAACAAAAATGACTTCCAAACCAGCCTGATGTATCCTACAAAACTGTCCTTCAAAATGGATGGAGAAAGAAGATACTTCCATGATAAAAAAACAGCTGAAGAACATCATCATCACCAAACCAACCCTGCAAAGAATACTCAAAGACATTCTAGACACATATAGAAAAAAACTACTAAGCAAGACAGACAATTAAACAGAATGGAAATTTAAGAAACAACATCAGAAAGATAACATGTCAACAATAAACCAATATATGACAGTTATAACCATTAATGTAAATGGCCTCAATTCATCAATTAAAAGAAACAGACTGGCACAACAAATTAAGAAACAGAGACCCATCTAACCCAAAAGGAAACTCATAGACTGAAAGTCTATGAGTCAAAGGATGGAAAACAATACTCCATGCAACAAGAACTCAAAAAAAAAAAATGTGGGGGTAGCTATTCGGTTTGCAGACAATGTGAACTTCAAACCAAGAATGATCAAAAGAGATAAAGAAGATCACTACACACTAGTTAGGGGAAAACTTCAAGAGGAAAAGATAACAATCATAAATATATATGCACCAAATTCCAGAGCACCCAGCTACACAAAGCAAGTATTAACAGAAATGAAAATTCAAATAAGCAATAACACAATTATAATGGGAGACCTTAACATGCCATTGACACAAAGGGATAGATCAACTAGACAGAAAATCAGCAAAGAAAAAAACATAACTGAATCTCACATGTGAACAAATGGATTTGATAGACATATACAGTGTTCCATTCAGCAACATCAGAATATACATTCCTCTCAGCAGTACATGGGACATTCTCTAAAATAGACCATATACTAGCCCACAGAACATATTTAAGTAAATGCAAAAGAATTGAAAATTATCCCATGCATGTTATCAGATCATAGCACTATGAAACTGGAAATTAATGATTTAAAAAACTGCAAAAAAAACCCCAAAAACACATGGAAATTGAATAATACACTCTTGAACAATCAATGGGTCACAGAGGAAATTAAAGAAGAAATTAAACAATATCTACCAGCAAACAAAAATACAAATAAAACTTACCACAACCTGTGGGATGCAATGAAAGTAGTACTTAGAGGAAAATTCATTGCACTGAGTTCCCACATTAGGAAAACAGAATGAACACAAATGAACAACCTGATACTACACATGAAACAGCTAGAAAAAGAAGAGCAAGCTAAGCCCAAAGCCAAAAGAAGGGAGGAAATTATAAGGATCAGAGAAGAAATTAATGCAATAGAGACTAAGAAAACAATACAGATACAAATGCTAACCACCCAACAGGAAATAGGATGGTTCATTGCTCTATATTTGTACAGATTCTAAAGAACAATAGAGAAGAAACTCTTAAAAGTATTAGAGGCATTATTGAGTAATAAATGCATTTAAATATATTAAAATCTATAAGAGAGAGATCCAAGATGGCTGACTGAGTGGTGGAACAATAAGAGAGCCTCTCTGAAAAACAAGCAACTCAGATGCTGTAATCTGACAACATGGAGAAAGACAGACAAAAGAGGAATTCTCATGACCCAGGAAGAAACTGAGGAAAAAGAAAAGGAAAGAAAGAAGCCAGGATGAAGGCCTGGAGCTGGGCAAGCTCTGGTCACTGTACTGGCATGTCAGAGTCAGGCAACTCAAAATCAAGCTGAGATTGCAGCCCTGCTGAGAGTGGGGGTTGGTGAGCTCAAGACCCTCTGCTGGAGGAGGTGCTGTGGCAGGGAGTGGAAACAGCCAGTCAAGCTGTGTGAACTTTGGTGAGTGACAGGAACTGGATTCCCCAGAGCAGAAGGACCAACTACATGACATTTTGGAATTGGGCAGGGCTGGCTTGAATCAAAACCCTAAGGCAGCATCAGTCGATGACTCCTGGTCCAAAGCAGATTGGTGGGATCTGTTTGGGCTGGGCTAGGTCCCTGGTTGAAACCCAATAGGCAGGGATGAGGCTATTCTGAGCCAGTGGCATCCCCAGGGAACACACAAACTTGCTGAAGCACCCACTGGTTGACTGACATATGGGGAGGGGCTGGCTCACAGCATGCACCTCACAGATCAGCAGCAGACTCGGGGGCAGCACTTCCCTAGCCAGTGTGCTGCAGAAAAAACTGTAAGCAATATGAAAGGCCTGGAGACCTCCACCACCCACCCATCTAAAGGGGGCCAGAAACATGACAAGACAGAGAAACAGCAAAAGGCCTCCAGCCATGGAATTGGGGAGAGTCCAGTAGAGGTAAATGCACAAGAGGTTGAGGGCAGTAAACCTGTAATATCAGAGACAGCCTCACTGGAAATAAACAAATACTTCTGTGACCTCATCAATGAATTTTAATATGAAATTCTAACTCAGGTGAAGCAAGATATAAGAAGATTAATAAAAGAATTCCTGGGTAATCCTCAGGTAGACACAAATGAAAGAATGGAGGAACCCAGAGAAAGGAGAGAAGCCTTTGATGAAGAATATTAACAAAATCTAGAATACATGAAACAGATCCAGAGAGAATATCAGGAAATTAAAAACTCCACTGAAAGCTGGCAAAACCTTTTAACACAAGCTAAAGACAAACTTTCAAAACTTGAAGATAGATTTGCAATGTATGATCATGAAAGGAAGGATCTCTTAAAAATAACGAGGAACCAGGAAGCAACATACAAAGGCTAGAAGATGAAAAGAGGATTTATAACCTAAGAATAAAAACTGTGAATGAAGATGCAGTGACAAATACAAATGAAATAAAAAGTCTATTCAAAAAACTTCCCAAACATAGGTAACGGAAGTGAAGTTCAGATAAATGTGGCATACAGAACTCCGGCCAGCTACAACCAAAACAGATCTACACCCAGATATATAATAATCAGGATCTCAGAAATCCTTCACAAGAACAGAATATTAAAAGTGGTCAGAGAAAAGAAACAGATTACCTATAAAAGAAAACTCATCAAAATCACAGCAGATGTCTCAGTGCAAACCATCAAATCAAGAAGAGCTTGGAGTGAAATATTACAAGTCCTGAAAGAAAATAACCTCCAACACAGATTGATGTACTCTGAAAAACTGTCTCTCAAAATTAATGGAGAGACAAGATATTTCCACAACAAAGAGGAACTGGAGGAGTTTGTGACCACCAAGCCAACCCTGCAAAGAATAATAAAGGACATTCTAGAGAGAGAGAAGAAATCACCAGGGTTCCAAGAACAATGGCAGAAAGGCCTCAAAGAAAGGAGCAGACAGTGGAATGAAGGAGAAAAGTAAACAAACAACAATGACAGAAAAATAGCATAGCAGAGATATGACAGAGAAGATTGGTTATATCACTGTTTAAACTTGACTGATTTTATTTGAGTCTGGTATGCTTGAGAGTATCAAGTCTGAGAGTAGAGGCAACTATTCTAAAGATGACAAGATTCAATAGGATACCCATTCTGGTTTGATTATTAACTGCCTTTAAAGTCCTATAATGTCTCCAATGTTTAGATTTTATTAAGAGTGTAATGCAATGCTAAGTTTAATTATACTATGTTTGACGATATAGACAATTTTATTGAAAACAAGAGATATCATGGTGACAACCATAGATCACCTAGTATTATGGTTTTATATGTCCGTTTCATTTAGTGTTTCTCTAGGAATTTGTATTGTTGACTTGTTTTGATTTGTTTCTCCCTCTAATACAGAAAGGGTAGGTATAAATGTAGAGACTTATACATGTGTAGAACTTCTAAGTAGTTCACAAGAACAGCTTATAGTTATTGTAAAGAAAAAAGGAGAGGAAAAGAAAGTATTCTAAAGGATATAACTGCATGTATGTTTAAGTGTGTGAGACTGATAACCATATTGATAAGTTTTTGTTGGATGGATGAACAAAACTGATTGCAATCTCACTGTTTGGATGCCCACATCGTAGGCTTTACTTTTGTAACCTGAACAACTACTTCTGGGAGGAAAATATGTAATTGTCAACTAGTGATTTTTTACTGGTTACTATTTTTGTTTTTTGTTTTGTTTTGTTCTGTTTTGTTTTTGACAGTTTGTATTATTTCTACCCTCTTTCTGTTTCAAATTTTTTCTTTAAATAAAAAAAATCTAGATGAAAAAAATCCTAAAAAAAGAAAACAATACAAAGAATCAATGAATCAAAGAACTAGTTCTTTGAAAGAATAAATAAAATTGATAAGCCCCAAGCTAACCTAATTTTAAAAATGAAAGAAAAGATTCAAATTCATGCAATATGGAATGAAAAAGGTGAAATCACTACCTACTCTGTGGAAATACAGAAGAACATCAACACCTATTTCAAAAACCTCTACTCTTGCAGGTTCAATAACACAGAAAAAATGGACAGATTCTTAGAAACATATGAACCACCAAAGCTGAATCGAGATGATGTAAAACTGCTGAATAACTCAATTTCTATTAATGAAATTGAAAATGTAATCAAGTTCTTACCAACAAAGAAGAGCCCAGGCCCAGACAGATTCACTGCAGAATTCTACAAGAAATACAAAGAAGACTTAATGCCAACACTCCTCAAACTGTTCAATGAAATCAATAGGGAAGCAATTCTCCCTAAGTCATTCCTGGAAGCAAATATTACTCTAGTACCAAACACTGAGAAAGACCCAACTAAAAAAGAGAACTATAGGCCAATCTGCCTAATTAACATAGATGCAAAAATTCTCAATGAAATATTGGCACACAGGATGCAACAAATCATCAAGAAGATTATACACCACAATGAAGTGGAAGTCATCCCAGGAATGCAGGGAAGATTCAACATACATAAATCATTAAATGTAATCCACCATATCAATAGAACCCAAAATAAGAATCACATGATCATTTCTATAGATGCAGAAAAAGCTTTTGATAAGGTCCAACACTCATTCATGATAAGACACTTATAGAGAATTGGAATAGATGGTCTTTACCTCAATATGATAAAGGCCATCTATGACAAATCAACAGCAAGCATCATATTAAGTGGCCAAAAACTGAAAGCCTTTACCTTAAAATCAGTCAGAGATAAGGATGTCCATTATCACTGCTCCTATTCAACATAGTTCTGGAAATCCTAGCCAGAGCAATTAGAAAAAACGGAGAAATAAATGGAGTAAAGTGAATTTCCATTGAAGCCAATGACCAATAGAATGTCAAACAGACAGTGGGATTTGTTTCTGAAGACTGACTTCTAGTTGTGTGGGCCAACAGAATCTGAGAACAACTGAGGGGTCATGGCCAAGGCTACTCCTTGGCACATAATCAGATGTTTCTCAGTGGAAACTGGTTTCTGACCACAGAAAAATCTCCACCTATCTATCATACTCATCTCTCTTTGCTCTTCAGTCAAATTTAAAACCACTTAGACTACCTCTCCTTTCACAAATTAGATGGAACAGGCTTACACCATCAGTTTACATTTCACAGCAGCTAGTAGGGAAAATGATTTGCATTTGTGCCTTACATATGTTAACTAAGAATAAAAAAAAGAGAGACAAGAGATTTTAGTGAGCTTTTTCTTTTATGTGTGCATAGAAGACTGATGTGCCTTTACTAATATAAAATGTGATTGCTAGATGATAATTATAAGTCTAATCTGTGCGCTTCAAAGATAAAAATTTAAATAAAGCATAGACTTGTCCTGCTGCTAGGAAAGATTGCCTAGGTAATTGAATTGGTAACACAAGTGTTTTGGAGACTTCTTTGCCCTAGGCCCCAGAGCAGAATTCCCCAAGTCAGTTGTTGCTTTTATCTGTCTGCAGAGGGAATCTCTTTCACAGCACAGCCAGAGAAGTGCTCTACTTCAAACTCACCTTTTTACATATGCCCATTTGCAATGAATGAAAGCAGTACACAATTAGGACCAACTGTAACTTAAGCTTATAAATGTTATATAGGAGTAAGTTCACAAGCTCCCCAGGACAACAAAATTGTGTGCCAGTTCAAGGGTGAATAGGCTGGTCAAATTTTGTCCTCTGCTCTCTCCAGATGCCATCCACCTGCCCTGGAATACAATCTACTCAAGGGGTGCCTTGGGGGCATATAAATGAAATAAAAACAAAGAGAAGATGCTCAATTAATTTCTTTTTGCATAAACATGAGTAGCTCAATGTGAAAGTCTCTTACTCCTTTGGGGTATATTCTTAAGCACTGGAAGATATTTGATCCTTACATATTAAAAAAGAGCTATTTGATATTTCTCTGCACTTGTGCTTGATCTACCTACCCCCTTGAAGCAAAATGAAATACAAAGGAAAACATTAATTATGATGTACTTTCACAACTAAAATCAAACTGTGAAAAAGAGAAAAATGGTCATAATTATCTTAAGTTCAAACTTTTTTACATTAAGAGATAATTCTTACTTATCCTCAAACTATAATTATAATCTAGGTGACACTATCCCTATTCATATGTCTATTTCTCTCAATGATTTAAAACAAACCAAGCTAGAACTAGAAAAATTTTCAGATGATCTTGATAAGTACATTGATGTCTTTAAAAGATTTACTGAGAGGGGCTGGGGACTTAGCTTAGTGACATAAATGACTACCTTGCAAGTGCTAGGTCATAAATTCAATCCCTAGCACCAAAAAAATAAATAAATAAATAAATAAATAAATAAATAAATAAAAAGATTTACTGAGATCTATAAGCTAGACTGGAAAGATGTAATATTAATCTTGAATAAAGCATTGACTTCTAATGAGAGACAAGCAACATTATAAGCTGCTATTACATTTGAGGGTGAACATCATATTGTTAATTGTAGACAGCCAGAAGACTGACAGCCAGGAGAACCATCAGTTCCCACCCAAGACTCCTACTGGCCTAGCAACCATATGGGAGATTGGAGCAGGAGACATTTTCAAGTGTGTGTTCTTAAAGGCCTAAAAAGGACAAAAACAAAACCCTCTAGGTGCTTTAGATTGACAGCTTTTTTTTCAGGAGAAAGATGAAAATTCCTCTGTGAAAGGAATATGCCCTGCATGGCATTAAGATAGTGGAGGTGGTATCAAAGATGTTTACATTAAAGCCACTCCCTCCTTCTCATATGACAATTTCCTTTTTTCCCTTTTCTGGTGGCATGAAAAAGGCTCCAATCTGCCCCATGTGCATCATCAAATGCCCGCCCTAAGTGCCACCCCATTAGAGTTTATAAATATATTCCACACCCCACTTTCTGGTAGAGGAGACAATTATACTGGCTATGGTTGAACCCCTCTCCACGTCCTTAGAATAAAGGCTAGTTTTTATATTATATATTCTCTCTTATTGCACCAAAAACCTAACAGAATGTTACTGTGACTCAGATAGCAGTGTGAGTGGCTCCTGGGGTCCTCCCAGTTTGAGCCCCCTCTGCTAATCCATGGACCAGACCATATCTTGGATTAATCCCACATTTTCAACACACAAGAGCTGTTCAACTTATCACTGCCTGCAAACAACACCAGCCTGATTTACCACAGATGAGCCAATTTCCATCTGGGGTTTTCTGTTACCATGGGCTGGGTCCACACCAGACTACCCATTCCATCCCAGGGCTAAGACAATAGTTCTCATGTCCTCAGACAGTCTGAGGCAGAGCTGTTTCTCTAGTCCTTGGGATCCCTACTGTGCCTTTGGTGATGGCTGATGGTATTGAGTTGGAGCCTTTTTTAAATTTAAATCATGCTTGTAAAATAGATGATGATCTGTTTTGTTAAGTGTGAACTGAGACAATTTTCACACCCTTGGGGGTTTCCCTGAGGCAAAATTGGTTTTTTGGGCTCACTTTTAATTGGATAAATGGGGAATACTACTTCCTCTACCCCAAAAAACATACCTCTGTGGTGCCTGGTTCAAAATGTTGGTGCCCTTGGCCTAAAAGAGATATTAAAATTATGAGTTCTGCTATATGGGCAACAAGTTAGCAAAAATTCCATATATACAGGCCTTCCTGTCCCTAAGGATGTGCTCTTCTCCCATTAAATCATGTATGGCAGCTCAAATATTTTTAGCTAGCTCAACTATACCAGAAATCCTCCCCTCTTCTCCTGTAGACCCTTTAAACAACTGCCTCCTGTCTTTACTGTCCCTCTTCCATATCCCAGAGAACAAACCCCACAGCCTTCTCAGCCAAAGGTTTCCATATCCCCTGTGCTGCCCTTTCCTCCTCCCTCCTCAACAGCGACATCTAATTCTTCCCTTAGACTCTCTACCCAGTCTCCAACTTCTCATTCCCCCCACCTGAGAAGTCTATTCAGTCAGCCGGTTCTTTGTCTCTTACTCCTGCATCACTGCCATTTTCTTGCCAGCTCACCATATGCGTTAATCGTGTCTCTTTCTCCCTCTCTGACCTATCTCAGATTAGACATAAATTAGGTTCCTTTTCTGCTATTCTTATTTCAAGAGATCTCTATTAATTAATCTACAAAAAGATTCATACTAGTCTATTTTTTATATAGCTCAAATTGGCCAAATATATTTGAGTGCACTCTGATTTTATGACATGTTTGCTAGTCTATATACCTGTTGACTGTTTATTGTACAGATCGTCTGTCCATGTTTGTACTTTTGCCTGTTCCTTAAACAGCTGTTCCTTTTATTTGAGCTCAACAATTTTTTCCTCCTCTTTTACATTTTCAGATCAATAATTTTTTCTTCCTCTTTTACATTTTCAGATCATTTAATTAAGGTTTGTTTGGGTTATACATTTAAAAAACATGCTTCCACCTAGGTTGCCAGTTGGTTAAAATGTTAAAACTAGTTAAACAAAATCCCTTGGGGTGAGGAGACATTGGACAGGACTTCAACTGATAAATAAGAAAGTGGCCACCTGGTAACTTAAACCAGCTCTTATTCATTAGTTGGAGGCCCCAATAATCTCCATAGCCTTTTGGGAGACACCCCAACTAAAGTTCATATGACTGAGACAACTAACTGTTGCTGATCAGATTATATATTCATGCTCTCAAATATAAAATTAAGATTGTTTACAAGTGTTTTCTTTCAGATCCAGATGTCTGCCTTTTCCTTGCACTCCAGCCAGGAGATTCATGTCAGACCAATATGAGGTCACCAGTCAAATAATAATTTTTAAACAAAAATTTATGTAATATAATATAATGTATATGTTAGAGATGTTTAAATACTGAGCAGTCCAAACAATGTCACAAATTTCTTCAGTGCTCACATGTTAAAAATACCCATGGTTAATATAAAATAATAGTTCCATTTAATGTTTAATGTTAAGCTTACTGCCTCTACTGCATTGTACTGTTATCAATCTTCTAGATGTTCAACAACTAAAATTAAGAGATAATTATAAATTTCTTTTTGAGAGATAGATCCAAGATGGCCAATTGAGATGTAGCATGATAGAGAACCTCTCTGAGAAAAACAACTCAAATGCTGGAATCTTGACGCCATGGGGAGGACCAGATGAAAGAAGAGGAATTCTCATGACCCAGGAAGAAACTGAGGAAAAAGAAAAAACATTAAAAAAAAGAAGAAGCGTGGATGGAGGGCTGGAGCTGGGCATGCTCTGGTAGCTCTGCTGTGTCTTGGAGTCCAGCAACTCATGATCAAGCTGGGGTTGCAGCCCTTCTGAGAGCAGGGGATTGCTGAACTCAAGACCCTTGGTGGGAGGAGGCTCTGCAATGGGGAGCAGAGACCACGAGTAGAGCTGTACAGACTGTGGTGAGTCCTGGGAATTGGAGATCACCGGCAGGACAACATATTGGATTTGGGCAAGTCAGGCTTGAATCAGCAGATGATGCAACTTCAGTGGGCAGCTCCTGGCACAAAGTGGATTTGTGGGATCGGCTTGGGCTGGGCCATGCTCCTGATTGGGATGCAACAGCCAGGAACAAGGCTGCCCCAAACCTATGACATCAACAGGGCACATTTTAATGAGCTGAAATCACTCACTGGTTGAGAGGGGAGGGGCCAGCACACATCACCACCCCCGTGTGCACCTCACAGATCAACAGCAGACAGTGGAGAGCAGCACTGCCCTAGCCAGTAAGATGCAGAGGGACTTAAGGCAGTACATAAAGGTCCTGACACCTCCACCATTCACCTGTCTGAGGGAAACCATAAGCATGACAAGACGGAGAAATAGCAAAAGGCCTTCAACTGCCAACCCTGGGAAAATAAGCCAAGGAGGGGTGAGTACAAAGGAGATTGAGGGCAGTGGACATGCAGTATGAGACACGGCCTCATTGCAAATAAAAAAATACTTCTGTGACCTCATCTACGAATTTAAATCTGAAATTTGAAGCAAGATATAAGAAGATTAATAAAGAAACACTGGATACTCCTCAAGAAGAAACAAATGGAAGAATGGAGAAACCCAAGAGAGAAAGCCTGGATGAAGAAAGGAGAGAAGCCTTTGATAAAGAATATAAACAAAATCTAGCATATGTGAAACAGATCCAAAGAGAATATCAAGAAATTAAAAACTCCATTGAAAGCTGGCAAAACTTCTTAAAAGAAACTAAACACAGACTTTTAAAACTTGAGAATAGGTTTGCAATGTATGGTCGCAAAAGGAAAGATCTCTTAAAAATAACAAGGAACCAGGAAGTAACTACAAAGACTAGAAGATGATAAGAGGATTTATAACTTAAGAATAAAAAATATGAATGAAGAAGCAGGGACGAATACAAATGAAATTAAAAGGCTATTCACAGAAATAATTAAGGAAAACTTCCCAAGCATAGGAAGTGACATTCAGATATGAGGCATACAGAACTCTAGCTAGCTACAACCAAAGCAGATCTACACCCAGACATATAATAGTCAGGATCCCAGAAATCCATCACAAGAACAGAATATTAAAAGTGGTCAGAGAAAAGAAATAGATTACCTGTAAAGGAAAACTCATCAAAACCACAGTGGACTTCTCGATGCAAACCATCAAATCAAGAAAAGCTTGGAGTGAAATATTCCAAGTCCTGAAAGAAAATAACCTCCAACCCAGATTGATGTGCTCTGCAAAACTGTCTCTCAAAATTAATGGAGAGACAAAATATTTCCATGACAAAGAGGAACTGGGGGAGTTTGTGACCACAAAGCCAACCCTGCAAAGAACAATGAAAGGCATTCTAGAGAGAGAAAAGAAAATCACCAGGATTCCATAAACAATGGCAGAAAGGCCTCAAAGAAAGGGGCAGACAGTGGAATGAAGGAGAAAAGTAAACAAACAACAATGACAGAAAAATAGCAAAGCAGAGATGAGGCAGAGAAGATTGGCTATATTGCTGTTTTGTCTTGACTGAATTTATTTGAATCTAGTATGCCTGAGGGTGTCAAGTCTGAGAGTAGGGTCAACTACTCTGGGGATGGCAGGATTCAATAGGATACCCATTCTGGTTTGATTATTAACTGCCTTTGAAGTCCTATAATGTCTCCAATGTTCAGTTTTTATTGATAGTGCTATGTACCACTAAGTTTAATTATACTATGCCTGATGATATAGACAATTTTATTGAAAGTAACAGGAAACATAATGGTGACAACCATAGATCACCTACTATTGTGGTTTTATATGTCCTCATTTCGTGTTTCTCTAGCAATTTTTATTGTTGACTTGTTTTGGTTTGTTTTTCCCTCTAACACAGAAAGCCTAGGTATAGATGTAGAGACTTATACATGTGTAGAACTTCTAAACAGTTTACCAGAATTGGTTATAGTTATTATTAAAAAAAAGAGAGAGGAAAGGAAAGTATTCTAAAGGACTGCATGTATGTTTGAGTATGTAGGATTGATGACCACAATACTAAGTTTTATGTTGGATAGATGAACATAGCTGATTGCAGTCTTACTGTTTAAATGTCTACTTTGTATGCTTTACTTTTGTAACTTGAACAACTACTTCTAGGAGGAAAATATGTAATTGTCAACTAGTGATTTCTTACTGTTTTTTTTTTGAAATTTTGTATTTCTATCCTCTTTCTGTTTCATTTTTTCTCTAAATAAAAAAAATTAAAAATTTCTTTTCAATTCCTTTTTCTGAGATCCACCAGATCTTTTTTTTTTTTTAATCGGTACTGGGGATCAAACTCACGACCATGTGCTTGCAAGGCAGGCACTTATGCTGCTGAACTAAATCCCTAGCCCAATCCACCAGATCTTTTCCCCCCAAAAAAGGTTATATGATACATAAGGGAGCCATAATTAAGTACACTTAAATGACACCACAGCTGATCTCTCTCTCTCTCCTAAATAAAAAAGCAAAATTAATAAAACAGGCCATCCTCAAAATCAGATGGAATTAGATATTCAAACAGCACAGGAGATACTTATTAAATTGTAAAACCTAAATGTGTGTATGACAAATGAATAACATGTCAATTTCTAAAATTTCCTAGACCTTATCCTTAACCTCATGGGAAGCCATTAGTAAAGTTAAAATCATAAATACCCTGTTGATTGTATTATTTGACTCAAGCATACTTAATTGATTGTTTGCCTTTGTCTCCTGTAGACTTAAAAGCTGTACACCTGCCCAAGAGGAAAACCAGATGTCTTGTGACTGTGGAGGAGACAGATACCTTCCTCTATGGGCCAGATCCTGAGACAAAAGGTGACTTGGCCCTCATACCCCACAGGGAGACCTTCTTAATGTGGCTTTTCATGTTGTCAACAACAGAGATAAAAATTAAAAGAAAAAATAACAATCTGATCTTTTAGCAGTGACACTTGGACTCTGAAACAGGTAAACTGAGACAAGGCAGAGCTGCCTGAACCCCTCCCAGATCATGCTTCAAGTACAAAAAAAAGGACCCTGGGAAAGAAAGTGCCCCAACCTGATTATAATCTCAAGGTCCATTGATAGAGCCACTGTCCTAGCCACCAGAGAGCAGATAAGCCATCCTCTAATGCCTTGCCCTCACAGGAGATTTCATCACTGCCAGATTCATCACTGACTGATCTACTTGGACTTGCTGCTTAAAGACTGATGGGGTTTGGGGTCACAGCCCCCCATTAAGGTATCCTTCTCAGAGCCCCAAGTCCCACTGGAGGTCTCAGGTAAGACATTCTCTGTAACTTGTGGACATAGAGGTCATATATAGAGTTCTTCCTGAGTTTTGGGGCCCTTGTATTCAGTCTCTATAGTGAGTGTTGATGGCCAACCTATGCAGCCTTTACAGACAAGGCTATTCCATGCATGTTCCAAGCTCTCTTCTTTACCTATGGCTTCCTAGTAATTCCAGCATGTCCCACACTCCTTTTAGATAGAGATCTTCTTCCCTGGTCAATCCCATAGTTTGAGATACCTCCAATCCCACCCACACTACCCATGCCATGCTTATTTTAATTCTACTTAGGGATCCTTTAGTTTTTCCTTGCATTCCCAAATATCCCATAGCTTCCAAACACTTACAGGGACTTAAACCTATAATCAAGCACCTTTTAGATAATGGTTTTCTTAAAGCTACTCATTCACCCTATGATACTCCTGTTCTCCCAGTACTCAAGCCTAATGGGTCTTATCTAATACAAGATCTTACGTTAATCAATAATGCTATTACCCCAATCCACCCAGTGGTGCCAAACTCTTATACCAGGATCTCTCATATCCCTCCCTCCACCACTTACTTTACAGTTGTAAATCTTAAAAATGCCTTTTTTTACCATCTCCCCTACACACTAATTGTCAGGATTCCTTTGTGTTTATGTAGACTGACCCAGACACTCTGAGGTCTCAACAACTTACATGTGTTATCTCTATAGTAAAACCTCTCTTCAGGGACACATACCACCCTCTTCCTTCCCTACTTATCAATGTCATGGACACACCACTGGTCAGGACTGGCAGATCGATTTTATACACATGCCCAGCCACAAAACTCTCAAATATCTTCTCACCTTTGTTTGTACCTTTTCAGTATGCATAAAAGCCTTTCCCACAACCAGGGAGACTGCTGATATAGTCACTAAAGTCCTGTTACAGAAAATCATCCCAAGGTTTGGTCTGCCTCAGAGTATTCAGTCAGATAATGGTCCAGCTTTTATTTCTCAAATCACCCAACAGGTATCCTCAAGCTTATACATCACCTGGCACCTACACATTCCCATACCATCCACAATCCTCAGGAAAAGTAAAAAAGACAAATGGCCTCATAAAAACACACCTTACAAAACTTATTTTAGAACTTCACCAGCCTTGGCCTCAACTTCTGCCCCTAGCTTTAGCCAAGCTCAGGGCTCTTCCCCAGGATCCTACATTTTTAAGCCCCTTTAAAGTTATGTTTGGCAGGCCATTCTTGCTCCACAATCTTCCTACCCCCCAAAGTCTCCCTCCTCTTGCTGGATACATCCCCATCCTCTCCTTCCTCCCACACTTGTTGTGACAACATTCTTATCTATGCCTTCCCCAACCCTCTAAATGGACCAAATCAGATCCTCCCATATCCCCAGGAGATCTAATTTATCTCAAATGCTCTAAATCCACAGGACTAAAACCAAAGTAGAATGGCCCCTACCTGATCATCTTGGCAACCCCAACAGTGGTCAAAGTTGCTAGACTTCCCTCCTGGTTTGACATCGCTCAAGCTAAGCGGTGCCTTCCCTA
The DNA here is from genome assembly GCA_004027455.1 of Hydrochoerus hydrochaeris. NCBI lineage: Eukaryota > Metazoa > Chordata > Mammalia > Rodentia > Hydrochaeridae > Hydrochoerus > Hydrochoerus hydrochaeris. The sequence goes on along the minus strand of PVLA01000338.1, from coordinate 488,124 downwards.
TCCTGAATCTAACCATCCTGAGTGATCATCCCATCTTTTGTCACCTACCCATCTCCATCTCACTAAGGCCTCGCAGCCACAACACTCAGGCTAAGTCATATTTTGTTATCCAATTTGGTTTCTAATTCCTTACATTCTACTAATTACCTTTTTTACTTAGGACTCCTGACAATCTTTCCTAAAGACTCCCACATCATGTGTAAGATTGTCTTCATGCTGTTCTATGTGACAACTGTCTTAGTTCTCTCTACCCTCAGCTTTTTAGTCAAATGTGAGATCCCTGAGGGGCTAGCCTCTTATCTCCCCTATAGTGACATAGCCACAGCCCTCCTCACCCCTTTTATTCTTTCCAGCTCAACTCTTGGACCAGAGACAAGCCCTACCTACCTACACTTTTAACTTTTATCCTTTCAGATGGAGAAATAATCATCTCTCATAACTTCACTCCTTCTAACCCCAAACTTATTTTTTTAGAATCTACCTCACCATGATCCTGATAAAATGACACTCCTCCTGAGATTCTACCTCGCCATGGCCCTGATGAAATGGCAAATAAAATCAAAGGCACCTTTCCTTTTACCTCCCCTAGATCCTTAAATATGATAGTGGCCTTACTCCTCATAGCACCTTGTCTCCTTGTTTTTCCAGTCTAAGATATGGGCATTTACCAATGATGAAGTTGTCCCGGCTGAAACACCTGGTACCAACTTTTACATCTCCTTGGGCACCAACCATCATCCCATCAACCTTCCTAAACCACAATATGGTGCCCCCTGCCAGCAGGAAGTAGTAAGAGAGAGACTTCGCCCTTTTCCTAACAATTAAAAGACGTGAATGAAAGGACTATGCCCCACATGGCATTACGATAGTGGAGATGGTATCAAAGATATTTACCTTAAAGCCACTCCCTCCTTCTCATATGACAACTTCCTTTTTCCCTTTTCCAGTGGCATGAAAAAGGCTCCAATTAGCTCCCTGTGCATCATCAAATACCCACCCTAAGCGCCACCCTGTCAGAGTTTATAAATATATCCCACACCCTGCTTTCTGGCAGAGGAGACAATTAAACTGACTATGGTCAGGCTCTTCTCCACGTCCTTAGAATAAAGGCTACTTTTTATATTATATTTTCTCTCTTATTGTGCTGAAAACCTAATGCTCTGTATCCTGAGATTATTATTAGAGGCACTGAGAAAACATACAGATTATGATTCACTGGAAGAACAGATTTTGCTTAAAGACATGTTTATTACCCTGTCAATCACAACCATAACAAAAGATAGCTTTTGTTCCAGATAGTTCATTTGATACTTCAATAAAAAGTACCTCCTTAGCATTCTATAGTCAGAACTGGGAGAAAACCAAAGAGAAAAAACAAAGACATCTAAAAGCGTTTGCCTTTGCTGCAGTTTTAAAAGAAACAGACATTGAATCTGATTCTTGGGGCTCCAAGTAAAGCTCAATGACTAGGCTCAGCTGCTATTGTTGCAGGCAATTGTTAGTTAGAAATATTATAGGCTGTGAGACAGGGCTAGGTCCTCCTAGGAGCCAGTGCAGAAGCCCAGATACCTTGTAACTGTGAGAGAGACAAACACCTCCTGCTGTGGGCCAGGCCTCAAGACAAAGGATCAAACAAATGCACCCACATCCTAAGGACTGATATTCTAAATAGTTTCCTATCACCGGAGGAAGCCAGAGGTCACCATTCCAACCCCTTAGGGAAAAGTCACTGCTAAGAATGCCCACTTTCTACATGACTTGCTTCCCCATTAGTCCCCAATTTAATCAATTTTATCTGAACTACTCATCTATAGTTATGTCCCACCTTATGCCCAACTGCCTTGTGAGCTCCCAGTTTTCTCCCACCTTGAACCTGTCTCACTCGCCCCATGATTTTGCTCTGTAAAAGTTCCTGGAAAAGGCAGAGTCCTTAGCAATCTGCTCAGGACCCTTTCTGTCTCTCTCTCTCAGACAGAAGCTTTCTTTCTCTCAATAAATATATTCTACTCTTAACCTCCACTGTTCCTAAAATTCATTCTTTGATTTTACAACTCAAACTCATGGACATAGTAGGTCTGGAGTTTCATTCCTCTGTATCACTACTACTATGGAAAGCCAGGCCACCTCAAGAGGAATTTCCTTCAGAACCCCCATCCCTGCCCTGACTGCAAAGGCTGCCACTTGAAATGAGACTGATATAGGCCAATGAAACTCCCAACCTACTATGTCTGGTATGAGTTCCTGTTCTCTAAAACCCAAGAATGAATTTTAGGAACAACAGAGATTAAGAATAGATTATATTTATTGAGAGAAAGAAAGCTTCTGTCTGAGAAACAGAAGGAGTCCTGAGTGGATTGCCAGGGACTCTTGTCTTTTCTAGGGACTTTTATAGAGTAAAATCATGGGGTGAGATGGGTTCAAGGTGGGGAAAACGTAACTCACAAGGCAGATGGGCATAAGGTTGGGCAGAGCTATGGTTAAACAATAAGATTAATAGTTCAGGTAAAATTGATTAAATTGGGGACAAATGAGGAAGCCAGTCATGTAGAAAGCAGGCATTCTTAGACAACAGTGACTCTCCCCTAAGGGGTTGGAATGATGACTCCTGACTTCCTCTGGGTAATAGGAAACTATTTAGAATATCAGTCCTTAGGGTGTGGGTGCATTTGTTTGATCCTTTGTCTTGAGGCCTGGCCCACAGCAGGAGGTGTCTGTCTCCCCCATAGTTGCAGAGTATCTGAGCTTCCGCACTGGCTCCTTTGACGACCTACCCCTGTCTCACAACCTGTAGCATTTCTAAGTAACAGCTGCCTATAACAAGACCGCACTCTAATGAGAGGCCTCAGAACTCAGTTTTCATCTTCTCAGGTGGTATGATAAGACTAAAGGGCCTCGGGACACTCTGACTCCTTCCTCTGACCAGCTCTCCCTGTCATCTTCATGGAGGCCCTGAGTAATCATGACTAGAGGGGGAAAAAAAGCCTATTTCTGGACACTGGCACGTGTCTCTTTTTCCTTTTCCAACTCTGGTCTTCCTTTTAGATATCTTACCTCAATAAAAATAGTCACCAAAAAAATTTTGCTTAAACTTTAACTGAGGTAATTTTCTCTTAACCCATTCCTTTTAATTATGCAAAGTACAGCTCCCGTCCTAAAGAGATTTTTATTCTTTCTAAATGCTGTAATATATATCCAAGTTGCTAACTAATCAAAACATTGCTGAGACTTGTTTTTATAAAAACAGCACATATCATTCACATACAAAAAACTTTAGAGGGCTTTTCATTGATCAAAATGTAATCTATGTCCTCATACATCATCAAAAATTTAGAGATAATTATAACTAAAGTTAGAGGGACTTATGACAAAGTATCCAAATCCATCAATTAAGGGACCTATGAGTCAGTAGGTTACAATTGCTATCACTTAAAAGCAGTTTTTTAACTTACCTGTCAGCTCTGAATGCTTATGCTTTTCTTGTATATGCTCTAATTTCTTGAAAAATTTGTTTTGCCTAGAGGATGCCAAACCTCAAGACATCATGCAGATAAAGCCAATAACAAATATGCTAGATTCCTTTTAGATTCCTGTCACTGGGCTCTACCACATCTTGTCCAGAGACAGTTATAAGGCCTTAACTAACTATACTAAACAGGCCTTAAATGACACTGCTGCTGATCTTTCCCTCCTAAATAAAAAAATTAATTTGACAAGTTATCCTCCAAAATCAGATAGCATTAGACACTCGAACAGCAGCACAGGAGGTACTTATGCAATTGCAAAAACTGAACGTCATGTTTACATTCCTGATCTTTCTAATATCTCAATAGCTGTTCAAGATATTAGATGACAAATCAATGACATGTCAGACTCTAAAATTTCTTGGATCTTATTCCTTATGGGAAGTCATTACTTGTTCCAGTTGGTGGAAATCTTTGTTGACTGTATTCATCATTATCCTGTTGATTCTATTATTTGGCCTATGCATACTGTTTCTTTGTCTTCTCCACACTTAAAGCTATACACCTACTCAAGAAAAAAATTCCTGGTATCTATCAAGGGCCTTTAGGTAGACCTTCTATAGAGTATCTCTGAGTGCTGATCAACAACTACAAACCTCTTCAGACTGAAGAAGATGGATCAGTCATTACCTATTTCTCCCTCATGGCAGTTTGGGTTACTTCTTCAGAAGGAGGAATGTTACAAGCAGCTAAATTAGATAGAAATATAGGCAGTCAGACAGGGCTGGGCCCTCAAAGGAGCCAGTGCAAAAGATCAGCTACCATGCACCTGTGGGAGAAGCAAATCGTTTTGCTGTGGGCCAGACCTCAAGACAAAAGATAAAACAAAGGCTCCCACATATTTGCTAAGAATAAACATCAGGGATTGATGTATCAATCACCTTGAGGTAGTCAGAAGGAGCCACTAACCCAACCCATTACAGGAAAAGGTCCTGTTTGTATTCATGCCCATTTGCTATGTGACTTACTTTCCCATTTGTCCTCAATACAATAAATTTTAGCTGAGCAATTATAGTTGTAATTTTATTGGTTGACCATAGCTCTGTCCCACCTCATGCCCACCTTGCAATTTTCCATTTTTCCCCACCTTAGACCTGCCAGTGATTTTGCTCCTTAAAAATCCCTAGAAATGTCAGGGTTTTGGACAAACCACTTGGAATCCCATTATTTCAGGCAGCTATGTTAGTCAGAAATATAGACAGTGAGACAAGGCTGTGTCCTCCATGGAGCCAGTGCAGACACCTGGCAGCTGTGGGGAGACTGATGCCTCCTGCTGTGGGCCAGGCCTCAGAGGATTGATACCCTAAATATTTCCCATCCCCCTAGGAAAGAGTCACTGCTCTGTAAAAATGCCCACTTTCTGTGTGACTCACTTTCCCATTTGTCCCTAATATAATCAATTTTACCTGAACTATTGATCTTATTGGGTAACTATAGTTATGTTCCACCTTATGCCCATCTGCCTTGTGAGTTCCCAGTTTTCTCCCATATTGAACCCGTGGTTTTACTCTATAAAAGTCCCCAGAAAAGACAGAGTCCTTGGCAACCCGCTTGGCTTCTCTTCAGACAAAAGCTTTCTTTCTCTCAATGAATATATTCTGCTCTTAAATAAACAAATAAAGATAGAAAAGGCTAGAGAAGTAGCTCAGTGGTAGAACACTTGTGGATTCAATTAAGAGTTTCACAAATAGATAAGATAAAAAGTTAAGATTAATATTAAAGTAAATTATTAGTAGTTCTAATTTCTAGTCCCATGCTACTCAACTTGTCACTAAATTGTCTTCAAAGGCAGAAAAGAAACAAATAATTGTAAGAAAGAAATATAGAATGGTGAGTAATATTTTGAAGTAACTATGGGGGAGACAGACACCTCCTGCTGTGGGCCAGGCCTCAAGACAAAAGATCAAGCAAATGCATCCATATCCTGAGGACTGGCATTCTAAATAGTTTCCTAACACCCTGAGGAAGTCAGGAGTCACCATCCCAACCCCCTAAAGGAAGAGATACTGCTCTTTTTTCCTCATTTGTCCTTGATTTAATCAATTTTACCTAAACAGTTAATCTTACTGGTTAACCACAGTTCTGTCCCACCTTATGTTCACCTGCTTTGCGAGTTCCCAGTTTTCCCCGCCTTGAACCCATCTCGCCCAGTGATTTTACCCTATAAAAGTCCCTGAAAAGGACAAGAGTCTTTGACAATCTGCCTGGGATCCCTTCTGTCTCTCAAACAGAAACTTCCTTTCTCTCAATAAATATATTCTGCTCTTAACCTCCATTGTTCCTAAAATTCATGAGTGCTCCTACCAGACATACCAGACATAGTAGCTTGGGAGTTTTATTCCCCTATATCAATAATGTATTACATTTATGGAGTATCATGTACTGTTTTGTTATATCTATACATGTGGAGTGGGTTCTGTTGGAGTATTTGTTTGTTTACTTTAGGTGACCTCTTCATTGTCCCTCTTTCTTCTTTTTCTGTTGTCTTCACTTTTGCTGCATTACTAGCCATCCCTATTTCAGTTGGCTATGTTGACCTTCTCTCCTATCCCTTAAAATCAGGACTGTATTGAATCAAGAAGTACAGTCAAATATGATATGGAAGGGCACACATGGGAGGGTCTCTCACAGTTTCCAGTACTGAGTCAACAGAGATCTCTGATGTTAATTTTTATGTGGAAATGTCATATGCAGTTTCATTTAGAAAGTAACAATTGAGCTAATTGCTAGGATCCCACATGTGCACCACCATACTCAGCTTCACTCACTTTTTTAAAAAGAGGCAACCACTGAAGGTGACAAATTAAATTATAATTAAATTTTAGAGTACAGCATCTACTTAATAAATGCAGTAGGAGACACTAGCTTTTCTCTTGACTGTTGCTGAGTGACTAAGTGTTTGGAAAGACTTAATCAGTAAAGTGGTGATAGATCTGAATTCTCTATGGGGATATTTGCATGATGAATCAAAGAAGTACAGAAAATTTGATAAATGAAAATAGTCTCTCTGTGGTGTATGATCTGAGCTAAACTGATTGGAATTCATCGATTAGCAGAATCAGGCAGGAATGAACGAGGAGAGGGTGCCACCTGCTGCTTTGTTCTTGCAATTTCAAACCAATTAAGTGGAAGTTCCTATTTATTCACGTGGGAATAAATTTGAAGAATTTAAGAAGGCAGGACCTGATTCATAACAAAAGGGCTCCTTTCACCCAAGAATTATTGGGCTGGAGATATGGTTCAGTGGTAGACTTCTTCCCTTGCATGCACAAGACCCTGGGTTTGATCCCTAGCTTCTCCAAAAATATAGCTTCTGTTACTGGTTTTAGAAGTTAGATTTTGTTTTGAGCTATTTTTTACCTCCTTCAATAATTATAATATGTGTCAAATGAATACTGTTCGGCCACATGGAAGAATGAAACTTTGCCATTTGCCAAAAAGTGAGTGGATATGGGGCTGGGGATTTAGCTCAGCGGCATAAGCGCCTGCCTTGTAAGCGTGCAGTCAGTCATGAGTTCAATCCCCGGTATCAAAAAATAAAAAAAATTTAAAAATGTAAAAAGTGAGTGGATCTGGAGTCCATCATGTGGAGCAAAGTAAGCCAGATTCTTAAAGACAAATATCATATATCCTCCCTAATATATGAAATCTACCAAGACACAGGAGTAGAGTGGAAATTATTACTAGATAAGATGAACGGAACAAGAAGGAGGGAGAGGGCTATAACGGCAGATAATAGGGGTGAATATGAGCAAAATATATTGAACACATCGAAGCCCCCCCAAAGTAAAACTATGGGGATTATAAAGGATGAAAATGATCAAACTGTCTTATGTTCATGTATGAATCTGCCAAAATGAAACTCATTGATGTGTATAACCAAAAAAAGGATGGAAAATAATGACCATGTGAAGTGATTTAACTTCTAATTTCTGCTACCAAATTACAGGTTCCTAGAAGTACTCTAGCATTCATCCTTTAGTATGAATTCCCGGTACCTAGAGTAAATTTCATATAAGTACCATGACAATAGTCTTTCTATATATTTGTTGCCATCTAAACTGTTAGCCCTAAAGAAAAGCTTTCCTTAGAGTTAATTCTCACTAGAACAAAGTAAATTAGAAAAATTTGGAAGAAGTAAAATATCTGACACTAATAGTTTGACATCTTAAGTTATTGCAACATATAATTAGAATTTTACCATCTATGCATTAGGTATTCTATATCATTTCCAAAATATAATACATATGCTTTCTATGATGGATAAAAGATTTAGAAAAAGTTGCTTATTCTTTTCTTAATATTTGGAGATTGTGGTAAAGAAGTAGAACAGTGCTGTGTAAGCTATCTTACAAAAGAGCTTACCAAAGGCAGATGATTTACATTTAGGAATGTACTGAGGTAGATTCCTGATGTCATTATTATGAATTTAAATTATTCATATTGCTATTGATTTGTTTATTTTCTACGAGCTTGAATTATACATTATCTGTCAAATATGCTCTTAATGCAATATGACAAGCAGGAAGAGCAGGGCATATGACTATCAGCTGCAGTATAACACAGGTCATTAAATTTAAACAAGCACCCAAGGGCTGAATTAATACTTGTCAAAACTCGCAACCTTGACATCTAGGCACAAATATGATGGATAACACTCAGATTTTCGAGATTTCCAACATAATGATCCCTGGAACTCCTCACTCCTCTCAATTATTTTTTCTAAATGTTGTTCTCATGAAGGTAATGGTCTGTTTCCTGGTCCAAGGTCTTTCCTGGTCCACAAGCTAATGCCTTAGTAGACACAGAATGAGGTTGACATGGAAAGCTGGGCTCATGAGAAGACAGGAATGAATGAAGGTGCAAAGAAAGCACACTGGAGAAACTAAGATATAAAAATCATATATTTTTTACTGTTTATTTTTCTTGATATATTTTTCAAAATTAACAACAGATTCAGGAAAGTGCATATTTTCTGGACATGTCAGCTAGAAAGGCGAAGGTTTGCTGGGTGAGATACCTTAAGGCAGTCTCATTCTTCAAATTATATTCATGGATACGTGATTTATTCCTATGCTCACCCAAATGTCCTGGGGAGATCTGATAAATCTCAGAAAAAATTGAGGAAATGTTGAACAGTATTTGTTATGGTTTGAGAAGTGTGAAATCAAAGCATGTACCACAGAGCACTATTTTAACATAGCAACAAAAATGACCCTAAGAAAGTTTATATATGCAAATAAGCCTCATTAGCCCATAAGTCATTTGTTCAATAGACCGTAAGAGTTTGTCTATTAGCACAAACCATATCTGTAGCATTAAAAAGACAAAAACTGGAACAAAGTATAAATTAGTACAATGGTTTGAATTCTTACCAACTTACTGGCATGACACAAAGTACTACAGAATCATTATCCTATTAAATCTTCAAATATCTACAAGATAGCTACTATTCATGTTTTATTTGCATAAAAGCATCAAAAGGATAAGTAACTTGCCTTAAATAACAAACTCAGTAACTCACTGATATTTGACTCAGTCAAATTTCTGAGTATTAAAGCTAATCCATCATGTTCTCATCATGAAAATGGATGTATATAAACAATAACTTATATCAGCAACCTTTTACTGAAAAAAGTAAGTGAATAAATGTTTTAAATTTTGCAATCCATTTACCATCTTTGCTTGCTACAGCTATAATTTTAAGAATCCTTTAAAAATGTGAAAAATAATCTTAGCTTACAAAGAATATATTAGCAAGCTACATGGCAAGAGATGTACTTGGAGACATAATTTAAATAATATCAACAATGAGAGCACTTAAGTATCTGAGATCAAAAGCAGCAAATGAACTAAAGAGAAGAGAGAGCTGCAGGAGAGATGGAATCAGGGAATTTGCCTTTAGGAAGCAATTGGCCAGTGTCTGCAAAGACTGAAGATAACTAGCACAGATGAGTCACAAGCACTGTCAGCATAGCCAGAGAAGACAGTCTGTCATCAACTCCGAAACACAAACTACACCAGAAATAGAGTCAAGAAGTTCCTCCAACCAAATGCAAAGCTTAAGTACCTAACTACAAAATACTTACCTTGAACTTTTGTTTAAAGCTAGGATGGAATAACAAGAACTAAATTGATCTTCTAGCCCAAAATAAACAACTGACATCGTATATAAGGCATCAGTTCTCAAAATAGTGAATAGCAAGCAATAAGGACAATGATTCTTGAAAGATGGAAAACAAACAAGGGGAGTCCTGTGCTTGCCCCAGTTTCAGTGTTTAGGGGTGATGCGGTGCACACAGGGAAAGAGAGGTGAGGGGATATTGGTAAAGTCACTGCATTGAGGAAATGCAATAGAGAATCTTGGAAGACAAATGTAGTAGAGTTCACAGGAGAAGGTACAAGAGAAGGAAAAGAGGGTTTTCTTGCAGAAAACCTTCAAAGATCTGCTTGAGTAATCAGCAGAGAGCAGATTAAAGCATTAGAGTGAAACTGCCAGCTGATCCATGGGTAGAACTATCCAAGGGGATTAAAGAATATCCTGAGCAGGGAAGAAAGACTTTTCTCCACAATAAAGAGAAGAAAAGGGAAAAAAGATGGGGAAGGGAAGGGATGAATGAATGAAGCAAACACAAGAAAGAAGGAGAAAGAGAGCCAGACATAGGGTTGTAGGACAACTTCTAATAACATCACATCTGTAGTAGAGCCCCTTAATAGTTTGGAAGAGAAGGCAAAGAGGAAAAGTATTTGAATGAATAGTTTAAAAGTGTTCTAAAGTTAATAAAGTATAAAAACCTAAATGAAATCAGGTTCAAAATGTAATCAATCTTAAGAAACATAAAAACAAAAAAATATACATAGGCACATCATAATAAGTGCATAAAACAAACCACCTAGAAGAGAGATTATGTGTAGAAAATCAAAGTTAAAATGACAAAATATTTGTCATGGAAAATAGTACTAGTTAAAAGATTGTAGGCCATCTTTAAATCACAGAAAGAAAAATATGTCACTTCATATTTCCATACCCAGTGAAAAGACTTTTCACAAAAGAAGATGAAATACTCTTTTCAGAAATACACCAATAGAAAGAAGTCACGACCAAAAGACCTTCACTACAGGAAATGTTGAAGAAAGTCCTTTAGGAAAAAGGAAAATGCCAAGTGATGAAAAAGTGGGTGTAGAAGCCAGGAAATAACTATACAGGTAACAAGCAGTATTTCTATTATTTAAATGTCTTTAAAAATGGTTCACTTCTGAAACTGATAAAAGACATCCATGAAAAATCTGTAATTTACATCATACTTAGGGTGCAACACTGTAAAAAAAAAAATCCAACCTAACATAAAAGTTACTAGAAGAATGAAAGGAATTTTTCAAGGTTTCTGGACATAAGCTTAATACAAAAATCTACTGAATTTCTATATACTAGCTTAATACAAAAATCTACTGAATTTCTATATACTAGTAATAAAGATTTCTAAATCAGAATTAAAAAATGAGCTCTTTCCAGTTATTGCTAGGCCATTGCAATCTCCAGGGATAATTAGCATAAGACCAGCTTCAAGCAAGCCCTGGCTTTGGAAGCAGAAACACAAGCTGGGATTTGAGCTCTCCTCCCTAAGTTTGGCACTCACCGCACACCATCAGTCTGAGTGTCAGAAGGTAAGGAGAAATACAAGCCCACAGGCTGCATGGGGGAATCCCACTCTCTACTCCCTGATGGTTGCACACTGAAAATAAGGGCGACTATTATTCTGTACAATGTATTCAGCAAGGAGTGGTCTGCTCCTGACCCTGGCAAAGAACTGCACTGTGCTCACTGACAGCACACCTTAGGATCAGAGGTCCCATCCCACTGTTCATGGCCCCTGGGCCACAAGAAGTGAGCCATGCTGACCTACGAGGAAAAAGAGATTTAAAAGAAACATGCAAACAAGAATAAAAAATCAAAGAAAATTCAAAATAAATAGGAAAAAGCAGAAAGACAACCAAAATCAGCTGTTATGGAGGAGCAGTTCCAACAGGCCAAGCATCTCATCCATGTTGCTTATATGTAATCCCAGCACTCTGAGAGGCTGAGGCAGGGCAATCAGGAGTTTGAGCTTACTGTAGGCAATTTAGGAGCTTAGTGACTTAGCAAGACCACGTCTCAAAATAAAAAATAAAAATAAAAATGTACCTATCAGATGGAGGGGTGGGAAGGAGAGAAAAAAGGGATGGAAAGAGGAATTAATATGTATTATCTACTTATGCCAATTCCACACAAGGAAAGTAAACATTGATCTCCCCAGTCTATTCCCTCTTCCTCCTAGTAACCAAACTCACAGCCATCCCAGCCTCTGGAAATCACAGATCTGTGTTCCATCTTTGTATTTTCTCTCTTCCAGAATAAATGATAAACTGTATGTAAAAATAAATAAATAATGAAAAGGGCTGTGTTCAAGCCCCATCACAAACAAACAAACAAGCAAAGACTGAGGAGATGGCTATGTGTCCGGGAGGCAAGGAGCTGGAATTAGAGGTGAGGTCAAAGCCTCAGAAAGGCAAATGGATCCACTCCAGTCTTAGGTCATAACATAAAAAGAGATTTATTGTTGTGAAAACTATTACAAATGATGGTGGCATTAATAACTTCAAAAATATGAAACATGTAATGATAATCCAGCAAAATTTGTAAATAATGTATAAAAAATATGATAAAATGTTGCTTGGAGGAAGGAAAGAATCCCTTACTAAAAGGAAAGATACTTTAGGTATCAAACAAATTGATATTTCTAAGATTTTATTTCTCTTGAAATATATCTACAGAGTCAAGGCAATTATGATCAGTTTTCCAGAAAGATTATTATAGAAGTTGATGGGCCAATTTAAAAAGTTATATGAAAATACAGAGATATAAATCAGAACAAACAATTTTGAAAAAAAAGAAAATTAGAGAACTTTTCTTTACATGACTTCAAGATTTATTATAAAACTGGATATAGTATTCAAAATGATGTGTTGGTAGTAGTGTGAGAAAAATTTGTGAAACCAAAAAAAAAAGAGACTTAAAACCATACCTACACAGACAACTGCTTGGTGACAAAGGTACCAATGCAATGCAGTAAGGAAAGAACAGTCTTTCAAAAACAAAGTCATTAAAATAACTGGTTAGTCAAATGTAAAACAGCCAAAAGAGTTCAATATATAACACTCAAATGAATCCTAAGTAAGCCATAGTCCTCAATGTAAATCTCAAATTATAAAATATGAAAAGAATAGGAAAAAATTTTGTCACCTTTCAGTTAGGGAATGAATTCTGTAATGTGTTCTTAACCACAGAAATGGTACTTCATTGAAATTGAAGATTTTTGCTAAGGAAATTGTTCAAAAAATGAAAAGACAAACTAAAAAGTTTTTCATCATGTCAAATAAATATCATAAAAGGACTTTATCCCAAACATAGAGCTTTCCAAACTAAAAAATAAGAAAACAAAACAATTTAAACCATTAAAATTTCCAAAAAAATTGTACAATTACTGTGGTACCTTGTTTCACAAACGATTTTGTCTGCAATTTGGTTCTTGTGTTTGGCAAGATTTTGTTTTCATTGTGAACTGTGTATCAGGCAACAAACAGGACCATGGCCATCTTTCCCACACAAACACAAACATGGCCATCTTTTCCAGAGTTGTGGAATGAATTAAGTACCATATTTCATCCAAGAAGACATGCAGATGATAAATAAGATTGCTAATACAATCTATGTTGGAACATGTCTGTATTGTTGTTGGAAGTGTAAATTATCACCATTATGAGGTATGAGGATTCCTCAAAAAACTAAAACTAAAAATTCCATTTAACTCAGCTATTCCTTCTAGATATCTTCCTGAAAGACTTAAAGATATATTACAGTAGTACATGCATATTCATGTTTGCAGCAGTATAACTCATAACAGCTAAATATTGGAAGCATCAACACATGAATAGATTTAAAAATGTTGCATTTATATACAATGAGGCATCACTCTGCCGTAAAGAAGGATAACCTTCAATCATTTGTAGAAAAATGTATACATTTTAAGACCGCGATGTTAAGTGAAACAAATCAGATGCACAACCTTAAATATCACATGATTTCTCTTATATGAAAAACTCAAAATAGAAATAAATTAAATAACAAAATAAAAGATAATAGGAAACAGGGAGATAGATCTTTTGCAAAAAAGAAGCAGACCAAAGGATGGAGGGAAGGTGAAGTGGAGGCGAGGGATTAAAAAAAAAAAAAAGATTGTCCATTGTCTTGGTTACTTTTCTCTCACTGACAAGACAAAACACCTGACACTCAAAATTAGGGAAGGAAAGTTTTATTTAGCTTACAGTATGTGGAGATTTCAGTCCATAATCAGCTGGCTCTAAGGCAGGGCAGCTTGGTACTGGGGCAACACTTCAAGGCAGCAGCAAATAAAAGCAGCCAGAGCAAAAAGTGGCAAACAAGCCTCTTCTCCTCCCTTATATTGTACACAGGCCACCCTCCACTCCAGGGGTGGTGTAGCACTCACAAAATCTTTGTGCCTTCCTTTTGCACAGGGTGAGGATATTTACAAAGTAAGGATCCTGGCTCTCTGCTGAATCTCTCAGTTAAACTTTTAAACTTCTCAAGTTGATACAGTGTATCAACCACAACATTCATACCAAATTCTGACACAGATAAGGTAGAATTGGATCATTTGTACACTAAACTGGCAGAAATGTAAAAGGATGCAACTTTGGAAAAACCGATCAGCACTTTCTTAAATTGCTAAATATATACTTATGTTAGACCCAGATATTACACTCCTAGGTATTTACCCAAGATAAAAGAAGCCCTGTGTTCATTCAACAACTTACACATAAACATTCATAGCAGCTTTATTTGTAGTTATTTAAAACTTAAACAATCTAAATTTCACTAACAGGTAAACATAACAAATAAATTGTAGTATGTCCCCAAAAGGACAATCAACACTAAACAAAGAATAAATAATTGATACGAGCAACAAGATGATGAAAATATATGAAACCCTAGTTACTCAAGGTAAAAGAGGTCAAACCCAAATGGTGTATAGTGTGATTCCATTCATATGAAACCCTCCAGAATGTAAGCTGAAAGGTGAATAGTGGTTGTCAGGGGAGTACACATGGGACAGGGCATGATGAATCATTTGTGGTTGTTGACATGCCCATCATAAGGGAATCTGTTTATATGTAACATGTGGGAAATGTTTCAAATTGCATAGTTTATTGTAAACCAATTATACAGCAACTAGTAGCAAAAGAAAACATCTCTTGTCTTTGTAGGGATAATACACAACATATATATATATATATATATATATATGTATGTATACACTATATATATATATATATCATACATCATATATATGATTTATTTTGCTGTGTTATGTGCGGCAAAATAGTAAAGTTTCTTTTAAAGTAGAATGGCCATGAAGTGGGTGGAAAGAGAATAGAAGCTCTGAAAATAAAGGGGAGTTTCTAATTCCATCTATTTGTGCTCAGCAATATTTGTATACCTGGCTCAATTTGTTCTTGAATTGACTATATTTGGTCTTTTATCTTCCTGAATTATTATTGCACAACATGATAGAGTTTAGGAGAGTATCTGTAAATAGTTTGTATGTGGGGGGAAAAGTTATGTTTGTGCCTCTGTGACAAGCATTTTATAATTCTGACACACACTGTATTGGCTGCTATTTGGCAAAGAAAAGATGAAAATATAATTACAGTTTCAGAGATTGACAATGAATTGTGGCTTAGTTCACAGAAAAGTCCATCAAATTGCCCAGTACTTCCTGGGCCACCACAGTCATTGTGAATATGTGAGTGGTGTGTGTCAATGGTAGAGTCTGGAGAGGGGCCCCAAATGAAAACACAAGTGGTGTCTTCCAAGCTGAAAACGTGTGATTCTTGATTACAGAGTGGCCTGTTCTTTGTTCTGTTTCTTCAAGTACACTGCTTCCAGAGCACGTTTTCCCTTTTGTGGCTTCGTTGTGCAGTTGCACAAGCTGTTTTGTCCTCTCTGTAACTGTAGAAGTCAACACTGAGGTAGAGAAGACTGAATGTGGTAGCTTCCCAAGCTTGGGAAGGAGTCAATTTTTAAAACACAAAAGAGAAGAAAGACCTAAAGGTTGGCAGGCAGGCTTGGGATGGATAGTCTTTTTTTTTTTTTTTTCTGCCTCTGGGTTGGAACTCACAATCTCACGTTTACAGAGTGGGGCCTTAGCCAGCTAAGCTAAACCCAGGAGCAGGATGGATAAATAGAATCACAGCTTTTGACATGAAGGTGTCACGCAGTTAAAGTCCAAGTCTTAGTCTCCAACAAGCCCCATTTTGGGATCTGATAAGAGTTCTGAAGCTGGCTCGTAACTATCAGTTCTCAAAGCTGCTATGATTTGCTCCTAAGAAACGAAAAATAGCTTATGTTCCAGGAAAAAGTAAAAGACATTCCATTTTTCTTCCAGCTTCTTCAAATTTATTGTATGTGCAACAGATCTGCTGCCTTCTGACATATACGAGCAGCAACTAAATTGCAGTTGTCAGCAAAAACATCTCCCCACTGTATATATGCACAAGTACCTGAAGGGTACATGCGAGAAAAAGCACCACGAAATTTAAACCTATAGGAGGAGAGAGAGAAAAAAAAAAGTTAGATTCCTATCACAATAGCAGTCCACCTACTGTCAGAAACTTAGCCTGTCTTACACCTCAAATCAGAAATAAAGTTGGGAAGGAAAACTCCAAAGAAGATCTGAAAGATTCTGTTGCAAATCCCTTTGGGGAGAGGGGAGGAAGGAGCCCTGTATAAATTCTACAGGCTTCATTCTGACAAGAATAGAACACCAGTGGTATGTGGCAGTGAATTCAAAGTGCATTCAGCAAGGAACAGAAAACTTAGAACACATGTCAAAATGAAACTTACAAGTGTGGCCTCAAAGGAGATCCATCCTCCCAGATCCATGAATACTCGGGCTTCCTCAGACTCAATCCCATCCAGAATGGGAGATTAGAATGGGAAATGACTTGCTGGATGAAATCCTGTGGAGAGTAATAAGTCTGAGTTGATAGAATCAACGTACAGTTTTGGAATCTGAAAAGTAGCATTACATTCATAAGACTAAAAAAAATCCCAAAAGGGATCTTTGGCACACGCTTTAGGATTGTATGTAAATGTTTACTGAAGCCTAAAATATTACATAGCCTGTCAATCCAATACCATGCATGTGACCAGGCTAAATTAAAAAACAGATATTTTCCACCCTTAAGTGCTTTTCCACCCAGGATTTAATTCAGATTTATTTTCCATCAACCAGCACTCCACCACCGCCCCCTGTCATCCATAAATACCAGATCACTCGTGTTATTAATTTTCAGCAACTGGGCACCCAAAGCTGAACAGTTCTTTCTGCTTGTTTCCCAATTAAATAGTCCAGAGGAAAATAAGTAACAGTTTTCTCCATGCCAGATCCAGTCCTGGGGACAAGGACCTAGGAAGTACATTAAATCTAATCAGTGAGTTATGTCTGAGTAGAAATACTTCTACAATTCCTAAGCCAACTTTCCTTTCAGTTATCCTTTAGGCTTATTATTTCTTCTTGAATGAAATTATATCCACACTCTACAAACATCTAAAAGCCTCAGAATCTAATTTACCTTTTTATGAAGAAAAAGAGAAAAAATCTGATTTTAGTAAACAAAATTTACTTTTCATTTAGTGTTTTGACTTTCTCTGTTAAAAAAATAGAAGTTGGAGTGTAATTTTAGAACTAATTCACTTTTTAAGATGTTTGGAAGAATGGGAATGAAATGTATAGAAATATATATATATGAGAGAGAGGTTCTTGCTTTGCTTGCTTTGTAGTTCAGGCTGGCTTGTATAATCATAGTGATCCTCTTGCCCTAGCATCCCAAGAACTGGTATTACAGATGTGTACCACTAAAATGGCTATTTAATAGCTATTTTGTCATTAAAAATAATGTTCATGTATTTTAAAACTTCATATAGTTGAATAGTGGATGTGGTCCTAAGGAATGTGCCTTCTGGTTTTAGACAAGTGCTGACCAAGACAATAGACATATGTGATTTCCATACTTGAAATATAGCTTATTTTCATTAAGAAGTGCTCCACAATATAAAGTACATATCCTACTTTGAAATTTAAGACAGAAAAATGTAAAAATTTCACATTAATAATTTTTGTAATGATTAGTATTAAATTAATATTTCCAATATTGTGAATGAACTAAAATATGTTACTAAATTTTACTTTCTCTACTTTTTAGTTTTTAAAATAGTGTGATTATGGCAAAATTTGTTTGGGATTTTTTTTTTCTTTCTTATGGGGATCAGAACTCACAACCTTAAAATTGCCAGGCAGGCGCTTGTGCCACTGAGCTAAATCCTTGGCCCAAATTTAACATTAAATAGTAACAAATGCTCTATTTCTTTTGGACAAATTTGTTCTGCAGAGAATATTGTAGTGCTATTGTAGTGGTATGTAGCATCTCATTTGCAATAAGATTTCAGGAAACATGGAGAGTCTCAGCAAAAAATCAATCAATCAATCAATCAACCTCAGGGAGCCCAGCAAACCCAACTGAGGGTTTGAGCAAAGGCAATATGTGCCAATGTTCACATGTGTGTAGACGGCTCCAACAATCCCCACACCATCATCATCAACACTGCCATCCACATCTTCATCTTTTCCACGTGTTAATAACACTTAAAATCTCCTTAAGGAGAAGCATAGACTTTTAGTCACTGTGACCAAAAGGTAAACATTTTAAATGTTTTAGAAGGGTTATATTTTAATTTTGATTTCTTGTCATGACATAAGATCATCACATAATTTTATAAAAGTAGACTTTACCAGAAAAGACAGAATAAGAGGGTACTGAAAAAAATGATAGAAATGAATGGAAAAGGTCTCACACACACACACACACACACACACACACACACACACAAACAAGTTGAAAGCAAAAAATACAACATTCTTCATAATTTTCTCTATCTCATATGTAAACATAAAAAATCAATTTTAATACTAAATAGCCTAGGCAAATTTTCCAAGGTGTGACAAAGAAAAAAAAACACATCTCAAATCATGGTACATATACATACCATGTATAAGATGCATACTATATTACATATACATATGTTATATATACAGTATGATATATATATATACACTATTTGTATATAATTTAATAAATATTTGTCATGTGCCAGAAACTATTGGAAGTGCATTACACATATGAACTCATTTAACACTTGTAACAACACCATGTCTTCATGTGACAGGGGGAAAGTGGATAGGAACCTGAACAAGCTAACTTCTGAAGGCTGTGTGTTTAACCATTATAACACTCCATATCAAACTTTTAAATTTAAGTTGCCTGAGAAAATATTTCTCAGTGCCTCTTAAGACAGTCTGTGAGTCAGCTGTTTTTAATTAGGTATTTTGTGCACTTAAAGCTAAGAACCAATACAGATACTAATTATAAAATCTATTACTGTGATGCTTCTTCCTCTTACTAGATCTCAGACTTGTGGTAATTCCTCAGAATCTCTCCCTCCTTATTTGCATACTAAGGACCATAGAATTATTAGTAAAAAAGGTAAAACTTGCTTCAAATTTAAAAGAAAATGAGTATTTTCTCAGGATGTATTTTAATATCATTTTGTTAAAGCATCTTCTCAAAGATGTCTGATGACGGCAGAACCTTATTTGGTTTCTCTGCTCATTGGTCTTTGGCACTACCAAGGGATAAACCACGTTACTTGGTATATTTACCAGCAATGGACATAACATCTACCCTGTTTGATTCCTTGCAGATGCTTGACATTTTGGGAGATGGCTCCAACTGGTCTTCACACAGATTTAATTCCTCAGTTTAATCAATTTACAACTGATAAAGAAAAAACTTTGTGGACATAGCATCTAATCTGCTTGATTACTTTCATATTACTCAACATTTCGGGAGATGGCTCCAATTGGTCTTCACATAGATTTAATTTTATCACTTTACAACTGATAAAAACTTTTTTACAGCCTTGTTGTGAAAGGAATCCTTGGTTGGAATGTGGCTGCATCTGCTTATGCAAACATGCCTGTTCTTGATATATAACCTTCTTTCCTTTAATCCTTCCTTGAGGTACTATAACCATTTATTTCATTGAAAGTTCCCTCCCAAAAAAGATTAACTATGTGTTTGACTTTTGTTAAAGATCATTTTGTCCAAAAATTTATGCTTATTTTGGATTTAAGTTGCTCTGTAAATAGTGAAAGTATTTATAAACAACAAAATCTCTAACTTTCACTTACTTCAATCTCAATTTTTGTCTATAAAATAAAGAGATGGGTATCTGTGACTGATCATGTAATAGTTATGCTAAGAAGTTACATTTTTGAAATTAAGTGGGCTTTACAAGCATGAAGCTAGAGGAATCTGCTTATTAATGGCTCTTAGTCACCAGCTTAGAAAACAGGCACTCATTCATGTACTTCATAGGAAGAGATGAATTTCTGAAAGGAACTCTACCTTGGAACTTTGCTCATGGCTGAAAGCAAATACTTGATTTAATTACACTGTACAAAGAGTAATTTAATCATACCAGAGTTTATCATAACTTCATAGATGCTATTTCTGTCTGCCTCCTAGATTCTAAATTCTTTTAAAATAGCTGAGATTAACCCAATTCTTAGCATAACCCACTACTTAGACCCTCATATGCTTGTTTAACCTGAGTGTATCTACCTAATCCTTCCAAGCAACCTCCTTCCATTGACTCTAGGTTGATGTAGTACACTTCATAAAACAGTTGTTAAGAATGAAGCTGATGCTGAATTAGCAGTAAAGAGTTATTGGAAAAGACCCTTTTCAAAAATAAATCTGATGAGACATATTACAATGGGAAAATATAATTATCTGTGGCATGAGTTGAGAATGGGAAAATTCTTCCAGATAAATCTGAAAACTAGAATTTTAAAGAGAAAGAAGATGCTCTTCTTTTAAAGAACACATTAAATCTACCAAACACAGTGCTTAACTAAGTCAGGTATCCCCAGAGTTGACATCAGGTAGGGTGGAGATGACAAACTAGAGAACTTCTGGCAACAGAAAATTATGAATGAATAATGATGCATATGTCATTATGACAATTTCATGGCCACAGGTATATGCAAAAATACTTAAGACAGGACAGGAAATCTGCTACTACCTCAGTTCACTCCCCCTTCCCCAGTACCTGAACAGTTTTCCTTTCTCGCCAGAGCTTCTTGGAGATCAAGGTTCAACTGGCGAAGTTTCTTTTGCGCTTTGTGTTCCTCATCCAGCTTCTGGTGAAGGTTAGCTATTGTTTCTTTGAGCTCCTTTTGTGAACTCTGAGAATCATTTTCTGCCTGCCAATAGGCTAAGAGCTGTCCTCCCAGGACATTTTCCTGGTGAGTAAAGTTTGCTTGATATTGTTCTAAGAGGTCAGATATCTGGAATACTAAATCATAGTTGAATTACAATTCCATTTTCAATCTCCAGTGTGAAACCCCGTACGGCATTTTAAGGAAGTCAAAATGCAGAATCAAACAATCTACTTTGACAACAGAGAAGAATTTACAGATTAAAAATATAAATATTTTGTAAAGTTGAACAGTAAGTGAGAAGCAAATAGAATTTCAAAAGCTGATGTAAATGATCTGAATTTACTAAGAAATTCTTAATTTGGAAATTATTTAATAGACCTTCAGTATATTTTAATGTCAGGAACTATGCAAATATTTATGGTGAAAGGATTGACCTATATTTTACTTTTTGAGAGTTATACACAAAGTAATGACTAGGTAAGTAATATCTGTGAGATAAATAAAATAGAGATAATCTAAAATAGTCTAAGACTTGATAGGTTCAGTATTGGTAGAAATTTTCCTCAGTGATTTATTCTATTTGTCTTAATTCCGCTACTATATCTCCTTCTACTCTATCTACTCTTCCAGACTTCCCAACTTTATTTAGGAACTGTGATATTTGCCTTTTCTTGAGTGGCCACCAAAAAGATTATTTTAAATTACTGCATCAAAGCAGTAACTTTCTCATTCATAATTTTTAACCATAATATACTTTAGGAAGCCTGGAGACAAAATTGAACTTGTGAAATCCAGCAGCAGTGAGTGCTGTGAACCAGAGATCTGAGTTCTGAAATCCTGATGGTACAGCACAAAACAGATACCCTAGCTTGAAGTTCAGAGTACAGACTTTTACAAAAATGATAAAAGCTTTAAAGGAAGCCTCTTCCAGTGCTGGCCACTGAGTCAAAGACCCTTTTCCCAGTCATGAGGAATGACCAATAGTGTTTATAGACCTAAAGTAAAAATATGTTATGATTTTAGCAATTTGAGAGCGAATAAGACTTAGGAATGGGGACCTGGGATCTGGCCAGCTAAAATAACTCAGATCTACATACAGCCTAAATATTCAGGGGATCAGATGGATGAAGGACACCTTTTCTTTCTGTCCTGGTTACTCTGATCCTTACTTTTCACTTCTTTTCCTCTCAATGTCTCTTCAACCCTAAGGCCATGTTACAAATTTAAAGCACAATGTGTTTTAAATGTTTGACTTAGTAAGGTTGTGTTTCTGGTTGTTAATATTAAAATGGTATTTAATCATTTCTATTAAAATTCAGGAAGAACTAAAGGTTTTTTGGTTTCATTTTGTTGTGTTTGTAAACATTTGTATTGCTCTGATGATCACGTTTTGTTTTGTTTTGTTTCTTTTTTCCACTCAGTACTGAGGCTTGGACCCAGGACTTTCCCTCTGAGCTCCTTTCTCAGCCTTTTAATTTATTTTCTTTTTAATTTTTAAGCAGGGTCTCATAAAGTCACTAAATTGCCCAGATTGGGCTTAAATTTGCTGCCTTGCCCTTCAGAATGCTAGGATTATAGATGTACAACACTAAGCCCAGCTACTTCAAATTAATTTATTCTTCATCATTCTAATATTTAAATATGATCTCTCTCTCTGAAGTTATGAAAACAAAATAACAAATATAAAACCTCTACCATGTATAATCTTTATCCCATGCCTCTATCCATTTGTAGAACAAACACAATACTCTCATTCTTCTTCAAACTCACTCTGAAAACATCTAGTTTAAAATTAATCTAAATTAAGGTTTTTTGACAGTTGTTTAAAAAAATTTAGGAGCTATGTTTATAAGCCCTCACTTCCGGTGCCCTATTTTTCTATTGCAACACTTACTTTGCTTCTTCAGAATTATGATGGTTGCCAATAATCCCAGGCAAAGGATACCCAAAGTCATGGTGGCAGGGCACCAGCATGGAGAAGAAAGAAAACGATGACCTGCAGGATAGAAGATAGAATTCGAAAAGCTAAAGAGATGGGACAAGGTCATCAAACTACTCTTTGTATCCTGTATGTTCTTGAGGTTCTGTGTTCCTTAACACTCATCCTCCCAATGGCTCTACATAATTCATTGTACATACTTATAGAGGAAAAAATGGACAGTTAAAGAATTTAAGTAATTTACTCATGGGTCACACAATTGGTAAATTTAAGAGCTAAGATTCAGTATCTGATATCTAGCTCTAAATATCTGACTATAAAGCTTATACATTGTCTACTCTATAATGATTTTAAAGAAACTCTCAGTCAACTTGGTTAGATCAAGAGCCTGGTGGCTGTAAATTAGTCCATATGTGCACATGAATCCACACATGTTTAATGAGTGGCTTGATATAAATATTGCTCAAATGTCAAGCAAATGAGCTTTATCCAATTAACTGATATTTTCTCAAAGAATTCTCTGCATAATTTTATGTGTTTTAATTTTCATTTCACTATAATTATATCTTGAGACTGAAGTCATTGATCAAAGTAAAATAGGAATGAAAACTTAGTATTCATTTGGCTTATATACCAGTATGCCTCATACTCACAGCCACTATAGGCCACAGCAAAATTTCCTATTTTAATAAAAACAAGTCATGTAGCTTAAAGGTGTGCATATTCTAGTTATGCATTCTAGATATTGCTTCTTTGGCAAAAAAAAAAAACCATACCATTTGTTAGGTTTTCACAAAGGTGAGATAAATATTCACCTCTGTATGTAAAGAAGGAAACTGAAAGTTTCAGTGACTTGTTTAAAATTGTACCATTAAAAAAAAAGGCCACACCAGATCTTAAGACCAAAAGAAGTCTTTAGTCAGCCACCTACAAGTTACATTGCTTGGAACATTACATCACAAAATTTCTTGTGTGAATATTTAATAATCCAAGTCAAAAAAAATGCTCAAATATATTCATGGAGTTCTTATGCCTCAAAAGCATCATACTAGATTCATAAATGATAAAAAGAAAATAGAAATTTTGTCAGGAAGGAATGTAATTCATTTCCTAATTCAATAGCTATCATCTCCTCCCACGTAGCATGCAAGCTAGCAGAAAAATAGCAGGAAATTTCATCTTTTGCAAAGAATTGCCTCATTTTAGCAACTATCTGTGAGTACATCTTCCCTGTCCTTTTCAGCAGGTAACACATCTAACCCAAAGTGTGAAAGTATAACTTTATAGAGTAAAAGTCAAACTTATTCAACTACATGAATGATGAATGAATGAATGAGTGAATGAACATGGCTACTGTTAACTTGTAAGTCTACCAGTAAATGCCAGCACTGTTTTCATATCAAGGTAGTTCATTAGCTCAAATGTTAAATTATTGCAAGCTTGCTCTTATTTCATCATTTGAAAGAAATTTCTATTTTGTTTGTGTAAACTTTATTTGGAACTTCTTTATTCAAATTTCTGATAATACTTTTCTATCTTCCCCATCTTGTTTTGTTCCCTTTCTTAGAATAAATATAAAATAAAAGCCAATTTATTTAGGTTTCCTATGGAGTTGGACATACAAATTAATGTATACTTAAGGAGTTTAATTTACTGCACATATCAAACAGAAATAATTTTCAAAAGCAGTAATATATAATCAAATATAATTAAACTAAACCATACTGAATATCACTTAACTCACTTTGGAGACTTAGTAAAATATTACAGGTTTTTGCAGTATTTGAAGAATCATTGTAAAAGTCATCATTCCATAGTGAATTCATTTCTTAAAACCTTTTCATGGATTGGATACCAGATTCTGGAAGTTTATAGTATAATCCCAGTTCTGCCACTTAGCACTCTGTTAAACTGGGTGATTTTTGCTAATCCTCTGAATCTCAAGTTAAACTTCTAGAAAAAAGGGTAATAAAATATCAATTTCAAAGTGTTGTTGTGGAGATTCATAGAAATCATGCATTTAAAGTGAGTAGAAGAGAACTGCTTATACTGAACAGGATAATTTAGCTATTGTTATCACCCTCACCATTATATCCTAATTGCTTTTATTTAAGTAAGTGGAGTTAATTCTCTTATGTTTTCTGATTTTTGGGTATTTTAGTTTTCTAATCTAATCTTTCACAAATTCACATTTTTGAGCTACACTGAAATTCTATGTTTGCACACAGCTACCTACCCTGGTACCGGTTTTGGTACTAGGAACAGAACTCAGGACTTTGCACTTGCCAAGCAGGAACTGTGCCACTGTGTTATATCCCCAGCCCATCCCGGGTACCTTTAACTTTCTTTCCGCATGACTTCTTATCTGGCTGGTCCTTCATAGACTTCTTGAGATCACCAAAAGTCATTTCCAAATTCATGCTAAGAATGAGAGACTGAAGCAGTCGAGAACTTTGACAAACTGAAAATATGTGAGCTTTTGCTGAAGTATTTAAATAGGAGAAGTTATCTTGTAGGAGAATGTTATCTAATAGGAGAATGACTCAGCCATTGCCAGGAGGAAGGGGAGGCTTTGCTTCATACTGGAAAGTTGACCTACGCAAACTTTGGGGTGTATCTATTTTAGGTGGGGAAAGTAGTGATTCTGATTATGTTTTATGATATTACACGAAGTGGTTTTTTTTTAAGGGAAAACTACATTTTCCATGAGAAACAAAATGCATTGTCCCACTTACCAGAAATAGAAAGTTAAATTCAAGAGAGTAAGTTGCATTCAAATTGTGCAAAAGCATCTTTAGCACCAGATTGTTTGATTCCAACTTTCATATCCGTTTGTGAATTTCATTAGTATATCTTTCATAGGTCTTCACATTTTCTGTTTTACTGTCATTGTTTTAATTGACAACAGACTTAGGAATCTGAGGTGAACTCCAGATGATTCTTAAGTGTTGCGTAACTTTAGAACTCAAAGGGGTGTACTGAATTATACAATGATGGTGAAATCTAGCAGCAGAGAGCCCTTGAATTGGAAAGTTACTTCAAATCTTTCCCTTGATCTATTGTCTTGGGGAATTATTGAACACTGAATCGATATCTTTGTTTATATAAATTTTGGATAATGTGAGTGTATATGACAAGCATTGTACCAGAATATAACAAGAACTCAATAAATAATAGTCACAAATGTTATTATCAGTAAAAGTCAGCACAGTTAAATAACACAGAAATGACTACCTCTTAGCCTAACCCATCACTGACTTGAGTCACAGAGTCTTCTACAGGATCCTCATTAGCATATTTGCATACATGCATAGATAGAATTTTCACCTGTTTTTTTACTTCACGACCTTATGGCCAGAAAATAAATAATTGCTGAAGTTACATGTACTGTTAAAAAATCCTTATCCATAAAAATATATTTTCTTAAGTATTTATGTGCAAAATTATATGATATCTAAAATCTGCTTTAAACCACTACAGGAAAAATAAAAAGGAAAAGACAGATTAAAGGATTAGAAAATGAACAAATACATAAAGTTTCTAGGTAATTAATTAGAAAAAATCACCAATGTTCAGAGTCTAATTAGGATTTCATTTCCTTACTCCTCCCTAAGTTTGTAAATTCTCTTTTTCTGCATGAAATATCCAATACTAAATTGAAAACACTATCTCCAATTTAAAGTTTTGTGTTTTCTTTTAATTTTTAATTTTATTTATTTATTTATTTGGTACCGTGAATCAAATTCATGATCTCACTCTTGCCAGGCAGGTGCTTGTGCTGCTGAGATAAATCCCTTGCCCTAAAGTTTTAATCTATAACACAGTTCACCAAAATTCTCTATGTAGCAAGTGCATCTTTGTCTAATTAGCTTTTGGGAAATCCATCTATGTACATGTACAACCCCCCCACAATAAATGTAATCATTATACACTGAAAACATGCACTAAAAATACATTAATTAAGAAAGAAAGACCACATTATCTTTATCACCCAATCCCCATCCTGGCTCCTTTGGCTGGGAGTGCCAGGAAATCAGGCCCTGGATCAGACACGTTTCTACAGTCACCATATCCATCACACAAGTGAAATCTCAGGGAATTTTTCATAATAATGAATTTAAAAACCAGAATAGCATCATAATGAAAATGATAATTTGTGATTCCCACAGTGACTCAATTATTTTAGATACCCTAAAATGGTTGCAATTTTAACCATTTCAGATATGCTGATCAGTATGGCACTAGATATCTTTACAACATTAGGTAGCCATCACCACAATCCATTTCCTGAACATTTTCATCTTCTCCAGCTGCAATTCAACATTAAACAGCAAATCCAGTGATGGCAAATTTTATTTATTATATTGCCTAGGCCATAGGGTGCCCAACATATGGAGTTTGGGTATAAGATTTATGAGATTAGCACATTCATCATTAGAATAAAATAGACTTCACTCCATGACGTGAATGGGCCTCATTCAAAGAAAGACAGCTTGAAGAACAAGAACACTACTAACCTTCTCCCTGGTAAGAAAAAATTATACAGCAGATGCCCTTGGGCTCAAACTACACACAACTAACTCTTCTGAGTATTCACCCTATCAACTGGAATTGTAACATTCACTTTCCTGGAATGCACCTATAATTATCTAATTATCAAATTTCTCTCTCTCTCTCTCTCTCTCTCTCTCTCTCTATATATATATATATATATATATATATCTGCTTTTCTAGAGAATTTCAATTACAATTCCCCATTGTTTACACCTCTCCTGTAAGCCAACATGCTACTTTCTAACTCTTCCATATCTCTTCATCTAGACTTTAGAAGGAAGCACACATTGATCTCACAGGTCCAAAGAAAGGCATCTTGCCTGCAGGAGCTTGAAAGTGGATCCTTCCCAGGTTGAACCTTTATGTAAGAATGCAGCCCAGCAGCCAGCATAATTCCAGCCTTATGAGACTCTAAGCAAAGGGTACAATTCAGTTGTGTACATGCCTCTGAGCCACAGATATGATGAGATAAGCTGTTTTATATTGCTGCTTACATATTTTGTGCTTGTAAGTTATATGGATACATCAGTTACTTTTCTAAGTATCTAGAAAAGTATCTGTATCCTAAGACAAAATTTTCCATACCCAAATTTAAAGAAGGAAAGTTATTTTAGTTCATGGTTCATAAAAGTTTCAGTCCATAGTTGGCTATCTTTAAGGTATGGCAGGATGACAGAGGAGAAAAAAGTTCATAGCAGAACAGCCAGGAAGTGACAAGCAGCAGCATGCAGCATCTCTTTCCCTTTTATTCTATTTAGGCTACAAGTTTATTGGTCAGTATCACTCACACTCAGGGTGGAGCTCTTGTCTTTGGTAAAATCCCTTCAGTCACACCTAGAACTATAGAACTATGCTAAACTAATCATTGGGCTAATTCCGTATCATACGCCCATGATCCATACTCACACCTGGATTTAGCCACTTCCAAAAAGCCACACTTATGAGTATATGAGGCTTTGGGGAGATATCTAGATACAAGCCATAATAATGGCATATAGACCTAATGCATCTTTGATAAGCTCAATGCTTCTCTTATTTTACTTCTTTAAATCTAACCCTCTAACAGACTTTCAATTCCTCCGAGGTTGCAAGTCCCAGTGGTTTAAAATGGAACAGAACTTATCCAGTCTTGAAGCCATGGCTTTGGCCCTAACCACTGCTCAACTCTCTGTCTTTCATGTTGATGTCTCAGAGTGATAATAGTCTTAGCTTCTATTTCACTGAGGTACAGAGACAGAAAGGAAATCCATGGCACCTGACTAAGCAAAGACCATAAAGAAAATAATCAAAGGAATCAGAAGTAAGCATTTTTGGCTACATTTGTTACAGTGCTTGTCTAACAATTTCCCAAATTTGTAGGTGAAAAGGTCTTATTCATCCACCTTTCACTGGTTCCAATCCAAATCCTTAATTAACAATATGGGAACAAGTCAATGATTCACAAGGTTAATGGAACCACACAGGACTGTTGGATTACAACAAGGTCAATCTCCTCTGCCCTAGCTGCTATCCACTGTCCCCATGCATTTATATTTTTTGCAGCCTTCTCATCTAAATTCTCTGTACTCAATCCCTAATGGAATCCCCTGATTTAACACTCTCAGAAATCATAATTACTTTAATTAGGGTAAAAAATGTTTTATTTTCCCAGGTAATACACTGGTGAGAAAATAGAAATGGTAATCATAATGCTAAGAAAGAAAAGTAACAAGGTAGTCATTAACAGAAACCTACTTTTTTTAAACCTGTTAGGAAGCTGGAGGGCAGAAAGAATGATGGCAATCGCACAACAGGAAAGTGCAACAAGGGGGAAAGTCTTACTAAGGCAAACCTGCTTGTGCTGGTGGAGGCTGGCACGGCTGGGAAAACGATGGAAATCACAAAGGGAAATGTTCAAGAACCAGAATACTGTATTAGGAAAGCTGAGACACAGTCTAGAGAGGACTGCTATAAAAACGTAAGAGAGATGAAAGATATTAGTTTTCCAGCATTTTGAAAGGGGATCATTTGTAAAATGTAGTCAAAATTAAAATCACCTTAGATAACATAGAACACTTATTATCAGAACTATTATTTGGATTGCACATATATTATTTACTCTTTTGAGGTCTATGAAGGTCATATATATATATATATATATATATATATATATATATATATATGAAATGCAATAACTTTTCCAAGATCACATCACATGTTAATAAGTGAAAAAGGAAGAAATTAATCTCAGGTATTCTAGATTTTAGCTGGGCTGTTAGCCATGATATTTTACTGTCTCTATCAAGTAAAAGAGAGATAAGGTTCATGATGCTTCCCAGGGTGTAGTATTGAATAGAAATACTCTATTCAAAATGCCTTCTTAAAGGCACAGTAGCACATGCCTATAATCCATCTACTTGGGAGACTGAGGCAGAAAGATTGAAAGCTTGGGGTCAAGTTGGACAATATAAAAATGCAAAAAAAAAATGGCTCTGATAGAAATTTAGATCAATAGTACAGTACTTTTCTAGCAAGGGTGAGCCAATGTTCAATCCACACACACACACACACACACACAAGGCCAAGTACAGTGATACACATCTAAATTGCCTAGCGCTGAAGGAAACAGGCAGGAGATCATGAGTTCCAGCTCAGCCTGCGCAATTTAAGAGACTCTATCTCAAAAATCAAGGGGAATGGAGCTGGGAATGTAGCTCAGTGGTAGATTATCCTGAAAATGAACCCCAGTAGTGAAAACAGATGTGCTCTAAGTAGTTCAGTGCTTGCTGATTTCAGTTCAAAGTGAGGAGAGGGAGGGAATACTTCATCTTTGATTTTATTTTCACTATGAAATCACATCTAATGGCTGCCAGGTAGGTGCTTCACTTCTGCTTTATGAATGGGAAAGAACTGGGGAAACTATATAATTATTTAGTAAAGAGCTGTAACTAAAGTCCTGCTCTTCTTGACCTATACAATACCTTTTACCTTGCCAAGTTTCCTATTAAAACTTGGAAAGCATTCTTTATCTTAATTGCATTAACTTTATTTTTAAAAACATCACTATTCATTTGTTTTTGAAACAGATAAATTATAAAAATCACCATCATACCAGGATATTATCTTACTCTGCTCTCTTTAAATGATGAGAAAATGTTTCTCTTCCTCATCCTCACATCACAGTGTCATGCAGTGTGAGAACCTTTTAGAATGTGTCTAGTCTCCCTCAGCAATTACCTTTCAGAGTTAAAAAGCATCAAACATGGTTTTATTCCATTCTTATAATATTGATTCATCATTTTAAACTAATGTCTAATATTCTTAATAAAAGCCTTGCATTAGGTAAAAGATTACTTGAGTATAAATTCTTCATTCATTCCAACAAGATATATTCCAAATACCCAGGTTCCTTTTGTGTGTGCTTATTTTTTTCTCTTTGACCTTAGTTTTTTTTTTCTAGAGTGATAAGATTTTTATTTTTCCTTTCTTTATCTTTGCTCTTCTTAAGTTTAAAATTGGGGTCTCATTTTGTCTTCCAGGATGATCTCAAACTCCTGAGCTTGAGTAATCATCCGGCTTAAGTCTCCCCTGTAGCTGGGACTACAGATGCACATCATTGCACCTTGCTACAAGTAGTTGGATCTATTCTCAATCACAAGACTCTTCCACCAGAAAAGAGGAAGAAGATGGAGAAGATGTAAGAAGAAGAAGCCAAGAAGGAGGATGGGGAGGAGAGAAAGTAAGCGGTGGGGGAGAAAGGAGAAAAACAAGAAAAAATGACAAAAATACACACAAAAAATCTATAAATCTTGGGAAACAATTTTGAAACATATGTCTGCAGGTCTAGCTTGTCTGTTTTAGTGGCAGTCTAAGTCAGAATGGGGGAGACTGTGGAGAGCACCTAGAAATTTTAATTTTCAAATCTCATCCCCCAAATGAGATGGCTTCCCAGTTCAATTGGCGGCTGCTCAGGCCTACCTCAATGGTTAAGAATAAATGAAATGACCCAGAACCAGGTGAGTTGATTATCAACATAGTGAGGGTAGAGTTTCAAAGAGCAAGAAGGGGGAGTGCTAATCACATGGATAAGGGTGAAAGGAGATTGGCAGGGTGACTCTCAACCTTCAATAGTCACCCTGGCACCCTGTGATAAAGGACCAAGAAGCATTACCTGCTTTCTGATGAAGACAAGAACATAACTGGTCATCACCAATCTATGTTTGACCTTCCTCAAAGTTAGGCTTCTCGTCAGTGATTAGAAAACTCTCTAACTTAAAGGGCAAAAGTGTCTTCCTTGAATGTTTTCCTGTTGGGAACAGCCAGAGAGAGAACATGGAAAACATAGAAAGGTTTTAACAGCAGGATGGAAAAAGGCAAAAGGAAACAAATGCGGAGTCAATAAAATCAGAAATAAAAATATAGGAGAAAACTAGGAGGAAAGAGGAAGGAAGTACTCTCGAAATCAAAAGTCAGAGGGAGTAAGAAGAGATAGAAGGAAAAACTAATTTATTGCTGAGAAAAGTTTCTCTTCTTGACAATTCTAGATCAAGAAGTCGCACACGCCGCAGAGGATGAAGAGGTAGCAGATGTCCCACGCGCAATGTGGGAGCAGGTGTTCGGCCGGATGGGAGTCTCTGCCTGTGTTCTGACGGCCTCTGTTCTCGTCTGTTTCAACCAGGTGAGTTCAGATGTGAAAAGACAAGATGGAGAGGCTTTTTTTTTTTTTTTTAAGTCCGTCAGCTCTCAGAAAAATCCAGGTAATGGGGCAAGGAATAAGTCCCATGGTCACTTACTGTTGTGGGGTTGCACAGATGCATGTGTGACTAATGTTAATGTTTATAAAGAGGGAGACAGACAGTATAGTGAGCCAGAGTGGTGATGAATGCCAGCACTCTGAGGGGGTGAGGAGAAATTATCAATTGGAGCCCAGCCTGTGTAATTTAGAGTGAGCTTTACTCAAAGTAAAAAAAAATAAATAAATAAAAGGGGCTTGGGATGTAGCTCAATGTGAAGGCTCTGGGTTCATTCCCAAATAACACAGACAGACAGACAGACAGACAGACACACACACACACACACACACACACACACATTTAGCTGTAGGATAGCTATAGCACTTCAAAAGTGATAATTATGTTCCTCTCATTAACATAGTATCAAATATCCCTCAAAATCCCAAATAAATTATAATTAGAATAATTTACACATAATTCCACTAAATGAAATTTCCTACATCAGTTCTAATATTTTTCTACCCAGTAAGGTGCCTCCACTGCACAAATAAAAGCAGGAAGACTCTCCTGGAAAGCTTAGGCACAGAGAAGCACAAATTTAGTCCTAGTCTGGGCAAATTAGACCCTGTCTCAAATTAAAAAATGTGCTGGTGTTGTAGTTCAGTGAAGCCCTAGGTGCAATTTCCAGTATGGGATGTGGGGGGTGAAGGTGGAGGAGATTCTTTAAAAATATTTTTGTTCCTGTATTTCTCCCTATCCTGAATCAATAGCCTGTGAATAATTCATTAGCTGAGAAAGCAGTCATTAGAAGAATTCTGGACAATCATCAGAATTAACTAGTATATAAGTATAAAATCTAGCCAGTGCACAAACTGCATTATATCACATTCCTGTTCAGAGTGAGCTGCTGTTTTGCTTCCTAGATGCCAATTTATCAATGTCTCAAAAGTCTTTTATTTTTTTCTTGCATTTTTCTAACTTCTATTTCTCTTCCTTTTCCTTCTCTTCCCTTCACTTCTGTTCTTCTCTCTGCAGCAAACCCGAAAGATGGCAAATTATCTGTTGAGCAGCTTAGATTTATGTTTAGTTTAGTGATAAAAGAGAAGCAAAAGAGCAAGTTTGGGCTGAGGAAAGAAACCCTTGGGCATTGTTCTTGGCAACTTCTTTCAAGTGAAAACAAAAGCAATGACCAGGAGTTTTTCCAGTGTTACCTGCAG
Organism: Hydrochoerus hydrochaeris; assembly: GCA_004027455.1. Classification (NCBI taxonomy): domain Eukaryota; kingdom Metazoa; phylum Chordata; class Mammalia; order Rodentia; family Hydrochaeridae; genus Hydrochoerus; species Hydrochoerus hydrochaeris. The sequence goes on along the minus strand of PVLA01000338.1, from coordinate 454,779 downwards.
AAGGTAACTCCTAATCCTTTTACAAATTCTTTCAACCTACTGTTCCTTGAATACACAGGCCCCTGTCGCCACCACTTCCCATCATAAAATAGGTACAAATGTCTATCCTATCATTAGGCTTCTATTGTACTTGTGAAATATTAGGTCATTTGAGATTTGGAAGACTGAAACAGCTTGCAGAATAAACTTTGCCTCTAAAGGAGTCTTTCAAGGAGGAAGCCATCTGAGATACAGGACAGATGGGAAGGAAGAGTTTTTGATTTTGCTTTGTTGTTGTTGTTTGTAAAGAATAGAAAGGAATGGTGGCACCATTAAGGAGATGTAAGACCAAACTTGTCATCAACTGTATTAATTCATTCAACAAATAGCAATGATGATAGGAATCGTATTTGAAATCTGGCTACATCAATGGTTGTATGTCATTGGTCACATTGCTTAACCCTATGCTGTAGTCCTTTTACCCTTCAAACTAAGGTTAATGATGCTCACCTACAGGATTATTGCAAAGAAATGTTATGCAATATTAGAAATGAATAGTCTGAGTAGGATGTATAAGTTGTTCAAAAAGCTCTCACTCCCTTTCCCTTGTTGTCTTGTATGATAGGATATTGGTGTATTGGGGGCATGTAAGAGGACAGTGAAGAAAAATTTAATTCACACCTGGGCAGTAATGAGGGCCAGCAAAACATTCTGAAGGACAGATCAAGAAATTTAGAAGATAAACAAATCGATATATATGGCTTCCTTTCATTCACAGGCAGTAAGTCTCACTATTAAGAACAAACAAACAAACACAAACAAGTGAGATAAATATCTCTTCCAAGTTCCCCCACCCCAAGTCAGCAGGCATGGGAGAGATAAGTCACAAGTTACAGTCTTAAGTATGACCTGACCTTACAAACATGCCATCATCAGACCACAGCCATGAGCTATGTTGAGGTTGCTGACTTTAGTAGACGAGACGATTTCCCTGTCTGAGACTATTTCTCTTCCTACAGCTTCCTGGAGCACGATGTGAGGAGAATTGTGTCAGTTCTGAGTAGTAAGTATCTAAGAATTTAACTGGAAAGGAAAACAGAACATCAATGTCCAAACACAGGTCAAAAAGTCATGAGAACACTATGACTTCCTTTTATTTCCACCTACGTAGGCATCAGCCTTCGATCGCAGACATATATGTGTCATTCTATGTACTTAAAATAATACTATCTTCGCACCAAAGCAGCACAATTCATCTCAATTGATACCATCATAGACACTTGCAAAAGATATTTTTAGCCATGTTTCTGAGTGACTCATCTCATCAGTCCAGACAGGATTCATTATCTAGTCATTGGCTTATCTACCTGGGTGATTTCCAGAGTGGAATCTCTATCTCAAACCCAAAACGCAATTTCTAGTTTTTAGGGCAGTTAATGTTTATTGCAGAATTCATGTATCTATCACTTTGATAGAGTTTTTCTATAAACTGAGGCTGTCACAATTCAGCCTCATGCAGACACAGAGAACATCAAGCTAAACATTTATGTATGAGGCACTGGGTTTAATCCCCAGTACTGAAAGGGGAAAAAAAGGAGGGATGAAGGAGGGAGAGTAAGGAGGGAGAGAAGAGATGAGTGAGGAAGGAAGGAATGAAGGAAAATGAAAATGAAAAAATTCATTCAGGTTGAAGGAAATCATGTATCTAGCCATGGAAGCAGTGATAACCCTGCCTATTTATCACATGCGCATTAGACCTTGGTTACTTGACATTATCTGAGGTTTTAGACACCTGTCACTACAGGAAAGACCTTTCCTGCAGAATCAGAATCTATTGTAAAACTGCAAGGGATTTGAACACATGATGAATGCAAGAAAATCAAAAGTATAAAAGGTTCAGTGAAAGACACAAACACTTTTTGTAGAAAGAAAAACACTTCTTTCTACAAATATGTGGTCAGAATACAGAAATAGATTGCAACAGCTGAATGTATTACCAAGTATTATTAAAGAACAGAAGTTACTAATCTACAAAGACATACAAATACTTTGCTTTTCCTCCTCTTATTCCTATGCTGTTTCTCCCATGCAATCCTCATTCTTTTTTATTCTTACAGAGAAAGTCAACAATTGAAACAGTTAATTCAAAATTTTTACTGGTCTTTCATCACAGGGAAGTTTTTTTTTTCCCTTCCTGTTTGGGCTCAGTGCATATGGGTATTAGGGATGTGACAGTTTAGATTCCTTTTCATGGTAAGGGTGTTGTAAGAGCTTGTGAAACATAAACTTGATTGCTTTCATGCTTTTAACTGAAATTTCCTTTATGTTTACATTCTCCTGACCTCAAATATATAAAAATCTTAATATTCATATCCACTTTCCAATTTTCTCTGTATAAATATGTTCTGTATTAGTTTTTGCAATTTTCTTCATAATTATTTACAACAGTCATAGATTCATTTCCTATTAACACTTTTTATGTTCACTATGATTGTCTGTTCTATTTACGAAATAATTTGCACAATGTCATATATGGTGTAAAATACTATTATGCCATTTCATAGTGGAATTAGCTCATTACTTAGAACTTGAAAAATTTTAATCTTAGTTGCTTTAATTATAGTGGTATCATTTTATGTTGTAACTCATGTTTGTGACATATAATGAAATAAACTCTATTTTTCTCCATAGCTGTCAGACCACAGACTGGGTACATCTGTGGTACATATGGTAAGTTTCAGTTGCAATACCTATCAAAGTATTTCATTATGTAAGGTCATAAATTATATCTATCCCTTTCTGTCAGAGAGAGAGACAGACAGAGGGAAGACAGAGACAGAGACAGAGAGAAACATCAGAAAGTTTGAGACAGCTTCCCTATTTGGTATCTCCTGGACTAGAGTTACTTTACCTAGTTAGCCTATGAGACTGCACACCAAGATATCTCATTTGAATACAGTCTCTTCCATCAAGATAAAAAGATTATTGTGTCTTTATGGGATCTGCTTAAGAAGTATCTCTAAAAAGTTTACTTCAGTAAAGTAAAAAGCAGCTGCTTCAAGTTACCTTAAAAATCTTATGTATTCTAATCAGTTGACTTAGTTCTAATAACAAAGAAGGAAATATATATGCATATATGAATTATAATCTCGTCATTTTTATGTAGAATGTCAACACGAATTGAAAGGCACTAAAAACTGATGATGCCAGAGCTGAAACAAGCCAGGTCTGAGTTTCCTACCCCCTGGGCTTTTGTAGGCTGCTGGTAGTAGTTGGTGTCCTGCTTCTGCTCTGTGGACTGACTTCAGTGTGCTTCCGCTGCTTTCTGGTTCATCAACAAAATGGGGGAGATGAAGGTCAGCTACCCTACGAAGTGACTGTCATTGCTTTTGACCATGACACCCTCCAGAACACTATTACTTGTGAGTAAACTAATTTGACATGAGGAAAAGACCTGGGTTTAAATTAAGAATTAAAAGGACCACATAGGTATAGCAACACTAATCAAATAACATTACAGCTTCTAGGATTCAGAGAAGTTTTAATTTGCAGAAGACTAATGGCGTGCTGACCTGGCATGTCACTGGTGCTGTATTCTCAGACATTTGTCTGGCTGGTGGTAGCATAAAAAAGGAAGTGGAATATTAAAGACAGTTTTAGAGACATTTTCCAGGGAAAATCACACAGTTCGTAGTTTGTTGTTTAGTTTTGTTTCTCTTCTTTATTAGTAGTCCATGTTTACATTTCCTGTGTAGAGTTGGTTCATGTACAGAACACATCTTCATTCCTTTCTTCATCTTTTTCCTTTCTCTCCTTCCCACCCTCCATCTCTGGATCCCTTCCCATTAGAGAAAGTTGTATCTCCCTACTTTCTATTATCAAGATAATAAATCATTTTCATATACTAAATTTATTTATGTTTATAAATAGCTTGATGATAATCTATTTTCAAATGCTGAACTTATCTTTCAAAATTTTGTGAAAACCTACACTTTCTGTTGTCTATATTGTTTTGTATTTTTAAAGAAATTATTGATGTGTGCTTTCAGTTCCATGTGCTTCAAGTCTTGGTACATTCAATTTTTGCTCAACATCGGATCATCATTATAAGACACTTTGCTTTACTCTATATTCATTCCTAAAATTAGGTGGTAAATACAAGGTAGAGCAGCAGATAGCAGAACACTATAATAATTATTTTGAAAATAGTGTAATATAACATGCCGTTATTCACCTTTCCTACCTCCCTTTTCTTAACTCATTTCAGAGAAAAAATAAAGCTCAGAGTCTGCAATATTGGTAGGTGAATGTAAAGGGATCTAGTTCTGGAAGAGGAAGGGTAGGATGTGAGATAGGGGAACACAACATTGATTATTCACAGACACAGAGAAGACAAGTTCTTCTAACAGAATCTGAAGCTTTTCATTCATTTTTTGGGAGGGGGTGACAGTGAGTCTGGGCTCTTATTAAAAATATAAGGACCTTAGTGTGATGTGAAGCATCTGAGGCCTGAAAACAACACATTTAAGTCAGCTCTGCTGCTTCTTCCCTTACAGCCCTGCAGTCAGCGTTTGGCTCTACATCTCGGAGAATTCTGGCTGTAGCCCATTCCCACAGCCCCATGGGTCAGCTGCCCTCCTCGTTGGACACCCTCCCAGGTTATGAGGAAGCTCTTCATATGGGTCGCTTCACAGTGGCAAGGTGCGGACAGAAAGCACCCGAGTTACCTTCAGTGCCTGAAGGAAAGCAGCTGCCTCCGGTGGAGAAAGAATCTAGAGGAGAACACCCTTCACCATGATGAGGACTTGATTTGTACATGGGAACCAAGGTTTCCTTAGAGTCTACAGAGTGTCTGTAGTCTAAGTTTTCATTCCTGACGTGTTTTCTGATATGGAGTGCACCCATCAGGTACTCTAATTCTTTTTCCAAAGGCCAAAATTAATTACGTTCATTACCAACAAGCCAGGAGAGTATCAGGTGTCTTGAATTCCTTCAGTCATTCAGTGACTATAAAATTCCTTCACCTCATGAGACAGATAGTAGTATTTCTCTCTACCAGTTCACAGATTGTGGCAAGCTGGAGGAGCAAGAAATTGTAAGCACAGGCACGTTTATTAATGCACTGAGCCCAGAAACTTCCTTCCTGAAAGAGTAACCAATTTTACAATGGATTAAGTGATCATCTGGGATATCATGTATTACCCATGTTATAACAGAGAATACAAGAGTGAGATTGCTGGTGTAGGATAAGAGAATACAGTATAGTCTGTGTCAAATATCAAATTATTGCTATCACTCCAGTTCTACCCACTAGAAATATGAAAAACTATGCAAAGTACAATAACAGTACTATTACTTCTTTAGTTCCTCTACCCTACAAATACATAAGCACACATGTGTGCAAGAATGTACGCATCCTTTTTAAGCTCTAAAACAATGGTGTTGCCTTGTTTCTTTATTCCTTCCTACTTCTATCACTCAAAGCTACAGCATGTCCACAGCAACTCACATCATCTCACAGCCACCTTGTGGAGCCAGGGCAGAAAATGAGTGCTTTCTTTTGGATCTATCTATGTATCTCTCTAGCTCTTGGAGTACTAAACGGGCAAGTAAACTTGGCTAAGATCCTACCCTTGGCATCATCCAGCTGAGCAGTGCTGAGCTCTCCAGTGCTGCATCCCTTAAAGTACAGTCACTGGAAAACTGAGGCGGGTAAAAACTACATGTCTTAGACAAGTTACAGAAATCTTTAAAGCATTACTTTCTCTCCTATAAAATGAGTACTAAAGACATCTCCAGGATTTGTTGTGAGGAACAAAGAATAAACTGTGTAACATAATTTGTAAATCATTATGCACGTGTATTTTCTGTTATTCTTATTGCCATGTAATATTCACCTGTCTGCTATAATTCTGCTAAGAATTATGTCCTGGTTAGTCCTTTTGCCAACCTGCTATGTTATTGTAAAGTCATACTAGACACAGCTTTATTTTATTAATAAACACTTGTTGATTGAGACAAACAACTTAAAGATATAAGTGATTCTTGTTAGTATGTTTCACATAGGTGTAGGAAATAGTTGAGAAAAGTAGGGGTTTTTTTTAAGCAATCGACTTAAAGTTTTCAGAGGAGGCAATGCAGAAGTAAGTGTTGGCTAATTAAATACATTCTTGAAATATGCCAGAGGAGATAATGTTCTGAGTGAACATAATCTACTTGTAATCTAAGTTTTTTCCACAGTCACTTGGAAACTGTTAAGATGCATGAATTGTTAATGACACCTAAAGTGACTATTAGGGTTCACAAGAGGAGCAGGTTTAACATAAAAACAATGTGTATGATTATATAAAGTATTTACAAAGTAGGATCAGAAGCTGAAGGGTCCCAGTAGCTACCAACAGAATCAGAGATGAAAGAATGTAAAATGGCCATTGTGGTCTGTAGGGCAGAAAGACTGGGTTGAAAGCTGAAGGCCTGGAGCCCACTGCAAAGTTTGGCATAAGCTGCCCTGGAAGCCTGAAGGAACTGAATAGAAATATCCAAAGGCAATGGCAAAGACAAGATCTCCTCTTCCGAAGAAAGCATGAAAGATTTTTTCTCCTTTCTCTTTTATTCTGTCCAGACTAAAAACCTATTTGTTGGTGCCACTCACAACTGGGTGGGTCTTCCCTCTCAGCCTGCAGCCTGTAAACCATCTATAGACACAGCCAGATACGCACTAATCTTCTAGACATTACTTATTCAAGTGAATTTGACACATCACAGGTAATATCATAGTGACCTTATTTTATTACACCAAATGAATCATTTGGTCATGACCTTATTTTATTACACCTTATTTGGTCATGACAGGTAAGATCATAGTGACCTTATTTTATTACACCAAATGAATCATTTGGTTAAGATGCTATGGGTATTTAAGGATCTTGGAAGAAATTCTGCCTATAAGACATCCTGCTTTTACATTTCCCCTAACCCAACTCATCTGACGTGTGGAATTATTTCCATCTATTTTACATCATATTTTTCCATTCTTAAGTGTGTCTTTCATAATCTGTTTCACATGTAGTCTTATGGCTACTTCTTAGCTACATGGAATCATTTACTCCCCTAACTCTCCCATCCTTGTTATAAGGAATTAGCATACTTTTAACTTCACTTCTTTGTTTACTTTATCAAAGACATATGTTATATCACCTGAATCATTTTCGTTATTGCTCTAAAGTTTCTAACTTTTTTTTTTTTAATACCAGGAATCAAACTCAGGACCTTGTGCTTGTGAGGGAGGCTCTTGTACCACTAAACTATATTCCTGGCCCCAGTTTCCAACTTTTTAAAACTTTGTTTTGATCTGTTTTTCAAACTTTTAACAATACTTCAGTAAAGCTGATTTCTCCTTAATGCCTCCACTGCTTAGCAGTGCTGGAGAAAATCTGTCAATGATGCTAATTGAGGTTAGGCTAGAGCGAGGCCCTCTAACACTTGGCTTTCCTTATAGATCTCCTTCAGTATTTTCTGCATTCTTTCTAGTAGATATGCCAATTTCAATAACTATCTTCAATGCCTTCTACTTCACCATCAATGCATTAGTCTTAGGCAGGAAACTTGTTCTAGTTCAGAGAAAGAATCAAAACTTTTAAATAACTTCCTGCCCCAAAGGTGCAAATCTCTCTGTACATGCATACTTATCCTTTCCACCTTCCTTTTAGTATCATTGAAATAGATGTACTTTCTTCTCCCCAGTAATCATACTTCTAATAGTGTTTTGTATTGCACTAATTCAACAGAACTTTTTACATTTTAGCAATGATTATTTAATAAATAATATACTAAGAATAATGAAGAGGCAGCTGGGTAAAAAGAATGTGCAAGGTAGATTTGACTCCTGTTCCTCACAGTTTACATTGTCAGTTGGTAAAATAATATTAAGAAAAAGTCAAAATAAAATGATAAAATTTGTAAATACAAAGAACTAAGCACAGGTTGAAATAAGAAACAACTGATAAGAAAGGATAGAGAATGGTTAGAAAAGCTAGAGTGAAGGAAAACATTTTCAAAGATGAGAAAATACTGGGTAAGAGAATAACTGAAAGAGAGCCCTAACTGATGCATTATTGTCTTATTTATGCTTTGTATATGCTTGTTGGCATTTTTCTTAGAGGTTACTTGAGAACATTGCTATTTCAAAACTGTTTCTTGTATTTTTCAGGTGGTCACTGCTCTCTCAGGGGCCCTCATCATATGAGGAACTTATGAAAGAAATTTATGAAAAATGAGTTCTAATTTAAATCAAGTTTCAATTTAATGAAGATATTTAACAAATATTCACATTTCTGAAATCATTGAGCATAAGCAAGAGAGCTAGAAATACTGTATGACTCTTTTTGGAAATAGCAGGTGGCCAAATAAGTGCACAACCATAAAATGTCACTGTGGGATCATTTTGTGTCCAAGACCTAATCAATGATTAAAATATATTACACACTGAATTCTTTTTATTAAGCTATAAATGTATGTAAAATGAAGATTTCTTCATTTAATGATAACTGGTAAAATATGTTATTTTGGGATCCACTTCTGTCCCTCACACCCAACAACAGCAGACAAGAGATGATTATGGATGCTGTGGTGACAAGATGAGAGTAAAATGTTTCACCACAAATATATTTCCTTGATATATTTCCAGTTAGAGAAATTCAGACCTCTAGGTATAAGAATGGATCTATAAATTGTCTTATTATAAAAAGAAATGTAAATATATCTATATAAGTAAATAAGACATGCATACACAGCATTTATCTCATATTTTCCCCTTTTTAGGAAGGGCCCTTCTAAAGGAAGAAGGGAAGTATCTCACATTTGCTCAGATATTGGTCACCATAGATGGCAATTACTAGAAGATCTCATATTTAAAATGACAACCCTTGCTTGCTAAACAGATCCTGCCTACAGTTTCCTATAGCCTGCAGCACTTCCCTTTTCTTGATTACTCAGCCTTCCTGGTCCTCCTATATAATGCCCAACCTCTCTCTTCTAATTTGGTCTCATAATCTCATGCCTTTTTTTTTTTTTTTTTTTGTCCTGGGGATCAAACTCACGACCTCACATTTGCCAGGCAGGCACTTATGCCACTGAGCTAAATCCCCAGCCCATACTCTCATGCCTTAAGTGTGAAATACAGTGTGCTCTTTTTCCTCTCATCACAAGTTATCAGTGTATTTTATAGACTAACATAGCCAGCTCTTTTGAGTAAATTTAAAATTCCCTTCTGCAATTAAAGGTTGTGTTATGATGTACATCAACATGTCCCCCCAAAGCCTCTGTAGTCATAGGTGAGGCTTTTTGGAGGTAGCTGGAGCTACAGTATATGATGCTGGAATTAAAGATGTATGATTACTAAATAGTCCATTGATTGGTTTAGTATACTTCTGGGTGTGAAATATAGGAAGGCTCACCCTTTTGGGAGTCTCTATGCCTGGATGTAGGTAGAGCCACCCATAAGACTTGAAGCCTGGATGAGGTAGAAGGAAAAGGCAGGCCTGTTGCTGCTTCAGCTGCTGCTGCCATTGTTTGCTGCTTGATGCCATGTGCCTGCCCTGACATACCATGGATTGTTTCTCCTCTGTGATGTCCTTCTGCATGCCACTTGCCCTTAGAGGCAATCAATAATGGACTTAAAAATTATGAGCTAAATAAAATTACTTCCTTTAACTTTAGGTGATAGGTATTTTGGTTCAGCAATGAGAAAAAATAACTAAGACAGAATAAAGTGGAGAAAAATATAGGGATTTGAGAAAGACTGTGAGGGAAGGAATATCAAAAAACATGATGGTGGATATGGAAATGAATTAAAGGAGGACAATGAAGCATGACTCCTTGATCATTACTTAACCTTATTCAGAGCAGGAATAGCAATTTATTAAGATCAGGAAAAGAGGAAGAACAAAGAGAGGGAAAACTAAAGACAATGATTTCTAAATGTAGGGAAAAATCATTTAATTGTGAAAGTCAATCTAAGACAAGGAGTATTGCACTAAGCAGCAAGGAAAGCTGAGATGTGCCATGAAATGTGAATTTGTTGTCAATTAGCACAAGTGCTAGTTTATTCAAAATTAAAACTAAAGCAATAAAGTTGGGTGTGGTGGTGTACTCACTCCTTTGATCCCAGAACTCAGGAGACTGAAGCAGGAGGATAACTGTGAGTTCAGGACTACCCTGGGCTACAAAGTGAGCTCAAAGCCAGCCTGAACTTCATAGCAAGACCCTGTCTAAAAATATAAAAAATAATAAATAAATAAATTCTGGAGGGTTCAAGACGGTGGATCGATAAGCAGCAAGATACTCAGCCTCTCTGAGAGAGACAACTCATGCCGGAATAGGGCACCATGGAGAGGTCCGGACAGAAGGAGATGGATCCTCTCCACCCAGGAAGAAACTAAAGGCAAAAGAGCTGGTCAAACATGCAGCCCTGGGGCTACCATTGCAGAAGCTGAGATTTGGGGGTCTTCACTGGGTTAGTGTGTGCTACATGTCAGGAATTGGTGGGATCTGCTCAGCCTGGGTCACACCTCTGGCAGATCCCACCAATCTGCTCTGGGAAGGGAGCAACCAACTGAAGTCACTGTTGTTCCTAGTTTAGGCTCCTCCTGCCCGATTCCAACATGTCGTCTAGTTGGTTGTCCTCCTCCCACGGGTTGGGGTCTTATTCCCAGTACTCACTGGGTCATCCCAAACCAATTCCTGACATGTAGCACACACTAACCCAGTGAAGACCCCCAAAGGTTGACTGGCCTAGTGGGGAGGGACCAACATACACAGCCCCTGCCTACACCTCAATGACCAAAAGCAAACAGGAGAGGGCAGAAATCCTTCACCAGCATGCTTCAGAAGAACCATAACCAATAAGGAAAGGGGCTGGGACCTCCACTATACACCTGTATGGAAGAAACCAAAAACATGACAAGAGAAAGAAGCAAAAAAAAAAAAAAATCCCCAGCCCAAAATCCTGAAAACATTGATCCAGGAGAGGGAAACACAAAAGAGACTGAGGGCAGCAAACATGCAACATCAGACACGGCTTCAATGGATATTAAGAGATATGCTTGGGACCTTATAAACCAGCTCAAAACTGAAATATTAAATCAGGTAAAGCAAGATATAAGTAGACTGATAAAAGAAATGCTAAGAACCTCTCAAGAAGACACAGATGGAAGAAGGGAGGAACATAAAAAAAGGAGAGAAACCTTTGATAAAGAATATAAAGAAAATCTAGAATACATGAGGCAGACTCAAAGAGATTACCAAGAAATTAAAAACTCCATTGAAAGCTGTCAAAACTCCTTAAAAGAAACTAAGGATAGATTATCAAAACTTGAAGACAAGTTTGCAATGTGTGATCATGAAGGAAAGATCTTTTAAACATAATTAGGAAACAGGCAGTAACAATACAAAAGCTAGAAGACAACAATAGAATCTATAATTTAAGAATAAGAAATATGAATGAAGAAGCAGGAATAAAAACAGGCAAATTACAAAGGCTATTCACAGAAATAATTAAGGAAAACTTCCTAAGCATGGGGAAAAAAATGATATTCTGTTATGTGAGGCATACAGAACTGCAGCCACCTACAACCAAAACAGAGCTACACCCAGACATATAATAATCAAGATACCAGAAATTCAATATAAAAACAGAATATTAAAAGCTATCAAAGAAACAGATCACCTATAAAGGAAAGCCCATCAAGATCACACCAGACTTCTCGACACAGACCATCAGATCAAGAAGAGCTTGGAGCGAAGTATTCCAAGCCCTGAAAGAAAATAACCTCCAGTCCAAATTGATGTACCCAGCAAAATTGTCACTAGAAATTAATGGAGAAACAAGATGCTTCCATGACAAAGAGGAACTGAGGGAATTTGTGACCACCAATCCAACACTACAGAGAATACTGAAGGACATTCTAGAGAGAGAAAAAAAAAAACCAGGATTCCAGGAACAGTGGCAGAAAGGCCTCAATGAACAGAGCAGGCAATAGAATGAAGGAGAAAAGTAGACAAACAATGGCAGAAAAATAGCATAACAGAAATGAGGCAGAGAAGGTTGGCTATAATCTCTAACATAGATGGCCTTGATACACTAAAAAAAAATACAGGCAGAGTAGATCAGGAGGTAGGGTCCATGGAGATGCACTGTATAGGAAATATAATCAACCTGAGAGAGGGCTTATGGACCAAAAATCAAATATGAGAAAACAATGCTCTATGTGACAGGGAGCCAGAGAATAATAGGGGAAACTCAACCACCACCTGCAGATAGGATGGAAAGACAGGATACTTATGTGCAGTAGAGAACTACTCAGCTATAATGAAGGAAAACCTTGAGGCTTTTGTAAGTAAAGGAATACAACTTGAGATCAAGTCCAGGTGCGAGAAGGTTTGGAACCAGTTAGGTAAATAGCAGGCTGCCCCCCCCAATCTAAAAACTGAGGGAGTTGGTGGGATCCAAAATGCGCAGAACCCTGTGGGAGTGAAAGGGGAGTAATATTCTAAAAAAAGAAGGCAGAGGATGTTGTTAATAGTGTACCAGGATTTAAAAACCACATTACCCACACCACTCTGCTAAATGGATTATATTCTGTTCCAGTTTGTCTACTTGTACTAGATTTGAGGACACAGTCAGTTATCCCCAAAATAGCAAGATATAGTATGTTAATCATACTTAATTTCCTATTAACTTAAATCTGAAGCTCTGTATAAGTTATACTGTTTTACCATGACTGATCTTAATTGAATCTGGTTTCTTAGATTGTTGTTTTATATTGACAGATTTTATTCAAAGCTGTTATGATTGATAGTATCAAGTCTGAGAGTATAAGCAACTACACTGTTTTACCATGACTGATCTTAATTGAATCTGTTTTGTTAGATTGCTGTTTTGTATTGACATATTTTATTCAAAGCTGTGTAATTGATAGTATCAAGTCTGAGAATATAGGCAACTATACTGAAGATGACAAGATTCACTAGAATACCCACTCTGGTTTGATTATTACCTGCCTTTGAAGTTTTACATTGTCTACAATGTTTTGTTTTTATTAAAATTGTTATGTACTGTTATATTCAATTATACTGCTATATCCAAATATGCCTGATGATATAGACAATTCTATTGAAGATAACAAGAGACAACACAGTAACCATTGTAGATCACCTTGTTTTATATGACTTTTTGGTTTCATGTTCTTATAGGAATTTGTTTTGTTTTGCCTTGCTATGTTTTGTTTTTCCCTGATACAGAAAGGGTAGAAATACATGTAAAGACTCATGCATGTGTAGCTATTTACAGTCTCACTGTTTGAATGTCTACTTTGTATGCTTTAATTTTGTAATTTGAGAAACTATTTCTAAGAGGACAGTATGTAATTTATCAACTAGTGATTTCTCACTGTTTATCTTTTTAAAAAAACTCTGTATCATTTCTACCCTTTTCCTGTTTTTTTCTCATTAAATTAAGACAAATAAATAAATAATTTTTTATTTTTAATAAAAAGCTTTAACTTAAAAGTAAGGTAAAATAACAAGAGACTTCTAGGAAGATGGTAAAGTTGGTGAGAAGAGAGGGAACCTCTCCTAGATTTGGTGTTCAGATGCTGGAATATAGCCACATGAAAGAGCACAAGAGATGAAGATCCTGGAAAACAGCAAAGATCTGAAGCAAAAAATGGAAGCCCATGGGGAGAGTGAAGAGAGAGACTCTAATGAAGAAGAATAAAGTGGCAAGCAGAGCTTTCTCTCTGAGCCCTGATTCACTGTGTGAGAGGGGTAGCTCAAACCTGAGGACATATGGTGACTGCTGGTGACCCCAAAGCCCTTTTCACAGAAATGTACCAGTAGAAAGGAGCAATAGATGCAGTAGGCTGCAGTGGCTGGTGAGTTATTTGGATTCAAACATACCCCGGGAGTGGGTGATTTGTTGACAGCCATCTTGGAGAGTGGAGAACAGAGCTCAGAACTCAGAGAAGCTGTAGTCTTTGTGATCTAGCAGCTCCCAGTGTTAGGATGAGGTGGTTGAGTTCAAGTGAGCATGAGGTCAGGGAATTAAGCTCAAGCTTTCAAGAGGCACACTGAGTATTATATGCTGAACAAATTGGGTTCCAGCCTCACACTCAGAAACATCCTAAACTTCAGGGGAACTAAAGGTGCAGGCTTGCTGGAATCATCTCTACACTGCAGTAAAGCTACTACTGGCTTGCTGGAATTAATAAACTTGGATCTTGAATCTGTCTGCCCATGCTCTCTACCAGTGCCAGCAGAGATACACTTTGAAACTGTCTTCTGTTCTTCTTCTTTCTTTTCTTGTTTTTCCTTTGTTTGTTTTTTCTTGATTATTCTTGTTTTTATATCAGTGTAAAGATGTTTATAGTTTTCTTTTTTGTTGTTGATCTGTTCTGTTCTTGTAATTATTTCCTCCTTCTCTCCCTCCTATCTTCTTTACTGGGTTCCTAAATTTGCATAATCTTTGTTTGTCCTCCAGCCTTTCTTCTAATCTCTTCTTATATTTCTCCATTTCCCCCAGCTCTTTTTACATTTTGTCCCCTCAGGGTAAAATCACCATATTAGGCCAGGTGTGGCGGCTCACACCTGTAATCCCAGCATTCAGGAGGCTAAGGCAGGAGGATCATTGTGAGTTTGGGACCATCCTGGGCTACAAAGTGAGGTCAAGGCCAGCCTGAACTGCATAGTGAGACCCTGTCTCAAAAAGACAAAAAATTAAAATAAAAAATAAAATAAAATCACCATATTGTGGGTTTATTTGCTGTATACAATTGTCTGGAGTTTGTTAGATCATCAAAAATTTATTTCATATGATTAAATGTGGAACATTAATAGTTACCACAGTTTATCTTTTTGTAGGCTGTACTGGAACTAGGGGCTCAGCCTAGCAGGCAGCAATTTCTCATCCTCAATAAAGAGGAGAAATAGGATCTTGTAATAGACTCAAACACAAAGCTAGCTGCACCTAGAAAACTTCTCCCAGAAGTGGTCATTTTTTCTTTTCTTTTTTTTAAGAAATGCAGAGATTTTTATTGGATCTTTTCTTCTTCTTCTTCTTCTTCTTCTTCTTCTTCTTCTTCTTCTTCTTCTTCTTCTTCTTCTTTCTTCATCATCATCTTCTTCCTTTTTCTTTTTTCTTTTCCTTCTTTTTATCCTTGAAATAAAATGAATTTGGAAAAGATTTTCTTTAATGACAAAAAAGTCATTTCTTAAGAGTTCTAACTACTATCAATAACTAACTACTATTCACCATAAGCAATTCATAATCATCAATATAGAAATTAAACTTAAAAAAATAGAATGTGAGAAGATGCATCACCAGTCATCCAGCTCACCAAAGGGAAAAACAGGAGCCAATGAGGTGGAACAATTCAAAAGCTTGGGTTCTCTGAACTAGTAATGGTAGAAACAGAATAATGGATCTCTTGAAAAAATCAAGGGCTGGGGATTTAAGCTCAGTGATATAAGCACCTGATTTGCAAGAATTCAGTTGTGAGTTTGATCCCTAGTATCAAAAAAAAAAAAAAAGAAAAAGAAAAAAGAAAAAGAAAAGAAAAGAAAAAATCAAGTAAGAAATAATTTCTCAGTTTACTACAGAGATGGTCATAATTGAAGACATGCTTAGTGACTCTAGAGTAGACACAGATAACAAACAGAGTAACTTAGGAAAATGATAAAAACATGAACATCCAACATATAAAAGAAATGAAATCTACGAAAGAGACTCAAAAATATATCCAGGAGATTTAAAAACCTATTAAAAGTATATGCATCAGAATGAACCACTGTGAGGACAGAATCTCAGACATAAAAGGAAGGATTGCAGTAAAAGATCATGGGAAGAAAGCTTTCTTTTAAAAAAGCAAGGTGCCATGAGGAGTCAATGCAGCATCTGCTAGATGATGCAAAGAAGAACAGTAAAAGATTGACCAGAATCAATGAAAAACCAGGTGATAGCACAGATGACATAAAACACCTCCTCACAAAGGTAAGTTAGAAAAATCTTTCAAGCAGGGGAAAAATTTGAATATAGAATATGAATCATAGGGAACTCCAATTATCCATTATTAAAAAAAAAATACACCAAAACATATAGCAGTCAAGGTTCCAAAACTCAATGGAAGCACAGACTGTTAAAAACTGTTAGATAAAAGAAACAAATCACCTATAAAGGAAAGCTCATAAGAACCACAACAAGCTTCTCAACACAAACCTTTAAGTCAAAGAGTGCTTGGAGCGAAGTATTTAAAACCCTGAAAGAAAACACCCTCCAACCAAGATTGATATACTTTACAAAATGTCTTTCAGAATTGATAGAGAAATCAGAATCTTCCATGATAAAGAGCACCTGAGGAAATTCATCACAAACAAGCTAGAACTCCAAAAGAACATTCTAGAAAGAGATAACAGGGACTATAACTGCATGAGCCACAACAGAACGACTCTATCAGGAAAGGTAAGCAAATAAATAGAGTGGAAAAAAAACAGAGCCAATAACAGTAAAACAATATGATAAGAGTATTGGAATGCATATCAGTTATATCCATCAATGTAAATTGTCTAAATTCACCAATCAAAAGGAACAGATTGGAAGAATGGATAATGAAACAAGATCAAACAAAATGCTGTAAACAAGAAACATGTTTAATTCAAAATGAAATTTATAGTCTGAAAATCAAAGGATAAAAAACAATATTCCATGTGACAGGAACCCAGAAGAAGGGAGTAGCTATTCTATTTGCAGATAGAATGCATTTCAAGCCAAAACTTATTATGAGGGTCAAGGAAGGTCAGTACATGCTTGCAAAGGGAACAATTCAAGAGTAAGAGATAAAAATCATAGATATATAATCACTAAACCCTAGTGCACCCAACTATATAAAACAAATACTAAAGACATGAAAAATCAAATAAGCACTAAAACATTTGTAATGGGGGAACTTAATATCCTGCTATTAGAAACAGACAGATCAACTAGACAAAAAAATTGAAAATGAAACACAATGGAATAAAACTTTTAAACAGATGAGCATAGGAAATGTATACGGAGTATTCCACAACATAACATCATAATACACATTCTACTCAACTGCACATAGGACATTTTCCAATAGTCCACATCAGCTGGGTCTGGTGCTACATAACTGTGATACTAGCATTTAGGAGGAGGCTGAGACACGAGCCTGAGTTCAAGACCAGCCTAGGCTACATAGTGAGTTCAAGCCTGAAGTACACGGTGAGACCCTGCCTCAAAATGAACAAATAGCAAACAAACAAAAAACAATGACCCCACACACACAAAATAGACCACATATTACTAGCTCATAGAACATGCTTAAATAAATGCAAAAGAAATGAAATTATCTCATGCATATTATCAGACAATAGTGCAATGAAAATGGAAGTCAATGACAAACCAAAAAAATTTCATAAGCAAATGTAAATTAAGTTGCAGCCCTCTGAACAACCAATGGTTCACAGATAAAATTAAAGAAGATATTAGACAGTTTCTACAAATAAATGATAATGCCAGTGCAACACACTGGAACTTATGGGACACAATGAAAGCAGTCCTACAATGGAAATTTATAGTGGTGAATTCCCATATCAGAAAAACAGGGCAAATTCAAATAAACAACTTAAAAATAAATCTCAAGCTTCTAGAAAAAGAATACCAAGTCAAGCCCAAAGCACATATGAGACAGGAAATTATAATGATCAGAACAGAATTTAATGCAATGAAGACTAGGAAAATAATACAAATCATCAATGACCAAAGAATTGGTTCTTTGAAAGATTAAAGAAAATTGTGAAACTCTTAGCCAAACTTACCAAATAAAAGGAAAGACTAAAATTCACTCAGGAATGAAAAGGATGAAATCACAGATTCTGCAGAAATCCAGAAGACTACAAATACCTACTTTTAGAAATTGTATTCCAATAAGAGGGATAACAAAGGAGAAATGAGCAGATTCCTGGATACATATAAATTACTATAACTGAATAAAGAAGATGAAACAGCGTTAAACAATTCAGTATCAGTCAATAAAATTAAAGATATAATTTTCAAAACCTACCAGCAAAGTAAAACTTGGGCCCTGAGGGGTTCACTGCTGAATTCTACAAGAAATTTATAGAAGAACTAATTTTTCTAGTTCTCAAAGTTTAAAGAAATTGAAAAGACAACAGTACACCCAAATTCATTCCTGTAATCAAGCTTCACCCTAATACCCAATTGGGAGAAAATTGGAACCAGAGGACACCTACAAGCAGATCTTCCTAATGAACATAGACACAAAAATCCTCAGTAAGAAACTGGCAAACAGAATCCAGCAAATCATCAGGAAGATTATACACAATGATCACGTAGAATTTATTCCAGTGATACAGGGATGGTTCAACATACACAAACTGAAAAATGTAGTACTCTAGATAAACAGATCCAAGAAAAGAATTATATTCTCACCATTCTTGTTCAGTATAGTTCTGGAAACATTACCCAATGCAGTTAGACAAGACAAAAAATTAAATAAATAAAATGAATAAAGATAGAAATGGAAGTAAATTATTGTTATTTACAGATAGCAAGATATTCTCCATAGAAAACCCCCAAACTCCAAAAGATTTCTAGATTTAATAGCCAAATTCAGTAGTGTAGCTAAAAACAAAGCCAACACTAAAAAATCAGCAATGTTCCTGTACAAAAATAACAAAATCACTTAAACAACAGCTTTTACAATGGCATCCAAAAAAATGAAATACCTATGAATCAATTTAACAAAGAAAGTATAAAATCTTTACATCAAAAACTACAATACTCTAAAAATGGAGTTCGAAGATGAGATCAAATAAATAAAAGGATATCCCTTGTTCTTGGGTAGGAAGAATCAGTGTAGTGAAAATAGCCATATATAGAAAACTGTTATACTGATTTAATACAATCCTGATCAGAATCCCAATAGTTTATTTCACAGAATGAGAGAAAACAATGTTAAAACTCATTTGGAACCAGAAGAGATTTAGAATAGCAAATGAAATTCTGGGCAACAAAGGCAAGGCAGAGAGCATCACAATCCCTGACTGGAAATTATACTGCAAATCTACCATAATAAGAACAGCAGGACACTGGAAAGAAACACAACCAAAGATCAAGTGTACAGATTAGAATGTGCAGAAACAACTCCAAACATATTCAGCCACCTTATCTTTTTTGTGTTTTGTTTTGTTTTTTGGTACTGGGAATCAAACTCAGGGACTTTATCTTTGACACAGGGGTGAAACATATTCACTGCAAGAAAGATAGCCTCTTTAATAAATGATTTTGGAAAAACTGGCTTTCCATGTGCTGAGTATTGAAAGCAGAACCATATCTTTCAATATTCATTAAGCTGAAATTGAAGTAGATCAAAGTTCTAAATATTAAAACAGAAATACTAAGTCTGCTTAGAAAGATAGAATAGATAGAATTTTTGAACACATCAGTGTAGGCAAAGTCTTCATGAAGAAAACCCTGGCAAGGAACTATCACAAAGAATCAACAACTGGGACCTCATCTTATCTAAAAACTTTTGCACAACAAGGGAAACTACCAACAGCATGAAGAAACAACCAACAATGTGAGAAAAAATGTTTGCCAGTTGTTCCTCAGACAAACCATTACTATCAAGAACATATAAAGAACTCAAAAAAGTCAGTCCTCTCAAATTTAAAGACTCAATCTAAAAATGCACACCTGAAATAAATAGTCTCTTCTCAGATGAAGAATTAGGAGCAACAAAAAAGAATATGAAAAAAATGTTGAGCACTACTGGTCATTCAAGAGATTAAAATTAAAACAATGCTGAGATTCCACCTCATTCCTGAAAAAATAGCTATTATCAATAAATCAACTAACATGCTGGCTAGTTGTGGGGAAAAAGTAATCCTTCTCCACTGTTTGTGGGAGTGTAGACTGGTTCATTCACTGTGGAAATCAGTATGGAAATTCCCAAAAAACTAAATTTAGAGGTTCCATTCATCCCAGTTATTCTCCTTCTTGACATCTTCCCAAGAGAATTAAAAACATCATACCACAGAAATAAGTGTACACCCATTTATAGTGGCACAATTTTTTTATTATTTTATTTTGAAAAGAATACAACCAAATGAGAAAGAAAACACAATGGTGTCATTCAAAACAAAAGGATGGACATAGCACAAGATTAAAACCACAATATAAGGTGATCTACAATGGTTACTAAGATTTCTCTTGTTATCTTCAATAGAATTGTCTATATCATCAGGCATAGTAAAATTGAACATAGCAGTACATAACAATATCAGTGAAAGTAAAACAATGGAGACATTACAGGATTTCAAAAGCAGTAATAGTTAAACCAGAATGGGTATGCTAGTGAACCTTGTCATCTTCAGAGTAATTATCTGTACTCTCAGACTTGATACTATCAAACATAACAGATTCAAATAAAACCAGTCAAGATAAGACAGTGATCTAACAGAACAGATTCAAATAAGATCAGTCATAAGACAGTGTAAGTAATACAGGGTTTCAGATTAAGTTAACAGGAAAATAAGAATGGTTAGCATAGTATATCCTGCTATTTTTGGAATAGGTGTCTGTACCCTCAAATCTTGTACAAGTAGACAGACTGAAAACAGAATATAATCAAACTAAATAAAGTAATGAAAATAATGTGGGTTTTAAATTATGATACAATATTAACAATGTCCTCTGCCTTCCTTTTTTAGACAATTCCTCCCCTTTTACTTTCACAGGGTGCATTGTACATTTTGAATCCCACTAACTCCTTTAGTTTTTAGATTAGGGGGGTAACCTGCTGTTTACCTAAGTGGTTCTGAAACTTTTTACCCCTGAGCTTGATCTTAAGTTGTATTCCTTTACCTACAAAAGCCTCAAGGTTTTCCTTCCTTATAGCTGAGTAGTTTTCCACTATACAAAAGTGTTATGCCTTTCCAACCTATCTGCAGCTGCTGGAAAAGCTGCCCCTATTTCTTTCTGGTTCCTTGTCACATATTTTCTCATCTTTGACTTTCAGTGCATAAGACCTCTTTCAGGTTGATTATATTTCCTATACACATCATCTCAATGGATCCTAAATCCTGATCTACTCTGCCTGTGTTTCTTTTTGTTACTGTATCAAGGCCATCTATGTTAGAGATTAAGCCAACCTTTTCTGGCTCATCTCTGCTATGCTATTTTTCTACCATTGCTTGCCTATTGTTGCCCTTCATTCCACTGTCTGTCCCATTCATTGTGGCTTCTCTGCCATTGTCCCTGAAACCCTGGTAGTTTTTTTTTCTCTCTCTAGAATGTCCTTCAGTATTTTTTGTAGGGTTAGATTGGTGGTCACAAACTCCCCCAGTTCCTCTTTGTCATGGTAGCATCTTGTTTTTCCATTAATTTTGAGAGACAGTTTTGCAGGGTACATCAATCTGGATTGGAGGTTATTTTCTTTCAGGGCTTTGAATACTTTGCTCCAAGCTCTTCTTGATTTGATGGTTTGCGTCAAGAAGTCTGTTGTGATTTTGATGGGTTTTCCTTTATAGGTGATCTGTTTCTTTTCTCTGGCAGCTTTTAATATTCCATTCTTGTGATGAATTTCTGGGATCTTATTATTATATGTCTGGATGTAGATCTGTTTAGGTTGTAGCTGGCTGAAGTTCTGTATGCCTCATGTATCTGAATATCATTTTTTTTCCTGTGCTTGGGAAGTTTTCCTTAATTATTTCTGTGAATAGCCTTTGTATTTCATTTGTGTTTACCCCTGCTTCTTCACTCACATTTTTTATTCTTAAGTTATAGATCTTCTTGTTGTCTTCTAGCCTTTGTATTGTTACTTCCTGGTTCCTTGTTATTTTGAAGAGATCTAGAGATCTTTTCCTTTTGTGATCACTGCAAACCTCATCTTCAAGTTCTGATAGTCTATCCTTAGTTTCTGCAATTTTGCTAGCTTTCAATGGAGTTTTTAATTTCCTGGTAGTCTCTTTGAATCTGTTTCAGATAGTCTAGATTTTTATATTCTTCATTGAAGGTTTCCCTCCTTTTTCTGTGTTCTTCCATTCTTCCATCTGTGTCTTCTTGAGAGCTGCTTAATATTTCTTTTATTAATCTTCATATATCTTGCTTTACTTGTATTAGTATTTCTGTTTTGAGTTCTTCTATGTCACGAAGATATTTTTTTATGTCAGCTGATGCTGTTTCCGATATTGTATGTTTGCTGCCCTGAGTCTCTTCTGTGTTTACCTCTCCTAGACCTATATTCCCTGGGTTGGCACCTGGAGACTTTTTTTTGTTTGTTTCTTTCTCTTGTCATGTTTCTGGTTTCTTTCAGACAAGTGTATAGTGGAGGTCCCAGGCCATTTCTGTATTGGTTACAATTGCTCTGAAGCATGCTAGTTAGGGATTGCTGCCCTTTCCAGTTTGCTGTTGATCACTGAGGTACAAGCAGGGGCAGTGCAGGCTAGCCACTCCCCTCCAATCCAGTCAGTCACCAGGGATCTTCACCACATAGTGTATGCCACATGGATGGAACTGGTTCAGGACAGTTTCAGGGGCAACTTCATCCCTGGTTATTGGATCCTACCCAGGGGCATGACCCAGTCCAACCAGTTACCACCAATCTGCTAAGCACCAGAAGCATACAACTGAAGCCGCCATGGTTCTAGGTTCAGGCTCATCCTGCCCAATTCCAATAGGTCACCTGACAGTCACCCCCTCTCGTGGGAGGACCAGATTCCAAGAACACATGGTGGGCTAGTGCAGATCTCTATGCTGGCTCCATTTTCCATTGTGATGCATCCTCCCACCAAGGTCCTCGGGCTCACCAACCCCTGACTTCAGTGTGACTGTGAGTCATAGGACTCCAGGGTGCTTAACACAGCATGGGACCAGCTCCAGTGAGAGCACATCTGGCTCCAGCCTTCTGTCCATGTTTTTCTTTTCTTTTTTTTTTTCTTTTTCTTTTTCTTTAGCTTCTTCCTGGGTTGTGATAATCTCTCTCCTTTCATCTGGTCTTCTCCATGGTGTTAAATTCTAGCATCTGAGCTGTTCTCTCAGAGAGGCTCTTTACCTTGCTACTTATCAATCTGCCATCTTCCCAGAGTCTAGTGGCACAATTTTTAATAGCCAAATCTTGGAAACAGCCCAACTGTCCATCAAGTGATAAAAAAAAATAAAGAAGATGTAGGGTTTTTTACTCAACAGAGTACTATTACTCTATAAAAAGGATGTCTGAGACATTTCTAGCTAAGTGGATGCACCTTGAGACCATAGTTTTAAAGTGAAGCAAGTCAGATTGACATATTCAAATATCACATCTCTAGTGTGAGAAACCAAGTGTGTATAAGGACCAAAATATCTGGAGAAATGGGAAAAAGTATTCAAATTAGAAGTGGAATAATAGTGGGTGAGGGGGAAAAGAAAGGAGGGACAAGAAAAAAAGAGAATAAAAGGAAAAAAATGAAGCAAAGCTTTTGTAAATAATGAGGGGAAGAGAAGTTGAAGAGAGGGAAAGAGACTTGAAAAAAAGAAGCAAGTCATCACATACAGGTACAATCTACCTATGATGAATGTTATCTTTATATATTTATATATTTTTAAATGTACCTATAAAATAAAAACTTAAGAAAAAAATAAAATCATAAGCAAACTTATCTCAAGGAGCTGGTTTGAATCAGGCCTGTGCTTGAAAAAAGAAAGCAAGAAAAATGGAAAAGAACTCCCATTTAAGGAGCTGGAAATAACACACTTAAACAAAGGGGTCAAGCTACCACCCTATAAAGTCTGGTTGCCAGCACTTAAGAATTAGCCAGTGGACCATGATATGGTTGATCGTTATCTCAGTCATGGTTTCATAGCTCTGGAACTCTCATAACTTGTGATGTGGCTCCATTTTCATTAAATGATTGTGTCCAGGATACAAAATCACACAAAATCAACATCATTCCTTTGCTGTGAACACATTGAGAAAAAAAGTAGGAAAACAATCCTATTCTGAATAGCTTAGAAAAACTAAATATTTAGGAATTAACCTAAACAAAGAAATGAAAGATATCTATAATGAAACTATAGAGTCCTGAAAAAAGAGATTGAAAAGAACATTAGAATGACATCCCTTGTCCCTAAACAGGCAAAACCAAAATTATCAAAACAGTCATATTACCAAAACTGATAGGGAGATTTAGCAGAATCTCAGTCAAAATTCCAACAGCATTCTTCATGGAATTAGAAAAAAATTATAAAATTTATATGTAACCAGAAGAGACCCAGAATACCAAAAGCAATCCTTACCAACAAGAGCAAAGCAGGATGCAGCATGATCCCAGATTTCTAAATATGTTACATAGCTACAGTGACAGAACAGCATAGTATTGACATAAAAACAGAAATGTAGGTCAATGGAGCAGAACAGGAGCTCAGAAACAACCCTAGGCATGTTTAGACATTAGATCTTTGACAAAGGAACCAAAAACATACACTAGAAAAAAAGATAGTATCTTATTAAAATGTACTGGAAAAACTGGTTATCTACATACAAGAAGGAATCTAGACCCGTATCTCTCACCATGTACTAAAACAATGAAAATGGAGCAAAGACCTAGAAATTAAAATGGAAACTATGAGTCAGCTAAAAAACAAATAGGTAAAACTTTTGAAGACAAAGGCATAAGCAAAGACTTTCTAAATAGAATTCCAACTACACAAGGACAAACACCAAGGATCAGCAAAAGGCATTATATGACATTTATATGGAGCACTTTCTAAAGAAACAACATAATGGAGAAGTTAATGCTTACCAAAAAAACCACAACTTCTCCATGACCTATAATTAAGGTATATGGAAAATAATAACTTGTTGAAGAGAAAAAAAAATAACCTAAAAGAAGTAGATTTCCCTGATGTGGGAAAGAACTCATAGGAAAATTAGAGGTTACAGAGAATTGGGAGAAACTGATCATGTCTCAGGAAAGAATCAAGCCTACCAGAAGCTTATCCCAGCTTCTGGAGAGTGGAACATGTTTCCACAGACACAAGTTAGTGGATAAGAGACAACTATGGAAGACAATCACTAAGAGACTAAAGACTAGACAGAACTCTGAATGAAGCAAGGGCAAGGTCATGGGCTGCTTCTTCCCAATGGCCCAGAAGTCTGTGTGCTTTCCCTTGCCATTTGTATGCTTGGGCTGAATCAGGATTTATTTCAATGGCTCCATCAGAATCTCTAATGGCAGCATTTGGCTTCTGCAATTTGATGAAGATGCTGGCTCTCTTGGCATACAGAGTGGCCAACTGAGGATTCAGCTTGATGGCATCTGTGAACAAGTCAAAGGCTTTCTGTATTACCCTATCATTTAGAGCATCAGTGGCAGTCCCTTTCTTTTCATTTGCTTGATCCATCATCTCCGCAGTTAACTCTACATTTTCATCTCCCATTTCTTCAACGGTATCAGTGTCTGGTTCAATTACACCTTCATTGTTAATCTCTAGATCATTTTTCTCACTTAATGGCTCATCTGTCTTTATGTTTTCCTCCATATTCTTACTATCTATTTTTTCTTCCTTGATATTTTCTTCTGATTTAGCTTTATGAGTAGAAGTGCGTACTTTACCCCCAAGATCTCCACCTACTCCTTCAGGAAGCGCATCTTCTCAGTATGCAGGACATTCAGATCTTGCTTACTCATTTTTATGATGGCCCAAAGCTCATTTAGTTTGTGGGGATCCAGAGTCAGCACACTGCAGGTAGCTGCTATCAAGGTTGCAGCCCTATCCAGGCCAGGACCCCAAAGTAGTGAGACCATGCAGAAGGGGACAGTTGCTACAAGGAAGAACCAACTAGAATCTTGCCATTTTTTTTCTGTGAACAGATTTTTCATGCAATTTGTGTTGTCTTCTGATTTTTTTACTCATTCTAGTCATTCTTAGATTGATTTTCTTTGCATCATTCAGCAGTGTTCCAGCTAACAACAATAGAATACACATTTTTCTCAGAACCACAGGGAACCTTCTCAAAAATAGACCACATAGTAGCCCATATCACATGCTTAAGTAAGTGCAAAGGATTGGAATTATCTCATGAATATTATCAGATCAAAATAAAATGAAACAAGAAATCAATAAGAAAAGACACAATAGTAACTATGTGAACACATGGAAGTCAAATAATATCCTCTTAAATAATCAATGTATCATGAATAAAATTAATGAAAAAATTACAGAGTTCCTACAATCAAACAATAATGGCTTGTGTGGCACATCCAGAACCTATAGAGCACAATGAAGGTAGTCCTGAGGGAAGTTTGTAGCAGTGAATTCACACACCAGAAAAACAGAGCAGATTCAAATCAATAACCTAGTGACACAATTCATGGTCCTAGTAAAACATGAATGATCCAAACTCAAATCTAGTATGAGGAAAGAAATTACAAAGATCAGAGCAAAAATTAATAAAATTGACACTAGAAAAACCACAAAGAATTAATGAATTGAAAATTTGATTCTTTGAAAGATTAAGGAAAATAGACAAACCCTTAGCAATCTAGTCAAAATAAGGAAAGTAAAGACCCAAATTCATGCATTTAGAAATAAAAAAGACTAAATCACAATGGATTCTGGTGAAATCCAGATTATTCATAGCATAATTGAGAACATATATGCTAAAAAAATGGAAAATCAGAAGAAATGTATGTATTCCTAGATATAGGTGAACTACCAAAACAAAACCAAAGAGATATAAAAATCCTGAATAATCCAATATGAGAGAGTGAATTGAAGAAGTAATTTTTAAAAAGTTCAACTAGCAAGAACCCGGGTCCTGGCCAATTCACTGTAAAATTCTACTTGAACATTAGAGAAGATCCAATACCAGTACTACTCAAACTGTTGAATGAAATTGCAAGTGAAACTGTACTCCCAAAGACATTCCTGAAAGCAAGCATTACCCAGATTTGAAAACCAGAAAAGGACCCAATTACAAAAGAGATCAATAGACCATACTCTTTAAGGACTTTACAAACAAAAATCCTCAATAAAATATGGGCAAACAGTATGTAACAAATTCTTAAATGATCATATATGATAACCAAATTGCATTCATTCTAGTGACATAGGGATGGTTCAACATATGAAAACCAATAAATGTAAATCATCACATAAACAGAAGCTAGGGCAAAAATCACAGAGTTATCTCAATAGATTCTGAAAAACCACTGAACAAAATTCAATATTCAATCATAATTTTTAAAAACAATGGGAATAGATATTTATCACAATCTGATAAAAGATTTGTATGATAAAACAAATATTAGCTAGAGCAATTAGACCAGAGGAAGATACAAAGTGAGTATGTATGTATGTAAATAATCATTGCTTGATGCTAGCATTACTTTCTACATCAAGCAGCTTTCAAACTCCACCAAAAGCCTCCTGAAACAAATAACTGAATTCAATAGTACAGAAGAATATAAAGTCAATACTCAAAAATCAATAGTGTTCCTGTACATAAAGAAAAAAGTCACTGAGAGAAATTAGAGAAATGTCACTTCTCACAATATTTAGAAAGTCAAAAACCTCTACAGTAAAATCTATAGCACGCTAAAACAGGAGATCAAAGAAGATATCACAAATTGGGAAAAGTCCCCTATTCCTGACTAGACATAACCCATATAATCAGAATGGCTATACTCCAAAAATTGATATAAAAATTTAACAGAATAACCATTAACATATCAACATCATTCCTTGAAGAACTGAAGAAAACATATGGATCCAAAAGAAACCTAGAATAACAGAAGCAATTCTGGGCAACAAGGGCAAGTTAGGGGGCATCACAATCCCTGATTCAAAGTTATACTACAAAATACAGTGACAAAATAGTAGGAAAAAAATGACTTGCAAATCAATGGAACAAAACAGAGGCTGCAGAAACCACTGCAGGCAAACCTTGTCCTTGAGAAGTGGGCCAAATCCTTTCACTGGAGGAAAGATGGACTTTTTTAACAAATGATGCTGTGAAAACTGGCTATCACATGCTAAAGATTGAACCTAGATCAGTATCTCTCACTAAGTTTTAAATTAAAGTCAAGATAGATCAAAGATCTAAGTGTTGCAACAGAAACAATCTGCTTGAAGACAATAGGTAAAACTCTTGAAGACATAGATATAGACTGAGACCTGAGGAGAATCCCAGTTGCACAAAAATAATACCAAAAAAACCAACAAGTGGAATCACATCAAATTAAAAAACTTTTGAACAGAAAAGGAAAATACCACCAGAGTAAAGAGAACTTACATAATGAAAAAAATGTTTGTCATCTACTTACAACTCAAAGGACTAGAACATATAAAAATATATATTGAGAATATATAAAGAACTCAAAATATTAGACCACCAAAATTTAAAGACTCAACTGAAAAATGGGCATCTTCTCAGATGAAATATAAATGACCAGTAAATACATGAAAAAATGTTCAACATCAGAAGCCATTCAAAAATGTAAATTAAAACAACATTGAGATTCCATTTCAACCCAGAAAGAATGGCTATCATCAAGAAATAAACCAATCATAAATAATGGTCAGGCTGCAGGGTAAAAGGAATAATTATTTGTGAGAGTAGACTGCTATAATCACTATGGAAATCAATATGTAGAGTCTGAGTAAAACTCAAAATGGAAATACCACTTGACCCAGCTTTTCCCCTCTAGATGTTTTCCCAGAAAAGTTATACTACAGTGGTGTATGTGTACACATGTTTATGGCTAAACTGTTCATAATAGCTAAATCTTGGAGTCAGGCAACAAATTAATGCATAAAGATAATTTTTTTACACAATAAAGTACTCATTGCTGGATGTGGTGGTGCATACCTGTAATCCCAGCACTCAGGAGGCTGAGGCAGGAGGATCATTGTGAATTTGAGACCAACATGGGCTACAAAGTGAGCTCAAGGCCAGCCTGAAGAGCATAGCAAGCCTTTGTCTCAAAAGACAGAAAAAATACCACAGAAAAAAAAATACAGTATCATTGTTCACAAAGAAGGATAACCGTGAATCATTTGTGGGCAAGTGGATGCACCATGAGGCACCCTAACCTTAAATGCAATTAATCAGACACACTATCTGAAATATCGCATGGTTTATTGTATATGAAAAACATAGTATATAAAGTTAAAAGTGAAAGACAGATACATAATAGGAAAAAAAAGAGAGAAATTTATAATCCAGCATAGACAATGTATCTAAAAGTGTACCCTGATTTAAGATAATTGTCTCATGTGTTTCATACATTTTTAGCCTGCTAGTTTGGTTGTTAGTCTGTATGTAAGATAATTAACTTTATAAAAAATTATAAGAGAGGACCAATACAAGATGGCTGACTGAGTGGTAGCACAATAGAGAGCCTCTCTGAAAAAAAAAAAAAAAAACTCAGATGCTAGAATCTAACAACACAGAGAAAGCCAGACAAAAGGAAAGGAATTCTCACGACCCAGGAACAAACTGAGGAAAAAGAAAAAGAGAAAAAAGAAGAAGCATGGATGGAGGGCTGGAGCTGGGAAAGCTCCAGTTGCTGTACTGGGCATGTCTTAGAGTCAGGCGACTCACGATCAAGCTGAGGTCACAGCCCTGTCAAGAGTAGGGGTTGGTGAGCTTGAAACCCTCAGCTGGAGGAGGCGCTGTGGCAGGGAGTGGAAACAGCGAGTCAGGCTGCACGAACTTTGGTGAGTGATGGAAACTGGATTTCCCAGGGCAGGATGACTGGCTAGAGTTGGGCAGGGCCGGCTTGAATCAAAACCCGAGATGGCACTAGTCGACAGCTCTTGGTCCAAAGAAGATTGGTGGGATCTGCCTGGGCTGGGCCAGGCCCCTGGCTGAAACACAATAGGCAGGGATGAGCTATTCTGAGGCAGTGGCATCCCCAGGGAATACACAAACTTGCTGAAGCACCCACTGGTTGATTGACATATGGGGAGGGGCTGGCTCATAGCTTGTACCTCACAGATCAGCAGCGGACTGGGGGGCAGCACTTCCCTAGCCAGTGTGCTGCAGAAAAAACTGTAAGCAATATGAAAGGTCTGGAGATCTCCACCACCCACCCATCTAAAGGGGGCCGGAAACATGACAGAGAAACAGCAAAAGGCCTCCAACTGTGGAACCAGGGAAAGTGAGTCCAGTAGAGGTAAATGCACAAGAGGTTGAGGGCAGTAAACCTGTAATATCAGAGACAGCCTCATTGGAAATAAAGAAATATTTCCATGACCTCATCAATGAATTTAAATCTGAAATTCTAACTCAGGTAAAGCAAGATATAAGAAGATTAATAAAAGAAATCCTGGGTAATCCTCAAGAAGACATAAATGAAAGAATGGAGGAACCCAGAGAAAGGAGAGAAGCCTTTGATGAAGAATATTAACAAAATCTAGAATACATGAAACAGATCCAAAGAGAATATCAGGAAATTAAAAACTCCATTGAAAGCTGGCAAAACCTCTTAACAGGAACTAAAGACAAACTTTCAAAACTTGAAGATAGATTTGCAATGAATGATCATGAAAGGAAGGATCTCTTAAAAATAACAAAGAACCAGGAAGCAACAATACAAAGGCTAGAAGATGACAAGAGGATTTATAACCTAAGAATAAAATATGTGAATGAAGATGCAGTGACAAATACAAATGAAAAAGCCTATTCACAGAAATAATTAAGGAAAACTTCCCAAACATAGGTAATGGAAGTGAAGTTCAGATAAATGAGGCATACAGAACTCTGGCCAGCTACAACCAAAACAGATCTACACCCAGACATAAAATAGTCAGGATCTCAGAAATCCTTCACAAGAACAGAATATTAAAAGTGGTCAGAGAAAAGAAACAGATTACCAATAAAGGAAAACTCATCAAAATCACAGCGGACTTCTCAGTGCAAACCATCAAATTAAGAGAGCTTGGAGTGAAATATTTCAAGCCCTGAAAGAAAATAACCTCCAATCCAGAATGATGTACTCTGCAAAACTGTCTCTCAAAATTAATTGAGAAACATGATATTTCCATGACAAGAGGAACTGGGGGAGTTTGTGACCTCCAATCCAACCCTGCAAAGAATATTGAAGGACCTTCTAGAGAGAGATAGAAGAAAATCACCAGGATTCCAGGAACAATGGCAGAAAGGCCTCAAAGAAAGGGGAAGACAATGGAATGAAGGAGAAAAGTAAACAAACAATGACAGAAAAATAGCATAGCAGAGATAAGACAGAGAAGATTGGTTATATCGCTGCTTTATCTTGACTGATTTTATTTGAATCTGGTATTCTTGAGAGTATCAAGTCTAAGAGTAGAGGCAACTACTCTGAAGATGACAAAATTCAATAAGATACCCATTCTGGTTTGATTATTAACTGCCTTTGAAGTCCTATAATGTCTCCAATGTTTAGTTTTTATTAATAGTGTAATGCAATGCTAAGTTTAATTAAACTATGTTTGATGATATAGACAATATTATTAAACATAACAAGAGACATCATAGTAACTACCATAGATCACCTAGTATTGTGGTTTTATATGTCCTTTTCATTTCGTGTTTCTCTAGGAATTTGTATTGTTGACTTATTTTGATTTGTTTCTCCCTCTAATACAGAAAGGCTAGGTATACATGTAGAGACTTATACATGTATAGAACTTCTAAGTAGTTTACAAAAATGGATTATAATTATTGTAAAGAAAAAAAAAGAGAGAAAGAGAAAGTATTGTAAAGGATATAACTGCATGTGTGTTTAGGTGTGTAGGACTGATAAACATATTACTGAGTTTTTGTTGGATAGATGAACAGAACTGGTTGCAGTCTTACTGTTTAAATGTCCACTTTGTAGGCTTTACTTTTGTAACTTGAACAACTACTTTCAAGAGGAAAATATGTAATTATCAACTAGTGATTTATTACTGGTTACTATTTTTTTGTTTTGTTTTTGAAATTTTGTATTATTTTTACCCTCTTTCTGTTTAAATTTTTTTCTTTAAATAAAAAATTCTATGTAAAAAATAAAGAATTAGAAGATAAATAAAAGTATTTGATGCATGTACAAAAATATAAGATGGAAAGCAAGGAGAAAAAAAGAGATTTAAGAGGACACAGGAAAATTTTATCTTCTGTTCTTGGGGAGGCAGTACCTCTCCAGGAATTCTGTAAAAATGGTCATACATCTAAAAGCAACATACAGACTTAATACACTCACAACCAAAATGCCAATATCATTTCACACGTAACTGGAGAAAACAATTTTAGAATTAAGATGGAGCAAGAAGAGACCCAACATAGCAAAAGCAATCCTGGGCGACAAGAGCAAAGCAGGAAAGATCACAATCAAAGACTTTAAACTGTATTACAAAGCTATAGTGATTTTAACAACAACAACAAAAAGACACCATGGTATTGGCACAAAAACAACATGTATATAAAAATGGAACAAAATAAAAAATCAGAAATAACATTAGGCATACCTAGCTTTCTGATCTTTTACAAAATGCCCAAAGCTATATCCTGGAGAAACAATAACCTCTTTAACATATGGTTCTGGGAAAAGTGTTTATCTACATGCTGGTTAAATCTACATCCGTTTCTTTCACTTTATATTAAACTAAAAAGAAAATGAATCACAGCTCTAAATGGTAAAACAGAAAGACATAATGCACTGGAGTATAAGGTAGGTAAAACTCTTGAAGAAATAGATATAGGTAAGGACTTTTTGAACAGGATCCTAATTACACAAGAAATAGTATAAGAATCAACATATGGGATCATATTAGATTAAAAAGTTTCTGCACAGCAGAGGAAACAGCTCACAGAGTGAAGAGACAATCTATGAATGGGAAAGAAATTTTGAGAGCTATTCCTCAGTCAGAGAACTACTATCTAGAATATATAAGAAATTCAACAAAATTAAATGAGCCAACATAATAGGCCCAGTTACAAAACTGGGCAAGTGAAATGAATAGGCACTTCAAAGAAGAGGGACAGTCAATAAATAAATGAAAAAATTTCAATATCTCTGTCCTTTAGAGAAATCTGAATTAAAACAACATTGAGAGTCCTTCCTTTACTTAAGGAAGAATTGCTATAACCAAGAAATCAGATAATAACAAATGTTATGATAGCTCAGGGAAAAAAATAACCCTTCTACATTGTTGCTAGTAATATAAACTAAGTATAACCATTATGGAAACTGTATGGAGTTTCCTCAAAAAACTAAAACTACAAATTCCATTTGATCTGGCAGTTCCCCTTCCTGAAAAATTCCAAGATATCATATTACAGTGACACATGCATACCCATGTTTTTACTAGCAAAACTGACTGTAAATGTTGGAGCTGATCTGTATGTCCAACACATGAATAGATAAAGAAAATGTGAAGTTTGTACAAAATGGAGTACTACTTTGCCATAAACTTGAGGCATTCATAGGTAAATGGATTCCTTGAGAGTATAATGTTAAATGAAACAACTCAGATACACAAGCTTAAATATCACAGTTTCTCTTATATGATAAACCCAAAGTGTAAAGGAAAAAATGAAAGATAATAGGAAACAGGGAAATCTTTTGCAAAGTGGAAGGGACCAAGAGATGGATGCAGGAAGAAGACAAGGAGACAGGAAGGAATGAAAAAAATAATTAAGACATATCATGCATTCTAGGTTGATTATACTGTGGGAATCAAAAACCAAACAATTTCTTCTTAATCATCAAAACTGAAAATCCTGTCCACTCAAGGTGTATCTATTGTGCTGGCCATACCTGAATGGAAGTGTCAATAGCTATGTAACAGGAGGATGTGATGCTGCTAATACTGAACTGCTCCTCTAGGAGTAGGCCTGAAATATGGGCATGTATTCATTTAAACAAGGACAATATAGACTTTGATTTGAACTGTAGTGAGCAGCTGTGTCTACAGCATGGAAGCAAACAGGACAGTGGCCTTCATATGGTCCAGGTCTAGGTAAAAAAAATACAGAATCAATTTTTTCTGGGTTGACTTTATAAGTGTAGCTGTAAGGCCCTTATTATAAGGTCTGGTTACTTAATATAAGAGTTTACTTGCATATAGTAGTTTGGAAACAAAGAAGAATAGGAATATTTCAATGAAGAGACAAGAGATTAAAATTGCAAAGTCTGTAAACAGTGTATTTTGTTTTCCATGGATAAAGCAAATTGACTGAGCAGTGATAAAGAGGCCAGAACAGGCAATCTGCCTGCATACAAGGTGATTGTCAAAATAATTACAATGATTAATGGACTGTCCCAGAAACAGTCAGTGTTCAGCTGTGAAAACTATTTGACACACTTTATCTGACTGGTCATTGTCCTTCTCCTGGTAACTCTATCTTGATAAGCTCAGAATTGCACCATTTTCTAACTCGCAGTTTCTCACAGATTTAATGTTTGGAGACAATGCCATTAAAATGGTAGCTTCTGAATCTAAACCTAACGGATGATCAAATTTTAATTTCCAATATGCAATAGAAGGTTACTTACCAACTACATAATGTAAATTATGGAGTATAACAAAAATTCAAGTGTGATATAATATAAATGAATCTGAAAAAACAAACTGACATCTTTTTATGGGAGGCATTAAATGTGAATCTAAGCAGTTTAGACTTTGTCTTGAATTCAGTGAAAGCTTCTAGATTTTTGCAGAGGGAAAGGAGTAATGTAACCTTTAAATGTGATGTTGTCATGAGAAGATGAATAAGAGAAGAAATACAGAAGACATGGTGACCATCGTGGACCCTGAAGAGTCACTGAAGACAAAACTACTTTAGTTTTGAAATAAAATCTTAGGTGTTGAAAAAGTTATGAAAAAAATGGACCAGATTAATGCCTCTTCTCTACATTTCAGTTATCCAGTATTTATGCTTCAATTATTTGTGTGGTCTTTTCTCACAACTCATTTTTAAATTTTTAAAAATTGTATTAGTATATGTTTGCAGTTCATGGAGTTTACAATCACCTGGGGGAGGCGTTACATGTGCATACCACAGTTTGTTTCTTTTTTTATTTTCCTTTCCCTCTCCACCCCCTGCTTCTCTCTCTCTCTAATTTTCATGTTTCACTTCTCATTCTTCTTGAGATTATTAATCTTACCACATGTTATGGCATATAATGTTATACTAATTGAAGTTATTAGGTTCATGTGTGTGACATACCTTTATTCTACTTATTTCCCCTCCTGTATTTTTGTATTGAACCACTTCCCTGTTGAAAGAGGTCCATATCCTTCTTATTCTCTTTGTTTGTATTTTGCCTCACTCAAATGAGAGATTCCATATGGTATTTAAGTTTGTGTATCTGGTTTATTTTGCTTAACAGTATATTTTCCAGGTGCATCAATTTTCCTACAAATGTCTTGAGCCTGTCATTCAGTATAACATAGTAGTATTCCATTATATACAGATACTGCATTTACCCAGTCCTCTGGTGATGGGTATTCAGGCTGTTTCCAGGATTTAGCTATTACAGGTTGAATTGCTGTAAACACTGGTATGTATGATATCTTAAGCTCTTTGAGGAAGATACCTAGATACATAGCAAGGATATTTCTGGGTCAAATGGAATTTTTAATTTCAATTCTTTGAGAAATCTAGGTGGACTGATGTATATTTCCAACAACAATGAAGGAATGTTCTTTTTTTACCTCAGTGTCACTAGCATTTGTTATTATTTGATTTCCTAATGATCGCTGTACTTTCTGGAGTGAGGTGGAATCAGCATTGTTTTTATTTGCATTTCTCTGATGACTGGAGATGTTAAGGATTTTTTATATGTACTTGCTGATCTTTGCATTTCTATCTCTGTGAAGTGTCTGTTCATTTTTCCTGCCAGTTTCTTCACTGGATCTTTAATTATTGGTGGTTTAATTTTTATTTCTTTGAACATTGTAGATATTAATCCTCTGTTTGAGGAGTAGCTGGCAAAAGTTTCCCCTTTCTGTAGGATATCTTTTCAATTTCCTGACTGATCCTTTTCTGTACGGAAATTTCTTACTCTGATACAATCCCAATTTTTAAGTTTAGTTATTTCTTGTGCACTTGAGGTTCTGTTTAAAAATCCTTTTCCATACCTATGTCTTCATATGTTTTATCTATTTCATCTTTAATTAGGCTTAATGCGTCTGAATTAATGTTTAGATATTTGATCCACTGTGATTTTAATTTAGTGTATTTAAGAGTTAAGGGTTCAGTTTCAATATTCTGCAAACAACCAGTTTTCCCAGAGCCACTTTTCAATAGGCTCTTTCCTCCAACATAGATTTTTGGTATCTTTTTCAAAGCTGCATTTGTCTGGGGAAGTTTCTGTATCCTCAGTTCTGTTCCACTGATCCATGTATCTGTCTTTGTTCCAGTAGCATGCTGCTTTTATCACAATTGCTGTATGGTGTAATTGAAGTCAGGCATTGCTATGCCTCCTGTTTGGCTCTTGCCCAAATTTGCTTTTGCAATTTTGGGTCTCTTCTGGTCCTACATGAATTTTAGGATTTTTTTCTACATTTGTAAAATATGCACTCAGTATTTTGATTGGGGTTGCACTGAATCTGTATAAGTGCCTTGAGAATATGACAATTTTGATGATATTGGTTCTACCTATCCAGGTGTAGGATACATCTTTCAATTTTCTGATGTCATCTTCAAGTACCTCAGAGTACTATAGCTTTCTTTCCAGAAGTGTTTCACTTCCTTGGTTTTAATTCCTAAGTACTTCATTTTTCATTAAGCTATTATAAATAGCATTGTTTTAATAATTTCCTTCTCATCCTGTTCACTGTTGGTGCACACAAATACTAATGATTTTTAGTGTTGATCTTGCATCCTACTACAATACTGAAATTAGTTATTAATTTAGGAGGTGTTTGGATGGATTCTTTGACTCTTCTATATAAAATATCATGCCATCTGCAAATCTGCAAATAATAATTTGAATTCTTCCTTTTATATCTGTATCCCTTTTATTTCTGTCTCTTATCTAATTGCTATAGCTAATGTTTCAAGTAGGATATTGTATAAAACAGGTCAGTGGACATCCTTGACTCATTCTTGATTTTAGGGAGAATGCTTTTAGTTTTTCTTCATTTAGTATGATGTTGGCTATTGGTTTGTTATACATAACATTTATCATACTCAGGTATGATAAACAGGTATGTCCTTCTGTACCTGTTTTCTTCAGAGTTTTTATCATGAAGAAGCAATAAATTTTGTCAAAAAGACTTCTATGCATCTATTGATATGATCAGATTTTTTGATCTTGTATATATATATGATATACTTATTAATGTAAGGGTATTGAACCATCCTCATCTCTAGGATGAGACCTACTTAATCATTATATATGATCTTTTTGATAATGTGCTTCATTCTCTTTGCTATCTTGTTGAAAGATTTTGCATCTATGTTCCTTAAGGAGAATGGCCTATACATTTCCCTGTCAGTTGGGATTTCTGTCCAGTTTTGAGATCAGGGAAACCTTATTTTCTATAAATTAGTTTTGGAGCACTCACTCTATTCCTTTCAATTTCTTTGAATAGCTTGAAGATTATAGGTAATATAACATCCTTAAAGATTTTGTAGAATTCTGCAGTGAATCCATGAGATCCTGGGTGTTTTTAGATGGTAAATTTTTTATTACTATGTCAATTTTATTGCTTTTCAGTGGGTTGATAAGAATATTTATGTGTTCTTGAGTTAGTTTTAGTGCTTTGTGTGTGTGTTTAGGAGTCTGTTTATTTCTTCAAAATTTGTTAATGCATTGGAATATAATTTTTCAAAATTGTTACTATCTTCTGGATTTTGACAGTGTCTGTTATGATTTCACTTTTTTTCATTTCTAACATTCCCAGCCCTCTAATTGCAATAATGAGTCTTTTATCTCTTTGTCTTTGTAAGTCTGGCTAGGGACTTATCTATATTATTTGTTTTTTCAAACCAGCTCTTTAATTTATTGATTTTTTGTTACTTCATTTTTGTCTCATCTTCACTGTTTTACAATTTTAACTTTACAATTTTCTTGAGTAATTTCAGTTTGGGCTGGATTGTTACTTTTCCTCAAGTATCTTGAATTTTTTTCATAGGATTGTCTATTTAACTCTG
The DNA here is from genome assembly GCA_004027455.1 of Hydrochoerus hydrochaeris. NCBI lineage: Eukaryota > Metazoa > Chordata > Mammalia > Rodentia > Hydrochaeridae > Hydrochoerus > Hydrochoerus hydrochaeris. The sequence continues at coordinate 416,596 of PVLA01000338.1, read as the reverse complement.
CTCTATTTTCACAATGTGAGCATTGATTATGATGAATTTTCCTGATAGGATTGCTTTCATAATGTCCCAGAAAATTTGCACAGTCATTGTCACTAACTTCTAGAAATTTTAAATTTCTTATTTGATTTCTTCTATGATCCACTGGTTCTTTGGGAGTATTTTTTTTTTCCAGGAGCTTTTGAGTTTTCTGAAATGTCTTCTGTCATTAGTATCTGTTTTTATTGTACAATGGTCTGATAGCATGCATGAGCTAATTTCTGTTGTTTTAAGCAGGCTTTGTGGACTAGTATCTATTGTATTTTGGACTTTGAAAAAAATGTACACTCTACTCATTAGATGTACACTTAATGTACACTTAGATGTACTACTTATTAATGTACACTCTACTTATTGGAATACTCTATATATTCATTATGTCTGTATGTTTAAGTGTGTACTTCAGTTCTGAATTTTTTTTATTTAATTGAGCTACCTCTTTGCAAAAGTGGGATATTAATGTCTCTTGTAATGATTGTTAGTGATTATTTGATCTTTTAATTTCAGCAGTTTTTGTTTTATGAAGATAGGTGCTCCATATATTTGATCCATATATGTTTGTCAATGTTTTCTCTTCTTGATTAATTGTCCTTTTAACTAGTTATGTAGTGACTTTGTCTCTTGTAATCAGTTTTACCTTGAAGCTTACCATTTCCGATATTAAAATTATTGCCTCTGATTTTTTTCTAGGGCCCTGGTGCATGAAATGCCTTTTGCCTTTAATTTTTAGTCATTGAATATCTTTTGGATTATATGAACTACTTGAATGCAACAGATTATTAGAGTATGTTTTTGACCCAGTCTGCCAGTCTGTGTTTTTTAATTGGAGAGCTGAGAACATTAACACTGAGAGGTATAACTGTGATATGTTGGTTATTAACTATTACTGCCTTCTTTATCTATTGGTGGATCCTTTTTCTTTTCCTGATTTTTTTTTTTGCTGTTTTTCATTGATTTTTCAGTTTTCCTCTGTGTATTTAGCTGGGTCCAATTCATTGTTTTCAGCAATGTTCTTAAGCATTTTCTCTAGAGCTGATTCAGTACTCATATAGTCTTTGAGAGGGTGTTTGTCATGGAAATACTTTATTTCTCCATCTGTTTTGAAGGATAGATTTGCTAGATAAATTAATCTGACTGGGAAGTAATTTGCTCTTAGGGCTTGTGAAATACTTCAAGATCTTTTAGCCTTTAGGGTTTGTGTTGAGAAGTCTGCTGTGATACTAATTAGTTTAGCTTTTTATGTGAGTTTTTGTCTTCTTGTGGTTGTTTTTAAAATTCTAGTTTGCTTTGATGGATATCTGGTAATTGAATAAGGAAAATGCTTTGCTGAGCTTCTTTTGTCATCATAATTGGTGTTCTGTAAGCATTGTTTACTTCTATTTTGAAGTCTTTAATGAAAAATGTTCTGCCATGATTTATTTGAGTGTGTTAGTGAATTCATTTGCATTATCTTCTAGTTTTTCTCTAACTCCAATTAGCCATATATTGGTCATTTTGTTGTCATCTAGTAGCTTCTGGACAGTCCTCTCTTGTTCTCTTATTTTCCTTTTAGGTCCCTAAGCTCCTTATCAGTATTCATTATTTTGTCCTCCATATTAGACACTGTCTTCACATTGGTAATTTCTACGACGTAAGAGTTCTATACAGGTTTTTATTTCAGGTATTTCTATCTAACATATTTTGAGCACTTCTTATCCTTGCAGAATCTGTTCTTCAAATTTTGAACTGTTTTGGTTAGGTTGTCCCCCGACCTTTTTTTTTTTTTTAGCTATTTCCCCAGAATTTGCCATGGACACATTGAGTGAAATTGCTGTGAAATTTTGATTTATTTCCTCTTTGAATTTATCTTTTTACTTTATCCCTTCTATGAACTTTTCACTAATTTGCCTACTATTTTTTTTTCTCTTCTCCTTCTGTGAACTCTTGCTCTGCCTTAGGAGAGCTATGGTGGTTCAGAGAATATAGATACATATGTTCTTTTTAAAATTATATGCTGGTATCTCTTTTTTCCCTCTTCTGTTTGCAGATTTAATGCAGGTTAGAGACAAAGATTACCTAAGGAAAGTTTGTGGCTTACATGGAAAATTTTAGTATGATGTTTCCTCCCTATGAATAATTTTTAGCTTTGTATGTCCAGTGCTAGTATTTACTCCTTTTGTTATTTACTTTAAGTGATTTTGAAATTGTACCTATGTTTTGTCAAAAGAATTGCTTCTCATTATAAAAGAAGCCACAGATTCAATTTTACTACACTTCCATATGATAGTCTTTGCAATTACTCTTCTTCATTTCTGTCTGTTCTCTATGCATAGTGTGACAGTTTGTTATTTGTGGCTGTTATACAACAAGGTAGGTGAGGTGGGTTGGGAAAAAAGCAAAGTGGTTGGATAAGGAGTATTAGACACTATGGGAGAGCTTTATAGTTGTAGCTGGAAGAAAAGATTGATGTGGGGTTTGATTTTATTTGAGTAGTTGTACTTGAAGTTTTAGTATTGAAAGTTCTCAGAGGATATTTTGTAGGGGCAAAGTGAAACAGAGGAGAAAGGATTTTACTTGCGATCAATGAAAGCTATGTTGTTGTTAGAACTTACTATAGAGAGGACAAGAAGCTAGGTAAGATCTGGGACAGTCAAAGATTTAGGATGAAGAGGATGAAGGAAAATACTAGAAGCTAGGAATTGTGGCACATGCCTGTAATCCCAGCACTCAGGATCCTAAGGCAGGAGGATTGGCATGAATTTGAATGCAGCTTAGGCAAAATAGTGAGTTTATGCAAGCCTGAACTACAGAGCAAGACCTTGTCTCAATAAAGCCTAAAACACTTATTTTTCAAAATTTATTTAAACAGATAAAAAAATAAAAACAATGATATAGAATATTAAAACAAAACTAAAGGAGATTAATAACTGTTAATATATTGTGTATTGTTACCTTCAAGTTAGTTGCTCAGGTTACACGATATAGGCATGGAAAACTAATCAAACAATATAAACACAAATCATTATTTTTAATGAACTTTTCCTGTCCTCCTTTGATACTCTGGTTTCTCTTCAGATCATATAAATCTTTCATGTTTTACCAAAACATTTTAAAAAAGGAAAATACTAAAGAAGATAAGGTAGCTAGGTCTGGAGAATTTAAAAGCTTGGGAGGCAGAGTTTACATGTTTGAAAAGATAAAGAAATATGTGAATAATATTGTCTTAGGGTTGAGGAGAAGAAACTAGGTAGGGAGCTAAGACAAAGGACAGAACCTAGACAACTATTAAATCAGGGCCAATAAAAGAACAAACACACAAAAAGTTAATAAACCTAGGAAACCATGAAAGACATAACATAACCCTAAACTACAAAGAAACATACAAAAATATAAACCTGTTAGGTGTAAGATAGGAACACAAATGAAATATTCCAAAGAGGCTTTGCATATGATTCCCAAGTAGCTTCTTTGCCAGAGTTTTAGTGCCCACACTCCAGTAGCTCCTCTCATTCCCTCCACTGATATACTAATGCTAAGTCAGACTCAGGATTATTTTCATCCAGGTTGAAGGCATTATGACAGTCTGATCCAGTCTGAGTTCTTCAGTTAAAAACTCTTGCAGCCCCTCTTCCTGGATGGATTTGGCAGACAGCTTCATTGCCAAAAAACTGTCCACTGAATCAGGAGCATCCCTAAGCAATTAAATCATTTATAGCAGTAACTAGGTAATCTATTACAGTGGGATTTAAGTAGAGAAATAACACACTATGGAACCCTGTTTTGGGTCTTTCTTTAGCCTAAAGAAGCAATCCACAGGTAAGTATAAGCATCTTAACTACCCAACTTGTGACCCACAGTTAATGTGCACTAAATGTCACGGCTGTATCTCCCCTACCGGTAAAAACTGGCATTCAATGGTAATTTATAGAATCAGCTTTTCAAAGCCCAGGAGGTTGGGAACAGAAGAATGCTAGAGAAAGGAAGAGAAGAGACAATAAGTTGTTTTTCTTTTACTTATTTTTTTTCTTTTTAAATCCTTTGCTTTGTGGTATGGGGAGGAGAAAATATGAGGGGGCAAATGATTCTAATGATGGTAAGTGTATGTTATATATTTAAAGGGGATAACAGAGGAAACTGGATATATGATTAGTAATAAGAAAAGGAGATGGAAAAAGATTCTACTGATATAAACATTAGAGAGACAGTTTAAAAGAGACAAATGAAAAGGAGAGGAAAGGAAAAAGAAACTGAGAATGAATAAGATACAGGAGAAAGAAGTCAGATGAAGAGATACGGATAAAAGCAGAAGGCATATAAAGACACAAGGGAGAATTCCCTTATCTTCTAGAAACTATATTGGCAGATAAAAGGAAAGAGGAAGAGAATCTCACACCTACACACACACACACACACACAGACACACTCACAAAAGAAGCCTGAACTGCATAGTGAAACCATATTTCCACAAAACAAAACTAAGCTTAACAAAACAAAACAAAACAGATAGAGACAAAATGATCAGGCCTAAGATAAGTGGTAACACCTGGTCTAATAAACTTTTGATAGACATCAGTCACCTCAGTGGGTGACCGTGACCCTCAGTTTCATCCCTTTCTGAAAAGCTCTTTGTTCCATATACGTGTGCTATGTGACTTGCTTCCTCTTGGATCAATATTACCTAAATGACTATACTTATAATATAATTGACTGATCATAGCTGTAACCCATGTCGTGTCCATGTGGTTGTGCTCTATAAAACTTTCCCTTAAAGAAGTAGGAATCAAAGTTCTGAGTAGGCGACAGAGTACATGGTGACAACTGTGGTGAAACCTACATAAAAGAAGGAACATAAAAGTTACCAGTGTTCTTAAGACAAAACTCTGTAAAAAAAAAAGTTCTGACTAGTCTATTTATAATTACTAACTTCTAAAATTGTAAAAGTTATTATAATTCAATTTTGCCAAAAATATATTTTAGTGCACTCTAATATTGTAGGCAGACTGTCTGTATTTTTGTTTTTTGTCTATTTGTCCTATCTAGAAATAGCTGTTTTTATTTGAGCTCAACATTTTTCTGTCTTATACATTTTTGGAACATTTGTTCATAAATTAATTTAGTTCATAGATTTAAAAAGCATACCTCTGCCTGGTTTTCCAGCTGTTTGAAATGATGCCAAAATTGGTTTTCTCATAGGTAACTAAATGGGGACACTTTGGGCTTGGAAGATTATTGGTCAGAGCTCTCTTTGGTGAATAAGGGAGCAGTTGCCTGGGAAGAATCATATCCCAGGTTTTGTTTATTAATGGGACGCCCCAGAGATATCCATAGTCCAATGGGAGACACCCCAATAAATGTTATTAAAATGTATTATTAAATATTTAAATATATTTAAATTATGATGATATGTTTATGTTGGTCATCATCTAAAGAATAAGGTTTCTCAAAAGGAGATGATAGGTGGTAGAATATGTGTTTGCAATGACATGAATGTATCTGAGTTTGCCAAAAGACACATAGTGAGTCACATCCATTTGCCTAATTTCATTAATTCTCAAATCCCAAAGATTGACATCTATATAAGAAGCAGAGTATATCTATTTTGCCAGTCAGGGCAAGTATGAATAATTTCACATTCTTGTTCAGTTATAAAGTTTTAAAAAATATGGAGGACTTCCGAGAAGACAGCAGAGTGATGAGCAGCAGGGAAACAGTCTCTGGAATATTTAGTGCCCAGACACTGGAATTTAGCAATGTAAGACTGTAAAGGAGAGAAATGGGTTCTTGGGACTCAGTAAAGATCTGAGGCAAATATTGAAGCCCAAGAGAATGTGAAAAGAGAGACTTCAGTGAAGAAGGAGGTGGCAAGCAGGGTTTTCTCTGAGCCTTGACTCACTGTGTGAAAGGGGAAGCTCAAACCTGTGGATGCACGGTGACTACTGGTAACCCCAAAGGCTTCTGAAGAGAAATGCACCATTGGAGTGGAGTAGTAGATGTAGCACAGTGCAATGATTGTGAGTTTTTTAGATTCAGACATGACCCAGGAGAGAGTGATTGGCTGATAGCCATCTTGGAGAGTGGCAAACTAAGCTCAAAACACAGAGAAGCTGGAGTCTGGCTGATCTAGTGGCTCCCAGTTTTAGGGTAAGGCCAAGTTGGCAGGAGGTCAGGGAGCCAAACTGAAGCTGTCAAGAAGCACATGGAGTATTACAGGCTGAATGAATTGTGTTTCAGCCTCACAACCAGAAAACACCCAAAACTTCAGAACTAAATAAAGGTGGCTTCCTTTGATTATCCACTACCCCATTGTTAAACTACTACTGACTTGCTGGAATTAATAAACTTGGATTTGGATTCTGTTTGTCCACATTGTCTACCAGTGAAACCAAAGACATGATTTGTTGTAGACCTTTTTGTCTTCTTTTTTTATCTTTCTTGCTTTTCTATTGTTTCTTCTTGATCTTGTTTTTATATGCATGTAAGCATGGTTTCTAGCTTTTGTTATTGTTGATTTGTTCTGTTCTTGTTTTTACTTCTTCCTTCTCTCCCCCTTGTCTTCACAAGTTTCACAAAGTTTGCATAATCTTTTCCTCCAGGCTTGCTTATAATGTCTTCCTCTTCTATTTCTCCTTTTTCCTCCTAATCCCTTTTAAATTTTCTCCCCTGATGGTACAATAGCCACAGTGAGGATATTTACTGTAAACAATATTCTAGTGTGCTTTAGATTTTGGTCTATATAACCATAAGTCTATTTCACACAGTTGAAGTTTTCAAATTAATTTTTACCACAAATTAATTTTTGCTATTTTCTAGACTGTTTGATGTTATTGTTATTGTTGAATGTACCTCTTTAGCCAAGGTGACATAACTGTTATATTCAGTTGTTCTTCTTGGTATGCCAAGACTAAAATTGCCTAATGGACATAAAAAAAAGAATACTAGGTCAGTGCTAAGGAACAAGAGCTTAAACCATATAGGCAGCAACTTCTCATCCACAATCAATTGAAGAGGCAGGATTTTTCAACAGACCCAAAAACCAGCTGTATCTAGAAGATATCTATCAGTAACAGCAGATAACTTCTCATGCAGTAAAAAGAATTTGACATACAGATAAATGATGCATTTTAAAAAAATCTAGAGTCAGGCATACAGCTCAGCAGCACAGTGCCTACCTAGCAAGCATAAGGTCATGAGTTCAATTCCTGGAAACAAATAAATAAACAGTCTACACAAAATCATATAATAGTCAAGATGCCAGAAATTCAACATAAGAACAGAATATTAAAAGCTGTTAGAGTGAAGAAATAAATCACCTATGAAGGAAAGCCCATCAGAATCACAGAAGACTTAGCACAAACTCTCAAGTCAAGAAGAGCCAAAGAAGCATTGCAGTCCCCAAAAGAAAATAAATCTCCAACCCAGAGAGTTTTGAGAGGTACATCAATTCAAAAGTATCTTTTGAAATTGATAGAGAAATAAAATACTTCCATGACAAAAAAAAAAGCACCTGAGGAATTGGATGGCCAAATCACTTCTTCAAAATGCTATGAAGGACATTATAAAAAGAGACAACAGTTCCATGAACCCCAACAGAATGAATCTACCTGGCAAGGCAACCAATTAAACAGGGGTGAAAGGGAAACAACATAGGAAAATAACATGACAAGGAGAAGTCAATGCATATCAGTGATAGCCATTAATATAAATGGTCCTAATACACCAATCAAAAGAAACAGACTAGCGGAATGGATCAAGAAGGAACATCCAACAATATGTGGCATACACGAAAACACATTTAAGTTGAAAAGAAATCTATAGACTGAGAGTCAAAGGATGGAAATCAATACTGCACACAATAGGAACTGAGAAAAAAGAGGAAGGAGAAAAGGAGATAAGAGAGAAGGAAAAAGAGAATAGAAGGAAATAAGTGGAAAAATGTTTTGTCAATAAATAGAAGAAGAGGGGTTGAATGGAGAGGAAGGTAATGGAAAAAAGAAGAAGCAAGATATGTCATGTACAGGTATAAATTCTCTATGATGAATGTGATCTTTAGATATATCTAAAATATTCCAATAAAGAAAAGAAAAGAATAAATCTGTACTTTACCTCACTGGTGAAAATAACTGATTTGAAGCAAGAACATCTTCTACAGAAGTGGAAAGCATAACAAAAGTGTCAATATGAATGCTGCTCTCTGTTAAGGGGGACCAGCAAGATTAGAGTTAGAATGTATGTGAAAAACATGAACATATAGTAGAAAATTTCACCACTATTATGAGTGTTTTCAATAACCTGTAGGCTCCCTACAACACAAGTAGAGTGAAAAGTAATATTAAGAGGACAATCAGAAAAATGTTGTAAAGCAGCAATAGCAGAGACAAGTTTTGTCGCTTGTGGGGAGAAATGTGTTTTGTCATTTGTGGGGAGAAATGTGAGAAATGACAGTAAGAAATTGTTTCTAAGAATTATGCTTTTTTTTGTATACAAAAATACCTTTGCCAGATTTTCCTGAACCATCTAAGAAGATTTTAAGCACATATGGTATTAGGGTGGATAGGATAATAGAAGAAAATAAAAAAGGTAAGAATTGTAAGCCATTAAGCTTTTTATTTTAAGGAGAAGAAAATTTTAAGGATCTAAGAAAAATTTTATTTAAAAAGAAAAAAAGCAAAACAGAAAAAGAGGTGGAAACAATATAGAATTTCAGAAAAAAAAGTAAGAAATCACTAGTTGATAAATTACATATTGTCTTCTTAGACATAGTTGTTCAAATTACAAAATTAAAGCATACAAAATGGACATTCAAACAGTGAGGCTGCAAACAGTTCTGTTCAATGATCCAATAAAAACTTAGCAACATGCTTATCAATCCTACACACTTAAACATAAATGCAGTTATAACCTTTAGAGCACTTTTTTTTCCTCCTTTTAGTTTTTCAGTCCATTATCTGTTTAGTTATATCCTGTTTCAGGTTGCTCATTACCTTAGTGACTTGTTTTTTTGTTGTTGTTTACTTTTTAATCACCTCATATTATTCTGTTGTTTTGTTTTTTAGTTTCTCCTCATCCATGCCCCATGGATCAGCTTTGGTGGAGTTGGGAGTTTTTTGGAGGTATTTTGTTACTTTGTTATCTACTTTTTTTTTTGAAGGTAGCAAAATACAGCAGAACAAGACAGAACAAACCCATGCAAGGCAGTGCAGTGAAATTGGCACAGAACCTCACAGCAGGTCACCAAGACAACAGCAATAGGCACAATAGTACATCCCGTTCTGTTCATATTAGCTGTTCTTTCAATCTACAGCAAAATGGAAGGAAATATTGAACTTATAAAAACAAAATATTGAACAGAGCAGTACCATTAATCAGAACTGAGCAAAAACAGTGATTAAAATATTTGCTTTCAAAGAGATGGGGGTAGAAGGAAATTCCCCTTACTTGCCACACTGCATACATTCATCCTCCCAAGACATACTCAGACCTCCGGCTCACAGTTGCTAATGGGGAGTGGGGTGGGGGTGGATTGATGTCTGATTCTTAGCCTGCACACCGGCAGGCCTCCAGTTACTTACCAGGGCAGTGAGGTGGCTGCCTGTTCTCCCAGTGCCCCAAGTTCCAACATGATGCAGAGTTCAGGAAAGGCCGATAGTTCTCTCCCAGGCACAGCAGTGGCTTGTGAGGCCCCCAGCCGCTTACCAGGGCAGTGAGCTGGCTGCCTGTTCTCCCAGCACCCCAAGTTCCAACATGATGCAGAGCACAAGAAATGCCGATAGTTCTCCTCTACTTGTTTTTATATTGCCAAAAGGTAGCATAGAAATCTAATTTAGTGAGACTTGGGTTGATGATTTGTGAATCAGCTCCTATAAACATTTGATATTTATGTCTGTTTTGTTCTAAGAGAAGAATTCTTTGTTAAAACTTTGTATAAAGTTTTTCTAAGGATGATGAGTTTGAAAAATCCATTTCAAAATTTTCAAAAATGGAAGGAATTGGCCTAAAAGTGTGATAGAATTGTGAAGTGTGTTGAGAATAAGTAGAGAAACAGTCTATTTGAGTAAGGTATCTAGTGTGAATCCAAGTCACAATTTGTGCTAACTCTTCTTTAACCTGTGGTGATAGGGTATGTAGAGAAGAGAGATCAGGGTCCTCTTGGAAAGAGTCAAATAAACTTTGTGAACTGTAAGTGGGAATTCTCATGGAAGGACAAAGCCAATTAAGGTGTCCTAGGAGCTTTTGTAAAGAATTTAAAGTAAGTTTAGAAGGAATGTTAGGAAAAATCATCAAATTTAAAAAGTTCTTTGAGTAATAACACATCCAAAACATTTCCAAGGGGCAACTATTTGAAACTTTTCAGGTGTTATCTATAAGCTTGCATCCCAAATATAAGAAACCAAATGAGTAAAAAGCTGAGAAAGAACAGGTGAGTCTGGGTGTGCAAGCAAAATATCATCCACATAATGTTAAATAAGAATGTCAGGGAAGGCTGAGGAGAGGGTTTCAGAGCATGAGCTATGCAATTATGACATACATTCAGGTGGTTTACCATGCCCTGAGGAAGGACTTTCTACTGATAGCTTAGGGGGAGACACTTGAATTAAGGAGAAAAAAAGCAAATTTTTCTTTGTGTTCCTTATGGAGTGGGATAGTAAAAAAATAAATAAATAAAGCTTTAGGGTCTACATCTATAAGATGATAAGTCTGAGGGATAAATTTAGGTTTAGGGATATGAGGTTGTAAGGCTCCCATAAGGAGTATGTGGGCATTCACTTGATGGAGGTCATGTCAGAGTCTCCATTTCTCTGATTTTTTTTTTGAAGGGGGATTTTTTTTTTGTCCTGAGTATTGAATTCATAACATCATGCTTGTCATACAGTCTCTTGTGCTGCTGAGCTAAATCTTTAGTCTATCTGATTTTTTTTTTTGGTATACAAAAAGTTCATTTTAAGGGTTATAAGTGGACTTGCTATTATTAGTTATGTAGCTTTGTTTATTAATTTATGACTTTGTATAAGTTTCCCCCCTTTTAGAGAACACTGCTCTAACCAATCTAGTACCCCAGGAATTCACTGAAGCTTGAAAGGCAGGAGTGTGGCAGTGGCCCCTTAAGGTAAATTTCATTTGGAGGTTCTGATGTATACATCCAATTGAGAAAGTAGATCCTTTCTCCAAAGTGTTACTGGCAAATCAAGAATAGAAGTACATGCTTTAAAAAAATAATAAAAGTACATATAATACCAGTTTGCCCCTCCAGAATCATGGAAGTTAAAAAAAAAACTTGCTTTGATGTGCCTTTTAAAATCTCCAAGCCCTGAAACAATCATGAAAGAAAAAACTATTGAAGATTTTGGCTAGTCTTCTCTCTAAGATAGTCATATTAGTTGTAGAATCTATAAGGTCATTGACAGTTTTTTGATTTACCAACATAATGAATAGAGGATGACCTGAAGACAATTTAGCAATCCAAAAGACCTCTCTACTAACAAGTCTTATTTTCTTGTTTGCTGTTATGAAATCCAGGAGAAAAAAAAAAGGAAAAGAACAAGGTAAGCAACATGAATTCCAAACTTGTTATTATTATTTTGATTTGTCCTATATAGCCTGAATCACATAAACCAGGGATAATTTGGATTTTCTTATCATAATAACTAGAATTGCCCATAATTAGACCTGTATATCCAGATTATGGAGACCTCCAAATGATGAGTATGACTTTAATTGTGCTAGTTTTATCTAATGTTATGTCATCCATTAGGGTCACATCAAGTCCAGCACTACCTGTGGCAGCTGCCTTTAGTCCTGTGACCCATGTATGAAGGAAGTATTGTAGTCAGCTCCCATGATGGAGCAGGAACATTCCATGACTGGCTCACTACTTCTACTGGAGTGCAGGGAAATAGACTTTCTCTCCCTTTTTTTGAGATGGGATTTCCATCAATATCATATTTAGAGTGGCATCTGTTAGTCTAGTTATATTTTTTCTACACAGTGGATATTTTCATTTTGGTTTTCTTTGTCTAGTTTGATTATTATTTCTAGAATTTTTTGAAGGTGATTTTCTTTGCCATAGTTATAACATTTGTGGATCTGCAAAGGTGTTGCAAGAACTTGGACTTTATAGGATTCTGTCCAAAGGTTTTGGCAAGTCTTAATCACTTCCACAATATTTATTTATTATTTTTACTTTAGGAAGAGCCAATCTGCACTGGCATTTTCATAGCCTAACTGGAAAGCAAGCGCATTTGCAGGTTGAGGGTTATCAGATTGTTTTGCTTCCGTGTCCATCTTTTGGTTTCCTCTGGCTTCTAATGTCCCAGGCTTCTGGCACCCCCTACAGTGTATAATAGCCACTTTTCTCAGAGTCCACATAATATCAAGAAGTTATCAAATCTCTTACTTAAACTTTATTTCTTTTCCCCTAGCCATTTTAGGACCCCTCTTTTTCATATTGGCATCAGAATAGATGTTAAAGTATTTGTCATTTTTCAAGAAAAAGGACCCTTATCAAGGCTGTTTGCTCTGGCGTCTCAGCTGAGGTTTTGGTAAACTGAGAATAGGGCCCCTACTAAAGTTAAGTACCATTGGATATCCTGCTCATTGTTATCCTTTCAGCACAACCATCCAGCCACAAAGGGAGTCTTCTGGTTCAACTGGGAGCAAAGTGGCTGGGTTAAGAGAATTTATTGTCTCTAGAGTTATGTGGGGATTTTCACATAGGAGCCCCTGATAACAACACATCCTCGAATTTGACAATCAAAAGTGTCCTCTCTGGTACACTAAAGTTTTAACTGAATGCAGTACCCAAATGGCCTGTTGTCTCAGAGTCAATTTATTAACTTTCTGCATCAGCAAGGAAATGGAAATAAGTGCCCTAGAGTGTGGAGACCATCCTAGGGCTACTGAGTCTGTTTTGACAAGTATACCTACCAGAGGAAGAAGTCAGGGTCCCATAACTAGATTAAGACTCCTATGGCCATTTTTTATTTATAATCGTATAGAAAGGAAGAACTGGTTATATCTGAAAGTCCTAAGGCTGGGGCCTGCATCAAGACCTCTTTGATTTGTTTAAATGTTTTCTTCTGTTGAGCTTTCTAGAGGAGTTCCTTTCTACTCCTCTTGGTGGTTTAGCTGAATACAGTCTCCCCACCAACACATCCTTTTTGTTTGTTGTTGTTGTTGTTTGGGGCTGTGTCAAGCTAGTCTGTTTTTTTTGCCTCCTCTGCTTGTAGCTGTAGTCTCAGTGTCTCATTGGCCTTTAGTTTTGGCACTATGGCCCCCATTCAGCTTTCTTATGAGTACATTTAGCTTTTGAGTTTTCCTGCTACCCTCATCAGCCTTTTTTTTGTCTTGCAGCTGGGCAATGGTTGCATGTTTTTCCTGCAGTGTATGATTTATTTGTGTAGTCTCTGCAAAGGAGAAGTGTTTGCTTTGTAGCTTTGCCTCTGTGTCAAATTGAATTTTCTCTAGGTACTTGGTGTGTTTGGTCTGTCTCTGTCTTCCATGGTCACTTCTTTGCCTCCTTGGCCTGCAGTTACAGTTTGACAATTTTTGCCTCTGCTTGGTGCTTGTGTTGGCTCTCCTCTGGCATTTGTCGCTATCAACAGTTAGCCTCCTCTTGTGCTTGTCACTTTTTGGGTTCTGTTTCCTCCATTCATGTACATGGAGCTTGCCTTAGCCCTACCATGCTGGTACCCGGCTGTCTCCAGCTGTATATAATCTGTTATGTTTTGTCATCTCTATCTGTTAGGTCTTGGCTTGGATCTCTGCCTCTGAATTCTGTCACAGACATAACTCTTTCCAGATGCTGTGTCTTTATATGTCTACTGTTCTTTTCATTGTATCATCTCCTCTTGTATGTTCCATTGCAGTTTTTGTGCTTCCAGATTCACTCATACTTTGGCCTGAGTATGTGTCTCTGTCAACTGTTTTAGTTGCTCTGTGTCTTTCACCTGCTGATAAGACTATGTTGTGCTACACTCAGTATGTTCTTAAGTTTTCTTGGCTTCCTCGGTTCGCTCGCCAAATTGCCTCTGTCTCATGATGCAGCCACTCCAGTAAGTTCATATGTTTTCTTCCACTGTCTGTTGTTACCTCTGGGCAGCCTCTTGGGCCAGCTGTAGCTGTTGAACTAACTCTTGTTTTGTTCACTCTTGCAAGCATCAAATCTCTTCTTGCCTTTGTCTTGAGTCACTCAACTTCCTCAAGCACAGTCTCGCACTGCCTTGTATCTTCTCCCCAAGTTGTCAGGCTGTTTATTTATGTTCTTCAGCCTCATCGTGCCACTGTTTTTCTTTTTCTTTTTTCTGCTGCCAATTGTCACTGCTGAGCAGCCTCCAGCTTCTTGCTAAGCGATGTGTTCTCAGTATTACAGCAGATTGGCATCTGCTCCAGTTTTAGCTCTGTCTTCCCATCAGTAGCTTTGTCAAAGCTCATCTTCAGTGCAAGGATCTTTTATATTTATTGCTGTTGCCTTAGTGAGGTCTCCATCAACCCCTCTTATTGTTTGAGCTTACTCTTTGATGTTTTGTGCAGCAAGGCAAGACAGTCCTCAACTTCAGCTTTGTGTTGCGTCATCTTTCCTTTATCTCTGTGGCCAAAACGTAATTTGTGCCTGTAGTTTTTGAGTAGATCCCTTATTAGCAGGGAAACCAAACAGTTTGGAAGATACAAGAACTTACATTGGACCTCTTTTTTTTTTCTATGATATACATCTCAGACTGGAAAAACAACCTCTTTTTATGATTCCAGTGCTTCTAAAAGTAGTCACATGATTTTTGCATAATGGCCCAATGGGCTACGTCATTACCAGGTGTTCAGTTTTACCATTTACCAAAAGGTCCATCAATTGGCCCCCTACTGTCACTGGGATCATGGGCTCCTTGGTGCTCAAGGGGATGACTCTCAGTCTGTCCTAGTCCTGGTAAGCATTAGTTCCTGTCAGTCCAATGAGACCAGCATCTGTTTTTCTCCCAGTTGTGGTTGATACTTTTTTGTAGGCAGCCTCCTAGTTTTGAAATTTTATAATCTCTGCTATTTTCAGGCATTTATTTTACCAGTGTCCATATTTTTTTACATTTCACACTTCAATCTCAATGTAGCTTTAGTCAGTTGGCACATCCTAGCCCAATTTGGCCCTTGTACCACTTGGGTTCATGCCCTCAGCTCTTGTTGACCTCAGTCTTTTCCCTATAAGAGCTGCTTCTGACAGATCCACTTCTTTTGAGCCTCCTGTCAGTCTCTCATTTACATACAACTTTGGTAGCTACCTCTAAAAGCTGGAATGCACGCATGTCAGCAAAACCCTCTAGCTTCCATACCTTTTGTGTGATGTCTCCCTAAGCTTGTCCTACAAAGGCTGCATTTACCATGTGCTGGGATACTGTCAGAATACTTCAAAGTCTCTTATTAAAACTGACTCGAACTTTCATTCGTTCACTGGAGTATTTCTGAAATCTCTCTCATATTTATTCCTTTTTTTTTCTCCCTCATTTACTGTAACCTTCTATAACAAATTTGGCTTCTGCCACTTGGATTTTAAAGTGTCCTTCTCTCTCTCTCTCTTTTTTCTCTCATATTGTTACTATATAAATTTGACTGCAAACAGATCTCTGAGTAACCTTCAATCAATGTTCCTATCTTACACCACAGTTAGCAGATAAAAGAGCAAATTAACCCTGTAATTGCAATTCAAGAATTTGAAACATGCAAGAAATGTTTTATATTTTAAATTAAACTGTAAGAGAAATTTTCTCTTATTAACAGTGTATGGTCTACACTGCTCTATGTTGCTCATCTCCTCCCAATATTTTGGGAATTGAGCCATTATAGTTAAAGCTGCCTAGACTAAATTCAGACAAGGATTAAGCTGACTAGAAAACCTGGGTTGCAAGGTAGAAACAGCCCCCTCCCATGTTTAAGGAATTTATGGAGTGTACCTTCCCTGGGCATCTGCTGCCCATATTAGGAAGCACCCTCCGCCGCCCAACTCTAAACCACCCTATAGTCGCCCCCTCCAGTGAATGTAGAAAGCCATTTAAACTAACCAATGCCATCTGCTTCTGTGACCACGCTTGCAAAGACCCCTCCTCCCTTTGTTCGATAGTTTAAAAGCCATGCTCCGTCACACCTCGTGGCTCTCTGCTCCTGCGTGTTCATTGAGCCCCACACATGCTTGGACAATAAAACCCCTTGCCTATTGCATGAGATGGCGTCTGTTGACTTCTTTCTACACGAGACGGGCATCTCGACCCTCACAAAACAAAAAAGAGCTCAACTCAAATTGGAATTCAATTTTCCAAATCAAACTGAAAACCAAAAGTACACTTATCAATTAGCTAAAAATCTGTGATTTGACTCTTCCTATAAAGCCTCCTTAGGCCCAACAGAACTTTGGCCATTCAGCCTCAAGCCAGAGCTGCTCTTGCTTTCAGACACCTGCTGGCAGCACCAGGCTGGGGATGCTGAGCAAGAGCTGGCCGTGGGGCTCCAGATGCTGGGAGGAGACCTTGAGTACCGTCTTATTCCATGCTTGCTTTAAATGAAAAGATGGCTCCTGCTTCCTCTCTCCAATCTCAGCAGGTAAAGCTGGGCCTTATGCCTCCAGCCCAGCCCAGTCACCAGACCAGCCGGCTGCTCAGGCATTCTGTAAGTCTCAGTTCCCATCCAGACTGGTTACCATCATCACTGTTTCACAGAGTTATCCTTTTTAGTTTCTTTATCAGCCTGCCTGCTGCATCCCACCTGTATATCTTGGCACACTCAAACTAAGCAGCTTTTTAAATGTCTTTGTCCATTACAGTGCAAAGCATTCTCTCAATTACTTTTGTTTTCAGACCAATTAGATTGCCTCCCTTCCCCACTCCCCAGCAGAGCCTATGTAACCTCAGACTCACATACTTCACTTTGCTGACTCACACACAATTATATATTCTCCTCACGCCCTTTGGACTCACACACTTTATTCTGTTCACACACACACGCAAACACACACACATTCATGCAACTCCCCTTTCCCAATTGTTTTCATCCCGTACTGGATTCTCTAGCCCCTCCCATTGCAGGACTGCAGGATACTCCTACAATTCCGACACTCCATGCAAGCCTCCCTTGCCACTGACCAATCCCACATTCCCTAATTGGGATATAAATTTTATCTGATTTAGTCTGGATCAGGCTGACCATCAGCTTCTCTTGTGGTGGGTCACTCCCATGTCTCTAGCACCCTTATGAGCCAGTTCTCACTGCAGACCACTCCTGCAGTCTGATTTTGGTCCAGGTCAGATTATTCAGTTCTCCAATTGCAGCCATTCCTGTATTTTCCACTTGGGGTATAGGTTTCATCTGACCCAATCCACATCAGATTACTAGGTACATCCCAGGAAGTCATCAAGCTCTTCTTCCATTCTAATAGGATATGATTTCCCCTTGGGGACCCTAAATCCCGACTGCTGTCCTGTAGCATGCTGTTGTCCCAGCATCATCTTGAATCCCCTCAGGTTCCATTTGAGCTGATAGGAGAAAGGTCTCTGGGTTTTGGGAAGGCTGATTTCCTCTCCAAGTTAATGTTTCACCCAGTGGTGCCAAAAGTCTCAGGACTCCTGCAGCTTAGGCCCTCTTGGGCTTACAGGCAAAAGAGACAGCAAATCTGTTATCTCTACTCCCAGCATGGTTGCCAGAAATTTGCAGGATTTAAGAGACAGGAGAGACCAAATGGGAAGCAGGAGGATTTTAGTTTTGGATGTACATCAGCTCAGTTAATAAATTCAAAATGGCTAAGCAAAGGACAAAGGGCATGTTCTATCTTTTATACTTTTGGTCAAGGGGGTTGGTCTTTGATGTGGACCTTGTGGGTGGGCAGTAGGAGAACAAAGGCAGTTTGCTAAGCTGTGATAGTTTATATGTTGGCAGCCCTGCTCAGGCATAACAAGATGCTATAGTAGCACCAGGTTATAAAATTTCACTTTCAGGGACAAAAGTTACTGTTTCATTGGGACAGGGATGAAAAAGCATGGCACCTTGGTTCACGAATTTAATTCTTTCCATGATTCTGGTCATACGCCAAATTGGTTGTGAACTGAATCAAATTTCCCCATAAGGTCAACATTGAACCTAACAAATTGAATTTGACTAGGTTCATGACAATTCAGTTTGTGACCAGAATCATGGAAAGAATTAAATTCATGAACCCAGGTGCCACTGTATCAGTCAGTTGTCTGGTTTGTTCACACTCTTTACTCTGCTGTAAGGTGGCTGGTAATATACTGACTCCATAAGGTGCTCCCAACAGTCATGTAAGTTCACATGCAAGGTTCTTTTGCTTTCACCTGACCAAAGCAATGATGGCCATTTATTTTGGTAAAAAGGAAAGAGGATCTATTCAAAGCTAGCACAGAGGAGATGGAAAAGTCCATTTGCCTCATCACCCCCTCAACATGTAGAGGTGTCTCTGGGGTCTTTCGTAGCAAGGAACAATGAGGGGAAGGAAACATTAAAATAATAGACCTGTCTGGTTTTGTTTCATCCCTTCCTGGACTGGAACCTCTCCCTCTCTGCCAAGGAAATTAAACTGAATTTTGAACTCCCAGTGCCAGCATCTGCATATTCTGTCTATTTATCCAGGCTGAGGTGGGCTGGGATGAGCTATTTATGCCCTCAGCCTAAGGCAGTTTGGAGAAACCACCTGACTCTAAAAGAAAAAAAAAATTGTTGCTATTGTTCTTGTTGTTTTGTGAAAGGGTCTAACTATATAGTTCAGGCTGGCCTTGAACTCACAATGTAGCCCAGGATGGTTTTGAACTTGCAGCAATCTTCCTGCCTCAGCCTCACAAGTACTTGAATGACAGGTGCACACAACCATACTGGTTTGAAGGTCCATTTTGCAACAGAAATTAGAAAAATGCAAGTTTCAACTTTACTGTTTTTAGGACACCATCTTCTAACTAAGCCTAGTGTTTTCATGTTATACAAAGATTGAAACTTCAGTCTACACACAGATTAGAACTAACATATCAAACTTCTTCATTGCCAAAGAAGGCGGCACACATTTCTTTTAATGAGAGAGAGAGAGAGGCATTTGGGTCCCTAGTTTCAGATGGCTTCCCTATACATTGTGTACTATTTGATGGCACCTATAAAGAGATACGTATTTTAAAATTGACTAGCGATTCTTGCTGGTGAGAGGCTGTTCTTCCCACTGAGCCAATTCTTAGACACAGCAAAAGGCTCCGCCAGGAGCATATTTCTCATAGAGAAACTGATCAGCTCTGGGCCATATCTCCTCTACCTGGCTTGTACATCCCAGGAAGCAACATTCTTTTGCCTTCATCATTTCAAGGACAGATGCCAGGCAAGCAGAGAACACTCTTACAGTTTGAACACATGAGACTTATTCAAATGAGTAATTCTCCACAGTTGAGGAAGAAGGAGAGGCAGATGGAGAGAGAGGTGAGAGGAGCAATAGCCAGATCGTAAGTACTGTATTTTCCGCCTAACAAATTTGAACTTTATCCCAAAGACTACAGAGAACTACTCACCAATGAATGATATGAAGAGCAAGGAAAAAATGAAAATATGGTTTTACTACGTTTATTTTGGTATTAGTAATCTCTCTTGTTCTTTTGTCTAGCAGTAATGAGGCCAAAGTAGGTCAATTAGGAATGAGATTGAATAATGGTGGTTTTAAAATATGTCCATAGATTTTTCAGCATTTTTTCATCTAGAGGTAGTCTATGCCCTCTCCTTAAAACCTGTGAAGAGCTGTGTTACTGCCTTGAGGAATAAAATGAGGCAGAAGTATCACTAAGGAACAGTATTAGTCTCCTTTTCATTTCTATAATTACCTGTGGTAATCAACGTCTCAGCGTTGGCTGCCCCACTGTTTTTGGGTTACAGCACAGCAGGACATCGCGGCAGCAATCACAGGATGAAGCATGCCTCTTACCAGGGAGCAATGAACAACAGAGGTGAGGATCTCACCATTCTCTTCCCAGGCAAGCCACCAATAACCTAAAACCTCTCACCAGACTTCCTCTTATAAAGGTTCCCCTTCCTCTAAATGATGCCCCTGGCTGGGCATTAAGCCTTTTAACACAGGCTTTTGGGAGACAGTCAAAATCCAAACTGTATCAGAATTTTTTTTTTTTTTTAGGTTTTCAAAACAAGATGATAAAAATTTAACAGTGGTTGCATTTAACCTTTCCTCTGCATACACTGATTACCTCAGGTAATCATAGAAATGAAAACGTGACTAATACTATTCCTTAGTGGTACTTCTGCCTCATTTTATTCAAGGCAGTAACAAAGTTCTTCACAGGTTTTAAGAAGAGGGCATAGACTCTACCTCTAGATGCAGTTATACTGCATATTGTTACCTTCAAAATAGTTGCTCAGGTTAACAGACATAGGAATAAAACAAAACAGTAAAATGGAACAAAACATTGTATCTCAAAAACAAGCAGGAGGAAATCCCGCACAGTTGCCACAATGTACACTGTCATCCACCAAGCAGATGCCAAAACCGCCAGCCCCAGGCCAGCAAAGTCAACCAAACAATATAAGCATCAAGCCACTCCTTCCACCTCAGCTGCTAACATTTCACCCTGAGTCCTCTGAACTGGTCAGCTGTTTACTGCAGGATGAGTTGGGGGATGCTCTTCGTTTCCCAGTTCATGCAAGGGGTGATTCATGGAGACATGCATGGTTCTGCTTCTTGCTGAGTCTCTTCCCCATCCCCATGGTGGAGCCTGGTTCATGGGAAGTGTTGTATCCCAAAAGGCTGCACCCCAAAATAAAATGAAAATTGTAAAAAAGCAAAAAGAATAAAAAGGCCAAGAGGTCTTGGAGGAAAAAGAAGAGAGTGCTTATTTATTTATTTAGGCTGGTATCCAGCGACACAGAGTGAGGGTGGAATTTACACTGCTGTGCAACTGGGCTAAGATTTGGGGGTGGTTTACAAAGGGAAAAAAACTGCAAAGACGTGGGGGGCCCACACCTGTGCATTCCTGAGGAAATGGGACATCCTGTTTTCTCCTTTTTGTAAAGGTCAAAAGGCGTGGTGCATACAGAAGAGAATGGCCGTGCTAAGAGTTAGATTATAACAGGAAGGAATGCTTCTCTACAGCAGGATTTTAAAAGACTAGTTTACAAAGGATCATAACTTTCTCTTTAGAAATGTGCTCAGAGAGACTCTAGCTGTTATGAAAGAAAAATGGTTGTTGCGTTGCCACTACACAGAGACCTGTGGTGATAACAGAAGGAAAGACGTGGCCAGGGAGCCTCACTATGTCCCCAGCCCCATTAGGAGAATCCCCAGTGAAGCTTCCAGAGATCTTATCTTCAGTCTCTGACTAAAGCCAAAAGAGACCTCAAGAGAATTGTGTGGCCGAACCCTATAACCTCAGATGTGCCATCCAAATGATACTGTTTTAAGCTACTATTTTGATGTGGTTTGCTCCACAGCAGGAGAGAACCGAAACTACAAGCCAAATTAAAGGCTAACAGGCAGAGGCAGTTGGGATAGAACAAAGTGGGTACTTTCAAATTATTAAGAATTGGAAAGTCCATCCCTTCCTACTCCTAGTGGCAATAAATAGTCTTGGTCTTACAGTCAACCAGTCTAGTCTCATTCTGATAGTATTTGGCACTTATTTTATAGATGACACTTTATTTAAAAATTAAAATTATAGCTGGGCATGATGGCACACACCTGTAACCCCAGAGAACCCCCTGTAACCCTGTAACCTCAGAGGCTGATGCAGGAAGGTCGCTTTGAGTTAGAGCCCAGTCTGGACTGCAAGTTGAAAACCAAAATGACCCATTTAGTGAGACCTTGTTCCCAGAGAATCCAGTGATAACAAAAATAGGGTTTCACCTTGGGGAAAGGACAAACCTCTTAATCTACCCTCTTTCTCCACTGTCCCCATCAGCATACAAATTCTCATTAGCCTAAAATCACAGCTGCCCTCTAAATCATCTGAAGTGATCCTCATCAGCATAAGACTGTCTCAGCATAAGACTGCAGCCACTCTCTGAGTCCTATGATAATCCCTTAACTCAATAAATGGAGGCTGGCCCAGAGAGTCTTTGTTTCTGGCCATCCTGAGGCACTGACCTCCCAGGCCTCTGTGTGTATTTTCAAAGTCTGCCTCTCCTAGTTTCCTTCATCTCCCTGAGGAGAAAGATCAGAGGAACTGATAAGCCCCCTATAGACAATCCAAAATTAAAGGGGAAAAGGTTTATTTAGCTCACAGTTTGTAAAGATTCCAATCCAAGGTCACGAGTTCAATCCCCGGTTCCACAAAAAAAAAAAAAAAAAAAAAAAAAAAGATTCCAATCCATAATTAGTTGGCTCCAAAGCAGGGTGGCAACAATTTAGAGTGGTGGAAAACAGCAAAAGCAACAGATAAAAAGAGAGAAGCCGGGGCAATCCGCTTGGGACTCCCTTCTGACTCTTCAGACAGAAGCTTTCTTTCTCTCAATAAATATATTCTACACTTCAAAAAAAAAAAAGAGAGAGAGAAGCCTCTTTCTGGTTCTTATTTTGTATGCAAGGCTACCCACCCCAGGGTGGCTGTAGCACTCATACCCTTAATCCCAGAATTGAACCATGAATCAATTACAAACTCTAGATTCAGCTTCCTCTGAAAAGCCTGTCCTCCAAGACTGCATGAGGCAAATCATAACAACCACCATGCCCAGTTTTGTTTTTTACTTTGAGACAGAATTTTGCTAAGTCAAAAAATTTCCCAGGCTGGACAGGAACTTGTGGTCTTCTTGACTCAGCTTCCGAGAGTGTTAGGATTGTAGGTGTGTTCCATTGTTACAGGCAGCTGAGCTAGTTAGAAATATTATAGGCAGTTAGATAGCGTAGACCCTCGAAGAAGCTGGCACCGACAACCAGAATGTCTGGTGACCCTGGAGGAGACGCACACTTCTTGCTGTAGGGCAGATCTCAGAACAGAAGTCAAAACAAATGCCACCACACCCTAAAGTATAAACCTTAGGGATTAAGTTTGGATCACTTTGAGAAGCCAGGAGTCACCATCCTAACCCCTTATAGGAAGAGTCACTGATCCATAAAGAATGTTCATTTGCTAGGTGACTTGTTTCCCCATTTGTCCCTAATTTAGTCAATTTTACCTGAACAATTTATTGGTTGACCATAGTTCTGTCCCACCTCATGCCTGTCTACCTTGTGAGTTCCCAGTTTTCCTCACTTTAGACCCACCTCACCTCATGGTTTTACTCTATAAAAATCCCTAGACAAGACAGAGTCCCTGGCAACCCAGGCAACTCAGAGCCCTCTTCTGTCTGGCTCTCAGACAGAAGCTTTCTTTCTCTCAATAAATATTTCTGCTCTTAACCTCTGTTGTTCCTAAAATTTATTGCAATTTTAGAGAATAAGAACTTGTACTGGACATATAGCAGGTCGGGAATTTCATTCCCCTATATCACCATCACACTTAGTTTAGATTTTGAATCCTAATGTAAAGTATTAGCATTTAGAAAAGCCTAATTGTAGGAAAAAAAGACAAACTTTCATCTCTAAATTATTAGAAATTCATGTCCAAATTATTATTAGTAGTATTAGTATTGTGGTGGTGATAGTGGTACTGGAGCTTGAAGTCATGACCTTCACACTAGCTTAATCCTTCAGTCCTTTTTAAATTTTTGAAACAGTCCTGCTAAATTGCAAAATTGCCTGTGTTAAACCTAAACTTGTGATCTTCTGGCCTCAGGCTTTTAGAGTCTTCAGATTATAGATATAGGCTACCAAATCTAGTTCAAATTATTTTTTACATACTGTACACATTGCCCATGTGCTAAAATATTTTTATTGATTTTTGTTTTATTTATTTATTTTAAAAATTTTAAATAAAGAATGCAATTTAATGGACAGAATTTAATGGACAGAGGGGATAGGAGCGTCAGCCAGCAGCAACACTAAGGTATATTTAGAATAAATGTTAAAAATCAGCATTTTAAATAGCTACAGTTGTTTCCATCACAATTATACTTCTTTACTGGTTCTAATATTCTCTTTTAAAAGATTTAGCTGTACTGTATTTCAATCTAAGTTAAAATGAGTAAATGGTAATGAAACCATTTTCAACTTGAAAATAAGGTATGAAAATTATAAAATATGCAATTTAATACATTAACTTATGCATTTTCATATATGGAAAGGATTGAAAGCCATGGGGATAAGAAAGTTAAGGGTTTATAATTTATTTTCTTATTTCAATAATGAAGCTTAGTTTGTTCTATTTTGTGGATTTATTTTTTAAAGCAGGCACTTGAGGACTTAATAACAAAGATAGGGGCTGGGGATTTAGCTCAGCAGTGTAAGTGCCTGCCTGGCAAGTGTGAGGTCATGAGTTTGATCCCTGGTACCAAAAAACAAAACAAAACAAAACAAAAATGAAAACAAAGATAGACAGGGGCTGTTATTGTCCAGTATTTCACATTTTTTTTAGTTTTAACTTTTATTAGTACATATTTGCATCATATAATAATTATATCCAAACTGGGCATGGTGGCACACGCCCTGTAATCCCTGCAGTCTGGAGGTGATAGCTGAGCTCAAGGTCATTTTGAACTGCATAATGAAACCTTGATTTGTTTGTTTGCTTTTTGAGACTGGGGTCTCAATATGCAGTGCAGGCCAGTCTTGAACTACCATGTAGCCCAGGTCTTCTGCCTCAACATCCCAAGTGCCAGGATTACAGGCTCTTGCAGCCATGCCCAGTTTGAAGTCCTGTTTCAGACACACACACACATACACACACACACACACAAAAGAAAGAAAAAAAGAAAGGAGAATTACATCCACTGTGGGCATTTGGGTGCATAAAAGAACACATGTTAATTCTTTTTATGGCCCCTAGTCTAGCATTTTTTAAAACTTAACCCCTATTTGCACAGGGCTAAGCAGCCCTAACCCTCTCTTTTTCCATTTCTGATGCTGTCCCTCTGCAGACCCCAGGAATCCCTGCCAACAGTACTATTCTGAAAGACCTTGTCCTTTGATTTAGAGTAGGGTAACAGGAGTGCTAAAAGACAGCCTCACTGTAGTGGACCCATTTGATGTCTTCCTTCTACTCAGCGCTTTCTGTAACCTGTACATCTATCCTCTGGGTGAATTTTTGCACCAGTTTAAAAAACAATTGTTTTGATAACCACAGTTAATCACCTAAAAATGCTTCATGTTTTGTCTCCAGAAGAGAGGGTCAACTTCTGCGTGAACAGGAAAAAGTGAATATTGTCCATCTTAGAACGTGCACGAAGTCCTTAGTAGCCGTCACTTATAAGAACCTTGGTTCCATTCCATGCCCTTCACCTTCAAACGCCTGAGTCACGCTGTTTATGTTGCCCTCCTAAGAACAACTGCAGCAAAACCCAGGCAAAACGAGGCTCAGCCATGGGAGGGAGGAGTGGGCGGAGGAAGCCAGCCTACCCCTTTACCCAGCGTGCAACACCACGGGCAAAGGTGAAAAGGTAAGTACGGGACAAATTCTGCTCGGCACCAAGGAATCCCGAGTCTTGGCCCTTATTTTTCCCCTTGGCCTCTAGATCTCCCCAGGCTGGAAAACGCCACATTTTCCTTGTGTATTTGTTTTGAGACCCAACCATGAAATGCAGACGAGAGGGAAGAAAACGTCTTTAGGACCTTGTTTACGGGTATAAAGCCACTGTTAATGTGACGATCATGGCAAAACAACGAGACAAATATTGTGCTGTTAGGCAGGGTACGATATGGGAGAATTATAAAGAAAAAGCAAAAACTGAAATAGAGTCCCTGCCCACCCCTTTCGGCGCAATCTAGCGCGCTGGGGGCGTGGCGTGGGCGGGACAACGTGACATCATAGCACCGACGCCCCGCCCCTGTGTTTTTGTGCTCAACCTCGCGGGGAAGCCGCGGGGAGTTTTTCACCTGGCCTTACCTACCTCTGGGCCCGAGGCTCTTACCGAACGCTTGGTCAGGTGCTGTTGCAACGGAAGCTGCCATTTCTGGAGCGATCCTGGGAGCCCTGAAATCGGCCTGAGGCAGCGAGAAGCGCGAGGCGCAGTCTTCAGCGAAGGAGGCAGGCCCCGCACGGGGATCTGGAAAGCAAGCCTGCGCCCCATCATGAAGTTCCAGTACAAGGAGGACCATCCCTTCGAGTACCGGAAAAAAGAAGGAGAGAAGATTCGAAAGAAGTACCCGGACAGGGTCCCGGTAAGCGTCCCGGGGACGGGAAAGAGGCGGCTGGAAGGGGTGCAGCGGCGTCGCGAGGTGTCGGGGGAAAGCCGGGCCCCGAGGCCCGAATCTTCACCGTGGCGGGCCGGGAACCGGGGCCTGCGAACCTTTCTGTCCCGCGCCTGGGGCCTGCCCACCCCAGCGGTGGCCGCGGCCCTGGAGCGCAGCCTGCGTGCCAGTGACTCAGCAGGACTCGCGCACGTGCGGCTGGACGCGCGCCCGCGGGCCCTCTGTGCGCGGGGTCTGCCCGGGCCGCAGATCGCCTTAGCAGCGCGGACAAATGGTTGGAACGGCCGGCGCTGCGCGTTGGTTCCCGTCGGTTTCTGCCCAAATGGTTCTCTTGCAATCGAATTCACTTTGGTCCTCAGATCATCTGGCGTGGGAGCAAAAGATCCAGAAGCCAGTGGATTCTTCCCTGGTTTCTTTTAGAATTAGGGGCTTGTGTGCGCGAGGAGGAGCCAGACAGGCCCGGATGCAAGATCATGTTCTGGGCCCAGCAGCCTGCCTGCTCTTCTTTGGCTCCAGAACCAGGTGGAGACAGACAGCCTTCCCTGGGTACTGGTTCTGATCTGACCATACCTGGGGCCTGGTGAGGCTGGACTAAAGCATTTTCTTGCCCGACGGGAACCCATTTTAAGTGCTTAAAACCAGAGCAGACAGTGAGAAAGGAGAGATACTAAGGTGTCTGTCAGCATCCGGGTGTTTTTCCCTCTCCTCCTCCCCCGCCCATTTGCCTGGTTTTTCTAGCCTGTGGGTTGCGCAGCCACATTGGAAGGCAGATTTTTAAGTGTGGTAGAGGGAACAGCAGCTGTTGGATTTCAGAGATGTAAGGGCTTGGGGGATGCTTAAAGGTTGTGTTTTTAATCTTCACGTAGAGACTATAGGATAAGTATGTGTTAATTTTTTAATAATAGTAATTACTGGTATTTTTTCTTGATCCAGGTGCTCTTTGGGATTCTTCTATCCTTTGCCTAACTTTCACTGTCTTGTAGCTACCAGAAGGAACTGAGCGTTAGTCCAACAGTAGAGATTGCTTTTTCTGTGATGTCTAGGATTGAGATATCCCAGGTATTACACACACAAGGGTTTAGTGAGAACTAACATTTTACCAGTATGAGATCCCTGGACTGTTGGTGACAGGTTTAAAAGTTTCTCTCAATTCTGGTGATACCAGTCCCCATCTTTAATAGTACTTAAAAATGACAGCTAATTCTATAGACATGTTACCATGTATCCTTGTAGTATTCTGATTCTTCGTGTTTATAGGTTCACATAGTCCTCACACCACTGTTATTCCCATTCTATGGACAAAGAATCTGAATTACAGAGAGGTGAAGTAACTTCCTACAAGTGTGCTATTGCTGGTCTGTGACAGTGCTGGGATTCCAGCCCTGACTGTCACACGGTAGAGCTTTGAGAGCCTCTGATCACTATGCCATATCATTTTTGGAATTTACACTTTTATTAACCAGAATTAATAATATGCAGTGTATGTTACATTGCTGATCCTGAAATAAACTGTTGCTACCCTCAAGAATTCACAGGATAGCCTGATGTCTACTAGGTAACTTAAATAGAATTACCTTTATTCAGGATTCAACAAGAGGCTGTGTTCTAGTAGCTTTGCATAAATCATGAAATTTGGTGTGTACCTGTTCCCAAATTAAAATGCTCATATATTCAAAACAGAACCCGTTTTCAGTCTTTTACTTGAATTGACCCTGAATGTTTTCACTAATCTTCCTGATTGTTTTCTTTTTCATAGTTCAGTATTAAGTGTTTTACTTCTATTATAATTTACAAATGATGAAAACCATCACTCAGATCTCTGGCTCTTTCAGTTGTGTTTTAATTTGTGCTGTGCCTCCTACAGTGACGATAAGTGAGTTGTGGCTGAGTGCTGAGAATTTTTTAATGTCCTGGATAATGTGCTAAGAATTTTTTAATGTCCTGGATTTTTTAATGCCTATCCTAGGACCTGCATGCAGCATGAGGTGCATTGACTTTTACCTCTGAGCTACACTCCTGTCCCAAGAGATTCGGCTTTCATTCTGTGCTGTAGTAGAAATTCTAGGCTGAATCCTCAGTCTTACTGTGTAGGGTGTCTTGTTTACTGGAGAGAAGAGAAAGGGTTTCTCAAGCCCCCATTCGGATTGATCAGATAATTTGAGTTTAGTCCCCTCAGTAGGTGTGCAGCTATCTTGACAGAAGAGAAGATCACTGGAGCCTGAAATAATAACCACTGCAATCGAAAAACCCACAACAGCAGGAAACTGTTAGGAATCGATTCTTTTTGTATTGTTGTTTGCCACAGGCTCTTTATAGTCCAGGTTGACCCTGAACTATGTTGTCCAGGTTGCTCTTAAACTTAGGCTGATCTCCGCCTCCTGCATGCTAGAGTTAGAGATGTGCACCACCATGCCTGCCCAGTGTTAGCCATGTTTCACCGAGGGAAACCGAGACCCAGAGCATCTTGTTCAGGGGTCACTGTGAGGAGTACAGTTGGGTTTCCTAGAAACCTAGACATCTGATCAACCAGGGTCTTAAAAAAATTACCCTTTCTCTTCCTGTTCTTTCCCAAATCCCTCCCAGGTATAGCTTCAATCTGTTTTGTTGCCCTACTGCTCCTCCTCCCTCTGGTTTCCTTCTGTTTCTTCTCCACAGGGGCTGCTAGGCCTTGTGCCTAAGACACAGTGCCAGGCTGTCTGTTCCCTTTGAGTTTTTAAAAGAACTCTGCAATCTCCTGTCCATCCTCATTTGGTGGCCTTTGGCTCCGAATGAAACTCTTCTACCTTTTCTTTGCAACTTAGGACTCACCTCTGTCTACACCAGCTTTTATTCTGATTTATTTAGAAATACTTTGTTGTTGCACTTTGCACCAAGGCTTCATGCATGCTGATCTTGAGCAAAACCTCCAATATTTAATTTAAAAACTTCCAGTCCTGCCTGCCCTTCAAATTAATGTTTGTTTAGAGAATTTTTGATTTCAGAAGTAAATGTTTATAAAATTTGAGGTATTATTACACAAGTATTTATTATGCACTTTAAGTCCTAATATAACCAACATTGATAAATGATTTATTGTGTTACCATCATACTACTATCTCATTTGTTATGAAAACTTTTCAAAATACATTTTGACCTAATAGTATGTTGAATACTTGTGTAGTCATTATTGAAACTTTTGATAAGATAAACCTCATTACAGTTATGTTTTAGTCAGCTTTCCATTAGTGTAACAAATTGTTAAGAAAATCAGTTTATAAAGAGAGCAGGTTTGTTTTGGCTCATCATTTTAGTGATTTCATTGTATGGTAAATTGGCTCCATTGTTCCCTGCATTTGACAAAAGAGCATGTCATGGTGGAGTAAAACTACTTAACCTTGCGGGTGGAAATGAAGAACAAGAGACAGGATCCCACAGTCTCCTTGAAGGATGCGTCCTCAGTGACCTAACACCTCAGCTCTTCAGATTTCTACCACTCCCATTATCATCTAGCTGGGGACAATCATTTAACATGTGGGCCATTGGGAGATATTTAAAATCTAAAATACAGCGTTGTATCTTTTAGACTTTGTTTTTCTAAGAGAGGGTCTTGCCAGTCTGGCCTTGAACTTAACCATGTAACCCAGGCTGGCTTTGAACTCCTGGGGACCCTGCCTCAGCTTGTCAAATTCTGGGATTACAGGTGTGTAAATTGCATTTTAAAGACAGAATAACACCAGTAGGTGTTAGAACTACCTGAGAAAATCCAGTCTTGATATTCTAATTAAATACCAGGAAGTAAATGTGCTGTAGTGTACCTCATAGGAATTTAGAACTGCATAAAATCAAGTAAGAGGGGAATATGTGATGTGAGGGGTTGAAAAGTTGTATTGGGCCTAGATAATCTTACTTCCTGTGGAGTTGGCTGTAGGGTATGAAAGGAAAACAGTGCTGGTGTTTAGTTTTGATTCCCATTCTCCTGCTGTCTTCCCAGGTCATCGTGGAGAAGGCTCCTAAGGCCAGAGTGCCTGATCTGGACAAGAGGAAGTACCTAGTGCCCTCTGATCTCACTGGTAATGTTGTTTTCTCTACCAAGGATCTTCACAGACAGACCATTCTCAGTCCTCCTAACATACATGAGAATTGGTGAACACGTAGGGGATTTGTCAGAGAGCACAATCAAAAGTGACCTAAATCTTAAATCTCATCATCAGTTTCTTGTACCATTTTTCACAGTGTCTTGTTTGATTTAGATGCAGCAAAACAAAAGATATTTTAAAGATGAGACATTCGTTCATTTTTTTAAACCACTTTTTAAAATTTGACCTTGTTTCTATGGTAATAATTTGTTACAAAACAAAAACCAGCCCTGGCTTGGGAGAATGGCATTTTAGAGATTCTTAACTAAAGGTTTATCTCCTAAAGGTACTTTATTTTATAAACATGTTTTTTAGATTCCATTTGGAACTGAACATACTCAGTCTCTACCTGGAATCTTAATGTAATTTCTGTTCTATCCTGGATAACCCTGGATTTTGTAGGTAAATTTGCTCCAGAATTAATATAGCAGATTGTCACCTTTGTAGAAGTTTTTCAGTACTCTCAGGAAAACGTTAAACATTGAACCCTATCTTTGACTCAACACTCGGTTGAGTTACCAATATTACTGGAGTTCAGGGCCCTCTTTCCCCCATTAGTTTATTTTAGGATGGAAGTGGGTATAGGAAAGTATTTCAAGTCAGTGTTAGACAAGGGTGGGAATGTCTTAGTCTGCAGGTACACCCCCAATGTGTGATACTCAGACTCTTTGAGTGGATATGCTAACATGTCTGAAGCTAAGGAGAAATGGTATCACTATGGCATGTCAGGGATTATAAAGGCCTCTTTGAGTTTTGCTGTTTATTACAAAAGCTCTTGGTCAGTATTTGGACCTGCTTGGATAGTATGTAGAGCTGGTACTAATTCCCTGTTGTTGTTATTTTTCTCTTTTGCCCTTTTCCTTTTCCTTCATTCAGTTGGCCAGTTCTACTTCTTAATCCGGAAGAGGATCCACCTGAGACCTGAGGACGCCTTATTCTTCTTTGTCAACAACACTATCCCTCCCACTAGTGCAACCATGGGCCAACTGTATGAGGTAATGGTCCTGTCACAATGCTGAGGAGGGTGTCATCCCCTTGCTTTTATTCAGTGTATGTTGATGACATTGCTGGAAGTGGGTCAGGAGGTGTTTTTTGTCAGGATCCTCTTACACGTGGCAGTGTAAGGCTGTGGGAGAATAGGTAACTTTTGTCCTGGTAGAGATTGGGCACTCTATTAGATTTAATGCTTTTGAAATTTGTTTACTGTCTTGCCTGACTAGTGCTTTATTGCTAGCTCCCCTTTATTGAAGCAGCAGGAAATACTTCCTGATAGCAAAAAGTTGCAAAGCAACTTTTACTGTTTTATTGCTGTTGTCGGTAATGTGTAATTTGTGGCTGAGTTACTCATTCCAATCCCAGTTCATTATATTCCCACTTAGCAATGTGAGTAAGCTAGCTCTGTTCTTCTCACACTGAAGGTAACATCCTTGAAGCTGTGTCTTCATAGTTCCTATGTAAACTGAATATTTGGCTCAAGCTTTTCTTAGGAATAAAACAAAAATCTTGAAGCAGATACCCCATTATCTGACCACAGTGAATCAGATAAAATGAAATTTAAGGCCAGGTATTTAAGTTGATTCATTTGTTGTAACAAACTCAGTGTGTTACACGATTTGATTTAACTGGTAAAATTCGAGAATCTGAGAAAAACTATTATAAAGGGCTTTAGCTACCCTAAGTATAATCTAGGACTGGAACTGCATTATTCCTTAAAGGATCTCATATAGCTGATGCTGTTTCATTGTCTCCCATTAGGGAATAACATAAACATCTAGTAACCCCTAATCTAACCTCGTTTCATAGCATACATTTCATTTTAGAATATATTCTGGTATATGTGTCTTGTAGTATCTGTGTTGCTAGAATGAACTTTTGACTAGGCTTGTGTGTGTGGTACAGGGGATTGAACTCATGACTTTGCACTTGCCAGGCAGGCGCTTACAGTGCTGAGCTAAATTCCCAGCCCTGCTAGAATGAACTTTGAAGAGAAAGGATAGTACCTGTCATCTTTATCCCTGATATCAATTGTATTGTGTTCTCAATGGAGGTTTTTTGTTTGTGAAATCAGAGCTCAATTCTAGCCACTTCTGCATATTTATTCCTCTTTTATTTTTTTCACTGCTGGGGATCAAACGGAGGGCCTTGCCCATGCATGGCAGGACAGTGTTCTACCATGGGACTACATCCCAGCCCTGTTTTTTTCAATGGAGGTGAATAATAACTTCCATACCTATTTTACTAGGTCGTGTGAGGCTTGGAATCCCAGAGATAATGAATGTGAATATTTCCTAAACTGTCGTCATATCTCTGTTTCTAGGACAACCACGAGGAAGACTATTTTCTGTACGTCGCCTACAGTGATGAGAGTGTCTATGGGAAGTGAGTGGTGGAAACCCAACAAATGGGAGCACCTGGACTTGGGGGTGGGGTGGGCTGTGAGTGGGACTTGAGGGAAGAGGAGGAGGGCTCCCACCATGGAGAAGACAGAAGGTGAAGACATTGGAATCATTACACTGCACACACTGTCATCATATTTTCACATGCTCAGTTGATGTTTTTTTGCTGCTTCTTTGGCCCATGGTGAAAGCATGTCAGGACAGAGCTGTTGGACTAGCTTTGATAGAGAATGGAGTTGGCCTAAGTTCATGGCATTGCCAAGAATTAAGTTCTTTTGTGATTTCACCATAGTAGGTCAGAAGGTGGGTAAGATAAAGCCAGAGATGGATGTAATCCAGCAGCAATTTCCATTTCTTTGGGCAAAGTTTTTGATTTTTGACATTTGCACAAGACAAATAGGAAAGGGAACAGGAATTCCTTAGGAACTATAATAGCGGACCATACCTGGGGACCAAAAGACACCTACAGTAATTAAAGCATCATAGTCTTTTGATTGCTCCTATTTCTCCACTACCTGCATCACCTGATAGTCTCTTCTCATATATGAATGTCACACCCCAGAGGTGGCAGTAGACAACCACACAAACATTCAGAAGGAACTGTGTTAACTTTGGAAAACAGCAGTCCTACAGAAGGTGATTCTGATGCCTGTTAGTTTTGATAGCATTAAACTGGAAATGACAGTGCTGAGCTTCTGTCTTAAATTGCTCTTTCTTGTGCCCCTTATTCTATACCTAGCTTGGAATTTCCTGAACCTTGGGCACTTTCATTTGCAGGCTAAAGCCAGTTGTTTCTTGTTGCCTTTAGCAGTTTCCATGTACAGGGACAGAGGTGTCTTTCATGTGGAAAGGGCAGGTATGAGGTAAGGTAGATTATCTGCACTTTCCACACGTCCAGAATTCTCGCTCTCTCACTGTTGTCCCTCAGTCTCACATGCACAGACAGGAAAGCTCGATGATGGCCAGCTGCTTCCCTCCCTTGGTTTTCATCCACTGCAGCTGCTACTTAGAAATGTTTGGAGGGATGACTTTTAGTAATTCATGGGAGTTTAATTGGTTTCTTTTCATTTCAGGGTTGAGGGTGGGGGTGGGGAGCAGGACTTGCACTCAGATGTGACATTTCATCTCTGCTAATGAAAAGGATCCTTCCTATTGGGAGAAATCTGTGTGTCCTGTCAGCTTCAGGTTCTTGTATAATGAAAATCTTATCAGGCCAAGGAAATAAAATAATTGCTCATTGTAAAAATCTGAGTTCAGTACTGCTGCCTTTCTTTGGTATCAGCTTGCCAATGTGTGAACTCCTGAAAAGAAAACTGTGTGTGGGGATGGCTGTGCACAGTGAGTGCTTCCATGTGTTCAGCACATGCATGTTTACTCAGCTCTTCTCTGACCAGGAGTAGCTTTTCAAGGGTGAACATCACAGTTGGCAGTGTGCCTGGTGTGTTTCTGATGTGTGGATGGTTTTTCTCTTCTGCGGATAAGTTGCTGTGGCATCGCTTTGTGTTTTGCAAAGCTGCAGGTGGAAGTCTGGTTGTATCACAGTCAAGAGATGGGGTGGAAATGTGCTAATCACATATGCAGATGTTGAGGCCTTGTCCCAGTTTTAGCTGACTCCGGATCATAATGTGGGTGTCTGATTTTTAATGAGCTCCTCATATAATTCTGCATACTTGCTTTCTTCTCCCAGCTTTCCTGCAAGTCAACTATACCACCTTCTCTCCATCACAGCTTTTTCTGTAAAAACCAGTCTCCCAAAGCAGCAAGTATCGCTTTTTAGTCTGCACAACTATGTTATGACCCTAGGAGAGCCTTCTTCAATCAACCAGTGTGTGGGTGGGTGGGTCATGGGGATGTAAGTTGTATGAGAGCCTGAACTACCAAGACAGGAATAAACACTCTTTCCTGTAATCCATCTCTAACCCTAGTCTTTTGGCAATAATTGTATCAGAATTCCTGGGTAGCTCTAAAGAACAAAACCACAAAAAAAATAGAATATCTGTGGGAGGATTTCACCAACAACTAGAATATGCCAAGTGTATTAATGGAGGAAGTTATGTCAGGACTGAGAGGAATGGAAGAAGCCCAAGCAGAGCAAGCACCATGTAATTTTCTAGAAACTGAGAATCTCTGCAGGAATTTCAAACAAAATATTAAATTGGATACGTCTATACAAAAATACCAGGGTGCTGTTCCCTAATAAAGCTAACAGGAAGCTGATATTTCACTTAAGTTACAAACTGAATGTTGGTGTGAACAGACTTAACCTGCTTCAAGAATAAGGTTGGATTAGAGTTTAAAAAGTAGCCAGGCGTGGTGATGCACGTCTAATCCCAGTGCAGGAAGCTGAGGCAGGAGGATCACAGAATTGGAGACCAGCTTGGGCTATGTAAACTGTCTCAAAAAACCAAAATAAATCAACAATAGCAAAGAAATACATGGCAGATCCTTGCCCTCTCTTCACATTTTGTAAGAGTCCCTGTGCCATAGTCTGCAGGTTATGGCAGGCATAGTTTGAATATAGAGGCTCTGTCTTTCCAGGAAGCCTTTGCTTTTATCTCTGGATATTTCAAGAGGGAAACTATTCTTGGATAGTACATTACATACCATTTTAGATTAACCCACTGATTTTTACAGATAACATGAATTTCGAGTAACTTAGCTAAGTTCAGAGGCAAAGACAGGCCAGGTACTTTTTGAGGTCTAGAATCTGGTTTTTCTAGAAGTCATTGTGTCTCCAGTGCCACAACTGGGGTTCCTGCCAGCCTGTCTTTCAAAGCTTAGTACCCTGGGGCTGTGGTAAGTGTTCTCATGACTAAACACATTAGGAAGTATCCTTCTGTTAATATCCTACATTAGGTTGACTTCTAATGCTTTTTTTCTGGGGATTTAGTTTAAGTGATGTATCAGAGAAGTTCATTCTTTCCCTTGGAGGCAAGTATGACATAAACATGAATGAGTCCTCCAGTTTTCCCATATAGTGTGATAGAGCTCAAATAACTTGACTATTGTCCTGATTGATTCATTGGTTCTGCATTTCATGGTTAGAAGTACCTTTGTGAACTAAACATCACACAGTCACTTTCTTTGTACTTAGCATAAAAGCTGAAGCTAGTCCCTTCTATCTGGAAATGTGTGTGCACCATCCAGATTTGAGTATACCCGTAAGAACCTCAACACTGCGAGTGGACACTAGGAAAAGAATTGCACTTGTCAGTGAGACTTCCTTTATTCCATTTCCCCCAATGCCAAATCGTTTTAATGCAAAGCACTGTGCACCTCTTTATAAAAAAGGTTATAGACTGTTTGCAATTAGAGGTTAACATTTCAGAAAACTAAAATGATTGCTAACTATGTACAGTGGCTACTGGACAGAGCATTGCAGTGCCTGGTATGTTAACAGCAGTGACCAATGTGAATAGTTCCCAGGCTCACATGTTAGTTTCCTGGGCACTGCAGTAACCCTTTGGAAATTGCCTCCCATTGCCTGGATGATACTATATTGTTTAGTAAGCTTACATTCCTATGTTGTGTTTGTGTCATTAACTGAAACAGTTATGATACGAATATAAAGCTATGTGTGAAAGAGAGACATGCATAAATACCTTTGGATACATCATCAAGTCAGCTCCAATAAAATCCTGTTCTGGAAAACAAAACTAGTTGATAACTTATTTCATCTAGCTTTTATGCTATATTTTTTGCTTTGCTAAGGCTCAAACCTGGAGCCTCACATACGGTAGGCAAGCACTATACTGCTGAGCTACATTTCCAGCCCTCTATGAAATTTTAACAGCATTTCTAGTTGAAGTTTCTTTTGGTTATTTCTACTTTTGACAGATTTGAATGAACCCCACGCATTCAGTCTGCTGTCTTTTTAGCTGTGTGGTACCACCTAGTACTTTCAGAAACCAGTCTTTTTTTATAAACTGAGTCCTGGTGGTCTGCAGTGCAGCCCTGAGAGTATTTACTTTCTAGCTCATGCCTGCTGCCCAACTGTCCACCCTGTGCTTCTTACCTGGATACTATTACAGTGCAAGGGCTTTGGCTGTTGAGTGCTATCCAGAAGGTGAGAAGGACACAAAATTCATTTTCCTCAGTTATTTTATATGTGACCAGAAAACTCCCAAATATAATCCTTGCCACAATATCTCTGAACTGATGATGTCAGCTTAACTATTTTGTTATCTCATGTTGTTTTCCTTTTTTCTTTTACTAAAGTTCTGGGCACTTGGCACTTTATAAACATGTATGACCAGATTATTTGCCAAGGGTGAAGTAGCAGGAAGTGATCACACTCAGAAGCAGTCATATGACACATTTTACCAGACTCTTGGCAGGTGTGCATAGTTTTCAACAATGACTAATAGAAGGTTGAAGTCATTGTTGTGTACACTCACCAGTGTGGGACCATTTGTTCTGACAGTTCTGTTTTCAACACAGCAATGTATTTCAGATCTTTATGATTTGTTTCAAGATACATAGCTCTTACAACATTCATAAAATGATTCTGAATTCTTTAAGAGGTAAAACATTTTCTGTTCTGTATCTAATAAGCTCAAAGTTGCCTCACATCATTCAGTAAAACGTGATAATTGTTTATTGCTTGATTTAAGCAACATGCACATGATATTCCAAGACAAAGTAACAGGTTTCAGGTGCTTGCACTGCTTAATACCCAACCCTCCTGTCTCAGCTCAGGTGTCATCTGGAGGAGTTCACCCTAGCAGCCTCTATATTGCAACACTGCCACTTCCAACTTACCCAGTCTTTCTTATCTTGCTCTTCTTGATAGGTTTTGCATAGCACTGATTACTTATAATATTCCTGTTTATTGTCTGTCTTCTCTCTTCAGACAGTAAGATCCATGAAGTCAGAAACTTTTGATTTGCATAAATTGCTCA
This sequence comes from Hydrochoerus hydrochaeris, assembly GCA_004027455.1. Lineage (NCBI taxonomy): Eukaryota > Metazoa > Chordata > Mammalia > Rodentia > Hydrochaeridae > Hydrochoerus > Hydrochoerus hydrochaeris. Next base: position 378,930 of record PVLA01000338.1, on the reverse strand, counting down.
GAACAGTGTCTGGCATATTGTTAGTGCCTACAAAATACTGAAGTTGTAGTTTCGGATAAGATGAGCATTAGGTAATTCAATTGAGAAGTACATTAGCTAGAACAAGCTACAAGCAGGCCATTTAAGGAACTTTGGGAACTGACTGTAGTTTACTGGAAAGACAGGAAATAGGGCTCAAATCTCAGATCTGGTACTTGCCTAGCTCTGTGAATGGGGCAATTTATCATCTATACAAATGAAATTCTTGGTTCTTTTCTAATCTAGATATATAATTAGTTTGTTGGAGATATTAAGTAAATCTTTTGCAAGTCAATAAACATTTTTACTTATTAAGAATAAATTTCATTTACTGGAGATTTAGCACAGTGGCATATGTGCCTGTCTGGCAAGCGTGAGGTTGCGAGTTCAATCCTTGGTCCCCCTACCCCCTAAAAAAATAAATAATTTCACTTAAAACAAAAATGCCAGTAACATGGGCTAGCTTCCAGGAATCTTTTCATTTTTCAATTCTTTTTCATTTCATTAGAAATAGCAGATGTAGCATATGACATGAATCAGAAAATTAAGCAGAATATGTTGAACTGGATATTTTAGAAGTTAGCTTTTAGACAAAATATAGCAGAGAGGACATTTTTCCTTTTTGTTTTGTTTCCTATTTATGACTGATTCTCTTGATGTCAGTGGCTGTCACTTATCATCAAAGATGGCACTGTGGATCTTTCTGCAGCAGCAAATGAAACCTAGATTTGGCACACAGTAGATTGAACATGTTTCATTCTTACCAGACTGGAATTAATATAAATCTTGCTAAACTTTTGACATTTTGACCTGGGTGATTTAAAATTTCAAGATATATTGTTGTACACACATTAACAAATGTAACCAACTCCAATCCCAAAGAAGAATGAACCATGAAGCTTGGCCTTCCAAAGGGCATGCTCTCATCTCAGGCAACTTCTACAACCCAGAAGTACTTGCTGAGCAGAAACACCAGTGGGGCCATAGGGTGCTGAGCAAATCTTTGGAATACAGGCCTTTGGGGGACATTTGAGATCCAAACTGTTTGGCAGGCGAGGTGAAGCTTTTCTCTTGGCGGAGTCAGGGTAACTGTCCTGAAGTCAGCGGCACCCAGCTGTCCTCTCCCCAGGACCCACCCTCAGCACCCTCATCTCTTCCTGTCTTGCCTTGCCCACACTGTCACCTAGTTACTTTGTCTGATTTTTTTTTTTCGGCCTATTGTTAACAGGACATTTTACCTCCCATGGCTTTAGTTTGCTTTCTGTACTAGTTAGTAGCACTTTTTCAGGCCTCCAGAGAACAAAGTAATGTTTTTGTTTGTTTTCTAAAGCAGGGTCTTGCTATGTAGTCTAGGCTGACCTTGAACTTATTATGTATCTTGCACTGGTCTCATGGTTATCCTTCTGCTTTGGCCTCCAACAGCTGGGATTCCAGGTGGGCACCACCATGCCCAGCACAGAATACTGTTCTTCAGGGAGCAGGTAGATTCTTTGTGTCCCTCGCATCTGCCCCTGTGAACCTAGTAGGTTGGATGGATAAATGTCAGCTGGATGAATACACAGAAGATAGGTTTCCAGGTTCAACTTGGCTGAGACGTGCATTTCACATTTGTGGATCTCAGAGGAGGGTTGAGGGCTGCTTTGGACACAGGGCAGAAGAGAGGACAGATGGCTTATCCTGGGCCTGCCTGAGCCATAGTGGACTATATAAAGGACTTTGGATCTCCATGTGTCTGTCTGAGGGCCTGGGCCATGTGTCCTTGTGCAGCTTTTCCTGACTAGAATGATTGACCTCATGTACTTGTGACTAATGAGGTGGAACAGCCTGATGCCAGGCCTCCACCTGATTTTTGCCCTTTGAACCTCCCCCTTGGAAGCCAATCGCCTCTCTTCGAAGAATTTTCCCAAGAGCCATCCCAGGTTGGCGAGGAGTATGTCCCATACTCACCTTAGTAAGCAGCAGGCAGACCATTGGGTTGCCCATGCCACTGTGTCTCAGACCTCCTGAATCTGAACTTCTGAGCGAGCCTGGGAGCTTCAGGGTGACAAGTTCCCCCATATCATTTTTTTTTGGTACCGAGAATTGAACTCAAGACCTTGCACTTGGCAGGCAGGCACTTGTGCTGCCTTAGCCCTCCCCATATAATCTTGAAGCCCACTCACGGTTTGGTGCCTGTTTTCTGAAGACTTGAGCTGAACCTAAGCAAGGAAACAATGAGGATCTGATTCATAAGGACTAACAGAGAGAGGAGGAGGGGGTGTTGATTTATTTGATAGCCTCCTGGTACCAACTGCCTGGCTGCTTCCCAAGAGAGATCTGGGCCACAGGCACCAAAATGCTAATCGAGTTCTGGAGAGGAGAGTGGGAGAGGTCTGATCCTGTGAGCCACTGGGTGTGTCCTTTGTGTGTCTGCGTGATTTCATGCGTGATGCCTGAGGAGGTGACGTGGGTCTGTAACATGAAAAAGGAAAAGTCTGAGGGCCGTCTGTTATCTCAGAAAGAACTGACCCTGGGAGGGGTAAAGAAATAATATAACAAGGAGATGAGGAACAGAAAGTCATTTTAAGGTGTAGAGAGCATATTAAGTCAGCAGTAGAAAAACCACCAACCAATCCATCCCCACTCCCCATCCATTTGGGCTGCAGCAGAAAAAAGGAAGGAGGAGAAACTTGAGATTTCTGGGCCTAGGCAACATGTCTGAGGCTCTTCCAGAGAGTTTAAATCTGGACCATCTGAGAAAATAGCAGTGGTAGAATATTGTGCAGGCCCCAGGACGCTGGCAGGCCTGAGCAGAGCAGAAAAGGGGCGTGGCTGTTCTCCCTAAACCGTGTGCCTCCAACTGCACACAGGCCCTGCCTAATCTAGAGATGTGGCTTTCCTGAGCAGCATGTGAACACAAGCTCACTATGCCAGTTCAACCTGTGCATTGTGATCCTTGCTGATTGCTATAGGACAAATCAAGTCACCTGTCAGAGGATTCCTGAGTGTGCACTGGTGCCGCTGAAGTCCAAGGTAGTAATTCATTTCCTTTTTTTTTTTCCGAGACAGGGTCTCACTCTGTAGTTCAGGCTGGCCTTGAGTTCACTAGGTAGCCCAGGCTGGTCTTGAACTCACAGTGTTCCTCCTGTCTCAGCCTCCTGAGTGCTGGGATGACCACATACAACTATCTCTTCTTCAATGGAAGACTGTGTAATAATAAAGAATGCAGCACAGAAAAAAAAAAAAAAACCCAAACCATCACATTCACCTCTCCAACCCCCAAAGACTCATGACCATTTCATAATGAAAAATATAGTCAGTTCATCTCCAGGTGTACCCAAGTTGTTGTCGGTTTATTTAATTTATTTTTATTTATGATTATTATTATTATTTTTTTAGTCTGCTTGGGGTTTTTGTTTTTGATACAAGGTCTCCCTATCCAGATCAGGCTGTCCTTGAACTCACTATGCAGCCCAGGCTTGCCTCAATCTGAAGTCATCTTCCCGTCTCAGGCTCCCAAGTGCTATGATTATAGGCGTACACCACTATACCCAGCTCCCAAGTTTTTAACAGTTCCAGGATTGCTCAAAATTCTGTCTCTCATCTTAAACTCAATGCAAACTCAGTTATATGCCCCTGTAGGGGAAAAAATAAGTTATGTACTCCAAGATACAAAGGAGTAAACATCATTTCCAAAGGAAGGAATAGGTAAATAATGAGGAATCTGACCAAGGCAAGAGTAAAATCAAAAAGGGCAAACAAACCCAGTAGCCCCCCCCCGCCCCCATAACCTTGCTGTCTACTTTATCTCTTTCTTGGGCTGGCTCTGTTCACTACTGTGGCTTTCCTTGGTAGATGCTCTGAGTTCCTGGCATTTCCAACTCCCTGAGGTCTCTAGTGCAACTTTGGCTTTACTCCCATAACTTCAAGCATGAGCCTTCCAGAACTGCTGGCAGGGACTTAAATTCTGTCACATACTCCCTGGTTTCCCAGGCTTTCCTTTGAAATCTTGATGAATGCCTCAGTGATTCCAAAACTTGCATTGTGCACAGTGGCAGCACCAGCATCATATGGATTAGGCAAAGTTCTGCTAACAATCCAAGCTGTATCTGGGCCTGCTTGAACTGTGTCTGCTGTGTTCTCTGAGTCCCTGAAGGCTAAACACAAGAGATGGAATCCAGAGACAGAATTCCCTAGGTAGCCCCATTTGAACCAAATACCCCAAGACTCAAACAAAAGTCTTTGAACCTTGATGGATGGAGTCTTACTGACTTGCCCTTGAAACATCTTTCTGATTGTCCTGATCCCAATTACTTGACTTCTTTATAATAGTGAAATTACAGTTACATAATCCTTGACAACAAATTTAAATGCACTCCTCTTCTGCATTTGTATGTTTTACAAATCTGCTTTTTGCTCTCAATGCTCACTGTAAATCCTGCTAAAAGCAGCCCCTTATGCTAGTGCCAGATTAATCAATCCACTACCTTTATAATCAGCCTCACACAAAGTCTTAAGACATGGGGGATGAAATGTAGACAAGGGTTTTTTTATTTTTTGTCTGAATGTAATCCTAGTGACCAATTCCCAATACAATAACTTCTTGACTTAGGAGCATTGGGTTACAAACTTTGACAAGTATTCTGTATAGGACTCATTTTGTTACACCTAGGAAAAAATCCAATTTACAAACAAATGTTCTCCTGGAATGCAACTCATTTATAAGGTGGGGACTTACTATAAAGTCCTCATTATCATTTGAAACCTTGCAGCTAGGCCTTTTCTATCCACATTCTTATTAGCTCCTGGCCCTTTGAGCTTAAACCCATGCAAGCCCTGTTTACAACATTTTGGGATTTCTTTAGCCTCCTTGGAACTTCTGAACCATATCATCAGGTATTGTCACAGCAGAGCAGTGACCCTATTTCTTGGTAGCAACTTTCTGTGTTAGTCACCTTTTTGTCACTGTGATGGAATGTGTGAGACAAGAAAGGTGTATTTTAGATCATGGTTTCTGAAGTTTTAGTTTATAGTCCTTTGCTCACGGTGCTTTGAGCCTGTGGCAACACATTACATTGTGGATGCATGAGGCAAAGGATGACATGCCCTCATGGTATCCAGAAAGCAGAAAGGAGCCAAAAGGCCTAATCCCCTTTCAAGTTATGCCCCATACAACCTTCTTCTGCCAGCCACCTTTTAAAGATTTCACCACTACCCAATAATACCATACGCTGGTGACCAAGTCCTAAGTATATGAGCCTTTAAGGGACATTTAGGAACCAAACCATAAGATATGTGGGCCCCATACCATAACAGAAATTTAAAATGTTTTTATCACTGTGATACAATTATAAATAAATCAGTGTGCTTTATGTGATAGCTACACAGTAATAAAATCGTAACATCACTGTTAAATTCTCATGTTCAGTTTATTAAAAGTATGGAACTCAGTTATTTTTATGAATTATAAGCTAATTGAACTTCCCTACCTTTTTTCCCCCCCACCTTAGTTGGGTAGACATTAAGAGAAATTAGTGCTTTGAATCCTATATCTTGAGTCTTTCTGCTTATAATGAATTTGAGAGACAGGTTAAGTGATTTTCATAATGTGCTCTTCTGAGGGTTGAACGCAGAACCTCTAAACTGAACTATATCCACAACCCATTCTATTTTTTATTTTGAAATAGGGTCTCAGTAAATTACAAAATTGCTCAGATTGGGCTTGAACTTGTAATCCTCTGCTTCATTCTCCCAGAGTGCTAGAATTATGGGACTATCCCATCATAAATGACTAATTTCAACATTTTTAAAAAGTTAACTATTGACATATTTTATGTTTTGTGTACACATTTGTATAAGTCATTTTTTAGAAGAAAGATGATACCTTTTTCTAAACCTACCTCAAGAATCTGTGCAAGTAACTAATTATGAAATTTTTAGAAAGAATCTTAGAAGATCTTAAGAGGTTTAAAGACTGGTAAAAGTATAGTCTTAAGAGTTCAGTCATAAGAGCTATGACAGATGGCTTGTTGTTTCTCAGCATTTATTGTACTCTTTTCCCTTAGTGGTAGATCTCCTAACTCTAGAAATAAAATAGAGACTGGATTTTCCTTCTCTCCTTGTAGTTCTGGATAAATATGCCAGTTAATCCTTGTTAATATCAATTTCCTCATTTACAAATTAGAAATAATGCCTGCTTCTCAAGATTCCACATCTTGTGTATAGTTCCACTGCAGCATACTAGTCCTTAAAAATACGATAACTTTTAGATGAGTCTCTGCTATTGTCTGGAGTTCCTTGAAGCCTAGATTGTGGTTGTATTAATCGACTTCCCTATTGATAGGACAAAATACCTGACACCACTGCTTATTGGAGGAGAGGTTTAGTTTAGCTCTTGGTTTCTAAGGATTTAGTCTATGGTTTGCTGGCTTCAAGACAGAAATGGCATGGCAGAAGGGCTCATGAAGGAAACTGCTCAAGGCATGCAGCTGGAAGCAGGAAGAACAGGGGGAGCCAGAGAGAGAGAGAGAGAGACTCTCCAAAAACACCCCAGTGACCCACTTCCTCCAAGGAGCTCCTTTTCATAACACCACGGTTGTGCTATGAACCCTTCAATGGGTTGAGCTACTGATAGGTGGAGCTTACACCTAGGAGCATATGGGATGTGTAGGGGACGTTTTGAATCTAAATTGTAACAGTGGTTAATTTGTATCCCAATACCTGACACCTAATACATTTTTGCTAAATCTAAAACTACTGTGTGGTAATTACGACTAAAACAGATTGGGTATTCTTCATAGCCTGCATATAAAATACAAATCTCAAAATTAGCTGTAAAGGAGGTAAGGCATCTTTGGAAACAAAATTTAACCTTCAAAACAAAGTACTGTAGGACATAAGTTGGTAAGTTATATTACTTCTCATTTGCTTCTTTACAGAGATAGCTTCACTCTGTATCACTGTGCCCTTTGCTCTTTATGCCATAGCTTTGGAGCCTCTCTTAGTCCTTCAAACTTAACAAGTTTTTTAACTTCAAAACCTTTCAGACATGCACTAGAATGTATGTCCTTCTATTTATATTGATTATTGTGTAATTCATTTTTCAGACTTCGGTTAAAATGTCCTTTTCTTTGGAGAATTCCCTGAAATTTTGCTTTTAAGTCAGTTCCCTCTGAGCATTGCTTGCAAAGATAATTTTCTTCATGGAAAATGTAACAGCTTGATATCTATTTATATAATTTACCTGTTTCTTTCTCCCACTGGAATCTAATCTATAAGAGGAACATTCACATTGGATTGCTTTCCATTTCCCCCTATTGCTCAGCACAACAGTTTTATATTTGTCATGAGTTTAATAAACTTAAGTAAAAAAAAAAAAGCTGTAGTATTTGCATTTTAGGCAGTGGGATCATTTGTCAGAATTACTCATTATCATATACTTAAGCCTTTTCCTTAGATTAATTTTTCAAAAATTGTACTATGGAAATATTTCCTTTTTATTTTTCTATTTTTGATATATTTTAATATATTTACTTCAACTTATGCTTTGATTTATTTTAATATAAATTTTGTTGAGTAATAAGCTAATGCAGAAATAATTCAAAGCCTTAAATAATTTTATCTCCAAATGCAAGATTTCAATATTATTGTTTCGTTTGTATTCTGCAAATTTACCTTGTTTCTATGGGTAAATGTAAACGTGTTAACCCCAGAAATTTAGAAAATCATACTAGTTTTTAACAATATGTTTTGAGCATGTCATATATTAACATAGAAAAATTTACAAGGCATAAACACTCTAAAATTGTATAAAAGAACATTACCCACATGTTACATTTATTCCAGGCATGCACTTTATCAGTGCCTACCCTGCTTAGTATACTTCATAACTTGTTCTTCAAATGAACAAAGATGAACAATAAAAATACTAAAAATGCATTGCATGATTCTGTGTTTGTTTTACCCACCTCTCTTCTTGAAACGAAACCAGAAGTGCCGTCATGTGGCCATAGAAACAAATCAGTACATGTCCATTAGGAGGGAGAAAGAAAATAACATTGCAGGAATGCAGGCAGAAGCTCATATTGAACTATGGTTGCTCCTAGAACACTCAAGAGACAACCGGTTTTGTCTGCTGAGGCACAACAGCTTTGCTCCCAGGGCTCTGATCAGCACAGCTACCGCCCAGCTGGAGGCCAGTGCCTTGCATTCCTGCAAGGAGTGAGTTCTGCTCAACTCTGGCTGCTGCAGTTGCAGTTCAGACTGAGAAGGTAGCAAGGCCGAAGCAGCCAGGCAGAGCCAGTGTTTTTCCCAGGCAGAGCCAGGGGTTTAAAAAAATTTTTTTTTATGTTTTTTTTTTTTAATTTGGTTGTTTGTTTTGCTTTGTTTTCTTTAAAACTCTTGAAATTATCTACAGGATTCTCATTTATGAGGCTTATCTGAAAATTTAAAAGCTGTTCTTTATATGTATTAGTTGCTCAAGCCCAGCCCATCCCTTAGTCAAAACACAGAAACTTTTTTGGTTTTTTGTGTTTTTTTTTTTTTTTCCAGTCCTGGAGTTGATTCCAGGCCCTTCCCATTGAGCAACATCTCTAGGCCATTTTTATGTTTTATCTTGACACAGGGTTTCAGTAAAACCCTGAGCTGTCACTGAGTGGTTCAGACTGGCCCTGAACTTTTGATCTTCTCACTGCAGCCTCCTTAAGTGCTGGGAATACATGTGTGCACCACCAGGCCTGGCTACAAATCCTTTTAAAGGCCATTCTCTATGTGATCCTCACAATGTACTCATGAAGTTATCATCCACTTTTGCAACTAGGGAAACACCATCAAAAGGTGAGCAGACACAAGATTAGGGTTATGCCTGCCTTTCTGACTTATGTGTCTCTCATCTATGGATCAAAAGTCTGCTAAATACAGTCATGTGATATTGAAGGAATGGGTTAACAGCAAAGCTTGAAGCAAAGTTCTTGGCTTTGGGTACTGGATGCATGTTCTTTTCCTTTCTAATGTTTAATGGGAAAATAACCTCAGAGACTATGTTAGTCAGCTTTCTGTTGCTGTGACAAAATACCTGAGATGATCCATGTCTGAGAAGAAAAGAGTTGTCTTGGCTCATGGTTTCAGAGGTTTCAGACCATGGTTACTAGCTTGGTTGCTTTGGGCATTTGGTAGCATAGTATATCATAGCAGCTGGAGTGTGCAGCTGAAGACTGATTTTGCATGGTGGTAATGAAGCAGAGAGCAAGAGAGAGGCTATGATCTCATTATCCCCTTCAGGGACCTGTCCCCACTGGCCTAACTTCCTCCCATAAGGCCACACCTTCTAAAGGTTCTGTTACAAGCAACTGAGTTAGAAATATTATAGGCAATAAGACAGGGCTAGGTCCTGGAAGGAACCAGGGCAGAAGGCCAGATCCTTGCAACTATGGAGGAGATAGACACCTCCCATTATGTGCCAGGCCTCAAGACAAGATTAAGCAAATGCACCCACATTCTAAGGATTGATATTGTAAATAGGTCTCTTACCCTGAGGAATCCAGAAGTCACCATTCCAACCGCCTATGGGAAGAGTCACCTGCTCTTTAAGCATGCCCACTTGCTACATGACTCGCTTTTCCATTTGTCCCCAGTTTAGTCAATTTTACCTGAGAAATAATCTTACTGTTTGACCATAGTTCTGTCCCACCTCATGCCCACCTGCCTTGCATGTTCTCATGTTTTCCTCACCTTAGACCTGCCTCATTTTGTGGTTTTACTCTATAAAAATCCCTAGAAAATACTGAGTCTTTGGCAACCCACTCGGGACCCCTTCTGTCTCTCTCCCAAACCGAAGCTTTCTTTCTCTCAATAAATATTTTCTTGCTCTTACGTCCATTTTTCCTAAAATACATTCTTTGATTTTAGAGAGCATGAACTCATACTGGACATAGAGTAGTCTGGGAGTGTCATTCCCTTGTGTCAGTTCCACCACATTCCAACAGCATCATAGGTAGGTGACCAAGACTTCCAACATTCAAGCCTTTGGGGGAACATGTAAAAGTCTAATCTTCACAAATAGTGCATGGTTTTGTTCCTAGTAATGGGCAGAGCTGAAATTCCTACCCAAATCTTGTAATTTAAATCCAATGCTCTTCCTCTTATACTGACTCATAATTGTGAGACTGTTCTTTTCTAAAGACGGTGTTGAAACTGAGAAGGAGAAACCCTAAGGAGAAGCTGCACCAAAAGCCCATCAGTGAAGACAGGTTGTTCATCTAGGAGCTAATGATTCCCAAATTTATAATGTGTCAGAATCCAAAACGGAAAAAGAGAAGGCAATGAGGAATAGAAACACAAATACTGCGTGATCTCCCTCATTTGTAGCTCCAGTGAGAGAGCAGGAAGGAGTTCTGGTGTGTTGCTGCATAGTTTGGTGACTGCAGACAGCTGTATGGATTATATATCTCAACAAACAAGAAGAAAGGCTGTTCAGTGTTTTCAGCAAAATGAAATAATGGGATAGATATGTTTAAGCCTAATTTAAATAGAACATTTTATGCGTGTATATAAACATTGCATGAGACCTCATTTAATAAGTTAAATTTTTATATTTATATGTATTAATTAAAATTCATTTAAATTTTAAAAGAGGAAGAGGAAAATTTAAGAGCATGTGAGCAACAGGTTTGGAAGCTGGAGCTATGCAAACTTGACTAGGCTAAAGGGATTCTCAGAGAGCTGGTGAATATTATTTCTGGATTTGTCTATGAAAATGTGACCAGAAGAGTTTACCATTTGATTCAGTTTACTGAAAAAACAAGCTCCATACACATCAACATGGACTCACATGCAATCCATTGAAGGCTTTGACAGAACAAAAAGGCAAGGAAAGAGTTGTGAATCGGGACATCCAATCTATCCTGCCCTCAGACACTGGACACTGAAGTTCATGGTTCTGGAGTCTTTGGAGCCCAAAATTTCTGCCGTCAGCTCTTTTGGTTTGCAGGCCTCTCGACTTGGACTGAATTACATCACCGGCTTTCCCATTTCCCCTGCTTGAAGACAATAGATGATATTTCTCCACCTCCATAACTGCATGTGTCAATTCCCATAATCTCCCTAATCTCTGTGTATAGATCTAGAAATATAATTTGATTCTGTTTCTCTGGAGAACTTTAACTAATGCCAGAACTCAAATTCTGAATTTGTCTTATTTTATTTCTAAGATACAGAATAATTTCTACCAGATCTGTATTTTTTTCTACCTTAATTCAGCATTGCTGAATAATCAAAGACAATACTAGTTGAAAAATTAGATTGCTACAGTATCTTAATCTGTAAGAAAACAAGCTACACCGGCCGGGGGTTTAGTTCAGCGGAATAAGTGCCTGCTTGGCAAATGAAAAGTTGTGAGTTTGATCCCCAATATCAAACAAAGAAAAAAGAAAAGAAAAGAAGCCATTATCTTCTGTCTCCTGTCTTCTATTTTGCTCTGCCTGAATGATTCTGATTAATTTGCAAGGCAGCTCCCCAACCTAACTAACTACCTGCCCACTCCACAGTTAGAGGCTACAGTGCCAAAGTAACCATGGCCACTAGGTGGCAGACCAGACCCATGTAGTAATTCTCTGCCGCCTTTGGTGTTGGCTACAGCTATCATTTTCCCTTTTGAACCAGTCATTTATAAGTGTGTCGCCTTTCTGTAAGCAAAGACCACAGAATTCTGGCAATAAACAAAAGTAGGAGACATTATCTTTTTTCATGGATCATCAATTTCTTTTATATCTTTCCCGAAAGGAGAGAGATGTATTTTATGTTCACAGTTGTTATCCTGACTTTAGATAGAAAACAAATTGGCTTTTATCATCTTGGCAAATGTAAAATAAATGTAAGGATCTCCATTATAGAAACATTCGAATTAAAAAAAGAAACTTTCAATGTGAAATAGTTAAATTTCTCTTTCTAAAAGTCATATATTTATGTGTTATAATTCAATATATAATGTACAGATAAGTATCCTTCAGTGACAGTGAGCAACTTAATAATGGATTAAACAACACATCAGAGGACAAATTCATGAAAAGTTTCATCTCACATTTGTATCTTTTAATATTTTTTGTAATCAAAGAAAATGTCTACTCAGGGCTGGGATGAGACAAACAGGAACACTTCAGAACCCAAGATGGGGTCACTGTCTTTTCAGAGGGGTGTAGGAGTATGAAAAAGAAGGAACAGGTCATTCACAGAAGAACTTACCAATGACTTGCCCAACCCTTCAGTATGAGAAGTTCTCATTACTTAACACCAACAGTAACATTACTGATAAGTCCTTTCTTTGCTGCCCGTCTTGCTTTCTTTGAAAGAAGAGGCCAGTGAGGAGAGGTTAAAAGAGCCAGGGTGAGAGATCTGTGCTTCAACCTAGTTTCCAAATACCATCTCTTAGAGGAAGTGAGAAAGTCACCTTTCTTGCAGGAAGTCTGCAGTCATCTTGATGTAGGAGAAATACAATTCCCAACCTGATAGATGTCAGATATACTGAGTTTGTGTTCTCTAAACCTGAAGAATAAACTCCAGAAGGTAAAGGAGGTTAAGAGTAGGAAAGGTTTATTGGAGAACAATAATAGCTCCTGAGACAGGAAAGATCCCAAATGGGCTGCCACCAATGTCATCTCTGAGAATGTTTTATAGGGCAAAGTCACTAGGAATGTACAACATGAGTCAGACTATTATCAATAAGATTACAAATATAGCCACTTAGCTAATATTGATCCAATAAGGGAGTGGGGCACATAGCAAGAGACAGAACTGACATCACTTGATCAACAAATTTGAGTCTTAGTCTTAATCTATGGGAGAGGATGGCCCACACTTTTGAGATAATGATCTGTTTCTGTGGGAAATACCAAAAGGATGATGCCAATTACAGTATAATCTCAAACTTCCATTAGGGAAGTATGTAAATCTGACCATTGTGACTTTATTTAATTTTATTTATTTATTGGTATTGGGATTGAACTGGAGAGCTTGCACTTTGCCAAGGAGCTAAATCCCCAGCCTCCCATTGTGACTTTTTTTTTTATTGGTACCAGGCATCAAACTCATGACCGCATGCTTGCAAGGCAGGTGCTTATGCTGCTGAGCTAAATCCCCAGCCCCTCCCGTTGTGATTTGAATTTTGAGGATTTATCTCTCCTTCAGATGTGCCTCCAGCCACAACTCTGATGTCCCGAATTTTCACCAACTTCCTTGAGTTCCCTGTCCCTTTTTGCTTATATATTAATTTTTATCTAATTTAGCTGCCTCTAATACTCCAATACCTGACATAGGCCTCTGAGGAGAAACTTGGGTATGTGGTGTGTACAACCTGGATTCCCTTTTGGCAGAGCAGCCTGCCTCAGTGTTTCAAGATACGATGCCTGCACGTATTTGTGATACTGCAGCACTTTCATGGTGTCTTCTCTTTTAAACCATTCCCTCTTCCTTCCTGTGTTAATGAGTCTTCTGGTGCTCAACAATTATAGTTAATCTTCCCAATGTCCCTCTAGCATCCTCATAGACTTGGAAGATTGCTGCCACATATGGCTCTTCCCCAGGCCTCATGTCTTCTCCAGGAATAATCCTTTGGTCTGGATGGCAGCCATACTGATGAGCGGCACTTCCCCTGCGCTTTGCCTGCAGAAACACAGGCGATTGGGCTGCTTCCTGGAGCCTCACAGGTTGGGGTCTGGTTCAATTCAAACAGCATCATCTTTCTGCCTTAGTGGCTTAATCACTTTCTTGAACTGTATTCTGCCTTGTGCATCACAGGGCAGTGTATGTGTTGGTGTGTTCTGCTGAACTGCTCCTTCTTAAGCTCATTCTCATACTTTGTCTTAAATATAATAATATCTGATCATTCAGAGATCCTGATGAGATAGGAGATTAGGGCATGGCAAAAGTTGATGGAGGAGATAGGCATGGCGCGTTAATTATGAGATCCTGGACTCATGCACTGAACAGTTCTCACAGTCCCGCACATGGACTTTTTGCAAGAATTTGAGCAGATTTTCAGCAGAATGGCCTAGATCTGACATCTGCTTGAGATGTGGAATCCCAGCATGACCCCTCAGGATCTGGATTCAGAAGTTCTCATGGGTTTCCTCGACATTTGGACACCATAAAAGGACATATTGGCCCCAAGAAAGCTTTGTTATTGGTAGAGTTTTCTGGCACAGTAGAGAAGTAAAGGTACAAAACAAGCAGGTTTATTGAGGTGAGGACGTGGAGAGGAGTCCACAACCAAAGGTGGTCTGGCTTTCTCTGACCTGAATGTGTGATATGAGATATATATAATCTCGGACCAGGGTGGTGCGTAGAGCGGGCATTGATGATGCACGAGGAGCTGATTAGAACTTTCTTTGAGCACACTGAGAAAGGAAAAAGGAAATTGTAATAGGGGAAGGAGGAAGTGACCTCAAGGTAAACATCCTCTGATACAGCCTTTTGCCACTATAATGTCCTGTAATTTATTCTAGGGCAAAACGCTTTCAATTGTCATAATTTTCCACAGTAGCCCATGCTGTTTCCCAGACGTAGTATGCGTTTTTACCTTTGCTCTCACCCTATTTTTCCATTTACTTAGTCCAAGCTCTCTCTTCCAAGCAAGTTTCTCTCCCACTTTTTCACTTTTACTTTTGCAAATAAATTTTGCCACAACTTTTGGCTCTTTTCATTCAATTTTTTGTTCAAGGCAAGAAGAATCTGGAACCCAACTCCAGAAGAGGAAGCCAGCAGTCCAGGACTCAGTAACATTTAGTTGGGAAGCCATTTTCTAGAAACAAACTATCTGGTAATTGTCGGTCCCTTCCACTGTTGCAGAATCTCAGAGGTTTTTTGTTTCATTTATAACTTCAGTTGGAACTTCTTGATTTTGTATTTGCTTTTTTACTTAGATTTTATGATTCTTTATTAGAATGTAAAATAAGGGCCATCCATGAGGGCCAGAGATGATGTTTGCATTTCATTCACTCAATAATTTCATCACTTAGGAGATATTGCATGTCTGTTATGTCAGATATTAGGCTGGGTGAGACTCTCTAGAAAGAAGTCTCCCTTTGAAAAATGTTTCACATATTAATGGAGAAAAAAGTAGTAGGAGTTTACACTCTTAAAATTTATTATAAGCAGATAATGCTTAGATGCTATTAAGGGATAACCAGAGTCCTAATGAAGAAAAACAAAAAAACACAACCTCATTGCCTCACTGACCCAGAGATTTATATATGTAGAGCACACATCATAGAATGTGCCTAATGTAATCTAGCATGTATTACTTCAACAAAGTAACAAAGTACTGCATGAAAATTTTGTTGGTGAGATGGGACAGTTCACTCAGTGATTTGGGCCTAAATTAGATTTTCCATCCATATTATTTACTGTAGTGACTTAGAGTTGTGTAAATTTGATATAATGGAAGTTAACATTGGGTGCATTAAAGATCAGGTTTCTGGTCTCTGGGCTTTACCTTTTGCCAGTTCATCCACCTACACCAGAGCTTTGAAACTCTGGAAGTAAGTCCTGATGCTTACCTCATTATTACTAAGATGTTCCAGAGGCTCAAACTCTGGAAGATCTGACCAAGGGGAACAACTTTCATTCAAGGTTTTTGCTTTGCTTTGTTGTATTTAGTCACTTAAGTATTTCAGCATAGTGTAACAAAAAAGGATACTATGAAATGTATCTGATACTGTGGGACTAGACTTCTCTTGAGGCTTTGGCCAAGGATGGAACAGGTAATCAAGGCAATTTGGCGCATCCTGATTAGAAAAATCTATCATATGACATGTACTCTCATAAAATTCATTTCTAAGAATATGGGTTTTAAGAAGCCCAGGTACCCTGAAGATGCAGAATTACTTTATGACCTGTTCTTTAGGACAGATACCAATTTGGTGTCATAGATTCTTATCTCGTTTGTTTCCTTGATGATGGGACTTGATGTCAAAAGTTGATCTTTGCTCCTTTCTAGCATTATTGTCTTCTGTACTAAAGTTTTTATTTTAATGCTACTTTGTAATGAATTACTTTGCTTTCCCTAAGTATACAAAGGCCCATAGTAATGTCTGAAGCACTCTGTATGTATTTTTAAGCATTATCCATCCATTCTAGAAACTAAATTTTGAAGGTTTCATGATGGCAAATCAAGTACGTGTATGCAGTGAGGCACCCTGAAGTAGATCTCTATCATAAACAGTCACAGGAGGGTTGGTTAAGTCCTGAAGAGTCTTCCAGTCGGGCTCTACCACTGCTATATCCTCAAATCCCAGCTCCTCCACTTACAAATTCAAACTTGGAGTCAACTAGGAACATTCTTTGAAGCTTAGATACTTCATCTGACAAATGGGGACCTCAAAATCACCAATGTTATAAGGTAGGCAGGGGCATTAAATGTTTTGTGAAAGTCCTCACAAAATTCATATTTTTACATTTTCATTACTCTCGATTAGATCTCATTGCTATGCACTATTTTTCTTAAAACATTTTGCTCAGTGATAACTTTTTTTTCTTTCCGTTTGTAATTTACTTTTGAAGAAAATTGCCACAGGTGATCTGTCCAGGTGTTCTCAATGATTATTTCTGCTTTGAAAATTTCTTTTTTCTCTCTGTTTGGTTGTTCAGTTCTAGTTCATGATGTTATCATGACCAAGTCTGATGAGTAGAGTAGCTCTTCAATCACATTCTCTCTCTCTCTTCCTCTCTCTCTCTCTCTGTCTTCTCTCGATAATAGTAAATAGTACAGAAGTATC
The DNA here is from genome assembly GCA_004027455.1 of Hydrochoerus hydrochaeris. Lineage (NCBI taxonomy): Eukaryota > Metazoa > Chordata > Mammalia > Rodentia > Hydrochaeridae > Hydrochoerus > Hydrochoerus hydrochaeris. The sequence goes on along the minus strand of PVLA01000338.1, from coordinate 362,167 downwards.
ATTATATACATATTTGAACCATATTCAAGAATCTTATAGACATAATGTTTATTTAACCTCTTACTGTGCACATTAACTAAAAAAAGCCTACTCCTGTCTGAAAATTCTATAGTTTTAAATCCGGACTTTACAGTCTGCATGGATGGTTTGTTGAAGGTCATTGGGTTCCTTTTTTTTTTTTTTTTCTTTTTAACTGGAGGCACTGTTCTAAGTGTTCTAAGAGTTGACTTATTTTTTATTGTTGTTGCTTAGTTTTTTTTTAATCAAATAGAAGCATCTCCATCTTTCAGATTTTAGTCAAATAGAAACAATAAAAGAAAATGAGAGCAACGTGTGGATTTCAATTTTTTTCAGCTCTTCAGTTCGTTTTGTAAAATGTTGATTATACTATTTGCAGCTGCATTTGGACTCTTCACGCTGTGTTGATTTCATTTGACTTGAGTGAGATAAATCACAATTTTATTTTTCACAATGACATTAACAAAATCATTTAGAAATAACTGAAACATATCATACAAAGATATTTTTAAAAACTGTTATCAAGAAAATCTAATTTCACATCTGTCTTATAGTGAACTCAGTGAACTGAATGAAAATCTTCCTTCAAAAGCCTTATTAAATTTAGAACTATCAAATATTTCTTTGTCTTAATGAGTAGCACTTCTAATTATATCAGATATTTTCTATGTTGATGAATTCTCTGCACACTTCTAAATTTATGGGAAATGAATTTGAAATTTGGTTATCTTTCACTGAGATTTTAGTCATAAGAACAGTTTATTAGAATGTCATTAATTAGTTTGTAGGATAGATTGCATTTTTGTCTTTTTGAGACAAAGTCTCACTAGTAGTTCAGACCTTGAGCTCACTTTGTATCCCAGGGTGGGTTTGAATTTGCAGTGATCCTCCTGCTTCAGCCAGAGTGTGGGGATTACAGGCGCGGGCTACCACACCTGGTTTTAGATTGTTTCTCGAATAGTTTGCAAAAGCCATTGTGTTAAAAACTTTGTCCTCTGGGTGGCATCATTGAGAAGTAATTTTAAATTCGTTAAGAGCCTGAAGGGATTGTGGCCGTCAGACTCCTTCCGCCCTCTTTCTGGGTCATGAGGTCATGAACTTGCTCTGCCACAGGCTTTCTCCACATGGTGCTGCCCAGAAAACAGACACCAGGGTTTATAATCCTGTTTCTTTTTTTACAGGAATTTTACAGACAATTTCTATAGAACAGTCACAGATCAAGTAACATTAGCATAAAATTTGAATAATGAGTATCAGAGGCTAGGAACAAAAAATTTGAGGGGACAGCAACAGACACTTTTAAAAAGTGCTATGCGAAGCTGGCCACAGTGGTGCATGCAGGAGTCTGAAGCATGAAGATTACCGCTAGTTTGAGGCCAGGCCAAGCCACATCCTGAGTTCAAGTCCAGCCTGAAGATCTCAAAAAAAAAAAAAAAAAAAATACAGCTATATGAATGTTCTCAATGGCACCAGGTATGATATTGTTATTCTATCAAAACACTTCTGACAACAGTACATGCATTTTGTTTGCTTTATTGGCGCTAATACAATTTTCAGGTTTTATTTTTATACATGCTTTATTGTATAAAATTAGTTATATGTAAATACACTTTCTCATTGATGATTGTACAATTAAAAGAATTTGAACTATTAGATTAAGTGGAACATTTACTACCATGCTTTTACAATTTATTTTAGTGCTTTCCAAAAAAAAAAAAATTATACTTAAATACACCAAAAGAAAAAAAAAATGTTGAGCTGGAAACAAAGAAGGCCTAATAACTAACAGTTAATAATTTCTCTTCATTTGATCTTTAGGAGATCCCTTTGGTGAGGATGTTTGTGTTTGTTTCATTTTACAGATGTAGATATAGCAGGTTAGGGAGTTCAACTGGACCAAGATTATGATGGTTATAAATAGCACAAATTGAATTAGTAACCTATCTCCTCTGATACCAAATGTGTGCTCTTAGCTCTAATAGCAAAATGCTTCCAAGAAAATGAGAAGACAGGGTTGAGAACTAGTGTAGAAAATTTGGGGAAATCATCAATTTTCTTTTATTTATGAAGAAGTAACCTTGAAAAATACTTGACAAAAAAAAAAGATGGAATTATTTCCCACCTGATTTTCTACAAAAAGGAAACAACTGTGTCTTCTTATCTTTGTCAGAGAAGGTGCCTGATGATGCGTGCTGAGCCTCTCACACAGCAATTGCCCTTCTCTCCGTGTGCCACTGGGCACAGCGGGAAGGGTAAGCTATGCGGTGGGTGTGTGAGCTCTTCTCCTCACACATTTCCTTCAAGGTTTTATCTTTGTTTACAGGAGCTGCTATCACACGGCCTATGGTTTTTAATTTTAAGTAAGAGAGGAGGACAGCAGTCCTGTTTTCTCTAAGGCCAAAGACTATGATAGTTTATTACATATACTTGGTTCACTGTGCTAGGATCCCCCGCTACCCCAGATTCCTATGTTTATTTCTATCCTGATGCATCAGGCTGTCATCCTAGTAGGAAACGCTTACATTCCCCCAGCCTCTCTGTCTTTCTTCCTCCTCTTCCTTCTTGAGTCTTTACCAATGAGGCTCTTTCCTCCCTCCTCCCTCTAGCTTTCTTCTAGAATGTTACTCTTAAGAGTGGGATTCAAAGCCAACAAAGAACATGTAAATAAAAAGCTTTTCTGCATTGTTTTGTCCTTAACATTTTAACATATTAAAAGTTTCCAGAGCCTTTCAGTAATCCACACTGTTCCCATAAAAGAACCTACTTTGTCCTTTGTAGCAATATGGGTGGGACTGGAAGTCAGCAAAATGAGACAAATACCACTTGACCTAATTTATGTGTAAGAACTAAAAATTCATCTTGTGGAAGTGGAAATAGAATAGTGGTCCCTAGAGACTGGTATAGGAAGGAAGTGGGGAAGGAAAGAGATTCAGTCCTGTAATCCCAGCTCTCAAGAGACCAAAGCGGCAGGATCATCATAAACTACTACACTAACAAGACCCTGACTCAGAAAATACAAACAATTTTCAACACGTAGAAATGAGTGTCTGAAGAGATGAAAATGCTTATTTCTCTGATTTAATTATTATAAATTATATGTTTGTATACATGTACTATCATAATGTACCCTATTAAGATGCACAAATATTATGTCTTAATAATAATAATAACCAGAAAGAGAAGACCCTATCCCTCCAGTTAGGTTCTATAACTAGAATGAAAAGATAGAACAGAAATATCACCTTCTGAGTCTCATTAACCCAAACTTGGCTACATGACCTCATGTTGCCATGTGGTACCTCCTATCTAGATGTCCTGTCATCATACCTTGACCCACAATTTCATCATCCCTCCACTGCTAATGAACTACTAAAGCAATCTAATTAACTTTTGAAATATTCATTTCTGTATACTTCCATAGAGATCATATGATTGAATTGCTACTATAGCCTGCTAACTAGTCTTCACATATCCACTTTTGGCTCCTCCATTCTATCTCTACTTTCAAGACACAGTATATTTTAGAACTCAATACACATTGTTCTTCTGAAACAATAAAACACAGCTTGATGTTTTTCTCTATATTTAAAATAAAAGCCAATCTGCATAATTGTCCAAATGATACAGTTGACATAACTCGTCTAATGCTTATTTTTCCTATTTTGTTCATGCCACTCTGCTACTCTTCTGAGTTTCCTACAAGTTCTAAATGTTTATTTCTGTCTTTTGTATCTGACTCTTAGCCACCTCTCCTCTCCTTTATCTAGGCATTTCAGTATTGTTTATATTTTCTTCCCTAATTGAATCTAAATACCTTTCCCCTACTTAGGAAAGCCTCCTGTGTGTAATTGAAATATCAACTTTTCTAATTAAATGTTGCAGAATCTTATTTTTTTCTATCCATTATTTCCACCATTAGAAAATAGGTATCTGGACAATTATTTGATTTATTCTTTCAATCAATCCCCAGACATTTATTAAAATCATACTATATGTCAGGCATTGTTTTGTTATTGGACCACACTAATAAATCTATTTCTCTCTGTCTCCATTACCTATTTATTCTTTCACCCATTTTTTGCACTTATGATAATTATGAACAAATCAGTGGTATATGTATATTGGTGAATTAATATATTTGAAAATTTACTATTTCAATTAATTTTTGAAAAATAATTAATGGAATGAAATTGATCAGAAGCAAAGTCTAATGAGAAATTTATTATGTTCTGGTCAACACTGCACTGCATCTGCTACAGTAGTCCCATAAGATTATACCACGCAGAGAAATCAAAGCTGTCTTGGTTTCTGTAAATCCATGCTGATGTTTGCATGAGCATGAAATTGCCTAATTCTGCATTTCTCCAAAGAGATCCCCAGTAGCAAAGGACATGTAATGATACAGGAATATACCTATGCTATCATGACCCAGTGACTCAGTCTAGTTTCATTCATGGCTCTGGAGAGGGAAATATAGCAGAATCTTGATGCAAATATACTTACTGGAAAAAAACATTTGATTTCAGAAATGTGTGCCTGTTATTTACAAAGTCTTTTATTTACCAGGCCTTAAAATGAAATACATTCTCACTTGCACCAAGCAATACTCTCTCAGCCCCCGTGTGGTAGGGAGTGTGAGAGAAAAACAAAAAAGCAGCAACAACAAAAAAACTTAGTGGAGAAGTTCCTATTGGTGCTTATGAAGTGAGACATAGCAGGCACTTTTTTTACCTGGGACTGCAGTTTCCAGTTCTGCTCTAAAGGCCCAGGTCCTGCTTCTTCAGATTTCCACATATCAGGTTTTTATGACATCTTCCTCCTCACTACAGGTATATTTTCTCATTTCTATGACAAATTTCTGCACCACAACTTTTGAAATATATGATCTAAAGGAAGTTTTTTTTGAGGGGGCTATCTCTGTTGATAGACATTTTTAATTAAAAAATTAACTGCAATATAATTTCTTTCTTCAAAATTTCAAAGTTTTACATAATGTTAAACTTTTCTTCCCAAATTTACTGCATATCTAGAAATCTTAACAAAATTCTCTGGGAAATTTTAAATTCTGACTTATCAGTGACTTTCTCCAAGTCAATGTTTTGAAGGCTCTGACACTGAGAACAAATATTAAGAAATATTTATAAGAAGTTCTTTAAACTTTGAATTTTAGTTATTTTTGCAGTCTGTCTTGATTATTTACTTTGTAATAAGTATACATATTATTATACATATGCTTATTATTACAAATACAATGCAATATATATGTGTACTTATTATTACATATATATTACATGTATATGTATACTTAGTATTGTGAAGTAACAAGGTAATAAGTTAACAGAATCTATGTATAAATGGAACACAGATTTGTTTAAATCCTAAAAGTACAAAAGATGCTTGTTCATTAGTCACGTTAGGAAAACAGTGAAAGGTGAATATTAACCTCAGACTTTATAAATTATATTAATCTCAGACTAATAAATTATATAGTGGTTCCCAGGGAGCATATCTAATGACCACAGCACTTGAGTAGAAAGTCACCTTGTATTGTTCAGTTTTAAGATGTAAACTGCTGCTATGCTAGAAAGAATCTGGCAAGGCAGGGCTAATTGATTACTGGTCTAGAATTTATTTTTAATTTTTTTACTAAAGGCGTTAATTACTTTCTTATAAAAATTGCTTAAGTGGTGTCAAACTTGATTAGGGCTATTTTATTTCTAGGTTTTTTTGTGGTGTGTTTTCATGCATTTTCTCAAAAGAGTTGAGAACTCACATCCAGAAAAGGTAACATGAATTTCTATTCAACATGGAATTTAAAAAATTACAGTTTCATCCCTTTTTGTTATAACACATCTTCTCAAACTATAGATGATATATTGATACTTATATTCTTGTGTCACACAGGTTTTTCCTTTATAAAGATGAATGCAGCACCCACGACTTTTACTACACTAAACAAGAGCTCTAAGCAGAAATACACAAGAAAAAATGATGTTAAAAATAAATATAGTACAAATGAATTGCCAGTCATCAAGGAGGAGGTAAAACAGCACAAACATTATAAAAAACACAAAACCACAACAGAAGACATAGCCAATAAAGGTATAGTATTGTATTTAATAAACATCAAGGGAATGCTGAAAATTAAGTACTGAACAATGTTATGCATAGGGAGATAAAAAAATATGTTATATAAAGTTTTTCTTAGTTTGAAAATATGCAAATAAAATTTGATTTTAATGTTGATTATTACAAAGGCCAAATGGTCAATGTTATAACTAATTTAAAAAATAATTTGGATATTTTAGACATTACATGATTATGGGGATGATTCGTATTTCAATGGAGAGTAAAATTTGAGTAAGTATGACAGGTTGGAAGTAAATTCTTTTGTTACAAAACTTTAAGAGTCAAAGTGTGGAAAAATTAGAAGACATGACTGCTTAAAGGACTGGGATCAGAAAAGTCATTCAACAATCCTGAGAATATTACTATGCAAGAGTAAACATGTAGTTGGCCAGATCAACTTGTGGTATATAGCTCACATCACCATCTTCTACGGCATTATTTCTTTGAAAAAAAGAAAAGATGAATACACTTTTTTAAAGTTGGACCTCAAAGTGGTTGTTAGCAAAGATAAAACTAAATCCTAATGTAAACTTGTAGGTCTTTATTTCTGGAACTTGGAGTCTGGCAGCTGCAAGCTTTTCTTTTCCAGGCTTAGTGATCTGGAAAAGACATGAAGAGAGGCTTATAGGCTTGCAGGGAGGTTGGCAAGGTTTTCAAAAAGTAGAAACCAAGAGAAGACAAAATGGCTGATCAGTGAGCAACAGAATACAAAGCCTCCTAGGAGAAACAATTCATATGCCAGAATAAAACACCCTGGACAGAGGGAGATGGATCCTCTTGACACAGGAAGAAATTAAAACGTAAAAAAGTTCATCAAATACTTCGGGACTACAACTGAAACAGCTAAAAACTAAAGGGACACAGCGTGTTCACGATGACCCACCAAGATTGCACCAGCTTGAATCTGCACCTGCAGGCAGAGCCGCCCAAACTCGTTCTACCGCCACTCACAGGAAGAACAACAGCAGCGCTGAAGTCAGGGGTTGGTGAGCCCAATGGAGAGTGGAGAGCAGAGCCGGTGGAGGAACCTTCATTGATCCACGGTCAGTGCTGGGAGTGAGACCCCCCCCCACCATGGGAAGGGCGCGACCAGGTGGGCGACATGTTGGAATCTGGGAGGAGGAGCCTGAACTGGGAGTGACAGTGACTTCGGTTGGTTTCTCCCTCCCCAGAGCAGACTTGTGTGATTTGCTTGGACTGGCCCGGACCCAATGAGATGTGCCAAATCGATTCCCTGTACCTAGCAAGCACTAACTGGGTGAAGGCACCTGAAGTTTGGCTGGCCTAGTGGGGAGGGGCAGGCATATGCAGCCTGCTTACACCTCAGTGACAAGAGCAGGCAGGAGAGGGCAGATTTCCCTTGCCAGCGTGCTTCAGAGGAAATGTGGCCAACAGGGAAAGGGGCTGGGATCTGCACTGTAACCTGTGTGGAGGAAGCCAGGGCCATGACAGGAGAGAGAGGCAGGAGGAGGCCTCCAGCCCAGAACCCTGAGAGTACTGATCCAGGAGAAGAAAAAACAAGGGAGACTGAGGGTGGCAAACACACAATATCAGACATGGCTTCAATGGACAATAAGAGATATCTTCAGGACCTTGTAGATGAGCTCAAAACTGAAATATTAAAACAGGAAAAGCAGGATATGAGTAGAGTAATAAAAGAAATGCTCTCAGGAAGCATCTCTCAGGATGATACAGATGGAAGAAGGGAGGGACACAAAAAAGAATAGAAACATTCGATAAAAGAATATAAAGAAAATATAGAATACATAAAGCAGATTCAAAGAGACTACCAGGAAATTAAAAACTCCATTGAAAGCCGGCAAAACTCCTTAAAAGAAACTAAGGATAGACTATCAAAACTTGAAGACAAGTTTGCAATGTGTGATCCTGAAAGGAAAGATCTCTTAAAAATAACAAGGAAACAGGCAGTAACAATACAAAGGCTAGAAGATGACAAGAGAATCTACAATTTAAGAATAAGAAATGTGAATGAAGAAGCAGGAATACATACAGGCGAATTACAAAGGCTATTCATGGAAATAATTGAGGAAAACTTCCCAAGCATGGGAAAAGAAAATGACAGTCAGTTGTGTGAGGCATACAGAACCCCAGCCACCTACAACCAAAACAGATCTACACCCAGACATATAATAATCAAGATACCAGAAATTCAATATAAAAGCAGAATATTAAAATCCATCAGAGAAAAGAAACAGACTACCTATAAAGCTAAGCCCATCAGAATCACGGCTGACTTCTCGACACAGACCATCAGATCAAGAAGAGTTTGGAGCAAAGTCTTCCAAGTCCTAAAGGAAAATGGCCTCCAGCCCAGATTGATGTACCCTGCAAAACTGTTGCTAGAAATTAATGGAGAAACAAGATGCTTCCATGACAAAGAGGAACTGGGGGAGTTTGTGACCACCAATCCAACCCTGCAGAGAATGCTGAAGGACATTCTAGAGAGAGAGAAAAAAAATACCTGGATTTTAGGGACATTGGCAGAAAGGCCTCAATGAGTGGGGCAGGCAGTAGAATGAAGGAGAAAACTAAACAAAGGCAGAAAAGTAGCATAGCAGAAATGAGGCAGAGAAGGATAACTAGAAACTCTAACATAGATGACCTTGATTCGCTATATTGTTAATAGTGCACCAGGATTTAAAACACACATTACTCACACTACTCTGCTTAGATAGATTATATTCTGATCCAGTCATTCTACCTGTACTAGATTTGAGGGCACAGACATTAATCCCAAAAATAACAGGATATAGTATGGTAATCATCCTTTATTTCCTATTAATCTAAAGCTCTGTATAACCTACACTGTTTTACCATGACTGATCGTAATCCAATCTGGTTTATTGGATCGCTGTTTTGCATTGATAGATTTTATTCAAAGCTGTTATGATTGATAGCATCAAGTCTGAGAGTATAGGCAACTGCACTTAAGATGACAAGATCCACTAGAATATCCACTATGGTTTGATTATTACCTGCCTTTGAAGTTTTATACTGTCTCTAATGTTTTATTTTACTAATATTGTTATTTACTGCTATACTCAATTATACTGCTATATTCAATTATGCCTGATGATATAGACATTCTATTGAAGATAATAGGAAACACAGTAATCATTGTAGATCACCTTGTACTGTGGTTTTATACTACTTTTTGTTTTCCTGTTTTTATAGGAATTTATTTTGTTTTGTCTTGCTAAATTTTGTTTTTCCCTCTAATACAGAAAGGATAGAAATACACGTAGAGATTCATGCATGGATAGTTTTTTACACTCTCACTTTTTGACTATCTACTTTGTATGCTTTAATTTTGTAACTTGAACAACTATTTCTAAGAGGATAATATGTAATTTATTAACTAGTGATTTCTTATTGCTTATCTTTTTTTTTGGAATTCTGTATTATCTCTACCCTTTACATGCTTTTGTTTCTTTTTAAATAAAAAAAAAGTAGAAGCCAATTTTACATACAGTCATCAGAAATAAACCATCAAAGTTTCCCTGGATTATTTTTTCAAAACCATAAACACATTTCAGTAAGCTTGTTCTAAACTGGTAATAAAATTCTAAGAAAATATTTTATTTCTAAAGAAAAAAAATGATATTTTATAGTTCTACTAGGAATTGAGCAAGGAAATGCACATTCATTAAACAGGGTGTTAAAATACAGTCTATATTTTAGAGCACATCTATGATGCTATTTTCAGTTGTATACATCTATGTGATTTGTGTTATACAGTTTTTCTTTGATTTTACTTTCTACTTAAATTATAAAATGAAAAATTTCCACACACTGTGGTAGTTTATGTACTTGAAGTTTAAAACAAGCAAAATAATTTAGTATGAACAGAAATTAGGATAGTGGTTATCTTTTGATACTGGAGTAGGTAATGAGAAGCCTCTTACTGGTTTGTTAGGGCAATTAGGGTGGTGAACAGGTATGTTCAAATGGAAAATTCATCTAAATATTTGCTTCTGATATGTGTACATTTCTGAACGTTTCCCAGACATCAAATATTTACTTTGACCAAAAGAAAGAAGGCAAAATGTAAGTTGCGTATGATAATTATGGGAGCCTGCTAGGATTATTGGTGTTAAATGATTTTTTTTGTGACTTACTGAGGTTTTTCCCTTTTTGGATCATATTCTGTTTCAACACTTTTATTATGGTCTGTTTCAGGGACATCTGTTTGAATTCTCACTTTAGAAATTAACCTTGCTAATTAAGTCTATTTGCTTTTAATTAGAAATACAGTGAGTTCCTCAAGTTTCAAGATACTAATTTTAGTTTCATTTTTCTGTTTTCCAACATTATTCTACAACTGTTTAGAGAAATTCTATAACAGTTACTATAGTCGTTTTTAAAAAATTGTGTTCTATTTATTTATATAGCCTAATTTGAGAAGATCTAACTTTGCACTCACAAAAGTAATTTGTCTGCCCTCTTAAGATTTTATATATGACAGAAAAGGTTATGTTTCTACCTTGTGGCAGATTAAAGGCCATTTCTCAGATTCCTGAATTTGAATCCTCAAGTATCTACCTTACAGGCTGCTTTCTGTACCTTGAAGAACACACAGCTGATACATGCGCTAGGAAAGCTCAAGGAGGAATAGCTCCAGTTCTCAAATTAGCAAACTAATTGTCTTAAATTGAACAAAAGTCATGACAAGCCATAAATATCTACCTAGCTTGGTCAAGCATGAGTAGCTTGGACAACGCTTTTTTCTCCAGGGTCCTACCACATTTGACACTTTGTTCTCTAAAGGCAGGATAGTCACAATGAGGGGTTGCTTTAGAGTTGTGCTTTTTAGAGAGAGAAGGTGAAATAACTGACCTGATCATAGGAATTTAACTAGCTTAAAGCCTAAAGAGATTATAGTTAAAAAGAAAAAAAAAAAAAAAAAGCAGCAAACTGTCATGAAATGAAAGTGAAGCCTTTGATATGTTCCCAGCACAGAAACCGCATTTGTCATTCTTTTGACTTTTATGCATTTCCTGTAGTACCTCATAAAGGCAGTGGTGAACATTTTTAAAATAATATGGGTGGCAAAAAAAAAAAAAAATACTTGAACAAGAATGAAATTACTGTTAAATGTCACTGGGGGGATGGGGATTTAGCTCAGTGGCATAAGTGCCTGCCTGGCAAGCGTGAGGTCATGAGTTCAATCCCCGGTACCAAATAGATAAATAATTGTATGTCACTGGGATTTAAAGTGAAGTTTGAGATTCTAGGTGTGAACACCATGCTACTGAGTGCCTTCCAGGATCTAGTTCTGCCATTAATTGATTATATTAGCAAACAAATAAGGTCTTTATTTCTATTATTTTATTATAAAATCATGAATTATTTTCACATATTCTTAACCTATTAATATTTATATTTCTCATGTTGATTGCTTTACACTATTTTTATATGTCTATAAATGGTCCCAATATACTAGTTTACCATGTACCCTTCAGTAGGTATATGCTTTTAGGAAAATTTCACTACTTACTTCTAAAAATTGGGTAAAAATATTCCATGTGTTTGAGAATCAAGAAAGAACAACTATTTAAATGCATTCTTGACTGTAAAATGCTCTGGAAATGTTCTGTTTATTTGCTCTGGATTCTTGCTCTGGTTTTGATTCTGGGTTCTGTCTCGTTTTGATTCTGATTTTTAGTTTTGATTCTCTCTCAGAGGATCCCTCTCGTCTGCTGTGGAAGCTCTTTTCTAGTTTCTTCTCCTGATGGGTGGAGCTGTCACAGTGGCTGTTTTTATTACAAACTGTGAGTAAATAGAGAGTCTTCTAAATTTATGAAGTGTACTTTGCATGTTTTGAGCAAGTAATAAATAAAACTTCAACTGTAAATCTCTTCAGTGCAGTTATGAAAATCTTTGTCTAGGGCCACACTGTCAACCTTGTCCAAAAGATTCTAAATTGTTTTATGCTCTGTAGAGCTATTCATTTCATAGAAGGTAATCAAAGACTACACTCACAACAGTTGTACCTTAAAACTTTTTCCTTGCTTGAAGATATGCCTGAATGTTGGCACACTTGCCTTGCATATACAAAGACTTGGGTTCGATTGATAGCACGACTGTACCAAAATTGTTTTTTATTTTTTACAAAATTGCTAATTTGTTCTTAGACAATATGGCATCTTCTTATTTCATTTTGATTTGTCAATGCAAAGCCAAATGTAATATAATATTGATTCTTTTTTAGCATCTCCCCAAAAAACGTCTCCTACAGTCCAGCAAAAAGGTAGGCAATGGTTATGGCCTGATTTCTTACACTGATATAAGCAGGAAAGTTATTTTTTATTCATATCAGTTCTACAAACATAGAGTCATTTTAGGGAAACTACTTCAGTATGTGTTACAGACTTGTAGGATCCCAGATAGTAATAAGAGACAGAAATTGATGTGTAGCTAACTGAAATATGATATATCAGAGGTAAGTTAGAACTCATAAATTTTAGAGGAATAGAACTGATGTGAAAAGAAATTTTGGAAAGGTACAATTTATATTAAAAGGGCAAAATTTTAACAAAATAATTAATCTAATGATTATATAATAAAATGTTTAAAGCCATCAAAAGTGATTAACCACATTGGAAGGCAGAATTATGGTTCAGCTACTCTATGTTATATAAATGATCTAAAAGGAACAGGTTCAAAAATAAAAACAGAAGTTTATATTTCTCATTAGTAACTTCATTAAAGTGAAATTCTGTTATTTTTACTATTGCTATAATATTATGAAATATACTTTGCTGTAATTTTACGAAGTATACTTTGCATGTTTTGAACAAGTAATAAATAAAATTGCAACTGTAAATCTCTTCAGTGCAGTCATGGAAAATCTTTGTCTAGGGCCTCACTGTCAACCTTGTCCAAAAGATTGGATCTGGTTCAGATGTAGCTGTTATTACTTCTCTATGAAGAGGCTAAGTTGGAGAGAAAGTCGCCATGCATGCATGTCTCTAAATTCCAGTCTCTTGAAAATAAACAAAGAGGAAATGGTACGCAAATATCTGAGGGTCATAATGGTATGCATGATATATAAAATTAAAGGGAGTAAACTGAGGAATGATTCCCATTTGCTCAAATTCAGCATGAGACAAGTGTCTAAAAGATAAAACTAGTTTAACTTTTGTTCCAATTTCCCTATGTAAAATATAGCATATTGTGTAACAAAAGATTGAAATACTTGAAATAAAACTTGAAATTCCCTTTGTGAAAATATGTATAACTAGCCAATTGAGAAGGAAGCAGTTATTATAAGCAGTATTTCAGACAAAGTCAGAAGAACTCAGTGTAGGCTGGCACCAAGGTGGTGTAGTATTTGTGGTCCTAAAGCTAATACCATTATGTGATCAGTTTACCAGAATGTACACTACTATATGAGAAGCTGTTTTGTGTGGGAATCTGAACTCCAAAGAGTGCATTAACATCAAACTGAAGTTCCCAATATGTGAATTCTTCTGATATAGGAGATAATTTTTAATTATGTACATAACAAGAGAGTCACTGAATATAAATTAATCTCCAAGAAATCTATGAAGCTTTTATTCTTTTAAATGCTTATGCCCTTCTGTCCGTAAGCAACACTATTTTGTTATTTGTATTTATTTTCTATATTTCCTACCAACACAAGGATTTTGTGTTTTTCATTGGATCATCAACATCTAAGACATTCCTGCACTGCAGAACACACTAATAGTTTTGTGGGGTGAAGGAATCAAACAAGTACACATATAATGAATTATTTAAAGGTACTTCCATTCGATTGGTTAAAAACTTATTAATGAAAACTTTATATTTGCACATATTTTCATACTTCCAGGATTTCTTCTCCTTGAAATCTTTCTACTGGATTGGAATTTACCATAAGAAAACTGAAAATCAATGGCTATGGGAAAATAATTCAGTTCTACCTTCAGATGTGTAAGTGTCTGTCTGACATAATGTGCTTAGTTTAATTACCACATTTGCTTAAATAAACACAAGTAAATAGTACCTAGGGCATAGTTCAGGCACAATTGGGAGACTTGGAAAACAGACAGTCATTTAAATCCAATCCTATATACAGAAATATGGATTGTTGAAGTTGATCACATTACTTAATTTCTTCATCTGCCTTCTCCTGCAACTTTTGTTTACAAACTATGTTAGTTTTCTATCATAACAAATTACAACAGACCGACTGGTGTAAAATGTATTTCCTTGTAGTTGTGAGGGTTAGAAGTCTAAGATCAAGATATGAACAAGATGGTGTCTTTCGGGCCTTTGTCCTTGGCAGACACACGACAGCCATATTTCCTTCTCTTATGACCCCAGGCATATTGGATTAAAGCTCACTCTGATGACCTCAGGTTAACTTATTACCCTTTAAAAGACCATATTTCCAAATATTTTCTGAGGTACTGGAGGTAAAGATTTGAACTTACAATTTTTTCGGGAACACAGTTCAATCTATAATACTCTGCTCTCTGGATCCTCAAACTTCATATTTTTCACATGAAAAATACATTTACATCATCCCAGTAAATCCAGTCTTATCTCCATTCACCACCAGTTTTAAAGCTTTAGTTTCATCTAATTCTCTTTTAAACTAGATGTGGATAAAACTTGAATTCTAACTCATCCTGAGGCCAAACTGTCCTTCAGTTGAGTCTATGGAGCCAAACAGGTTGTTTGCTTCCAACACAGGAGATGAGACAAATGTAGGCCGTATATTCCCATTCCAAAAGGAAGAATCAGAAAGAACATAGGAATGATGAGTTTTAGGCAAGCTGAACCCTACTGAGGCCAAGTTCATTGGATTTAGAGTTTGCAGTGTGATACTCTTCAGTTCTATCTTCTAAACCCGCCAGGGCAGAGGCCATGTGTCCTGACTCATGTAGTGGACTGTCCTGCTGTGTGGGGAGACAGTCTTGCCTCCTGAAACTGTGGAGGTACCATCATCTGGAACTAAGGGTGAGGCAGACCACTTTTGGTTAGTGGTTGGTACTGGCAGCCCTAACACTCCCAGAACATAGCACACCCTGCTAGCTTTGTCTTTCTTCATCTGACCTATAGAATGCCAAATATCTGACAGTCTTATCTAATTTCATCTTATCCTGACTTTGTCTCTTTTAACTCCAAACTGGCAGTGTTTCTGATTGTGTAAAATTCTTAAAAACTCCATTGTTCTAAGCAATTTATAGAAGTCTCAGCTACAAAATGGAAGATAACATACACATTTTCCTCTGTGATTGAATCTAGGAGTCATACTCAATCTGTTTAGTAACAGTCTTCTAGCTGTGTCCTTGATGCTTGTTCCAGACATGCTTTCTCTCTTATTTATTTATTTATTTATTTATTTATTTATTTTTGCAATATGTATAGTTTAAGGAGATTCCAAATTTTCACTTCTGGGTCCTACTTATATAATAGTTCCTTCTTTAATTTATCTCTCTTGTGAAAATTTAATATACAAAGCAAGAGAAACCCAGCTAGCATAAATTGTGCCAGATATCACCTCAGTTAAATGTTCAAATTCTTCACTTACAAGTTTTACTTCCCATAAAATATTAAAACACAATTGGCCAAATCCCTTGCCTGTTTAGAACCAGGACTGCCTTTTCTCCTTTGTCAGATTATGTGCAGTATTTCTTATTTCTATCAGAGAACTTGCCAGAATCACCTGAAATATCTATATTTCTACCAAAATTTTCTTCCAGACACTTTGTTTTTTTCCTATTGTACAAGTCTCTCTATTGTCTACTTCTCAAACCATTTGCAGAGTTTTAGTTATTTTACATACTGTATTCCTCATATGAAAATCTAGTCATGCTCAAGGGTTTCTATAAGCAGTACACAAACAGGTGATTTAAATAATAGAAATTTATTTCAGAAGTGTAAAGCAGGCTAGAAATCCAAGATCAAAGTTTTTCAATTTTGTTTTTTTTCTAAGACTTTTGTCTCATGAATTATTCTCTTCTGCCTATATTTTAACACAGTCTTTCTTCTGTAGCTTTCTGTGTATGTTCAAATTTTCTTTTTAGGATATCAGATAGATTAGATTGCCTTAGTGTAATTTCTTATTTTGAGTTATTCCTTTAAATACTTTATCTCTACTCTTATATTTTAAGAGTTACTGGACATTAAACTCTAACCCCTAATTTTTTTGAGCAATCTATAACACAACCCTTGGTTTAAAGTCTATCAATTACCACATTATTTTATAAGATCTAACTTCTAATTTTGGTAATTTTGGGCTTTCATTAGAAAATTCATGAGAATTTTGCCATTATTCTCATGATGAGTCTAAAGACGGTGATGTCTAAACATATTTTGACCCCAGTAGATAATTGTAACTAGGACTTTTATTCATAGAAGATTCTTGTTGTTTTATTTTATTCTGTTTTGCAATGCCAAGGATCTAATTTGGGACCCCATATATTTGAGGCAAGTGCTATACCACTGTGCTACACTCCTACCTTGCTCATAGACTTTTTATTTTTCAAACTTATTTTTAGTTTGTCTCTTCAGCTTTACAGTCATGATGACTGACATGGTTTCCTTTTAGACTTTTTATTCTTAGTTGAAATTTTGATTAACATTTAAGATTCTATTATCTATTACTTTTCAATTTAATGACATTATCTGTGCACCAGGTGATAGAAATTTAATGAAATTGTATTAAATTGCATATGTGTTATAGTTTTCAAAGTGTCTATAAAAATAAAAGTTCTCTATTCTCTTTGGGATGTGATAGCTATTAGATTTATTTTTGTTTTATCTTTCTAGTTCTGAATGGCGACAAACCTGTTTATCTTATAAATCGAAGAAACTGAATATGGCTGAAAACTGTGAAATTAAACAGTACTACATTTGTAAGAATCATTTGATTGCTGAGTGAGGTGGTGCACACCTTCAATCCCTGTACTTGGGTGGCTGAGGCAGGAGGATCACTATGAGTGTGAGGCCACCTTGTGCTACATAGTGAGTTCAAGGCCAGCATGAACTACATAATGAGGCCCTATCTCAAAAAACAAAACAAAACAAAAAAAGGTTTTATTTATCCTATAAAGTCACAAGAGAGAAGAAAATAAACTTTTTCTTTTCCCAAGTCTTGGTCATTTTCTTGTTTTATGAATAAAACATTGTAAATTTATATTTTTAGCTGAATAAAATCTTACCAATAGTATTCATGAGTATGCTAAAATTTTGTTGTGAAGATATTATTTGACTTACATACATTTTCATGAAATAAGATGTCACAGTACTTAAGAAAATACCATTTTTTGGAGATATTGCAATAAGTGATTTCTGAATGAAATAAAGATAAAGATAAAGTCATTGAGGAAAGTTTAGACTGTTCAATATTAAAGGCTGTACTATGAAAGTTTATGCTACTGTCACTGTTCCTGATTTTTCATGTGTATAGTCTACAATATTGTCAACCTATATTGTTGAGCAACAACACAGAGATTTTTATATTGGTAGGAAAAAATTAGCATAACCCCCCTGTAAAGAAGAGAATGACTTCCTAAATTTTGGAAGTCAGTTTTAAGCTTGATTGCCATACAGACATACAGTTTATCCTGCAATCTCATTATCCCGAGATGGCTAAAGACCTTCATGCAAGTCAAATTGAAATAACAAGACTTTCATTGGAAATCTCAGTTGTCAAATTTTCATTTTAAAAAATTGTCTCATTCATAACATCTTTAAAAGGTGAGAAATGAAATATTTGTTTTAATTCAACAATTTCAAATTTTGAGAATTACTAGCACAATAATGGTTCTGAACAGAGATTCCACTTTCCTTAGTCTCATCTTCCATGCCTTCTATACACACCCACTCTTATTTGATACACTACACACTCTTTATTTGTTTGTTCCATAAGACTGTCTAAAATTAAATTCCCGGGTCAACAATATATGCGCTTTCCCAACGTATCTGTTGCCTTCTCTCTGAGTTGTTTACACAGCGGGAAACTGGGCCTGTGATGCGAACAGTGGTTGGTAGACCAGCCTCTCTGTGGTGAGAGTGAAGGCCCATCATACTGTGGTTTTCTTAGGGCTCAGTCTGAAAGCTCCAGCATTTAGCCCACTATAGTTTGGTTCTCCTGAGTACCTCCCCCCAGCAGAAAACTCAGACTGTCCACCTTGTTCAGGAAAACACTGCTGCTTGAACATTTGCCAAGCTGCTGGGACAGATAAGAGCCCTCTAACCCTACAAGTGAGTAGAGTAACTGAGCAGCAGTGCCACAAACTAGCTGGGGACAGCAATGACTGCAGATACACAGAAGGAAACAATGAAAACCTCTAGCGTGCACGTTGGGCGCAGAAACAGAGCAGACCACTGACTGGCCCCACCCAGCTGGAAAGGCGGGGCAGGCTCGGCGCTCAGGAAGCGTCTCACACGCAAGGGCCTCCTGGTGCGGCTCACTGCAGCTCTCCATACCTCGTGGATTC
Source organism: Hydrochoerus hydrochaeris (assembly GCA_004027455.1). Lineage (NCBI taxonomy): Eukaryota > Metazoa > Chordata > Mammalia > Rodentia > Hydrochaeridae > Hydrochoerus > Hydrochoerus hydrochaeris. Next base: position 343,544 of record PVLA01000338.1, on the reverse strand, counting down.
CTGTATTAGGGATCGGGGAAGAAACTGACAAATCCAGCACCTCAATGTGGAGGTAGTTTTCAACTCGTTTTTTCTTCTCTCTTTCTTTCTCTCATTTTTGCCTTTTATTTACTTGTTTTTTTCTCTTTTATCTGATTTTGTTTACTTTTATGTTTCTCTTTGAATATTTCCTCTTTTTTTGCTCCTCTTTTTTATTTTACCTTCCTTCTTAAAAAATCTTGCTTCTTTCATTTTCACTTTCCCAACCCAATCTACATTTTATTACTTTAGCCATTATTAATATTTAGTCTTTTACTTTGCATTATTATTGTTCTTTCTTTCTATTGATAATGGTGGTGTAGTTACTTTTAAATTTTTATTTTTACTGTGTATGTTTGGAATATACAATGATTGCATTCATTATGGAGAGCTGATACATGTGCACATCTTAATATTTTTATGTCCCTTTTGCCTGTCTCTAATTCCATCTCTTTATTCCCTTCCTATTTGCAAAAGTTCTGTCTTCCAGCTTCTTATTATCATTTGTTTTGTCCTTCAATTTACTTATACTTTGGGTATTTCATATAAGAGAAACTGCAAAATTTCAGTTTGTGTATCTGATTTATTTCATTTTACGGTCTCAAGTTCCATCATTTTTCTATAAATGACTCAAGTTTGTCTTCCTTTATGGCTGAGTAATAGTTCAGTGTTATAAATACCATGGGACAATTGTGGATTAACCACATGTGCCCTAAATGTAATCACATGTCATTATAAAAGTACAGAGCTATTTGACTGCAGGAGAGTGGGAGGAACCTGATGTGGAAGCTGAGATTGGAGTGATGTAGCCAGAAGACAGCACTGGCAGCCACAAGAAATTGAGTTAGACAAAGAGTAATTCTTTCCTGAACCTACAGAAGCTATCGGCCCTACTAAGACTTTTATATTATCTTTATATAATTCATTTCAGACTTCTAGCCTTCAAAAGTATTAATGAAACATTTGTATTGATCGATTAGGTTTGTAGGTATCTATTGTAACAGCAATAGCAAAGAGCCATTGAAAAATGATTTTCTGCTGTGACATAGAGCTTGAACAGACAGTATGGGATGATGGTAGTAATAATCTTAACCGGACAATAAAACAGTGTATGTCATTGCTGATGTGATGGGAGCTCTGGGTACAGGAGTCCATGGGAATTTTCCAGGGACTTCCTGGGCCCTTTCCCTGAGACACAGACTGAGCACTAGGGCTGTTACCATAACAATAGAACTCAAAAACAGAGACAGAGGAGAGAGAGAGAAAGAGAGAGAGATTTTGATTAAAATTCAGTAATTTCTTTTATTGCACTAAACTAGAGATTTGAGTTGCTGAAATAGCATAGTCTTATGACAGAAAATGTGTGCAAGTTTTAAGTTATCTAAGAATTGGTCATCTTACTGGAAACTATAAGCACACCAAATCTAAATAATTTAATAAAATATTAAATTCAGTATAATATGCATATTCTTATAATGCTTGCTGGCTTTGCCTAACTCTAAATTTGCAGAAACATTATTCAAATTATAGAATTGTTCTGGCTTTAGGAATAGGAATTTGGAAATTGCATAGTTATTTGTAGAGAGGCTGCACTGACTCAATTTTGTTCCAGACACATCCAGTTGACATTGTCTTGGTTGAAAGTGCAGGCCTTGAAAGATCCCCTCAAGATAAAAGCTCCAGGTCCCGTAAGGACAAAAAACAAACAAGTTGTATCATCTAAGCATTCACAATATGAGTTTCTTTGTTCTTTATCTCAATAAAAGCTACCTTCTTATGCTGGCCATGCAGCAGCCATTTTGCTGACCCTTGATGTGTGTGTCCCTTTATTTTGCCTTTGCTTGCAGAACCCCTACAGTTACTGTTGTAAATCTTTTTTGTTTTGCTAAAAAAATCAATAACTGTTTCTAGTTTCAATCTTTCTAGATTATCTGGTATTTTTATTATCACACCCTATGAGTTTTTATGTCATTTTAAAGCATTTTAAAAATACAATTTTAATTTCTTTAAAATTATCTATAATTTTGGTAAATCCCAGAATTATCTAATCATAAAATTTCTGTAGATGTGTGGATAGCCAATAAAATATGCTTAACAAATTTACATGTAAGAACATATTTGAAATAGTGACTCATCTTAGACTTTGAACTGCAGTTGGGTGCTATGAAGGCCTTTTCATTTTGTTATCTGAAATGAAAAATTTTGCAGGCCGTGTGGAATGATATGGTACAAGTTTAGAAAAGATACGTAAAGAGCCACCCCCAACATTTGAGTAGTCCTCAGTGAAATGAAAGAGAAAGCTTCAGAATTATTTAAGTTAGGATTTTGCAGTAGCAGCACAAGTCTCTAGGATGAAAGGCAATTTTGTATGTTTAACTAATGGTAAGAAGGCAGAGAGATCATAGCAGAGTAAATAGGGGAAAAACAATGAGAAATGAAGCCAGAAAAACAATTAGGTAAGCAAAAGTGTGGCAAATATGTTTTTTAAAAGTAGATTCATTGTTTACAAGGGTCCAAAAGGCAAAACAATGCAAGTGTCATATCATTAAATAAAGGTCATATAGTGCATGGCCATATTTATAAAGTAAGTAGAGAATTCAAAAAGACAGAGGGTAGCACAAAGGTTGGAGATGTGCAAGAAAGACATCTGGCACCGTACTCAGGGCTGGAAGAAACAAGGATGGAGGGAGCTCACCAGAGCCTCTCTGTGGTCACTGCGACTGAAGAAGGTGGTGTACAGTGAGTGCTGGGGGTGCAGGGCTTTCGGGAAGGAGTTAAAACTACACAGGCTGTACTTCCACTGCAGGAGATACAGATTGAAACAGAGAAAGGAAAGGAAAAATGCCAAGCTTATTTCCTCTTTCTAACTTCCAAAGCTCAACCCATGGCTCCCATCACATGAACTTTACCAGAAGCTGTTTGAGTGGGAAAATGGTAAAATGCATTCGGCAGTAATACAAGTAGAACAGAAAAAGACCAGGGAGGTCAAAGATGAAAATGACTGATAGCCTGGAAGATATCAACTCCACCAAGGCATAGAACAGAAGTGTTTCAGGAGAAATGCTTCCCACACCCCATGAGGAGAATTAGCAATACATTATTTAGTGAAGCGATAGATTCAATTTAATGTGTCCATTCTTCATGGCAGTCTCATTACTGTAACATGTAGATAATAACTCAGATAAACTATTGATACGCAATCACTTGTACAAGGGTTAATAAAGGGAAGGAAGGAATTTAGAAATATAAGGATAAATTGCAAATAATTTATTAAGATAATAGCATGAAGAAGTGTCTCTGATACCTTATTCAGAATACCAAAATCCATACATCTATGAAGTAAAAAAGTTCTTCTGTTGGGTTCCCAAATATGAACTGAGCTAATTATGATTTTATGTTTGAATGTTGTGGAGGAAATATTAATGGGTATGTTTTTCAGGTGAGCCACATATTCCACTGGTAGTTTAGTTCAAGTCTATTTATTAAACATTTATAAAATATAAAAAATTAGAACCATAGCAGATTACTCCAGAGGATTTTTAATAAGGAACTATGGACCAGCACATTAGACTTAAGCTAACATTAATTTCTACCTCCTTAAACACATGATAAGAAAACACTGTATAAAAGAAAAATCACTGATGTAGCTTTGCTTTATTTCTCCTTTGCTGACTTTGTTGGATATCATCTGTGTCTCATGCTAGCTATATTTCTTATTGACCTATATTAGAATAACATTTCCTCTTTAAAACACAATGTTTGATTTCATCATTCCACATCATAAGGCTGTGTAACAAATTCACATATCACATTGTATCCATAATATAGATAGTTGTTTGCCAATTAAAAACAAAATAATCAATGTGATAGCATAGTGTTTTTAAAATACAACTTTATGCCTATTTGTAAAATAAGGATTTAAATTTTCATTGTACTAATACTACAAGTGTTATTTAATGAATATTGCAAATTATTGCTAATCATTCTTCTAATATATTCTGCAAAAATTAAAGCTTCTTTATTGACTTCTAATTTAAATATAATTGCCTCATGTTAGCTTTCTTTTAATCTAATGTGAACTGTTTCATTTGTATTCTGAGAACTTTCTGTTTCTACTATTATTCCATGGTGATAAAGGTTAATAGGAATTTGGGGAGAGATCTACTATTCATCTTTTTTTTTATTTAAAGAGAAAAAAACATGTAAATGGTAGAGATAATACAGAATTTCAAAAAAAGAAGAAAAACAGCAAGAAATCACTAGTTGATAAATTATATATTGTCCTCTTAGAAATAGTTGTTCAAGTTACAAAATTAAAGCATATTAAGTAGATATTCAAACAGTGAGACTGTAAACAGCTATGCATGCATGAATCTCTACATTTATTTCTATCCTTTCTGCATTAGAGGAAAAAACAAAACATAGCAAGACAGAACAAAACAAATTCCTATAAAAACATGAAACCAAAAAGGTGTATAAAACCACAATACAAGGTGATCTACAATGATTACTGTGTCGTTTCTTCTTATCTTCAATAGAATGTCTATATCATCAGGCATAATTGAATATAACAGTATAATTGAATGTAGCAGTACATAACAATATTAGTAAAAATAAAACATTGTAGACAGTATAAAACTTCAAAGGCAGGTAATAATCAAACTAGAGTGGATGTTCTAGTGGATCTTGTCATCTTCAGTGCAGTTGCCTATACTCTCAGACTTGATACTATCAATCATAACAGCTTTGAATAAAATCTATCAATACAAAACAGCAATCTAACAAACCAGATTCGATTGTGATCAGTCATGGTAAAACAGTGTAGGTTTTACAGAGCTTTAGATTAAGTTAATAGGAAATTAAGGATGATTACCGTACTGTATCCTATTATTTTTGGGATAACTGTCTGTGCCCTCAAATCTAGTATAGGTAGAATGACGAACAGAATACATCTAAGCAGAGTGGTGTGAGTAATGTGGGTTTAAAATCCTGGTACACTATTAAAAATATAGTGTATCAAGGCCATCTATGTTAGAGATTCTAGCCATCCTTCTCTGCCTCATTTCTGCTATGTTATTTTTCTGCCTGTTTGTCTAGTTTTCTCTTTCATTCTACTGCCTGTCTCACTCATTGAGGCCTTTCTGCCACTGTTCCTAGTCTGCCATGATCTTGAGGGCTTTCTTTTATAGGTAATGTTTCTTTTCTCTGATGGCTTTTAATATTCTGTTTTTATATGTGTCTTGATTATTATATGTCTGGGTGAAGCTCTGTTTTGGTTGTAGGTGGCTGGGGTTCTGTATGCCTCACAAAACCAAATGTCATTTTCTTTTCCCATGCTTGGGAAGTTTTCTTTAATTATTTCCTTGAATAGCCTTTGTAATTCACATGTATGTATTCCTGCTTCTTCATTCACATTTCTTCTTCTTAAATTATGGATTCTCTTGTCATCTTCTAGCCTTTGTATTATTCCTGCCTGAGTCCTTGTTATTTTTAAGAGATCTTTCCTTTCATGATCACACATTGCAAACTTGTCTTCAAGTTTTGATAGTCTATCCTTAGTTTCTTTTAAGGAGTTTTGCCAGCTTTCAATGGGGTTTTTAATTTCCTGATAGTCTCTTTGAATCTGCTTCAAGTATCCTATATTTTCTTTATATTCTTTATCAAAAGTTTCTCTCCTTTTTTGTGTTCCTCCCTTCTTCCATATATGTCTTCCTGAGATATGCTTAGCATTTCTTTTATTACTCTACTCATATCTTGCTTTACCTGATTTAATATTTCAGTTTTGAGCTTGTCTGCAAGGTCCCAAAGATATCTCTTAATGTCTATTGAAGCCATGTATTATGTTGTATCTTTGCTGCCCTCAGTCTTCCTTGTTTTTCCCTCTCCTGGATCAGTGCTCTCAGGGTTCTGGTCTGGGCACCTCTTCCTGCCTCTCTCTTCTGTCATGGTCCTGGCCTCCTCCACACAGGTGTACAGTGGAGGTCCCAGCCCCCTTCCCTGTCAGCCACAGTTCTTCTGAAGCATGCTAGTGAGGAACCTCCACCCTGTCCTGTCTGCTCTTGTCCCTGAGGTGTAAGCAGGGGCTGCATATGCCTGCCCCTCCCCACCTGGCCAGCCAAACTTCAGGGCCCTTCACCAGGTTAGTGTGTGCTAGCCACAGGGGATTGATTTGGGACAGCTCATTGGATCCCAGCCAAGGGCACGACCCAGTCCAAACAAATCCCACGAATCTACTCTGGGTAGGGAGCAACCAATTGAAGTCACTGTCACTCCTGGTTCAGGCTCCTTCTGCCTGATTCCAACATGACACCCATTTGGTCTTGCCCTTCCCGTGGAGGGGGGTTTCATTCCCAGCACTGACCATGGATTAATGAAGGTCCCTTCACTGGCTCCGCTCTGCATTGGGTTCACCAACCCCCAACTTCAGTGCAGCTGTGGCTCCTATGAGTGGCAGCGAGAATGAGTTTGGGCGGCTCTGCCAGCCAGCACAAATTTGTGAATTCAGGCCAGCACAAATTTGGTCGGTTGCTGTGAAAACGCCGTGTCCGGTAATTTTAGCTGTTCCAACTATAGCCCTGAGACTGCATGTTTGACAAGCTTTTTTATGTTTTAATTGCTTCCTGTGTCAAGAGAATCCATCTCCCTTTGTCTGGATCTTTCCAGGATGTTTTTTTCTGGCATATGAGTTGTTTCTCCCGGGAGGCTCTGTATTTTTTTCTCACTGATCTGCCATCTTTTCTACATCCTACTATTTATCTTATTACAAGTTTTATATATTTATAATTGTATTTATGTAAATAGCATCCTTGACAGTTCTCTTAATGGCATTAGTAAAGCCCTTTCTATGGCAGTTTAAGAAATGTTTCTGATATCAAGAACCATAATCATTTTTGCCATAGTATTCTCTAACATTTTCTTCTTGACAGTGTAAGGGCTGTTTCTTTTGTATCTTTATGTGTTATTTTCACCCGCAAAATATACCACTCTATGAGGAGAACATTTCAACTAAGAAAGATACCGTGAAAAATATGACTCTAATATTTATAGCCCAAACAGTGGTTTATGGTTTTCATGTTATTTTTCCGTTTGACTATTTTCTGTTCCTTTAAGGTGTACCTGTCGTCACAGTCTTTAATTTAGAACTGTTTCCTGTGGCCAGACTTTCCAGAATAACACAAATAATGCACTTAGTGATAGAGATGTCACATCCGCATGGGTAAACCTCACTTCTAGTCTTTTTTTCCCCAGTGATGCTGTCTTCTGCTCCTTGATCAGATAAATGATTGTGACCAAAGCTTTTGAAATAGCATCTTATTCATCAGACATGGTGCCCCCTATACCCATTATCCTCCCTTTCATTCGTAAGATTATATGGTCACCTCAATGGTATTGTTTCTGTGGACTGTGATTTCAAGTGGCAGCAACTGTGTGGTTGGAGATATTCTGTACTGTACAGCATGATGTGTTAATGTGTCAGCCAAACTTTTCACACCCACAGCTGATGCCTAACATCTGAGCAAAGCAGTAGGCCAGGGACATAGCAGAATAGAGTTCCATTTATTCTATAAACTTACTGTAAATAATGACGAATGTTCTGTGGGCCCCAGTATTCACAGGTAGACAGACAGACAGACACACACACACACACACATGCACACACCTGAGCATTAGATAAGTTTTTAGTATGTTATATGTTTATACGTTAAAACTATGTTCGCAATATATTTCCAATAAACTATTCAGTTGCATTTTACAGATGATGAGAATGAATTTTAAAGGTGTTATTGAACCTATTCAAAGTTAAAGATTAAAGAATCAAAAGAAAATATTCATAGGTACTGACTTTTACCACTTCATTTTTAGGAGGAAGAATAAGCAGAGAAAACTCTCACCTGTTCAGGATTAAGTAGAAGGTAGTTTTGAATGCTAAATAGTCTACATTTGAGATATTTTTAGCTTTGTGCTATGATTTTTCTAGAATTTTTGTTTTCTTAGCTTTCTTTGCCTCATCAATACCATAGTTTTTACCTAATGAGCAGATATTTTGACTATGACTTTATTATATTTTTAAGTGTCATTCAATTTTTACAAATCTTTTTATCACTTGAATCACTCCTTCAGATATTCAGTAATTTACCTATTTACTTCTTTATTTAAATTTAAATTTAAATTTATTGGTACAACTTAGGTTTACATAATGACCAAATTAATTATTGGGAATTTGTACCTGTATGTGATATATCCTGAGTCCTCTTTTTTCCCCTCATTCCCTCTTTTCAAATCCCCTTCCCCTCCTTATTCACAAAGCTCAGTTTTTCATTTTATAATTTTCTCATGTTTTTGCTTCCTGTTTTCCCTTCCCTCCCTATTTTCCTTTTGAGAAATTTCTTCCTATTTCACAATATCTGCTGTACATTTATGTTCTTATTCACATTTTCAGTTTCTCACACCAGAGAAATAATGCAACATTTACACATGTCCAATTTATTTTACTTATGATTATGGTTTCAAGGTCCATCCATTTAGTTGCAAATGTCTCAATTTTATTTTTCTTTATGTCTGAGTAATACTCCATTATATAAAAAAACCACATCTATTTTACCCATTCATTGATTGATGGGCTTTGGTTTCCTTCCAAGGATTTAGCTGTTCCAAACTGTGCTGCTACAAACATGTGTGCACATCACTGTGATAAGATGGTTTTAATTCTTCTGGGAAGATATCCAAAAGGGGAGTAGCTGGGTCACATAGGGCCATTAAACAGTTGGCTGGGTCATTAAACAGTTAATTATTTTAAAAGTCAGCTGTGGCTGACTTGGCATGGTGGCTCTTGCCCATAATCCCAGAACTTGGGGGGTTAAAGCAGGAGGACTGTTGTGAGTTTGAGGCTAACCTGTATTGCCTAGTGTCTTCAAGGCCAATCTGAACTAGCAAAACTGTGTGGGGCAGAACATGACCAGGTGAGTACTGTGTCAGAACTCAATGGTTTGCACATTTTTCTTTTTTCTTTCCTTTTTCTTTTTCTTTTTCTTTTTCTTTTCCCCTTTCCTTTTCTTTTTCTTTCCTTTCCTTTCCTTTCCTTTCCTTTCCTTTCCTTTCCTTCTCTTTCTTTCTTTCTTTCTTTCTTTCTTTCTTCCTTCCTTCCTTCCTTCCTTCCTTCCATTACAGTATAGTTTTTTTCAGAACTCATGAAAACAGCAGGTGCTTATGCCACTGAGCTAAAATCTCTGGCCCTGCACATATATTTTCATTTTGTTCCACAGCTGGAAGTGTGCACACTGTGTACACACATGGCAGTGTAGTAACAGAAATTTAAATTTGTTACATAATAGGGTAGCAATTTTAAAAATTTGAGTATGGTCTTGTCTTTTTGTGTATTGCAGGTCATGGGCCTCATATCCACAGCTCTGTAAACATTTTTGTCCAAGAAAGAACACTACTATTTTGTAATGACAGAAGGCCTTGGAGAGACTTGCTTAACAGAAAGAAGAATGTGCAGTGTAGGGTATAGGTTAGAAGTCAGAACACAGCCATTAGGAACATGGAGGGGGAGATATGAGATTAGTAGATTTATTAACCAAGTTATTCTGTATAAAACAGAACAATGTGCAGTATACATGTGTATACTATATCCAGCAAGTGATGCTATTACATAAATGTGAATATTTATAGATGAATATTGATAGGATCTGCTAGCCTGGGTTTAGTTACATCTTCCCAACTTGGTACTGGACCCAGAGAAACAACTTATCTCTCCAAGAGTAACTTGTACATTCTCCGTCTCATTCCAGAGATAAACCTTCCATTCCCTTCACCCCTAGCCCCCAGTAAATTTGTCTCCTGCTTTACATAGGAAGATGCTTCTTCAGATCAGCAGTTAATATGACATTTTGCCCATCTCCCAAACTCGTCCCCCAGCCAAAACTGATAAAAGTAGTCCCACTTCTTTGTTCTCATTTGAGAGCCTCTGTCCCCCTGTCCCGTCTCCCATGCCCACATTAAAGGTCTCCTCCTTTGTCCCCCTCTTACCTCTCTCTTGTTTTCTCTGAGGCACTTCAGATTGAGTGCCCTAAAGTACTCAATCAAAAATCACTCAAAAGTTGCCTAAATTCACATTCATACTGCCCAAAAATAGGCTGGTAGTACTATGCAAATAATGTGAGCATTTTCCCTTTCTGCCAGAAGTATTTTTCCCAATAGATTTTTGGCTAACAGAGGCCTTTCTAACACTAATAAGAAATATTTTTTCCTATGAAAGTCATAACTTTCAACATACTTGGTCAATTACAAACTTTTATCATGAGCAGTGTTAGGAGCAGGAAGTAAAGCTTTGGCTATTAGACATGGTTTAAATATTCCTTCAGCAATCACCATGGGACAAAATTTGTAAGAGTAATAAGAGTCAGAGACTTATTTTCCATGAAAGCATGTAAATTTTATGTACCATTAAAAATACATTTTTACATGTAAAATATATCTCATTTAGGATTCTTGGAAGAATTTTGGTCATTGTTTTTTGGTATAGCTAGATATGGCATAGGGAAGCACTAGTAGGATTACCCATTTTAAATATAGTTTGAGAAAATTCTAGAAAACAAAAGAAATGCAAGTGATTACTTGCACAGCTGTGGATGCCACAGATGTGTTGCTTTCCCAGCAGCTTGCCTTGCTCATTCACTTCTTTTCCTGTGTTTGCTCATGGGTCTTTCATAGCAAAGGTTTTACTTATCCTCTCATTTAAATTTTTTCTATAATATCTCATGCCCCTTTTTTGCTTGGAATTTTCAAGTCCCCTTTTCTGTTATATATATATCTTTATCATATATGCTTTTTCCACATGTGTGTTCTGATGCACTATTGCAGTGTGGTGAAAGCACTGGAAAACAAAGCTATCTGTTTCTTCCAAGTGATCCTGCTGCATTTGTGGCTCTCAGAAGAATGCCAAACATTTAGTGAATACCCGGTAATCATTTCATAAATTAAAATAAATCAATTTTAGCCTGAAACTTTTTCAAAACCAGTATTGGTGCTATAACTTGAGAAAATATAGTAATCTAAGCATCCTTTAACAGCTGATCCATTTTAGCAGAGAGTGGTGGCATATACTGTAATTGCACCACTCTGGGAGTCTGACTGCAGCCTGGGCAATTTAGACACATAGCAAGACCTATATCAAAGTCAAGAAAAAAAAAAAAAAAGAGGAGGAGGCTGAGTATTTAGCTCAGTGTGAAGGCCCAGTATTCAACACCCAGTAACACAGAAAACCAAAGATATCCATTTGTAAACACTTATTTTGGAAAGTATAATTATTAACATAATTACTAACATAATTGTAAAATTGTACAAAATAATAGCTTTCATTGTCACATTTCTATATCTATCTATATTGTGCTTTGGTTATATACATGCTCCGTTGCTTAGATTAGTTTTAATCTTTTTAAATATCAATACTATTTTTCCATTGAAGATGGAAGATGTTCCTACTTTGTACCCATGGAAAACTTATTACTTTAACGTAAAGGAAAATATTCTGTTCTTTATTGAGTACTGAAGGGGAAGAGTGAAAATTACTCAAATTAGCTTAGTAGCACTTTCTACATATCTTGCACATCATTTTGAAAACACGATTGGTGCTTGCAAATATGAGATGCCCTTCTTGGATACCTCAGATTTTGGTCAGCACTCTGAAAGGTTATCATCTTAGAACAACAACACTCAGCAGTCTTCTTTGTATGTCAACCATGGGACTGAGAATCAGATTTCAAGACCTGGGATAAAGTTAACAGGCTGCAGGCCATTCCTTTCTCTTTCAGTTTTTTGAAGGGCTCCATAACCAAAAAAATAATCTTATTTAAAAATTATGTTATAAAATGTAGCACAGGTCACAAAACATTTTTTAGTAACCTCAGATAATAGGATAAAAACAAGTTCCTTAAACTCGCGAAGATAGGTTATCTCAACCAAAACATCGGTAATATTTTCTAAACTTTTTCTCATGAAAAGGACTCAAAACACCTAAAGTAACTCTTCCAGTGGGTATGTTGTATGCATATCTACTGTGTTATTAATAAATTATGCTGTAGTTATCTATTACCTTTACTAGACAGGGGCTTTGTACAAGGTCAGGCTGGTAGAGTTAAAGTGCTACTGGAATTAAGTCTCCCAACTCACTGCAGAAAAGGTCAATTGTTTTGAGAACCAAAGTGTTGAGGCAAGAAAACTGACTTTATTCAAAAAGCCAACTCAAGAAAAAGATAGGAGGGCTCTTGTCACAAATTGTTCTTTGCCTAAGCTGATTTTGAGTGTCTTATGTAGACAGCTGATTCGTGTCTTCTATCTTGTGGGTATCATCCCACAATGGGTGGACTACAGGACACACATCTGATCCTAGTCACGCAGTCATGAGATGCTTTTCTGTTCTGCAAATCTTAAAGACCATGATCATCATTTCTTTGGGATATGGTTGATCCTGATTTGTGATGTATTCTACAACAGCCAGGCTAGACGGTGGCACCAGCTGCCTAGAGGTCCTCTTGCTAATTGTCACACCCATCACAATGAGAAAGTACAAGTTGCCTGTAATGAACAAAATTATCTTAAATCTTTGGTGACAATCTTAAAATAAATGCTAACATTTATTCATATCATTTATCTCTTAGTACTTACCTGAGACATAGCATATGATATGATACTCATATATAATCATAGTAAATGCCATTTAACCTTACTAGTCAAAGTATAATGCTTATTTTGCACTTATATAATTCTGGTCAAAGATTTATTTTCCCCACACATACTTACACACAGCCATACAGCACACTCCCGCATGTACATATGCACATGTATATCCCTTTTACTAAAGATAGAATTTCTTTTTTCAAATCATAGAAACTTACTTCAAATAAATTCAATGAAGGACTACTCACTTGATGTCAATATGCTTTTCAAATTCTTTATTATTGAATATCCTGAAATGTCATAAAAATCAGAACTAGACATTGGAATATATAGATACTTTTTAAAATTAAATTATGCTTCTTGGAAGATAAAGAAAAAAAACTAGGGAAACAGAAATAAATTACATAACTGAAAGCTTACCAGGACTTTTATAAATGACTACTAGATTATACAAACATATGGTTACAAATTAGTTTATTTACTTCAATTTGGAACTGAGGTATGCTGGATCCTAATATGTGATGAATTCTACAACAGCCAGGCTGGAGGGTGGCATCAGTTGATAAAACTCAATTTTACTTAAAAATCAGACTGCATATAGTCAATGGTGTGTGTGTGCAAATATTCTACTTCCCATATATGCAAATATTTTAACACTTAATAGTGTAGAGTAAAACCTTGGGTTGTGAACATAATTTGTTCTGGAAATTTGCTTATAATTCAAAGCATTCATAAATCAAAGCAAATTTCCCCTTAAAAATAGTGGAAATTCAGATGATTCATTCTCTAGCCCAAAAATATTCATATAAAAAGGATTACAATGCTATAGAACAAAATAATAAAGAAAAAAATATAAAAATGTAAACAAATTAACCTATACTTACCTTTGAAGACCTTTGGGCTGGTGTAAAAGAAACAAGAAAGACAAGAGCTGTCGTGTGTGATGAGTTTCCTTATCTCTAGGGCAGTCACTTGTGTCTCGTGGCTCAATGTAATCTTTTCCTTTTTGTGCAGCTTTACCAAGGAACATATCCAATGACACTTGCTGTTACTTTCTTTTGAAGATTTCATGAAAATATGACACTGCATTGTCATTAAACAGATCATCATGTGCATTACTGCAGCCTTATTCAGGTGATGCTTGTACAAAATTTTGTGCTGTGGCTGAGATTTTACATATCTCCTTAATCTCATTTGAAGTGAGAATAAGTTACTTGCAGTCCAAGATTTTACTGTACATCCAGTAAAACTATAGTTATTCATGTGTCTAAAGTTAAACAAAGACTAAAAATTTCTGCAATAATTAAAGTAAGACATACAATTATGTAAAAATGAATGTCTGCTTTTTAATTTATTAGAGGAAGATATTGTTTAGAGAAATTCAGTTTGTCCAATCCCAATTTAGTTGATTTTATGTGTATTTCCTTTATCATCTTTGGTATCTTCAACCATGAAATTGAAGGGATAAAGGTATAAACACCATAAAATTGATAAAGTAGATAAGAAAAATCTTGCAAATGATACAATACCAAGGTTAGCACATAATAAATAAAAATTTTAACTGTCTAGAGATAATTTGAAAGCATATACTATCTCACCATTACAATTAGAGAACAAATTATAAAATCTTTACAATAATCATCTATATGACTTTTTCCACAGATTTATTTCAGAGTACTGGAGCTTGGAAATACATAAATTAACATTCACAAATGAAAGCTTAGTCACAAAAATTAAAAAATAAGCTATTTAAAATGACAGATTTTTATAGATCTGATTCTTAACAGCTTATCTAGATACTAATGTGCTTCATTAGTCTTCATTATGGAACCCTTTACTTCTCTCTTTTACTTTATGCCCACAGTTTCATCAGCGGATGATGGTGGATCCTTGTACACATTTTTGTCTAATGACCAAGAAAGAGGCTTTTAGTGTATTTCACTAGTACTTCTGAAACTATTTGAGTTTGCAATTTGAAGAACATAAGTTTGCCAACTGTGGCGTGTTATTTTCAGAAGGGAAACCAAAGCCTCACCCAGTGGTTTACCACAGAGAGAAGCTATAGCTGAGCTCTTCAAAGCTTTTTCATGAGGTTCCTATGACTCACTCAAGTCCCACATGGCACACTAATCTGATGTGTGTGCTAACCTGCTACATTAAAGGATGAACTTGAGAAATGTTGAAACCAGTGAAGTGTTTGCTTCACTCAGACTTTAAAATCTCTTCTTATCCTAAACAATCAAGGAGAAAGTCAAAATTTTATGGCTTCATTATCAACTCATTTACAGAGGTAAATTAGTATCTGTTAAGTGCTTTCAATTTTTTTCTGCACAAGGTACATAATAAATGTTTATCATTGTAGACATGTAAATCTCTGGTGATTCTTATTCTAAGAAAATTTACTTTGGGCTTGCTTATCTTTCCCTTATTTCTCAAATAATCTTTAAAGATAATTATGATATTCAGAAATCATTAAACAAATTTTCTCCCACTTTCTTTAGTTCTGGTAAAAGTGTTAGTGTTATAGTGAGAATTTCCTGTACCCTGTTCCCAGAACATCTTAGAAGTTTGTGATTTTACTGCTTCTTATACAACATATAGGCATCTCACCAGAAAAGGATTCAAGAATATTAAATGCACAATTTCTCTTTTTCTTTTTTCTTTTTAGTTTCTTCATCTTTAGCCTTCTGTTCAGTTCCATCATTCAGTATCAGTTTTCTTAAATAACTACACTCCGTGACTTCTCTGCATGAGCTTGGAGAATCGATTCACATGGCAGGTATGTGCAGCCCATTCATAAAACTAAATAATAAAAAATAATTAGAAAGTATATCTCAAGGATAAACTAATCTAGGAGCAGTGCTTTAAGAAAAAAGAAGACATAATTAAAAATAGATATTTTTGTGTTTTCCAAGTACAATATTTTTCTACATTTATTTTCCTGATTTTTCATTTGTAATATAAATATGATCTTTGTGAAGCAGAATATTTTGCAAACCTTTTCCAACAGAGTTAAAGAGTAGCTTCTAACAGGGATATCTCTAAATTCTAAATGAAACCTACTAGGAATGCCAAATATTAATGACATGATATTAGAAGATTTTAACATCCAAAAATTGCAGTTTGATTAACACTTTGTATTATTTTTGTGTTAGTTTGACTAACACTTTGAGAGCGTGCTAATGTTAATACAGAATCTCCTAGTGTTTAAATGTTTAAGAGCAAAAGCCTATGGAAAAGTAATTTTGGATATAATAATATGAAATATTTTTATAAAAAAATCTTTGTTTATATATCACAATTCAATGTGCTGTGAAATGAACTCAGGTTCTCAACCCATACCTTGATTGTGGAAACTCTCTACATACCAGCTCCTGCATCTTTTCCCCCATAATGCCTTTACAAACTGATTAATCAGAACATGACCTCTGTAGAGATTAGGAAAGGACACATTTCCAAGTAGTACATTGTGACATTGACAGTATATAACAAATTAAGTACTTTGAACTTAGACAAATTTCTGTTTGGTTTCTGACTTAGGTGATCACAGCTTTAATACCTTAAGAAAAAATATTATCCGACCATTTTTCCTCATCTATCTAATGACAGTCCTATTATTTAAAATCTGACTTTGCTGGGAAAATAAAAGTAAATGTCTTTATACAAGCCCATCTAACAGAATTTGAGGCCTGTTAATCTCTTCTTACTACAGATGTACAAGCTTCTCTGCTAACTTAAAAACAAATAGTAAATCCATTAAAAATAGAGATTGTAGAAAAAATCCTGTCTGAAGAATAAGTTTTGGAATTAGGAGGAGTGATGAATAGTGATGAAAATATCTTCATTTTCCAGTCTCTCACTGACAACATGCCAGTGTTATGAAATTAAGAATTTGTCTTAAAAATACTTTATTTACTGACTGTAACATACCAACATTCTTATGGCTAATGGAACTCTGCATGTTGAAATATTCAATGTGGTAAATTTCTACAAAAATATTTAAATGCAATGAGTACATTTCACTGTAAAGAATCTACCTGTGAACTCTAGATTTAGATAGTAGAATCAGATAACAAATACAGGAGGAACACTTAACATTTTAGTTAAAGGCCAAAAAGGGTAGAGGTGCAGTTTGAATACTCCTTAGCCTTTCTGAAAAACTGCAGGTGGAAAATGTGTAGTACTTTTAATTCAACAAATCATCACTCTGCTCATGAATTCAAATGACTGCCATTGTTTTTCATCACTGAAAACCAGATTCAAAGTCAGTAATTGCTCAATAAGCTGATAATACAAGTCAAAAATGTAGTTTAAATTCAGAAAATGTAAGGTAAAGGACAGTTGTTCTTCATAACTACTTTTAGATATAGAGATCACACTGCTAAACATAGGCATATTACTCAAGATAGTCAAGTCTAGTTACCATATAAGTAAGCATATTATTGTATGCCTAGCCAATTCTAATTGTCACATATATTTATTGGTTATTAACAACATAAATTGCTCCAAAAGAAATGTAATGTTCTAACAAATTGGTTACATTTCATTTTCTGGTAAAGATAGATAAACTAAATTTAAGAACTGGATTTTTTGGGTACTTCATTATCAAATTACTGATACAAATTTCCAGAGAAATAATTACAAATCTTGCTCAGCATCAAATAAGCTTATGCAAAAAATTGCTGATATATGCATTTTGGGCTTAATTTCCAAAATCAAATAATGACTTTCTAACTGAAATCATTTACATTTCTAGGTCTCTAAAATAAACATTGAAAAGAAAATACAAACGATAATTTCTCAAATTCTAAACAGCCCACTTGGTTACATAAAATATTTTCTGTACCAATACTTGCTCAATGTCAAAAGATAGTTACTTCCTACAAACAGTACAAGTAGAATCTTCATTTTAGTCTCTTTCCATGCAACGTTGCTGGACTCTGGCTACCTTAAGTCACATCAGCTGAGTGTAATAATTTGTCTTCTTTTCATCTGTTCTGTATACCTAACAAACTAAAGCATTTGTTACCTTAACATATAAACTACCACTCAAGTCCCTATATTTGAGAAGCACATCTACTTTCAGAGGGTTTTCAAGGCACAATTTCTCCACCCAGTAGGTGGTCTCCTCCCAGGTCTGTACTGACTCCAGTGGCCTGGTGATACCTCCCTCCCTCACCTCTAATGCCTAATGAAATGAAGAGTTCTTTGGATTCACCTCTGCTGGTATCTGCTCTTAAAAACTTCAGTTCCTATTTTTGTTCTTTAAACTATTAATCTATGTCCTATGTCTTTTTCTGCAGCGTCTCAAATCACTCTGTGGAGGTTGATTTCTGGAACCTTTGGAGTAATGTGCCTTACATTGATGGTTACTTTGGGAATTTTGTTGAAAAATAGTAAGTGTCTCTTGGTGAGTCTACATAATGAGAAAAATCCTAATCAAGTCATTTAATAATAGAGGTTTCATTCTACTAATGTGTAATAATTTGTCATTTCATAAACATATGCCTAATTAAGCAAATCTCTAATCATCTTTTATAGCATTCACTAAACAAAGTATCCAATCAACATTTTCACCAGAGCCCATCAAAGAACTCCAGGAAGGTGGGTTTCATTGACTGGCAAACCTTATGTCTGATAACAGATTAAGCAAACAGTGTCTTGATTTTTACATATAATATTGTACTTAGCAGTGTAAGTGTTCTGACTATAGCATGGTCACATTTCCCCATTCCCTAATGTAACAATGACTAAATTACATTGGTATGCATGCACTAGCTTTCTATTACCACAACAAATACTTGAGATAACCAACTTATTCTGATAAAAGGTTTATTTTGGCTCACAATTGTACAGCTTTCGACCTGTGATAGGGTGGCCCTGTTTCATTTAGGCAGATGGTCAGGCAGCACATCATACCTAAAGCAAAAGTGGAACCACTTATCTCATGACTGGAAAGTAAAAGAGAATAAGAGCAAGATACCAGTATCTCTCTCTCTCTCTCTCTCTCTCTCTCTCTCTCTCTCTCTCTCTCTCTGTCTTTTTGAGTCAGAGTTTTACTATGCAGCTCAAGTTGGCCTTGAGCTCACTTTGTAGCCCAGGCTGGACTCAAACTAGCAGTGATCTTCCTGCCTCAGCCTCCTGAGTGCTGGGATTACAGGCGTGTACCACCAAGCCTGGCCTACTATCTCTTTAATCGCACACCTCAGTGTCTTAAATCCTTTGAAAGCTAGCTCAAAGCCCAGTGTTTAATCTTTTCCAAATTCCTTCAAGTTGTTTCACTATCTTCTATGAGCATACAGAACTTCATTTATATCTCATTCCAACAACCTCAGTGCCACTCATCTGGTGCAGACTTGAGTGTCTACCATGTGTCATAATTTTATTACTGTGGATAAGAAATTTGAAGATTCTGTCACCAATAAACTATATGATCCAACTTGAAGATAAATGCTTTATTTACCTTCACTGTTGAAAAATAAAATATTCCAATATATCAGAATTCTTTTCTTTTTTTTTTTTTTTTTGAGACAGGTTCTCACTATGTAGCCCAGGATGGCCTCAACTCACAGCCTCACATTCCTGAGTGCTGGGCTTAGGCCACCATGCCCGGCTTAGATATAACTGAATTGTTTCAGTGTATTGTAGTATTTTGTGATTCAGAAAATATGCTAAAATATTTTCCTCCTATAAATCTACAATAAATCTTTCATCTATCTACCTTCTATTTTTACTAAAGTGGTCAGTTTTGGATAATTTCCTCAAAACTGTCCCCCATTCTGTGCTATGCTACATGCTGTTTAACCATACTAAATTTATTTTATTTTATATACTTACCTAATTATCACTAAGTGTACTGAAATCCCTGGATGTCATATATTGTAATTCTCAATGTAGCTCTACAATGTAATCTCCATGAGAAAAATGTCACGTTTGATTTGTTCACATTAATATTCCCTGAACTGTGGTCTATATAGTAGATTCTCAAAGAATATTTGTGGAAAAAAATTAATAACTAGAAAATAATGATTTAATGACTAAATAAGATTGAAAACAATTTAAAATTTTCAGTGTCATTGTAATTTTTCCCCTGCACTCTTATATTTGACGAATTTGTTTTTTCTCTTAGTACCTGACTGCTGTTCTTGCCAAGAACAGTGGATTGGCTACAAGTGCAACTGCTACTTCATTTCTGATGAAAAAAACACTTGGAAAGAAAGCAATCGTTTCTGTGCCTTTCACAATTCCAGTCTCCTTCGGCTCCAAAACAGCAATGAATTGGCATGTACTTAATTCCTGTTCCTTACATTTTGCTTGACCTCTAAAACAATGATGTCTAAGGTGATTGCTTTGAATCAATTTTTCAGTCAGATAGAAAATGGATAGACATGATCTGTCAATTTCAGGTTCTTTGAAGTAATCATTATAAAAACTAAATCATTATAAAAATTCTTCAAATATTTACCATTTAGGCATCAAAATCTAGATAGATACCAAGTAAAATATAAGAAATTTGAGAATTCAAAGAAGTTACAAGGCATTAATTTTACTAATTTTAGTCAAGAACCAAATGACTAATTTTTAGTTCTTCTAATAGAATTTATAATTTGTTTTGTAATTATGTAGGTTTCATTATCTTTCTAGGATATAATACAAAACCAGTAATAGATCATATGATCATGAAAATTGCCCAATTCTGGTGAAAAAAATGAAGAAATGCTCCAGAAGCATGCAGCATTTATGCTGAGTGCAGGTTGAGAAGGCCATGTCCATGAAGATTATCCTTCAAAATGCTGTTCAGAGGGAGTGAATTTGGTTATTTCTCCTCTGCTAACACGTGTTCCATGAAAATTCTACCTTTTTACTCTGTATTTTACTCTGTTAAAACCTGAGATTTATATTATTTTTTTCTCCATAAAAGAATAGGCCTAATCAATGAAAATATCCAAGCCACAGAATTATAGCTTTCAAATTAGAAGTGTGATTTTAATTTATATAATAGATAGGCTCAATCTTTTCTTGAGCACTAACTTCCTTTAAAATACTGTATTCTTGGAGTAGATTTAAATTTGTTTGTCTCTTTTCTCTAAGTAGGCTTTTATGAGAAGCACCCAACAGTTTTATTGGACTGGCCTTTCTTTTACTAAGGAACATGGTGCCTGGTTGTGGGAAGATGGCTCAGCTCCCTCCCAAGATTTGTAAGTTTCTGGGCTTTTACATTTTTTTCTGTTTTAGAATTTTTTTCCCTTGAAAGTCTCATCCAGGAGTTTCATATCTAAAAAAACTGTATAAGGCATAAGAATATATAAAAAATAGATGCAGCAGAATAACAATCATGACTCCACATAGCACATTCACATTTATGTTCAAATGAAGTTAGTGTACTTGTTACCACATAAGAACTTTGATGTATGTTTTATTTTCACTTTTGTATAAGCATTTGAAAGCATATGTGTATATACAGATGCTAACATACACAAAGGCAATTCAGAGAAAGTGCTATACCGATCGTTTTTGTTATTCTGCTAGAGCTCAATGTTCCTAGCATCTTTCACATTTCAAATATCTTCTGCCTTTTCATATGACTTTTGAAATATTTGAATCTCATTTTCATTTAGATAGATGGAATTTTCAGAATTACACAATGGCAAATTTATTCTCTGGCTTTTTTTAACAGATTAAATCACACAGTACTTCATAAACAAAATAGACAACAGCAACAAAACAAAATACAAAACCTCTGCCATCAATACTATTAATTATTGAGAAAAAAATTTAGTTGTGCATAGTACTGTACTGTAACATCATGAAAATCCTGGTTATTTATAGAAAAATTCCAGTTTGTTAATATCCCACCTAAATGATTTTAAAAGCCTATCATTTAATAAAACAAGTATCCTTGAACATTCTCATTTCTTTTTTCCATGTTAATATTTTCTTCTTCATTGCAGACTCTCACTGCTTCCAACTCCAACTCCAGGGCACTGTGTAGTATTTAGTCCAAGAAGAATGGCTGACTCTAAACTCTGTGGAACCGATAACCGTTATATTTGTAAGCAACGGCTTATTTAAATGTTTCTTTGAGCAGAGTGGTGAACAATACAGAATACTAAATACTAATGCAGTATCTTTTCTTTTTACATTATTATTGCTAGTTTTGGGGTATGTAAAATGTTTCAAACTCTCTTTTCATACAATATTCAAATATTTGAAACTATGCATTTTTAAAATAGTGGAATTTATATGACTACATATAAAATTATAGTGTAAACATATATAATTACTTGTACTTTTAAATTGAGTATGTATATTTAATATTAAATGTGGGTTTATGCACATATGCTGGTAAATTGTCTTTGAAGAAATTTAAATAAAAGTTAATTCATACCAAGTGATATATATCCACATTGTTTCATTCCTTTTTATGAATGTTTCACTGAGAAGTTTCAGTTTTACTTCATTTTTCTGGAGGTAACAATAATTTTAAAATTCTTAATTCTTTAAGGGTATTCTTAAATAACAATTGATTTAGGAAAAATGCACTTAAGATTCATGGGGAAAGTTTCAATAAAGAATATAATATCTCTCAAATATTTATTTTGTTTTAAAGAGGGTAAAACTAAACATAGCAAAACAGAACAAAGTAGATCAGAAGAAAACAATGTAAATTACACAGATTTCAAAGCAAGATAACAGGATATCTACCATGGGTAACATAATGTCTTTTGTTTTCTTCCAAATAGTTGTCCATATCTTCACACACAATGAATTCATACAAAAAATAGTATTAAACTGATCATAACAGAGTGATGAAGGAATTACAGGCCTTCAAAACCAGACGATAGGAAAATCAACAATAGCTGCCATAATGTC
The DNA here is from genome assembly GCA_004027455.1 of Hydrochoerus hydrochaeris. Lineage (NCBI taxonomy): Eukaryota > Metazoa > Chordata > Mammalia > Rodentia > Hydrochaeridae > Hydrochoerus > Hydrochoerus hydrochaeris. The sequence goes on along the minus strand of PVLA01000338.1, from coordinate 320,975 downwards.
TCTTGTTCTCATTCACATTAGCTGTCCATACCTTCATGTATGTTAAAATTAAAAAAAAATGCAAAACAGACTAAAACCACTCTGAACAAAGAATAAATTCATTATTGGATTTCACAGCATGATGATACAGTATCAGCAATTGATACCATAATATTTTATTCAAAGTAGCTCATTTCATTGACCATAATATAATCAGTTCTCATAAACTGTTTAGGGAAAGTTCTACACATGTATAAGCCTCTACATGTACACCTATCCTTTCTGTATTAGAGGTAAAAACAAGCCAAAACAAAACAAATTACGAGAAAAACACAAAACAAAAAAGACAAGTAACAACAGCAAAGAGTTCAAAACAATGACGATATAGGCCTTCAAAACAAGGTGGTAGGAGCATAACTAACGTTGTTATTTTACATAATGATCTTCAAGAGTTACTCAGGTCACTAGACACTAACATGCAAAATGTTCCAATCCTATGAATGTTAACTTTTTTGTTCCAAGAACTTACAGACTTTATAGCACAATCATCTTAGATAGCCTGTTTGTTTATACAATTTTAGATAATTTTTCTTTTCCCTTCCTCCTTTTTTCCCTCCATTTCCCTGAGATATTATTTTTTCCCTTTTAAGCAGATTCTTATCCTTTCACTGTATTTATTGAGGATTTTGTATCTTATGTACTCTTACCATTTCTTACACTAGGGAGATAATATGGTATTTACACATGTGAGTTTGATTTATTTCACTCATGAGTATGGTCTGAAGTTGTGACCATTTATTTATTTATAAATATCTCAATGTGATCATTCTTTATAGCTGAGTAGTACTTCATTGTATAAAAACGCCACATCTTCTTTATGTATTCCTCAGTTGATGGGCATTTAGGTTGCTTCCAAGATCTGGCTATTACAAATTGTGCTGCCATAAACATGGGTGCACATATATTACTGTGATATGATGTTTTCAGTTCTGGGAATATGCCCAGAAGTAGAATAGCTGGGTCAAGTGGGACTTCCCAATCCCAGCTTTTTGAGGAACCTCCAGATTGACCTCCACAATGGTTGTACCAGTTTACACTCCCATCAACAGTGCAGAAGAGTTCCTTTTTCCCTGTAGCCTCTCCAGTATTTGTTGTTGGTAGTTTTCTTTATCCTAGCCATTCTTTCTGGAGTGAGATGGAATCTCAGTGTGGTTTTAACTTGTATTTCTCTAATGACCAGTGTTACTAAACTTTTTTCATGTATTTATTTGCCTTTTGTATTTCTTCATCTGGGAACTATGTGTTCATCTCATTTTTGGAATGGGTCTTTGAATTTCGGGGATTTGATTTTTTTAAATTCTTTATATGTTCTAGACAGAAGTCCTTTGTCTGAGGGACAGTTGACTAAGATTTCTTTCTCAATTTGTGGGTTTTCCTTTTTACTATGTTAGAGATTTCTTTTGACATGCAAAAACTCTTTAATAAGATGTGATTCCAGTCAATGATTCTGGGAAATATTTCCCACATTGTTTGTTTTTTGTTCGTGAATTCTCTACCTACCCCTATGTCTTCAAGATTTCTACCTACTTTGTATTCCAACAGATTTAGCGTTTCTATTTTACTATTTAGGTCTTTGATCTGTTTAGAATTTAGTTTAGTACATGGTGATAGGCATGGATTTAGTTTTAGTTTTCAGCATATGGAGAGTCAATTTTTCTAGCCCCATTTGTTACAGAGACTATCTTTCTTCCAATGAACATGTTTGGCCCCTTTATCAAAGATAAGGTGGTTGAGTATATTTGTAGTTGTAGTTATATCTTCTAATCTATTCCATTTATCTTCAGGTCTGTTTTTATTCCAGTACCATGCTTATTTTATTACAGTAGCTTTGTAGTATAAGTTCAAGTCAGGGATTGTGATGCCTCTTGCCTTGCCTTTGTTGCTTAGAATTGCCTTTGCAATTCTAGGTCTCTTCTAGTTCCATATGAATTTTAGAAATGATTTCTCTAGATCTGTGAGGTATGTTAGTGGTATTTTCATTGGGATTGCATTGATTCTGTATAACAATTTTGAGAGAATGGCTATTTTTGCAATATTTGTTCTTACTATCCATGAACAAAGGATGACTTTCCATTTTTCTGAATTCCTCTATGATTACTTTTTTCAGGCTATTTTAATTTTCCCTGAATAGATCTTTCACTTCTTTTGTTAGATTGGTTCCTAAGTATTTCATTTTTGGGGGATGCTATTTTGAAGGGTGTGGCTTCTCTTATTTCTCTCTCAGTGATTTTGTTGTTTGTGCATAAGAATGCTACTGATTTTTCAGTGTTGACTTTGTATACAGGTACATTACTGAATTTATTTATTATACCTAGGAGTCTTTCAAAGGAGTTTTGGGGGTCTTCTATGTAGAGCATCATGTCATCTGAAAATAATGATAATTTAAGTTCTTCTTTTCCTATCCTTACTCCTTTTATTTCTCTCTCTTGTCTAATTGCTCTAATTTATTTTATTTCTCTCTCCTGTCTAATTGCTGGTATTTCCAGCACTATATTGAATAGGAACTGTGATAATGGGCATCCTTGTCTTGTTCCTGATTTTAGGGTAAAGACTTTGAATTTTTGGCCATTTAATATGACACTGGCTGTTGGTTTGTCATAGATGGCTTTTATCATATTAAGGTAAAGACCATCTATTCCAATTCTCTGTAAGTTTCTTATCATGAATGTGTTGAAACTTATCAAAAGCTTTTTCTGCATCTATAGAAATGATCATGTGATTCTTATTTTTGGCTCTATTGATATGGTGGAGTACATTTATTGATTTGTGTATGTTAAACCATCCCTACATTCCTGGGAAGAATCCCACTTGGTTGTGATGTATAATTTTCTTGATGATTTGCTGCATTGTTTGCCACTTTTATTGAGAAATTTTGCAACTATATTCATTAGGGAGATTGGACTGTAGTTCTTTTTTTTTTTGCTTGGGTCTTTCTTAGGTTTTGTTATTAGGGTAATATTTGCTTCCAGGAATGAGTTAGGGAGAATTGCCTTGCTCTCAATTTCACTGAAGAATTTGAGGAATGTGGGCATTTAGTCTTTTAATTTCTTGTAGAATTCTGCAGTGAATCCAGCTGGACCTGGGGTTTTCTTTGTTAGTAAGGATTTAATTACATTTTCAAATAATAATAGAAATTGGGTTATTCAGCAGTTTTACATCTTCTTGACCAAGCTTTGGTAATTCATATGTTTCAAGGGATCTGTCCATTTCTTCAGTGTTATCAAACCTAGGAGAGTAGAGGTTTTTGAAACAAGTTTTGATGATCTTCTGTATTTCCACAGGGTCTATAGTAATTTCACCCTTTTCATTCCTTATTGCATGAATTTGAGTTTTTCCTTTCCTTTTTAAAATAAGTTTGGCTAGGAGGTTTTCAGTTTTTGAAAGAACCAACTCTTTGATTCATTGATTATCTGTATTGTTTTCTTAGTCTCTATTGCATTGATTTCTGCTCTAATCTTTACAATTTCCTCCATTTTTTTGGATTTGAGCTTGACTTGTTCTTCTTTAGATGTTTGAAATGTAACACCAGGTTTTTTATTTGTGTTTGCTCTGTTTTCTTGATGTGGGAATTCACCACAATAAATTTTCCTCTGAGAACTGCTTTTGGTGCATCCCACAGATTCTGGTAAGTTGTATTTGTATTTTCATTTGCTTATAGATATTCTTTAATTTCTTCTTTAATTTCCTCTGTGACCCACTGATTGCTCTGGAGTGTATCATTCAATTTTCATGTGTTTGTGGAGCTTTTGCAGTTTCTTTTGTTATTAATTTCTAGTTTCATGGTGCTGTGATCCAATAACATGCATTGGATAATTTTAATTCTTTTGCATTTACTTAAGCATGTTCTGTGGGCTGGAATATGGTCTATTTTAGAGAATGTCCCATGTGCTGCTGAGAAGAATATATATTCTGATGTTGTTGGGTGGAACACTCTGTATATGTCCACCAAGTCCATTTGTTCACAAGTGTGATTCAGTTCGGTTATTTCTTTGCTGATTTTCTGTCTAGTTCATTTGTCCCTTTGTGTCAATGGCATGTTAAGGTCTCCTGTTATAATTGTGTTATTACTTATTTGAATTTTCATTTCTGTTAATATTTGTTTGTATAGCTGGGTGCTCCCAAATTTGGTGCATATATATTTAAATTTGTTATCTCTTCCTCTTGGAGTTTTCCCCTAAATAGTATGTAGTGACCTTCTTTATCTCTTTGGATTATTCTTGGTTTGAAAATGACATTGTCTGCAAACAGAATAGCTACCCCTGCTTTATTGTGTGTTCCTGTTGCAAGAAGTATTGTTTTCCATCCTTTGACTTTTAGTCTATGAGTTTCCTTTTGGGTTAGATGGGTTTCTTGTAGACAGCATATGGTTGGATGTTGTTTCTTGATTCATTCTGCCAGTCTGTTTCTTTTAATTGGTGAATTGAGGCTATTTACATTAATGGTTATAACTGATATATTTTGGTTTATTTTTGACGTTATGTTTCTGCTGTTGCTTCTTTTCCTTTCCTTTCCATTCTATTTAATTGTTTGCCTTGCTTAGTGGTTTTTTTCTATGTCTATCTAGAATGTCTTTCAGTATTCTTTGAAGAGTTGTTTTGGTGGTCATGAAGTTTTTCAGCAGTTCTTTGTCTTGGAAGTATCTTATTTCTCCATCCATTTTGAAGGACAGTTTTTCAAGGTACATCAGTCTGAGTTGGAAGTAGTTTTCCTTTAGGATCTGAAATTCTTCACTCCATGCTCTTCTTGACTTCATTGTTTGTATTGAGAAGTCTGCTGTGATTCTGATAGGCTTTCCTTTATAGGTGATCTGTCTCTTCTCTCTAACAGATTTTAATAGTTTGTTTTTATGTTGGATTTCTGGGATGTTTATTATTATATGTTTGGGTGTGATTTTCTTTTGGTTATGGTTATTTGGAGTTTTATATGCTTCACTGATCTGTATGTCAGTTTCCATTCTCATGTTTGGGAAATTTTCAACTATCACTTCTATAAATAGCCTCTTGATATCATTTGTGTTGTCACCTCTTTTATTTATATCTATCAATCTTATTTTGCTCTTCCTTGTATCATCTGGAAGCCATTGAATTGTTATTCTCTAATTCCTTGTTATTTTTAAAAGATCTTTCCTTTCCTGTACACTAGCTGCAATCTTGTCTTCGAGGTCTGAACATCTATCCTTACTTTCTTTTTTTAAAAGATGACATTGTTTTTTTTAAATTTTATTTTAAAGAGGGTAAAATTAAACATAACAAAACAGAACAAAACAGATTAGAAGAAAACAATGTAAGAGACACAGATTTCAAAGCAAGACAACTTGAGATCTTCACTGTCTATCATATTGTCTCTTGTTTTCTTTCAAATAGGTGTCCATGTCTTCAGATACATTGAATTCATACAAAACAATATAGCATAAAACTGATCAGAAGAGGATGATGAAGGCATTTTAGGTCTTCAAGACCAGACAATAAGGAAGTCAACAATGGCTGCCATATTGCCTCTCATTCTCTTCAAAATAGCTGTCCATACCTTCATGTATGTTGAAATTAAACAACAACAACAACAACAAAACAGAATGAAATTACTCTGAACAAGAATAATAGTTTTGCTGGATTTTACATCATGATGCTATGGAATCAGCACTTGGTACCTTAGTGTCTCTTTTTCTTCAAAGTAGCTGTTCATTTCATTGTGCATTATATAATTAATTCTCATAAACTGTTTAGAAGTTCTATGCATGCATGCATGAGTCTCTACGTGTATACCTATCCTTTCTGTTTTAGTGGGAAAAACAAAACAAATCAAGACAAACAAAACAAATTCCTAGAAAAATTCCAAATGAAAAACATATATAAAACCACAATACAAGGTGATCTACAGTGGTTATTATGATGTCTCTTGTTTATCTTCAATAGAATTGTCTATATCATCAGGCATAGTATAATTGAACATAGCAGTACATAACAATATAAATAAAAACAGAACATTGGAGACATTTTAAGACTTCAAAAACAGGTAATAGTCAAACCAGAATGGGTACCCTGATGAATCTTGTCATCTTCAGAGTAGTTGCCTATACTCTCAAACTTGATACTATCAAACATAACAGATTTGAATAAAATCAGTCAAGACAAAACAGCAATCTAACAAACCAGATTCAAATAAGATCAGTCATAAGACAGTATATATTATACAGGGCTTCATATTAGATATAGAACATTAAGGATTATTATCATAATATATCCTACTATTTTTGGAATAGCTGTCTGTGCCTTCAAATCTAGTACAAATCTAGACTGAAACAAAATATAATCAGACTAAACAAAGCAATGAGAATAATGTGGATTTTAGATCCTGATACACTATTAACAACGTCCTCTGCCTTCCTTTTTTTACATAATTCCTCCCCTTTCACTTTCACAGGGTGCATTTTACATTTTGGGTCCCACTAACTCCTTTAGTTTTTAGGTTGGGGGGCAACCCAATATTTACCTAAGTGGTTCTAAACCTTTTTATCCCTGAGCTTGATCTTAAGTTGCATTCCTTTACCTACAAATGCCTCCAGATTTCCTTCATTATAGCTGAGTAGTTCTCCACTGCACAAAAATGTCATGTCTTTCCAACCTATCTACAGCTGCTGGATGAGCTATCCCTATTTCTCTCTGGTTTCCTGTCACATAGAGCATTGTTTTCTCATATTTGACTTTTGGCCCATAAATCCTTTTTCAGGTTGATTATATTTCCTATACAGAGCATCTCTATAGACACTCTCTCCTGATTTACTCAACCTATGTTTCTTTTCATTAGTATATCAAGGCCATCTATGTTAGAGATTGTAGCCAACCTACTCTGCCTCATTCTGCTATGCTATTTTTCTACCATTAGTTGTCTACTTTTCTCTTCATTTCACTGTCTGCCCCATTCATTGAGGCCTCTATGCCACTGTTTCTGAAATCCTGGTGGTTTTTTTTTCTCTCTTTCTAGAATGTCCTTCAGTATTTTTTTTTTTACGGTTGGATTGGTGGTCACGAACTCCCCCAGTTCCTCTTTGTCATGGAAGCATCTTGTTTCTCCATTAATTTTTAGAGACAGTTTTGCAGTGTACATCAATCTGGGCTGGAGGTTGTTTTCTTTCAGGGCTTGGAATACTTCACTACAAGCTTTTCTTTTTTATTTAAAAAGAAAATAAACAAAACAAAAAAGGGGTAGAAACAATACAGAATTTCAGAAAAAAAATAAGCAGTGAGAAATCACTAGTTGATAAATTACATATTGTCTTCTTAGACATAGTTGTTCAAGTTACAAAATTAAAGCATGCAAAGTAGATAGTCAAACAGTGAGACTGCAAAGAAGTTAAATGATCCAGTAACAACTTAGCAACATAGTTATGCTAATACAGAACTTTAAAAAAAGATAAATAATAAGAAATCACTAATTAATAAATTACATACTGCCCTCTTAGAAATAGTTGTTCAAATTACAAAATTAAAGCATACAAAGTAGATAGTCAAACAGTGAAAGTGTAAACAGCAATTAATGCATAAATCTCTACATGTATTTCTATCCTTTCTGTATTAGAGGGAAAAACAAAACTTAGCAAGACAAAACAAAACAAATTTCTATAAAAACATGATACCAAATGTCATACACAGTACAAGGTGATCTACAATGATTACTGTGTTGTTTCTTATTATCTTCAGTAGAATATCTATATCATCAGGCATAATTCAATATAGCAGTATAATTCAGTTTAGCAGTAAATAACAATATTAGTAAAAATAATGGTAGACAGTATAAAACTTCAAAGGCAGGTAATAATCAAACCAGAAGGGATATTCTAGTGGATCTTGTCATCTTAAGTGCAGTTGCCTATACTCTCAGACTTGATACTATCAATCATAACAGCTTTGAATAAAATCTATCAATACAAAACAGCAATCCAACAAACCAGATTCAATTATGATCAGTCATGGTAAAACAGTGTAGGTTTTATAGAACCTTAGATTAAGTTAATAGGAAATTAAGGATGATTACTGTATTATATCTTGTTATTTTCAGGATTACTGTCTGTGCCCTAAAATCTCATACAGGTAGAATGACTGGAACAGAATATAATACATCTAAGTGGAGTAGTGTGAGTAATGTGGGTTTTAAATCCTGGTGCACTATTAACAATATAGCGTATCAAGGCCATCTATGTTGGCCATCTATGTTCTAGTTATCTTTCTCTGCCTCATTTCTGCTATGTTATCTTTCTGCCTTTGTTTAATTTTCTCCTACATTCTACTGCCTGTCCCAGTCATTAAGGCCTTTCTGCCACTGTTCCTAAAATCCAGGTATTTTTTTTCTCTCTCTCTAGAATGTTCTTCAGTATTCTCTGTAGGGTTGGGTTGGTGGTCGCAAATTTCCCCAGTTCCTCTATGTCATGGAAGCATCTTGTTTCTCCACTAATTTCTAGTGACAGTTTTTCAGGGTACATCAATCTGGGCTGGAGGTTATTTTCTTTCAGTGCTTGGAATACTTTGTTCCAAGCCCTTCTTGATCTGATGGTCTGTGTCGAGAAGTCAGCCGTGATTCTGATGGGCTTACCTTTATAGGTAATCTGTTTCTTTTCTCTGATGGCTTTTAATATTCTGTTTTTATATTGAATTTCTGGTATCTTGATTATTATATGTCTGGGTGTAGCTCTGTTTTGATTGTAGGTGGCTGGAGTTCTGTATGCCTCATACAACCGAATGTCATTTTCTTTTCCTGTGCTTGGGAAGTGTTCCTTAATTATTTCTGTGAACAGCCTTTGTAATTTACCTGTATGTATTCCTACTTCTTCATTCACATTTCTTATTCTTAAACTGTAGATTCTCTTGTCATCTTCTAGCCTTTGTATTGTTACTGCCTGTTTCCTTGTTATTTTTAAGAGATCTTTCTTTTCATGATCACACATTGCAAACTTGTCTTTAAGTTTTGATAGTCTATCCTTAGTTTCTTTTATGGTGTTTTGCCAGCTTTCAATGGAGTTTTTAATTTCCTGGTAGTCTCTTTGAATCTGCTTCATGTATTCTATATTTTCTTTATATTCTTTATTGAATGTTTCTCTCCTTTTTTGTGTTCCTCCCTTCGTTCCTCTGTATCATCCCGAGAGATGCTTCCTGAGAGCATTTCTTTTATTACTCTACTCATATCTTGCTTCACCTGATTTAATATTTCAGTTTTGAGCTTGTCTACAAGGTCCTGAAGCTATTTCTTAATGTCTATTGAAGCCATGTCTGATGTTCTGTGTTTGCCACCCTCAGTCTCCCTTGTTTTTCCCTCTCCTGGATCAGTGCTCTCAGGGTTCTGGGCTTGGGGCCTCCTCTTGTCTCTCTCTCCTGTCATGGCCCTGGCTTCCTCCACACAGGTTGCAGTGCAGGTCCCAGCCCCTTCCCTGTTGGCCACGTTTCCTCTGAAGCCTGTTGGTGAGAGTCCTCCACTGTCTCCTTTCTGCTCTTGTTACTGAGGTGTAACCAGCAGCTACGTATGCCTGCCCCTCCTCACCCAGCCAGCCAAACTTCAGATGCCTTCACCCAGATAGTGCTTGCTAGGTGCAGGGAATCAATTTGGGATGGCTCATTGGGTCCCAGCCAGGGATGTGGCCCAGTCCAAGCAAATCCCATGAATCTGCTCTGGGGATGGAGAAACTAACTGAAGTCCCTGTTCCTCCCAGTTCAGGCTCCTCTTGCCCGATTCCAACATGTCGCCCACTTGGTCTCGCCCTTCCCATAGTGGGGTCTCATTCCCAGCACTGACCTTGGGTTAATGAAGGTCCCTTTGCCAGCTCCATTCTCCACTGTGCTCACCAACCCCTGACTTCAGTGCTGCTGTGCTTCCTGTGAGTGGTGGTGGGAACAAGTTTGCTGGTAGGTGTGGTTCAGGCCATTGTAAATTTTGTAGGTCTCTGTGAACAAAAACACAGTGTCCCTTAATTTTTAGCTGTTTTAGTTGTAGTCCCAATGTGTTTGATGAGCTTTTTTACATTTTAATTTCTTCCTGTGTCAAGAGGATCCATCTACCTCTGTCTGGGTCTCTCCAGGGTGTTTTATTCTGGCACATGAGTTGTTTCTCCTGGGAGGCTTTGTATTTTGTTGCTCACTGTTCAGCCACCTTGACTTTCTCACATGAGTGACTCTCTATCTGGAGCTTTATGGAAGTGTCGTAAGAATGTGAGAACAGTATCCTGGAACCATGGCTGTTTTCCCTGAGTCCTGTGCAGAGGCCCAGGTAATGTCTCCATGTGAGGTGGGCAAGGTTACAAGAAAAAATCTTTGACCTTAGGGAAGTTGAATCTTTTATACTGGACAATAAACACTCTGCCCTTTTCTCCACAGGAAGACCACACCTGTACCTTCTAAGTCTGTAGGTTCTGCAAACATCCTAGAAAAGGTAATCTGATGCCCAAAGTTGGGGAAGGAAAGTTTTATTTCTTACAGTTTTTGGAGGTTTCAGTCCATACTCAGTTGGCCCCGAGGCAGGGTGGTATGGCGGGGCCACAGTTCATGACAGCTGCAAACAGTAAGGTGGAAACCTGCCTCCAAGCTCTTCTTGATTTGATGGTTTTTGTCGAGAAGCCTGTCATGATTTGATGGGTTTTACTTTATAGGTGATCTATTTCTTTTCTCTGATGGCTTTTAATATTCTGTTTTTGCGATGAATTTCTGGGATCTTGATTATTATATTTTTGGGTGTAGATCTGTTTAGATTGTAGCTGACTGGATTTCTGTATGCCTCATACCTATGAATATCATTTCCTTTTCCTATGTTTGAGAAGTTTTTCTTAATTATTTCTGTGAATAGCCTTTGTATTTCATTTGTGTTTACCCCTGCTTCTTCATTCACATTTGTTATTCTTAAGTTGTAGATCCTCTTGTCATCTTCTGGCCTTTGTATTGTTACTGCCTGTTTCTTTGCTGTTTTTAAGAGATTTTTTCTTTTGCATTCACACATTGCAAACCTATCTTCAAGTTTTCATAATCTATCTTTAGTTTCTTTCAGGCAATTTTGCTAGCTTTCAATGGAGTTTTTAATTTCCTGGTAATCTCTTTGAATCCGTTTCATGTTTTATGTTTTTCATTGAAGGTTTTCTTTCCTTTTTCTGTGTTCCTACATTCTCCCATCTGTATCTTCTTGAAAGGTGCTTAGCACTTCTTTTATTAATCTTATGTCTTGCTTTACTTGTATTAGTATTTCAGTTTTGAGTTCTTCTATAATGTCATGAAGATATTTCTTTATGTCAGCTGATGCTGTGTCTGATATTGCATGTTTCCTGTCCTGGATCTCTTCTCTATTTACCTCTCCTGGACTCATATTCCCTGGGTAGGAAGCTGGAGGCTTTTTCTTATTTCTTTCTCTTGTCATGTTTCTGGTTTCTTCCATACAGGTGTATGGTGGAGGTCACAGCCCCTTTCCATATTGGTTGTGGTTCTTCTGAAGTGTGCTGGCTAGGGATAGCTGCCCTCTCCAGTTTGCTGTTGATCATTGAGGTGCAAGCAGGGGCAATTTAGGCTGGCCCCTCCTCTCTGAGCCAGTCAACCAGGGGGGGTCTTCACCAGGTTAGTGTGTGCTGTGTGGACGGAACCAGTTCAGGATAATTTTGCAGGCAATTTTGTCCCTGGCTATTGGGTCCTGACAAGGGGTGTGACCCAGCCCAACCAGATCCCACCAATCTGCTCTGAGTGAGGAGTGGCCAACTGAAGCCACTGTGGTTCCTGGTTCAGGCCTGTCCTGCCCAATTCCAATATGTCATCCAGACAGTCACCCCCCTCCTGCAGAAAGACCAAATTCTGAACACTCACCATGGGTTACTGCATGTCTCCATGCTGGTTCCATTCTCTGTTGGGACGCATCCTCCCACCAAGGGCCTTGGGCTCGCCAACTCCTGACTTTGGCATGACCATGAGTCATCTGACTCCAAGGCACCTGGCACAGCATGGGATAAGCTCTGGTGAGAGTGCATCTGGCTCCAGCCTTCCATCTATGTTTTTCTTTTCTTTTCTTTTCTTTTTCTTTTCCTTTTTCTTAGTTTCTTCCTGGGTCAGGAGAATCCCTCTTTTTTCCTCTGGTCATGCAAAGTTATTTCTGGCTTAGAATGTTGGACATGCTACCTGATTTCTTACTACTTATTCAATGACAGAAAGCACATAAGCTGATGGAGGGATTATTAAAGAAACAGGACAAAAGCTTTCTAGTTTTTCTATTTGACCTCTTCAAAGGTCAAAAAAATGCTAAAAGTGAGAGATAGATTTTGAGAAAAGATAATTTTTAACACACCCTTAGGAAAGCATGGACTGAACCAGAAGTTGTGGCTGTAACTCTACCCGTAAGTTACACAAAGAAAAGTGGTGCCTCGGTTGAGTCTGACTATAGATCTATAAATGTAGGCTTCATTAAGACACAGAGCTTCTGGGAAGCATTAGGATATTGTTACTCAGGTATCTTATCAGATGCTCCAGGTAGGGAAACTCAAAGACACTTATGTCTGTGGTTTTATGAAAGTAGTGAATTCTAACATTATCCATGGCAGATCTCAAAATATTTTAAATATAATTATATCAGTGAATTAGAAACATGGACAGGTTGGACTGAGGTGAACAAAAGAATAAAAGAAATAACATAGGCTACTCCCCCTCTGTGCCCGCATGGCCCTCGGTGCCTTTTGCAGAGAGAAGTGTGGCTTGAAGATGAGTGACTGTGAGAATGGATCATCCATGCATCACTGTTATGAACCCTACTAGATCATGGTAAGGAAACATCCATGGTTGTAGATGACCTCATAGAAGTCCCTCTAATTCTTGTGCCATCACTGAGAGTATCGAATCTAAAAACCAAGAAACCCACCAGATTGCCAGTGCCATGCCCACTGCACCATCTACAAATACTTTCAGTCCAACATGTGGCTCACCCAGAAAGGAACCCAGCAGAAGAAGGTGAAAGAGTGGCTGAGCATCTGAAAGGAGAACAAGCAGTGAGCAGGCCCCTAGAAGGATATGGGCATTACTTCTTGGATCAGGGTTTCATGGCAGGCTGCCAGGCTTAGAAGGAAGACTGGGAGTTCTCCAGGGAGTGTTCTTAGCCTGCCAGTCATCAGGGCCCTCTGTCCAGTAAGTAGTGAAGAAGGAGGATGAGGAAGTCCTCCCCAACCATGAGGAACACATGTGTGACAAGCGGCTTCCTGAGGCTTAGGGCATAAACAGCTCACCCAACATCTCAACTCAGATGTATTTGAAAATATGCATATACTGACATCAAAATGCCTGGAGTTGGGAGAGAAGACAAGATGGCCGATCAGTGAGCAACAAAATACAAAGCCTCCCAGAGAAACAACTCATTTGCCAGAATAAAATACCTTGGAGAGACCCAGACAGAGGGAGCTGGATCCTCTTGACACAGGAAGAAATTAAAATGTAAAAAAGCTCATCAAATACATCAGGACTACAACTGAAACAGCTAAAAATTTAAGGGACACAGCATTTTCATGGTTACCTGCCAAGTTTGCACCAGCATGAATCCACGCCAGCAGGCAGAGTTGCTCAAGCTCATTCCTGCTGCCACTCACAGGAAGCACAGTAGTGCTGAAGCCTGGGGTTGGTGAGCCCAATAGAGAGTGGAGCCAGTGAAAGGACCTCCATTAATCCATAGTCAGTGCTGGGAATGAGACTCCACCCACATGGGAAGGGCGTGACCAAATGGGTGACATGTTGGAATCTGGCAGGAGGAGCCTGAACTAGGAGTAACAGTGACTTCAGTTGGTTGCTTCCTCCCCAGAGCAGATTAGTGGGATTTGCTTGGACTGGGCCGCGCCCCTGGCCAGGACCCAATGAGCCATCCCAAGTCGATTCCCTGCACCTAGCAAGCACTAACTGGGTGAAGGCATCTGAAGTTTAGCTGGCTGGGTGGGGAGGGGCAGGCATAGGTAGCTGCTGCTTTCACCTCAGAACAAAAGCAGACAGGAGAGGGTGGAGGTCCCTCGCCAGTGTGCTTCAGAGGAAACATGGCCAACAGGGAAGGGGCTGGGACCTGCACTGTAACCTGTGTGGAGGAAGCCAGGGCCATGACAGGAGAGAGAGACAAGAGGAGGTCCCCAGCCCAGAACCCTGAGAGCACTGATCCAGGAGAGGGAAAAACAAGGGACACTGAGGGCAGCAAACACAGAACATCAGACATGGCTTCAATAGACATTAAGAGATATCTTCAGGACCTTGTAGACGAGCTCAAAACTGAAATATTAAGTCAAGTAAAGCAGGACATGAGTCGAGTAATAAAAGAAATGCTCTCAGAAAGCATCTCTCAGGATGATACAGATGAAAGAAGGGAGGAACACAAAAAAGGGGGAGAAACATTTGATAAAGAATATAAAGAAAATATAGAATACATGAAGCAGATTCAAAGAGACTACCAGAAATTAAAAACTCCATTGAAAGCTGGCAAAACACCTTAAAAGAAACTAAGGATAGACTATCAAAACTTGAAGACAAGTTGGCAATGTGTGAACATGAAAGGAAAGATCTCTTAAAAATAACAAGGAAAGAGGCGGTAACAATACAGAGGCTAGAAGATGACAAGAGAATCTGCAATTTAAGAATAAGAAATGTGAACAAAGAAGCAGGAATACATACATGCAAATTACAAAGGCTATTCACATCAATAATTAAGGAAAATTTCCCAAGCATGGGAAAAGAAAATGACATTTGGTGGTGTGTGAGGCATACCAAACTCCAGCCACCTACAACCAAAACAGAGCTACACCCAGACATATAATAATCAAGATACCAGAAATTCAATATAAAAACAGAATATTAAAAGCCATCAGAGAAAAGAAACAGATTACCTATAAAGGTAAGCCCATCAGAATCACGGCTGACTTCTCAACACAGATCATCAGATCAAGAGGAGCGTGGAGTGAAGTGTTCAAAGGCCTGAAAGAGAATAACCTCCAGCCCAGATTGATGTACCCTGCAAAACTGTCACTAGAAGTTCATGGAGAAACAAGATGCTTCCATGACAAAGAGAAACTGGGGGAGTTTGTGACCACCAATCCAACCCTACAGAGAATACTGAAGGACATTCTACAGACAGAGAAAAAAAATACTGGGATTTTAGGAACAGTGGCAGAGAGGACTCAATGAGTGGGGTAGGCAGTAGAATGAAGAAGAAAACTAGACAAACAAAGGCAGGAAAATAGCATAGCAGAAATGAGGCAGAGAAGGATAACTAGAAACTCTAACATAGATGGCCTTGATACGCTATATTGTTAATTAGTGCACCAGGATTTAAAACCCACATTACTCACACTACTCTGCTTAGATGTATTATATTCTGTTCCAGTCATTCTACCTGTACAAGATCTGAGGCACAGACAGTAATCCCGAAAACAACAGAATATGTACAGTATTCATCCTTAATTTCCTATTATCTTAATCTAAGGCTCTGTAAAACCTACACTGTTTTACCATGACTGATCATAATCAAATCTGGTTTGTTGGATGGCTGTTTTGTATTGAAAGATTTTATTCAAAGCTGTTATGATTGATAGTATCAAATCTGAGAGTATAGGCAACTGCACTTAAGATGACAAAAATCCACTAGAATATCCATTCTGGTTTGATTATTACCTGCCTTTGAAGTTTTATACTGTTTACCATGTTTTATTTTTACTAATATTGTTATTTACTGCTATACTCAATTATACTGCTATATTGAATTATGCCTGATGATATAGACATTCTATTGAAGATAGTAAGAAATAACACAGTAATCATTGTAGATCATGTTGTACTATGGTTTTATATGACTTTTTGGTATCATGTTTTTATAGGAATTTGTTTTGTTTTGTTTTGTTTTGCTAAGTTTTGTTTTTCTCTAATACAGAAAGGATAGAAATACATGCAGAGATTCATGCATGCATTCCTGTTTACACTGTTACTGTTTGACTATTTTGTATGCTTTAATTTTTAACTTAAGTAACTATTTCTAAGAGGACAATATGTAATTTATTAACTAGTGATTTCTTATTGTTTATCTTTTTTTGGAATTCTGTATTACATCTACCCTTTACATGCTTTTGTTTCTCTTTAAATAAATTTTTTAAAATGCAAAAAAATAATTAACATGATACATATATGCATTCATATATTTGTTCCCCAAATATTGTGAACTGAATCCAAAAGAAAATAAAAATTCCTCCAAATCAGAAAAACAGTCAGCCAAGCAAAGAAAGATCTATAATTTTAGAAAAATGCTCAATCAAAATTAGTATAAAGAATTGCAAGCTACAATACAGAGAAACTAGATTTCTTATTCATCAGGCAAAATTTTAAAAGTTTGGCAATATATTATGCTACAGTGGTTAGTGGGAAAAATTTATTTTTATGCATTGCTGATAGGAAAGCTAAATGCTACATTTCCAAGGAAGAAATTTTCTCTCTCACTCTGCTCTTCTCAAATAATTTCTAACACCTTATTTGATAATGAAACAAAATTTTCTCTTTTTACTTTGGTGTCTTCATACAGGCATGTGTATGTTTACACACACACACACACACACACACACACACACACATACAATGATTCAGCAGCTTCAGTAGTTAAGAAGAATCATAAAGGCACTTACTATATTCTACTCTGGTGAAGCCCCACAATATCAAATATTCTCATACTTTTTTTCAAAGATTCCAAGCTCATCTTCCCTGTATTTTTAAACTTTGAATCACTGTTTTGGTTATAAACGTGAGTTTTGAATGATGATTCTGAATGTTATTCTCCAGGTTTTCCCTAATAATTAAGAAATATCAAGAAGTGTAGTTATTGATTAAATAAAATGGAGGAATGATTTAAATATTGTTTCATGCACATGCTTTCTTTTTCTCATATTGTTTTTATTATCATTTATTTTATCTAATGCATGACATACACAAATTGTACATATTAATGACAAAACCAACTAATGGTTTAGTAGATGCATACATTATATAATGCTCAAACGTGTTAAATATGTGAATATCTTCTGAACTTCAGTTATATTTTGTTTTCCTTTATCCTGTACTGTACTGGGTATAAAATCCAGGCCTTTGCAATTACCTGCATTCCTAGAATACTGCTTCCACTCTCCTCCCCTCTGCCCTCCTCCCCTTCTGTTTCGCTCCTCTGTCTTTTTCTTTCTATTTTGAAACAGGGTCTTGATAGATCGCTAGATTTCCAGGCTGAGCTCAATTTTGTAATTCTCCTGACTTAGCTCCCAGAGTGCTTGAATTACAAAGATGCATCACCATATCTGGCTCAGTGATCATTTCTGTATGGTAAAAACCTTCTCTCAATTTTTTGAAATGCACACACCATTCTTGTTGTCCATAGCCACCTCACTGTACAACACCACAACAGAACTTGTTACTGTTCTTTGACTGTAACTAAACACACATTTACTTGCATTTCCCTTGCTTCTTCCACTGCCTGTGGCAACCTTAATCTTTCCTTAACTAGCATCAAATCAGGTTGTTTAGGTTCTCCACATTTAGAACTTGTATTGCTTGCTTTTCTATGTTTGGGTTGTCAATGTTATTATAAATGATAAGATTTGTGTGTTTCATATGACTGAATAATATTGCAATTCATATATATGTCACATGTTCTTTATTCATTTGCCAGTTAGTGGACACTGGGGTTATTTGCATTTCTTAGCTATTGTGAAGAGTACAGCAATAAACATGGGAATGCAAACTTCTCTTTGATAGACTGATTTCAGAAATCCATTTCTGAAATCCATTTCTATTTCATTTTATTTTTATTAGTACATATTATTTATACAGAATAGTGAGTTTGCATTGACATTTTCCTACTTGCATTTAATATTCTTTGATCGTCTCCACTCCTTTTTTCCCCTTTCCCTTTCCCCAATGCCTTATTCACATCCTCTCTGCTGGTCCCTCCCACTCTCATATTGTCTTGATATTCATTTTTTAGATTCCACACATGGCAGAAATTGTTATATTTGGGTTTCTGAATCTGGTTTATTTCACTTAACATTATGATCTCCAATTTGGTCTATTTTACTGAAAATGACATGATCTCAATCTTTTGTATGGCTAATCACCCATTGTGTATATAAACCATGTTTTCTTTACTCATTTGTCACCTGATGGACTGTTTTCACAGCTTTGTTATTGTGAATTACACCACAGTACAACTATATACACAGTTGAGTATATAAGAATCTCTCTACTAGGTTGACTTTAATTTTTTGAGAAATACCCTGGGAGTGTATTGCTGGATCAAATAAAAGGTAAGTCTCTTTCAGAAGCTTTTCAGTTTTTTAAGCAATCAAAAGAAAAATTAAAAGTAAATTCTAAAATTATAGGTAATAAAATCAATCCATAAAATGGCATAAGTTAATATAAAGCAAATGTAATTAATTTTGAGAAATACGTGCTGTATCCGAATGTGATTGACAATTTGTATGTTTGGTAAATTGTGTCTTAGAGGTTCAGCTCGAATGACAAATTGGGCATGAAGCTGCAGTTTTACTGAGAAAAACCATGCAAAATCCCTACAGAGACAAATAGCATTAACTATTCTTGAACCGGAAGAAGCTAAAAGTGATATGAGAAACTTTACTTTTAAGATTCTTCTCCTAGAGCTATAATTGAAAGTAAGATGTGATATCTAATAATACATTGCAGAGAACTAAAACAGCAGTGGAGAGGTGAGCAGCTCACTATATTTCATTGCATCTGAAATGCTAAGACTGGAACAAAACATATTGACCATTACTGAAAATATGCTAGGTATTTTAAAATAACTGAAAGTCAGACTCATGAAAGGTCCCACGCTAAAGATATTTGCAAATGTAAGGGCTTCCTATGTGGTTGTATCCAGAGGGCTCTCATTGCTACATACTGTGCTCACCCTATTAATTTCTCAGGTAGGAGCAGCTGAGAAAGATATTAGTTTATGTATTTATTCTGTACCTTTGAATTTACCGTGGACTTTATCTTAAGGATCATCAAGAATTCCTAAACTCAGAACTTTTATCCCAACAGTGAAGAGCACCTTTTCCTGGGATATATACATTCTGCAACGATCCTGGTGTTGTCCTCTAAAAGTAAGGTATTTATATTTTTCAAGATATTAATTCATTTTATTCAAGGACTAATATTTTTAAAGGTTTCAGTAAAGGTGGGTCAGACTAGTTGACTCAAAAGAATAAAGATTTATTTTTAAGAAGGCATGGCTTCAGATAGATGAAAGATCAATAGATGACAGTTAAGAAAACAAAAAACTTGGCCATATTGCATTTTTATGGCAATTATCAGAAAAAAGAAAATTTGGAAATGAATATTTGATATCAATATGAAAACATACTTGAGGAAAACAGTTCAAAAATTCTACTGGAAAAAGTTCACAAGACACTGTTAGGTTTGGACTTTTCTTAATACATCAATAGCTATAGAGTATTTAGGAACAAAAGATATTTGAAGCTTCCTTTGAAAAATCTTAAGACTTATTTCTGAGTTATAACATATTTAGTGTACAAAGTATTCAATTTAGTGTAAAACTGCAGCATTATTCAGATGTGATTTCAGATGATGGAATGGGTCATAGTGAAAAGGTAGCAACACAAGACAGAAAGAGGTGACTGGCTGGAAGAGAAATAGAAAAAGGCAGAACTTTTCACTGGAAGACCTGATAAATAATGGTTGGTGAAATAGCTATGAAATATTCTTAAAGTCAATAGTAAGATTTAATTCATGTTTTAAATAATTGCATATTGATCATAGAGCAACATAGGAGAATCAATATACACTAAAACAGAAAATTCTCTAATAGTATAAAAGTCTGTATGAGCAGATCAGAATTGAAGAGGGTAATAAAATGTTTTTTGTAAAGATGGAAACAGATGCTGTGAGACATAGAGGCTGCCAAGAGCATTAATCAGGGAAATTGTAAGAATTTCTCACATCAGGTTTTTAAACACTTTTATTTAACATGCAGTAAATATTAAATAATTCAACAAGTGTCAGAAGTTTGTAATTTTTAAAAAAATACTTCCTTTGGATTGTAGTCCCAAATGGTATGCAACAAGTCATTTTCTAAACCTTTATAAATGTCAATGATAATCTATTCTAAACAATGTTCGCTAATTTGAAAGCAACTGTAAATCTTTTGTTAGGCTTACATAAGTACAATCTGTATATGCATCCACCTTAGTGACAGCATTTATATGACCCATGACTTATAATAGATATTTTTTATTTCAAAAGAACTTCTACTTTTCAGAAATGAGCGAGGAAAAAGTGATTTATTCTGATTTGCTAATTGGGTCTCCATCGCAACGGCAGAGGAGAACCCGTGAATTATCTGAAGCTCAGCGGAGCACCGGTTTGGAACATCTCGGTTTGTGAATTTTTCCACATTCTTTTACTTGACTCTATCTTAAAACAGTGCCTGCAATATGTATTTAATTGAACACTGCAAAAGACCAAACTTTTGCTAGCAATCACAAACTAAACTTAAAAGAGGTTTAAGTGAGGGTGGATTTTTATTTTAGAAAAGAAATTACACAGTATCTCACATGTCCTTAGCTCTAAATACTAAACGAAGACATTTTAAGTGAAATAGTAAGTTTTGTAAGTAAATTAATTTTATATGCCAACCTTACTCTTTCGAAGATGACAGAATCACAATAATGGATAGTTACAGAAATAAAGGAAAATAGCTATCTCATACATTCTGAAAATTCATGGTAATTTCATTCTTATTTGTTTTATTGCTATATCTATCCTTATCAAGTATATTTTTGTTCAGCATTTTGCCTCGTGTTGTGTTTTATCACTGAAATTTCATTTTCATCTTTTATTGATCACACAGGATTGTACAAATCTGGGACAATTGTGTTATTTGAACTGTTGTTTTTTTCCATATAGTATAGTGATGTGCCCTCTGTACAAGATGAATGATTAGTTAAAACAAGAATATATGTAAGTATACCTATTAGCTGACCACGAATTTCTTTTCTTTTATTCTGAGAATCTGGAAAGTAAAATGGTAAGGATCTAAAAGGTAAATATTTTCAAGTAGGGAAAGATCAACAATATCAAATGGCACAGTGCCACTGAGATTATGGTAAATCATTAAGTAGGATTCTTAATGACATTCTTGAAATCAACCTCAAAATTGACAAGAGTCCAAAGTGGAGATGAAAGAAAGAAAGAGATGTAAAAAAAGGAGACAAAAATTTTAAACTACTCTTCCAACAGTTTCTAATGAAAGAAAAATGCTTTGCTAGAGGCAATCAAAGGAGAAAAGGAGGTGGTTTACTTATTATATATATTCTTGTTCTGACGTGAATCCCGTTTTGGTTTGAGAAAATGAAATGCAATGAAGTGGAAGAGTCAGAGTAAGTAGGAACACTACAAAATGTCCTGGGAAATGAAGACAAACTTTTAAAATGTAGTGATAATAAAACATGTAAAAGGGAATATTGATACATTGGAAGGTATTAAAATACTTAGTTTCTATTGAAATTCTTGAAAAGAAAAAAATGAAGAAATGTAAGTATATCTGGCAAGGATGGGTATGCTGAATAAAAACATGACAGCTTCTTCAAAATAACAAATAATTGTAACACATAAATTTCTAATAAAAAACTGTCCTAGAAAATCATTCATAGAAAACCTAAATAATTAAAAGAATCACTTAAGTAAAACATTAAAATTTAATAGCTGGAAAAAATATAAAGTAAAACTCTAAGAACAATAATGTCTACCTATGAAATTTCAAACTTGATTGTAACTTGTCATAGAAAAAGAGGAAAGTCCCTTAATGTCTTCAAAGAGTAGAACAATGAAATATATTATTGTATAGCTGTGAGTGTTAATATTATGTAGACAATTTAAAAATATTTTGGGGGCTGGGGAGTTAGCTCAGTCGCACAAGCACCTGCCTTGCAAGCGGGTGGTTATGAGTTCGATCCCCAGTACCGATTAAAAAAATAAAAGGAAAGAAAAGAAAAGAAAAAAAATATTTTTCAAGCATTTAATGATCTGTGAAAACATTAAAATGTGTTTTAAATATGTAAAATACTGAAGGTAATAAAGTGCAATGATGGTGGAATGGTCTCTAAGTGAGGCCATAGTGATTAAAATTTTAATTTGTTATCATTTCTGAATTTTTCAAATTTTAAACTCATTCCATGTAATTTTAGCTTAAAAGGAAAATATTTCATTTTGCATCTGATATTAACATTAATATAAGACCATTAACTCAAGAAAGGTTTACATAATGAAATCTTAGGCATGCAGAACCATTCAGACATTCAACAACAACACATCTCCTTGGAGCTTATGATACAATAAAAATCTGAATATACGTATTGAAGATAATATTGATCAAATTACTCTTCTCTTTCTAACAGGTTGTTCTGCTCCCTTGTTTTTATGGAAATCAATTGCACTGGTTCTGCTGTTCATCTCCATGGGCCTTCTTTTGTCTCTTATAATCTTAACCACACGGTGTAAGTCTCTGAGCAAAATGAGGTTGATTTGCTTGCTACTCATAGTAAGGAATCTCTTTAAGATCATTCATTTGCATGCTCAATTTCAATTCCTAAGGATCAGTTATATTCTAGCCATTGTCTCTGCACTGTAGATGATTTTTAAGAACCACATGAAATCTACCCAGGCTCTTATCTTGGGCTCATTCATGTTGTCTTACCTATCTGGATTATCTTTACTTTCCCTTGCTGATACCTTGTTCTCATACTTAACATCAACTTCACGTCGCAATTACTTCTGAAAAATGTCAGGTTTTTCTTATTCAAAATCAGGTGGTCAGTAATTTTCCTTTCAGGTTGGAATTGTTTTTAAATTTGTTGTATTTGTCTTCAGTTTTCTTGAGTAAGGGTCATTGACAATGTGTTGTTACTGTTAGTATCTCATAGCAAATGCAGTGTTTTGTGCAATAGCAAATTTATGTTAGTTTAAATGTGATGAGCCAAAGTGATGTTTTCAATTTGTTCTTCAGCAGCAGAGACAAATTCAGTAAATCTCACCTGCAGCCAGGAAACACATCAACAGAGATTGCTTTCCGAAAATTCAAAGAGTCGACAGTCACTAGCAAATGTTCAAGGTAATTTAGAATAAGATCATACATTTTCTAAGTATTAGAAAATAATTAGAAAGAATGCAATGTCACATGCACTCAGAAAAGCTTTGGATCAGCTTATATGACGGTATCAACCAGTCGAAATGGACTTGGCTAGATGGCTCAGTTTTCCATATGAAAGTATAAAATGTGTTCATTTTTCCATATAAGAGGATAAAGAACATATAAGTGAATGAATGAATGAATACTAAACATACATATTACATGTTTACCAATAATGGTTTTAAAATGGGAAGTTATTGGAAATACTGAAATATTAACAACTGTGGTATTAGAAAGAGGATGTAACTTACCTTTATTCAAATTAGCAGGACAGCAATTTAAATTGGATCATATGATTTGCCATTTAATTTATGTATGGGTTAATATGTTCTACAATGTTAACACCAATGTTTCAAATTATGGATGTGTTGTTTATACACATTTGAATATCACTTCTTTTTTCTGTAGCTTGGAAGTGTCATCCTTGTGATGACAATTGGTACCAGTATGGGAGCAACTGCTATTCTGTTTCTAAAGGTCTGGCGTCTTGGAGAGATTGTCAACTTCAGTGTGAAACTTCTCTTTCAACTTTTCTTAGATTCAATGCTAAAGAAGAGCTGGTAAAGATAAATCATTATTTTTAAGTTTTCACACATTTCTCTGGGAAAAATTTCTCAGACTGCAGATTTTCTATCTTCTAAGATATCTATATAAATAAATTTATGTGGTCCACATAAGAATACTATATTCCTTTCCTCAGGTTTAGAATAAAGTTCCTTGTCAACAACAACTGTGCAAGTTTTATTCTTTTTGAACTTTTTCTATCTCTGCAGCCTCCTCAGGTCCCAGGAAGCTTCCATTGCCCTGGCTTCCTCACCATTTGTTTCTTGTACACCTCCTACACATTCCTTACAGTGCAGTCCAGTCTGCTGTTGAGAGTTTCTGTCTCCCACTCCTAAGATTGTGTGACCTTCTAATAAATTCCTACTTACTTTCCTAGATTACCATTGAATCGCTATGCCTTGACAAAAATTTGATCCCCTAAATCCTGTGGGTGTTTCTGATAGGTACTGTTCTTTCATTCCTTATTTCTTTTCGGTAGCAACTGCTTACTCAATGGCTTTACTCTTTACTTTGATTCTTTGATAACAATTCTATCTATTCAACTCCAAATATTTAGATACATACCCAGAATACTATACAGCCCCCATCATGAATCAATGAATTATTGGTTATTACTGTGTAGAATCCACAGAGAACTTTTTTTTTTGGTACTGAGGATTGAACTCATGACCTTGCACTTGCCAGGCAGGTGCTTATGCCACTGAGCTAAATCCCTGGCCCTGAGAATTTTTATTATACTGATTGAATTTCATATAAAATAAAAATGCTTAATAATGTGAAAATATTTTTATATAGCAAAACTAATCGCATATACTGGATTAATTTTTCTGCTTTCATTCTATCCAGGATTTTGTAAAGAAAATATCAAGAATGCAATGTCACATGAGTTCAAAAAAGCTTTGGATCAGCGTATACTACAATATCACCCAGTCAAAATGGACTTGGTTAGATGGCTCAGTTTTTACCTTTGATGAGTTAGTATCTTCTTGATGTTTTAAAACAGCAGTTATAAAAAAGTTAAATTCTGGGGTGCACATGATCAGGTATTAAATTCTATAGCTCAGGATTCTGTAATTACCAAGAAAAAAAGGTCAAAAAGAAACATTAGGAAAGAAAAATTATCAGTTTGCTATAGAGTTTAATTAAATATTCTCAATCAATGTTCATATCAATGTTACTGTTTGAATAGTTTAATTTGTACAAGATTATATTATAAACTTAATAGGTATCAGTGATAAACAAAACATAGATGTAAATATATCAGTAGTTTATAATGATTAACAAAACAATAAAAATCCTTTTCTTATAAAAATTATATAAAATGATATCCAAAGCTCAAAAAGTTAATATTTAAATCATTGTCCAATATGTATCCTACATTTTGACTGTCTATATGTTATCTCTATATAAAATTTTTACCAGCAACATTTGCATATGCTGAACATAGTAACTTTTAATTCCATCTCTACTATTTGTCTCCTTAAATTCATCATATTATTACATCTGTATCAGTAATAGAGGATGAGGAAAATGAGATCAAAATATTTAATCTGATAATTGCCAATACTTAATGAAAATCATATTCTTCAGAAGCAATTCTATTCAATACACCTAACTTTTTGACATTGTTAAGTATTATTCTCAGTGTATACACAGCCTCATTCTCATTATTCCAACACAAATGGAACAAATAAAATCTTGCAATTTAATACTGTGTTTCACCTACAGGCTAATAATGATTTATAAACAGTCATTTTTCTAGATGTGTAGAGTTTCTATTTTTCTAAACCATAATGTTTCCATATGTGCTAAGAAATACTTATTGAGGATAGTGAGGGAAACCTATTTTCATAATACTACTGATATGTTATTTGGTCTTTTAAAATCTCATTCTTTCATGAATGCATAGCAGAGAATCATTCAGTCTTCATAATACATTAAATCACAACAGACTATTGAAATATGTACAAGAATTCAGTTGTCTTTTTTGATGCTGAGTAGTTAAAAGATTTGCATACATGTAAAGCAACAACAGTGTTTTCATTAATTGTTTTACTTTGGAAAATATTATTATTCTTATTTTAATAATATGCACATGTTTATTATTGCCATACATATATTTATAGGAGCACTTTGGCATATTTATTAATATATTAAAGAACTGAATGTCACGAACTTCAGTTTTTGATGTAGTAAAAATGAATTGTTGAACACTGAATAACAAGAGGTTGAAAGGATTGCTCAATAAATTTTAGGAGGCCTGAAAACAAATTTATAGAAATTTCTCTTGTAGTAAAAATATCATTGATTTTCCAACAAGAATATCAACACACAGCAGGCATTCGTTCTTCCTAGTGTACTTTTAATATACTAGAAGTGTTCCAAATTTTGCCTAAACACATGCAGAGTATAACCAGGACCAAAGAAAATATTTACCATCCCAATTCCGCCAGCTTTTAAATGAAACAAGTGTCTTCTTACCAAAATTTATCACCTTCTTTATGTCACTAAATCTTTCCCAAATTGTTTTTAATTAGATTTTAGAATTTTGAAAAATGGAATCTGCATGTTTTGACTAGCTTTGTCATTGTTTAAGTGGAGAAGTGTTTTCTAGTTTTCATCTCTGCCATCACCTTGCAGAAACTTTGAAGAGAATACACACTATTTTCATTAGTTCTAGTAATAAATATGCCAAAGGAATGTTTCTCTGTCTATAAAAACATGTTGTAAATTTCATTTAGTAGAGCTGATATATGAAGTAAATCCTAATTTATAATCAAAATTCTTTTATTTTCTAGGTTTCAATTGGACAGACCTGACATGGCTGATAATCTATGTAAATATATAAAAGATGATCAGCTACTGAGTGGTGACTGTAAAGAACCTGGTTATTGTATATGCAAGAAGACAGTAAAAGGAAATTAAGGTTTTAACATTTATGAGGGAAGAAAAGATGAAATTTTTCCAAGATAATTTTTGCTTCATATCAAGAAAAATCTTTTTTCTAAAAATCTGTACCTTTAGGATATTAAATACCATACAACATTACTTGTAATAAATATGATGCCAAATATTCTTAAGCATGTTAACTAATGAAAAGTCTACAACATATTAACAGTGAAAGGCAAGAGATATAAAGGACAGTAAGAATGGAAAGAAGAAATTAAGAAAATATAGAAGAGAAAGAATTCATACAACTCTGAAGACTAAAGTTTTCTTATTAAGTTTGTTGGTACAATTTAGATATACAAGCTGATTGCATTCATTTAGGGAACTTGTACCTGTCCATGGTTCCTTTTTTACAACTCTATTCCCCTGCCCTCTGCTTTCCTTCCACCTTATCCTTTTTTCTCATTTTTCGTTTTCCCTTTCTTACCCTCTGCCCCACTTCCTTTTTCCTTTTGAACATTTATTATTCAGCAATATCCATTGTACATTTTGGTTCTTATTTACACTTTCAGTTTCTCACATTAGGGAGACAATGTGATATTCACGCATGTCCAATTTGTTTCACTAAGATTATAGTCTCAAGGTGTATCCATTTAACTATCAATGCTTGAAGTTTATCTTTCTTTATACCTGAGTAGTACTCTACTATATAAAAAGAAAAACACATCTTTTCTAAACTATTCATCAGTTTATGGGCATTTGGGTTATTTCCAAGTTTTAGCCATGACAAATTATGTTGCTGTTGCTGTAAACATGGGTGCACATATATTGCTGTGGTATGATCCTTTAAGTTTTTTAGAGATGATACCAAGCAGGGAAAGGGCTGGGTCAAGTGAGATGTCTAGTCTGTTTTTGGAGAAATTGTACACTGATTTCCACAGTAGTTGCATGAATCTATATTCCCATAACAGTGGAGGAAGTTCCTTTTCCCAATAGCCCCACAAGAGTTTGTTATTGGTTAATTTCTTGATAAGAGCCATTGATTCTTGGATGGGATGGAATCTCAGCATTGTTTGAATTTGCTTCTCTCTAATGATTAGTGATGTTGAACATTTTAAGATATATTTATTTGATGTTTGTACTTATTCATCTGAGAAATGTGTATTCATCTCAGATGCTCAATTTTGGACTGGGTCTTTGAATTTAGAAGACCTGATATTTTTCAGTACTTAATATGTTCTAGATATTAGTTCCTTTACTAAAGAACAACTGGCTAAAATATTTTCCCACTCTGTGGTAATCATTTCACTCTGTTACTGATTTCTTTTGCTACACAAAAGCTCTTTAATAAAATGAGATACCAGTTGTTGATTCTTTGCAATATTTCCCATGCCACTGCAGTTCTGTTCATGAAGTTCTTGCCTGCACTTATATCTTCTGTCCTCCAGAAGATTTAATATTGCTGCTTTACTATTTAGACCATTGATCCATTTTGATTTTATTAAGTACATGGTGATAGACATTTGTCTAGTTTTAGTTTTTCACACATTGAAAGCCAGCTTTCCCAGCACCATGCCCCTTTGTCAAAGATAAGGTGATTGAGTGTGTCTGGAGTTGTTTCTACATCTTTTAATTTGTTCCACTGATCCTCAGTCCTGTTTTTTGTTTGCTTGTTTTGCCAGTACCATGTTGTTTTGATCACAGTAGCTTTGTAGTATAATTTCAAATCTGGAATTGTGACATTTCCTCCTTTACCTTTGTTGCCCAGGGTTGCCTTTGCTATTATAGATCTCTTCCATTTCCAAATGAATTTTAGGAATGTTTTCCCTAGATCTTTGAGGTATGCTAATGGTATTTTGCATAGAATTGCATTAAATCTGTTTAAAAATTTTTACAGTTGGTTTTTCCTAAACAAGAGTAAGAGATACCTTTCCATTTTCTTATATCCTCTTCAATTTCCATTTTCAGAGTACTGTACTTTTCAATGTAGAGATATTCTATTTCCTTCATTAGATTGATTGCTAAATATTTCATTTTTTCAGTGCTATTATGAAAGGCATGGTTTCTGTAACTTTTCTCTCAGTGAGTTTGTTATACTTGATACCTGTACCTGATAACTATAGATTTTTGAGCATTAACTTCATATCCAGCTATGTTATTGACTCTGGCTATTAAATCTAGAAGTCTTTTGGTATAGTTTTGGGGTCTTCAGTGTAGAGTATCATGTCATCTGCAAATAACAATAGTTTAACTTCTTCCTTTCCTATCTTCATTCTTTTTATTTCTTTCTGTTGTCCAATTGCTCTAATATTTCCAGAACTATGTTGAATAGAAGTGGGTGATAGTAGACATCCTTGTTTTGTTACTGATTTTAGAGTGAAACCTTTCAATTTTTGACCATTTAGTATGTTGTTAGCTGTTGGTTTTCATAGATACCTTTTATAGATTGATATGCAGACCAGTCTATTTCAGTTTTCTGTAGGGTTTTAATCATGAATGGGTGTTAGATTTTGTCAAATACTTTTTCTGCATTTATTGAGATAATCATGTGGTTTTTGTCTTTGGCTCTGTTAAAATGGTCTATTAATCACTGATTGATTTGTGTATGTTGTAACATTCCTGCATCTCTGAGATGAATCCTACTTGGTCATGGTATATAATCTTCTTGATGATTTGCTGCATTCTGTTTGCCAGTATCTTACTGAGGATTTTTACCTCTATGATCACTAGCAAGAATGGCCTCTAGTTTTCTTTTTTGGTTGAGTCTTTCTCTGGTTTTTGTAATACTTGTTTTCAGGAATGGTTTTTCTTTCAATTTCATTAAAGAGTTTGAGTGTTTAAAAGTCCAAATACCACTTGTTCTTACCATTATTTCAACCAACACTGAAGGTTTTTTTCTTGGAATGTAGCATGGAGTTAGGAGTGGGAGAAGAGTATGAAATATGTACAGTCTACAGCATTTCGGGGAGTTCAGGTTCCAGAGCTCAGCTGGAGTTGGACACGAAGGTGAACCAAACTCTGAAACTCAGCCAAATTCCCTGTCAGAGAAATTACTGGCAAGACCAAAGAACTCAAACACATGGCACTGGAGATAGAGGAGTGGGGTTGAGGTGACTGTGAATCAACGCATGTGGTTTTGCAGAATGACTTCCCTAGCCTGAGAAAAGGGAAGGATTGGCTGGAACGCCTTGGCATCTGCCGCTGTGACTCTTGGAAACAGGAAATCCTTCAATATTCTAACCCAGTGGTTCCTGTTGCCTCTGAGCTATACCACCTGATGGGTTACTCTTCTGCTGTAGAACAAGTGGGACTCCCTGCTGAGAGGGTCTATGTTCTCTAGGCTGCTTCCCTGAGGCTCCAGGGACCAGCTCAAACTGAGTACTAGAATTCTGTTGTCCTTTTATGTCTAGTAATAACTCTCTTGCAATGTAACTTATGTAATTTTTGCCTGTGTGGGTCTTCTATTACACTAGATTTAGATAAATATGTAAGCAGTGTACAATGACTCTGTTTTATAGTAAAATCACAGGTCAAGAGTTACCACACAGGTATCACTGCAGTATGGTATCTTTAATTCTTTTGGGAAATACATAGAAGGGAAATATCTAGGTCAAATGGAACTTCTGAGTTTTTTTTAGTTTTTGAGAAATTGTCATACTGATTTCTGGTTGTATTATTTGCATTCCCATCAATGGTGCAGAAGTTTTAAGTCCGCCAAATCATAGGAAAGATAAAGGAAACAAAACCCACAAATCTTACCCTGGAAAATTCTAAACAAAGAAGATAGTGTACTAGACCTCCCTGCCAACATTAGAGCAACCTTTCTTAACTTGGAGCTCATTGAAAGTTTGTGTATCTAGACTATGTCTAATGTATGACATAATAACAGAACGAATTATGTGAAGGTGTGCGCATAGGAGATGAGCAGATGTTTATCTGCACCTTGTCAATCATGCTGTCAGTCATGTTTTAGAAGATGCTCCACTCATGGAAAGGACATGTGCAGATCATTTCAACCACTACATGGGGGACTGAACAGAGCATTTCAACCCCATATCTTTGGGCCTCATGACATTTTCCGTTTATCAACTGGAGCCTGCTTACTCAAAGCTCACTGTGCTTTAATAAATTTTGCTTGCATGCTGGCGTGTGCATTGTTCAGTTCTTTGTGGCCTGCATATACGAGCCTGGAATCTGTTCCTGTGGCCCACAGCCCTTGGCAACGTTTCTATACTGAAATTGCCATTGTGATTAAATATGCATGCTCCTCTTCTTCACTACTCTCTGCATTAGAGTTAGTTTTTCCCATACACATTGTGTGCTTTGCCAGATCATTTCAACTTTGCTGCATATTTTTCTTGACTTTATCTAAACAGTAATGTTAATATTGACTGCATCATAAAATGGATCAAAGGATACAGTTAGAGTGAATGGTACAAGTAACAATGATCTTACTAATTCTAAATTCTGTAATGCGTATTAGTCATGTCATGTTTTTCTCAAACAATTTTCTCATATTGTCCACTTTGTTTATAGAACACAGGTTCTGTATTATTGTAAAATATATAATTTTTAGAGTATATTCTAAATTGAAAATCAAGTGAATGGTTAAGTGATAAAGGTGATGAATAAATACTAAAAATTTAAAGTAAGTTGCTAATTTTTAAATTTTAAAAATTGGAGTAATTGTACTAAAATTAAAAATACTGGAAAAATGATGGAACAATTTTTTAAATTTATTTAAAGAGAAACAAAAGCATGTAAAGGGTAGAGATAATACAGAATTCCAAAAAAGATAAACAATAAGAAATCACTAGTTAATAAATTACATATTGTACACTTAGAAATAGTTGTTCAGGTTACAAATTAAAGCATACAAAGTAGATATTCAAGCAGTGAGAGTGTAAACAGCTATGCATGCATGAATCTCTATATGTATTTCTATCTTTTCTGTATTAGAGGGTAAAACAAAACTTAGCAAGACAAAACAAAACAAATTCCTATAAAAACATGAAACCAAAAAGTCATATAAAACCACAGGACAAGGTGACCTACAATGATTACTGTGTTGTTTCTTATTATCTTCAATGGAATGTCTATATCATCAGACATAATTGAATATAGCAGTATAATTGAGTATAGCAGTAAATAACAATATCAGTAAAAATAAAACATTGTAGACGGTATAAAACTTCAAAGGCAGGTAATAATCAAACCAGAGTGGATATTCTAGTGGATCTTGATACTATCGATCATAACAGCTTTCAATAAAATCTATCAATAAGAAACAGTGATCTAACAAACCACATTCAATTGCAATCAGTCATGGTAAAACAGTGTAGGTTTTACAGAGATTAGGAATAACTTAATAGGAAATTAAGGATGATTACTGTACTATATCCTGTTATTTTTGGGATTGCTGTCTGTGCCCTCAAATCTCGTACAGGTAGAATGACTGGAACAGAATATAATACATCTAAGCAGAGTAGTGTGAGTAATGTGGGTTTTAAATCCTGGTGCACTATTAACAATATACTGTATCAAGGCCATCTACGTTAGAGTTTCTAGTTATCCTTCTCTGCCTCATTTCTGCTATACTATTTTCCTGCCTTTGTCTAGTTTTCTCCTTCATTCTACTGCCTGGTCCACTCATTGAGGCCTTTCTGCCACTAAAGAATACTAAAATCCCAGTATTTTTTTTTCTCTCTCTCTAGAATGTCCTTCAGTATTCTCTGTAGGGTTGGATTGGTGGTCACAAACTCCTCCAGTTCCTCTTTGTCATGGAAGCATTTTGTTTCTCTATCAACTTCTAGTGACAGTTTTGCAGGGTACATCAATCTGGGCTGGAGGTTATTCTCTTTCAGGCCTTTGAACACTTCACTCCACACTCCTCTTGATCTGATGATCTGTGTTGAGAAGTCAGCCGTGATTCTGATGGGCTTACCTTTATAGGTAATCTGTTTCTTTTCTCTGACAGCTTTTAATATTGTTTTTATATTGAATTTCTGGTATCTTGATTATTGTATGTCTGGGTGTAGATCTGTTTTGGTTGTAGTTCTGTATGCCTCACACAACTGAATGTCAATTTCTTTTCCCATGCTTGAGAAGTTTTCCTTAATTATTTCTGTGAATAGCCTTTGTAATTCACCTGTACGTATTCCTGCTTCTTTGTTCACGTTTCTTATTCTTAAATTGTAGATTCTCTTGTCATCTTCTAGCCTTTGTATTGTGACTGCCTGTTTCCTTGTTATTTTTAAGAGATCTTTCCTTTCATGATCACACATTGCAAACTTGTCCTTAAGTTTTGATAGTCTATCCTTAGTTTCTTTTAAGGCATTTTGCCAGCTTTCAATGGAGTTTTTAATTTCCTGGTGGTCTCTGTTAATCTGCTTCATGTATTCTACATTTTCTTCATATTCTTTATTGAATGTTTCTCTCCTTTTTTTGTGTTTCTCCCTTCTTGCATCTGTATCATCCTGAAAGATGCTTCCTGAGAGCATTTTTTTATTACTCTACTCATATCTTGCTTTACCTGATTTAATATTTCAGTTTTGAGCTCATCTACAAGATCCCAACGTTATCTCTTAATGTCCATTGAAGCCATATCTGATTTTGTGTGTTTGCCACCCTCAGTCTCCCTTGTTTTTCCCTCTCCTGGATCAGGGCTCTCAGGGTTCTGGACTAGGAGCCTCTTCCTGCCTCTCTTTCCTGTCATGGTCCTAGCTTCCTCCACACTGGTTACAGTGCAGGTCCCAACTCCCTCCCTGTTGGAAAAGTTTCCTCTGAAGCATGCTGGCAAGGGACCTCCACCCTCTCCTGCCTGCTCTTGTCACTGAGGTGTAAGCAGGGGCTGCATATGCCTGCCCCTCCCCACCCAGCCAGCCAAACTTCAGGGGCCTTTACCAGGTTATTGCATGCTAGGTACAGGGAATCGGTTTGGGATGGCTCATTGGGTCCTGGCCAGGGGCACAGCCCAGTCCAAGCAAATCCCACAAATCTGCTCTGGGGAGGGAGGAACCAACTGAAGTCATTGTCACTCCCAGTTCAGGTTCCTCTTGCCTGATTCCAACATGTAGCCCATTTGGTCTTGCCCTTCCCATGGGGGGGGGGTCTCATTTTCAGCAGTGACTGTGGATTAATGAAGGTCCCTTTGCTGATTCTGCTCTCTGTTGGGCTCACCAACCCCTAACTTCAGCACTGCTGTGCTTCCTGTGAGTGGTGGCAGGAACAAGTTTGGGCGGCTCTGCCAGCCAGCGCAGATTCAGGCCATTGCAAACCTGTCGGGTTGCCCTGAACAAAAATGCTTTTTTTTTTAGCTGTTTAGCTAATTTTTAATTTTTTTAGCTGTTTAGCTAATTTTTAATTTTTTTAGCTGTTTAGCTAGTTTTTAGCTGTTTCAGTTGTAGTCCTGAGGTATTTGATGAGCTTTTTTATGTTTTAATTTCTTCCTGTGTCAAGAGGATCCATCTCCCTCTGCCTGGGTCTCTCCAGGATGTTTTATTCTGGCACATGAGTTGTTTCTCCTGGGAAACTTTGTAGTTTATTGCTCGCTGGTCGGCCATCTTCACTTCTCAATCTCAGAGGAAAATTTATTGCACTGAGTTCCCACACTAGGAAAACAGAATGAACACAAATAAGCAACCTGATATTATACCTGAAACATCTAGAAAAAGAAGAGCAAGCCAAGCCCAAAGCCAAAAGAAGGGAGGAAATTATAAAGATAAGAGCAGAAATTAATGCAATAGAGACTAAGAAAACAATTCAAAGAATCAAAGAATCAAAGAGTTGGTTCTTTGAAAGAATAAATAAAATTGACAAGCCCCTAGCCAACCTAATTTAAAAAAGGAAAGAAAAGACTCAAATTCATGCAATACAGAATGAAAATGGAGAAATCACTATGACCCTGTGGAAATACAGAAGATCATCATTTCAAAAACCTCTACTCTCATAGGATCGATAACACAGAAGAAATGGACAGATTCCTAGAAACATACGAACCACCAAAGCTGGATCAAGAAGATGTAAAACTGCTAAATAACCAAATTTCTATTAATGAAATTGAAAATGCAATCAAGTCCCTACCAACAAAGAAGAGCACTGGCCCAGACGGATTCACTGCAGAATTCTACAAGAAATACAAAGAAGACTTAATGCCAACACTCCTCAAACTCTTCAATGAAATTGAAAGGGAAGCAATTCTCCCTAAGTCATTCCTGGAAGCAAATATCACTCTAGTTACCAAAACCTGTGAAAGACCCAACTGAAAAAGAGAACTATAGGCCAATCTCCCTAATGAACATAGGTGCAAAAATTCTCAATAAAATATTGGCAAACAGGATGCCATGAATCATCAAGAAGATTATACACTATGACCAAATGGGATTCATCCCAGGCATGTAGGGATGGTTCCACATACATAAATCAATAAATGTAATCCACCATATCAATAGAGCAAAAGGCAAGAATCACATGATCATTTCTATAGGTGCAGAAAAAGCTTTTGATAAGATCCAACACCCATTCATGATAAGAACCTTACAGAGAATTGGAATAGATGGCCTTTATGTCATTATGATAAAGTCCATCTACAACAAACCAACAGCCAGTGTCATATTAAATGGCCAAAAACTGAAAGCCTTTACCTTGAAATCAGGCACAAGACAAGGATATCCCTTATCACCACTCCTATTCAATATAGTACTGGAAATACTAGCCAGAGCAATTAGACAAGACAGAAATAAAAGGAGTAAAGATAGGAAAAGAAGAAGTTAAATTATCATTATTTGCAAATGACATGATACTCTACATAGAAGACTCCCAAACCTCCATTGAAGTCTCCTAGATATAATAAATAAATTCAGCAAAGTAGCTGGATACAAAGTCAATACTCAAAAATCAATAGCATTCTTATACACTAACAACAAAATTACCGAGAGAGAAATAAGAGAAGCCACACCCTTCACACTAGCATCCAAAAAAAATGAAATACTTAGGAATTAATCTAATGAAAGAACTACAAGAGGTATATGGGGAAAATTATAATACCCTGAAAAAATAAATTGAGGAGGACCTCAGAAAATGGATGGGAAGAATAAATATTGCATAAATGGCCATTCTCCAAAAATTGTTATACACATTCAGTGCAAGCCCAATGAAAATGCCACTAACATACCTCATAGATCTAGAGAAATCACTCCTAAAATTCATCTGGAACCAGAAGAAACCTAGAATACCAAAGGCAAATCTAAGCAGCAAAACCAAGGCAGGAGGCATCACAATCCCTGACTTGCAGTTATACTACAAAGCTACTATAATAAAATCAACATGGTATTGGAATAAAAACAGACCTGAAGATCATTGGAATAGACTAGAAGATACAACTACAAACACACTCAACCACCTTATCTTTGATAAAGGGGACAAAAATATTCACTGGAAGAACAACAGCCTGTTTAATAAATGATGCTGTGAAAAACTGGCTATCCATATGCTGAAAACTAAAATTAGACCCATGCCTATCACCATGTACTAAACTAAACTCCAAATAGATCAAAGATCTAAATATTAAACAGAAACACTAAATATGTTGCAAGACAAAGTAGGTAAAAATCTTGAAGACATAGGGGTAGGTAGAAAATTTATAAACAGGAACCAAACTGCATGGGAAATACTTCCCAGAATCAATAACTGGGATCATTAAAGAATTTCTTATTAAATAATTTCTGCATGTCCAAAGA
The DNA here is from genome assembly GCA_004027455.1 of Hydrochoerus hydrochaeris. Lineage (NCBI taxonomy): Eukaryota > Metazoa > Chordata > Mammalia > Rodentia > Hydrochaeridae > Hydrochoerus > Hydrochoerus hydrochaeris. The sequence goes on along the minus strand of PVLA01000338.1, from coordinate 284,523 downwards.
AATCTCCAGCAGAGTGAAAAGAAAACCTGTAAACTGGGAAAAAATCTTAGTGAACTGTCCCTCAGACAAAGGACTTCTGTATAGAACTTATAAAGAATTTAAAAAAATCAGACCCCCAAAATTCAAAGACCCAATCCAAAAATGGGCATCCGAGATGAACACACAGTTCTCAGATGAAGAAATACAAATGGCAAATAAATACATGAAAAGATGGTCATCATCATTGGTCATTAGAGAAACACAAATTAAAACCACACTGAGATATCATCTCACTCCAGAAAGAATGGCCAAGATCAACAAAACTGCCAACAATAAATGCTGGAGAGGCTGTGAGGGAAAAGGAACTCTTCTGCACTGTTGGTGGGAGTGTAGACTGGTGCAACCACTGTGGAGGTCAACCTGGATATTCCTCAAAAAGCTGGGGTTGGAGGTCCCATTTGACCCAGCTATTCCACTCTGAGGCATATTCCCAGAAGATCTGAAAACATCTTACCACAATGATATATGTGCACCCATGTTTATAATGGCAGAATTTGTAATAGTCAGATCTTGGAAACGACCTAAGTGCCCATCAACCGAGGAATGGATAAAAAATTGTGGTACTTTTATACAATGGAGTACTACTCAGCTATAAAGAATGATCACATTGAGATATTTATAAATAAATGGATGCATCTTGAATCTATACTCATAAGTGAAGTAAATCAAACTCACATGTATAAATACCAAATAGTCTCCTTAGTGTAAGAAATGGTAAGAGTACAGAAGATTTTATGGAAATCATCATTCACCATTATAGTGCTTTAGCATCTTATGTTTTCATTCATAGGTTGGAATGGCTTTATTCTGTTTTCTTTGATCTTAATATATGTGATCATATGAATAGTTACTTTGAAGACAAGACAATATGGCAGCCATTGTTGATTTAATATCATCTTACTTTGAAGTCCTACCATGCTCTTGTTTTTCTATTACCATTGGTTCTATCACATTGTGTCTTATTGGATTTTAATTTGTATGATAGTATAAACAAAATTTTTATGGAAAATGAGATAATATAGCAGCCATTATTCATCTTTGGTTATTTGGTTCAGAATGCCTTCCATTCTCTTGAGTGGTTTTATTCTACTTTGTTATGTTTGACATTATTGTGTGTAAAGTTAATTTCAACTATTTCGAAGAAAGAGACATTATGATAGCTACTGTTAATATCCAATTGTCTTGTTGTGAAGTGCTGTGTTGCTTACATTGTTCTGCTCTGATCTGCTTAGATCTGTCCTCTTTTGTTTCATTCTCTTTAAAATAAAAAAATAAAAATAACACTTTTTAAATGAGATACCTATAAAACAAATACCTCGCTGGAGTTTCTGATCTCTGAATGAACCTTAGTTCTGTTACTTTTTGTTTTCTACTATTTTAACAGAATTTTCATATTATTTTTGGTTCATATCAGTTAGAACATATAAAAGGTTATTGAATAGGGTTTTTATGGCATTATATTATCTCTTTTGCAAGCTTTGCTCAATTTTTAGTTTCCTAAGTTCAAATAAACACTTTATGAAAGTATATCAAATTCATCTTTTTGTTAAAGATGAAAATATTTTTATTTAATCTAAGTTAGGGTATGAAAAATTGACCTTCAAGATTTGATGGTTTATTTTTTTAATATACTTCTCAAGTTTGGGGTGAATAAAAAGCATGACACTATGTGTACTGTTTTAAAAATACAAAATTATCCATTGTCTCAATGACTATAAGATTGTATTTTAAAATGTATTGTTACCATGGTTCATGCCTATAATACTTGCGCTTGGGAGTTTGATGCAGGAGGATCACCATGACTTCATGAGCAACCTGAACTATATAGTGAGACCCTCAAAATGAACAAACATACTGATTATCAACCCATAGGGTATATTATTTGTATATATTCTTATTCTCCTTAGAACTTTTACTAGAACTGAGATTTTGTGCTTTAGTACTATTCAATTGCAACCTTCTTTTATCATAGTGAAATAGAAAGAAGCCAATTTCTTGCTTTCCAATACTTGCCACGTCAAAATGCTACAATATGCTGGAGATGTCAACTGAATAGTGGGTCTGCTCTTTTCTATACTACATTTCTTTGGTAGTATGTGACTTCTATTTTGAAAGGTGAGAGAGATATGGTATATTTTACTGGAGAGTAATATTCATAGACTGCTCTGTTTGTTCACATGAGAAAGGTGCAGTACAAGGTAGTGTGGAGGATTTCAGACTGGGTAAGACAGTGCCTCAAAGTTTCTCAGTATTTGTCACTACTCTCCATATTGAGCAGGTCAAGGGGTATGATAACTGTTATTATGATTTATGAATACCTAGATATTTTAACAATAGCTAAAGTTCTTTGGATATCCTAAAATTTGAATAGTACTATATAAACAGAATTGAGAGTAAATTCCAATCTGAATTTCTTTTTTCCCAGGAACTTCCCATCTACAGTGCTATATAGTATGTGGACATGGTAATAAATGAAACTCACAGCTTATACTCGGTTCTTAGCAAGCTTCATAGGACATGTAAGAAAGATGCTAAAATCAATGGAATGTTCATTTACAAAGAGACAGTGGTGAAAGTATCAACATTTGCTCTTCATTGAGACCCAAAATACTAGCCAGAGTCTGAGGAGTTCTTCTCTGAAAGGTATAGGGACCCTGGAAAGGGAGCCTTCTGTCAACAGACTGGCCCAAGAATGCAGCAGGTGTCTTACAAAGATGATGCATATGCGACTGAACAATCATTTACATGTAACCAACTACTTCTCTTTCTTTCCAGAATTTTATTTTAAATTGTGAAATGATATTTACTTGAAAGTAAGAACAGAGTAAAGCCCAGAGAAAAAAGAAAGTATATTCACATAATCTTCATACCTTAAGATAATTCTTAATTAAGGTGAAATATGTGATTATGGGCAAATTTAAATAGCGTGTATAGTAACTTGAATGGTATCATATTGTGTTTTCATTTTACTTGCAATAAACTATGTTATTCACTGTGTTGTCATCTATCAAGATATGCACACACACACACACACCCATAAACACACATGCATACACACATATGTCTTTCTTTTATTAATGTGCTCCTCTGCCTCAGTTTACTTAGCAACTGTCCTATTTCAGATGTTAATATTTCTTAATCTTTTCAGGTGTTCTGTGCAGTTACCTTCAGCTCTGAGTTAACATGAGCTTAGGAAATGATTCTACCATTGGGTTAAACAATGGTTGGTGGTTCCTCTTTTGTGATGTTCAGTTCAGGGGGAGGCCAGTGCAGCTGTCCTCGTTGAGGAATCTTAAGAGTACAGGTCCCCCCAGTCCTCCTGTACTTTTGTGCATTAAATGTTTATTAAGTGCAAGGAGAACTATTCTCCTTTAATTTCCTCCTTTCACATTCATCTTTTCTCTCTTTACACAGTGCTGTACTTTGGTAAATAATTATAAGAATAAATATTGCAGGCTAGATGAAAGAAATGTAAACTCTTTGGAAACAAAGAAGAGATGAGAAAGGAATGTAAACTCTTTGGAAACTGAGAACTTAAGTGGTCACAGGAATTGGTGCTTTTATGGGGAATGTGTGACCACACAGCTGAAGATATCATGACCTCCACAACTGGAGTCCAGGAAATAAATCCTCGAAGATTTTGACATTTCTGCCTTCTCATAAGGCATGTGATAAAAAGTTATGGTTAAATATAAGGAATAAAAATGTAACAGCACACTCTGCAAACTCCAAACTTTTAAATCACCTTTTCAACTAAAAATTGAACTCAGATCAAAAAATACATTATGTAAAATGGAATTTCTCTACAATTTTTAGATCTCTCTGAGGACAGGCCAAGGGTCAGGTGCTGGCTGGATCCCCTGTTCTTTGCATCCAAAGTTAACAGGTGCCAGACTAACAGATCAAGGCCCACAGTTCGCTGCAAGTGACAGTCTGGCCTGTTCTGACCTTTGGCTGGGAAAGGCATAATCTCTGGCACCTATTTTATAAATTAGACAACTGAAGTTCAGAAAGATTAACTTAATCAGGGCTTGTGTGTGAAAGGATGCTTTTCTACCGTAGTTTTTTTGATGTACAGTAATTGTTTCTTAATATATTTTTCAGGTGCCCTTCCAATTCAGCAGACACTTCCTTTTTCAATCAGAAAAATCCATTATTCTGAAGATTGTGTCAAGAGATTCCGTAAGTGGAACCTAATTTTCCCTTAGGACTTCAGCAACATCTTCAAGGAGGCTGTGATCCAGAACATCAGAGACTTGTGTTGCTTTCTGCATGTATGTAATCCAAATAAATTAATACTAACATTCTTCTGAATATTGCTTTTTAATATTCTTTCTTCTACATGTATCAATTATTAAAAAATTTATTGCACATTGAACATTGAGCCGTTTACCAACATCCATGTATGATCTCTGCCAGCGTGAGAGACACCAATCCAAGATGAACATGAGAGAGAATTTAGAAATTTGTATCTGAAACAAATAACTTTATTTATGCAATCAATATGAAAGCTTTCATTATTTAAAGAATAATGTATTATTTTGCAGGATTCTTAGTTTTCAGATAAAAAAACAATAAGGTAAACCATATTAAAGTTAAAAATCAACTTTTGCATTGCTAAAAATTTCCATGAGTGTTTTTTAGTATTGACTGCTATTAAGATGACTGAGCTTTAAAAATTACCTTGAAGATTAAATGTAGTCTCAAGCATAATTCAAGAAAAATTTTTAATAGCTTTATTGAAATTAATTTACACAGCATATAATTCATCCATTAACACATCTGTTCATCATTGGTTTTTAGTTCATCATAGAGTTACAATTATCAAATTTTTAACGTTTACTCTGCTCTCAAAAGAAACAGTGTCCTCACTAGTGGCCATGTCTGAGGCCATCACTCTCTCATTTTATTAGTCTCTCAAAACCCCCAGTCCACGTGACCTCTGTGCTTTTGTCTGTTCTTGTTATCTCACAGAAATGGACTCATGTAGCATGTGTCATCTTTTAAATGAGTTGAATGCCCCAATATAATTTTGACCAAAAGGAAGTAAGCACGAAAGCATTATTCTTCCTTTGCAGTATAAATAATATATTTCAATAGTAGCTTTTAATAAGTCTGTTATTAGAAGAACACATATGATTCAATATGAGACCTATACAATCATAATATAACTTCCATTTTATGAAATAGAAAATTACCTGACAGGCTCCAAATTCAGGTTTATTAATTCTAAAATTTATGTTTACAATTATACATGTGTGATGATCCACAATTTTCTGCAATAAAACCAGATAAGGATAACCAAACACAGTTGGATTCATCAGATAATGAGTTCTTTATTCTGTAATGACAAAGAATACACAAATAAGTTAGATGTTTGGGGAGTTACCTATGAAACAAAAGCATTTTCCTGTTAAAAAAGTGATACACTTTCAGTATATAATAATAGATAATGACTTTTCATATAATAATACTGTTAAAAACTGTATTTGGAAAGCAAACCATTCATTAATATTTACATTAATGTTTTAGAAACTTGCAACATATTTCTGCATGTTCAAATAAATTAATAGCATTCTTTGGAAGTTTTTTAATATTTCTTCTTACATGTAACAATTATTAAAAAAAAAAAAAAACGTACTGCATTTTGAACGCTGAGCCATTTACCAACAGCCATGGATGGTCTCTGCCAGAACGGGAGGCGCCAATCCAAGATGGATGTGAGAAGGACCTTAGAAATTTCTATCAGGAACAAATAATTCCATGCACATAATCAGTATGAAAGCTTTCATTATTTTTTAAAATAATATTTTTTCAGAATTCTTAGTCTTCAACATAAAAAGTCAATAAGATAAACCATATTAAAGTTAAAAAGCACTTTTGTGTTGCTAAAAATTTCCATGTTTTAAATACTGATTGATGTTTATTTTTAATATTTGTTTTTTATGTTAATAAGAGATATTGATTCATATAATTATTATCCTCATGAACAAAACAAGTTTAGAAAAATTTAAATAAGATTTTAGACACTGTGCATTAAATTCTCTGGATACTGTGATTGAAAAGTGCATTTTTCTAATAGGTTTCTCAGAATTTAGATCTTAAGAAGAATTTATTCACTTCTGAAGAAATAAACGACATGGGGACCAAAATGTGGTTTTTTGGCCGCCACACCATTGTTAGCTACATAACTGCCCCTTTCTGCCTTTATCAGTGGAATCCTGATGGTTCAGACAAAATTACATCGACTTATTTTTCTCTGTTTCTTTCTGACATAAACTCATGAATTAATGAAAGACACAAGTACAGGGAAATTTTGAAAGATAGAAAGAAAAAGGTGAACTGGTTTAGTGCCCAGGGTTAGAGAACTAGAGTATTATGGCTTCTTAAAGTCTATCATTAGCAGAGGAAAGAGACCTTGTCCTGCAGGGTCCAGGCACACAGCCCAGCAATAATCAGTGGCTTCTGTGAGCCCAGTCCTCCTCTGCAGTAACAGCGGCCCCTCCAGTGGCACCAGACAAGGCTGAAAACCCCAGTATGGGTGATTAGCCAATAGTAATCTGCAGTGGAAATGCTTCTCCTCCTCAAGGGACAACAGGGCAAAGATGGACAGTGAGGTTCCACAAAGGGGATTCCAGGGCTACAAATGCTCCATCTAGGAAGTCTTTTTGTCCTTGAGAATATGAGATTCATGCTTCCCATCCAGACTCACCAGGAACAGTGGATCTGAAACTGTTATCAAACTAAAGTGCTGTTGAATCACCTCCAGACCATACAAGAATGAAAGGAAAAGTAAAAATACATACAGCCTGATTCCATTCTCAGAAAGCTCAGAACCAGGCAAAATTAATTTATAATAGAAATAGTTGGGAGTGGTTTAGGAGAAAAAAGAACAGATGAGATTATTCACAGGGCCAGGATAGATGTGGCAGCAGAGTTCTATTTTGTGACCGAACATTAGTGACATCTGCCTACTGACTTTGTGATCAGTTTACACGATCATGAGATGTTTAGATTTCTTTATGTGTGGCAAAGTTGAATAGCAAAGGTTATTTCAGAAAAAACTTTTGTATTAGCATGGCTTTTTAAGCAAAACAAAATCTAGAAATAAACCTGCATTAGCAGTAAGCAAATAATAATGCAATATCTTGAAGTCAAACCATAAAATACATAGACTTTTAAATTATATATATGAATATGGGTGAGTTTACATACATAATATTAACTGAAATAAAACTTTTAATAAACTTTTTAAACCCTTAAAATCTTACCATTTCTTTCTCATCATCTATGTAAAACAGGTTAGACTTCTTAGAAGTGCAGGATGCCAAACTCTCAGTCCAGTTTTTCTTTTCCATCCCAAAGTAATAGCAATTGTTGGAAAACATTAGCCACTCATTTGGACAATGACCACAATGAGAGGCTGAGGAAAGGTTGTGGACTTCTATCAAGAAACAGTGTGAATTTTTAAAATTGAAAATAAGCATACATGTTTGCATTTATATAAGCATAGATGTATTTTTGTATTCATATAAGCGTATAACATCTATGTACCCCAACAGGCCGGTACTTGTAAAACAAAGCTGACACTCACACACAAACACAGGGAAGAGTAAATCGGTCCATCAGTCATTTATGTCTCCATATAAAGCAAACAAACAAGCACATTACATCCTACAAGTGTTTTCAAAATCGCTGAACAATACCTCTTTCCTAAAACAGTAAATCTACTTAGCTTTTTTCATATTATATGAGTGAGAAATTTGAGATAACTGAGAAAGATTGTGTACCAGTTTTAAATGTTTTTTTCCATGCTATAAAACAAAATGAATATTTTCCTGTGACTCTTATCTATGAACAGTTAGTGCCCTGCCCATTTTCTAGTTTTTTTTCCCGTAAGAACTCTACTTTTTTTCCCATGGGTTTAATTAGTGACAAAATATAACCTGTATAAATATTGGAACATTGAATCATTACATACCTTTCTGTGTTCTTGTCAAGGAAGAATTGTTCACCAGGTGTATTACACTAGCTAAAAAAATAAAATAATTCTTGTAAAAATTAATACCTAGATATGACTGTATTTCTAAGTTTGAAATTTATGTACTGTGCAGAATCAGAACTATATGGAATAAAATTATTTTAACCAAGAAAATTAATAAAGTGATGAAAGACACTTGGAAAGTATTTCAATAATTGTATTTCAATAATTACACAATTATTTCAATAATTACACAAATATTGTGTATTTCAACAATTACACAAGTATTTCAATAATTACACAATAATTACATAATATAAGTTAAAACAAATCTACAATTTTCTTGTCATTCATAGTTCTGAAAAATTCAGAACAGCCATCCTTGTTTAGTCCAATAAATGAGAGTTCTATTGCCTGAGATTACAAAATGTTTGCAGGCAATTTCAGTGATTAAAGTAAAATATTCCTTTATTATCTTCCAAAAATATTCTTACAGGAAATAGTGATCATCACTGTGACCATCATAGTGACTTTTACGCAGAGGAGTCCCAGGATCCCAGCAATAAGCTTCTCTGGAGGTGACAGAAAATACGTAAGAAAAGAAATGGCAGCAGTGAGAAAGGAAGATGGAGATGATCCTTGAGGCCACATGCAAGAGAACTGAGATGCATGGGGAGATGTAAACTTGGACCCCAAACCCATAATTACATTCATAACCTGTCTTTAGAGTATCCCATTACATTTTCAGTGAACATAATGCTCCCTAAATTCTTCCTCAAAGACTAGCACTTTCAACAATGTCAATAACTACTCTTCACGCCTTAAATTAAAATAACACAGCTCAATTGAGAGCTCCTGTCCTCACACATGGAATAGGTGAGCTTGTTTCTTGCTTGCTTTACCCACACCCTTGAAACTCAGCTACCACACCCTTGAACAGTGACACTGTCCAAGGGAAGAAAAGTTTTACCTTTGCAGTTGTGGCTCATGTCATTGCTCAGGGATTCCTGAGAGGCATTTCTCAGGTTTAGTTCCACATGGGTTATCTCCTGCTCAGTTAGGGAAATGGGACTTTTAGCCTCCATAGGTTTCCTTTGTTGCTTCTTTTGGTTCTTGGCCAGATTCAGTAACCCTTGGTTACTCATTTCTGCAGATGAGCGATGTCAGGGACTGTGCTCTGAGCATTGCATTTCAGAAGCTAAGAAGCTGCCAGTGCAGTGGCGCACTCTGTAGTGAAGTGGGTGAGTGAAGGTGGGGTAGGGTGGGGTGGGTGGAGAGTGAAGATTGGCTGTTGTTTTAAGAGGAAGGAACTAAGGCTTCCCTAGGACATTAGACATGTGTCTCGGGATAAAATATGGGCCATTTTACTTTTGATAAAATATTATTGGTGGACAATAAAAACAATAAACTAAGATGTTCATGAAGAAGAATATAGAAATAAATTAATGACATCTTTCCTAAGAACATTTTAATACCATGAAGAATTTTAATACCCATATAAAAACTTATAGTGCTATAATAAAAATTATGCATTTTTATGATAAATTGAAATGCAATAATAGTTTTAAAATTGAGTTTCTAACCATGTAATAAAAGAGATGACATATATTAATTTTTGCACTTTATCAGTTTAATAGTTTGTATTTATTAAGATGATTTAGAGAGCATTAAATGGTCTTTAACATTTGAGGAATTCTGAGAAGGTATTAAATTTTAAGTATATTATATATGCTTTAAAAGTTATACACAGCATAGAAAACATTAGAAGTACTACAATGTTATTTTTAATATTTATTTTAATAAAATGGTCATTACTGTAATGACTAAAATGTGAAACCATAAAATGGTAAATTAAAGATTTATCTTAGAATATTTTGGTTTAAACTTCCAGAGAAAATTTATGGTTTTCTAAATTGTTGAGAATCACTCTAGTTTGTAATCAACTGTAATAATTTAGATTATCCCTGTAGTTTGTAGTCAATTGTAATAATTTAGATTATGTAATTTAATAGCTCAGACAATAGGTCCTGGAGTCAGTGATATCTAGAAGTAACTCTGGCTTTTGATGACATGTGAATTTTAAAAAGTTAGTAAACATCTAACAAACTATGCTTCTAAAATGGAAATATGAATGTATCCTATAATACATGTAAAACAGTTAAATCTGAAGAAGGCTCTTAAAACTCTAAAGAAATGTTAGTTATTTAAGTTACTATTTTAGTCACAATTGCTTTTCAGTTGTGTAACATGAGTTAGACCATGTAAAATAAGTCATTAGACAGAGGTCTTTTATCCATGTGGTATATAATTTTTCAATATTTTCATCTATTGTTAAAATCATATTATTCTTTAGAATTGTCTAGTATTTTTTTTGTGTGTGTTTGTGTGTGTGTCTTTTTTTTTTTTGTCTTTTTGAGACAGGGTCTTGCTATGCAATTTGGGCTGGACTTGAGCCCACTTTGTAGCCCAGGCTGGTCTCAAACTCACAACGATTCTCCTGCCTCAGCCTCCCGAGTGCTGGGATTACAGGTGTGAGCCACCACGCCTGGCTGTGTGTGTGTCTTTTTGAGACAGGGTCTCAACTATACAGTTTAGGCTGGTCTTGAGTTCACTTTGTAGCACAGGCTGATCTCAAACTCTCAGTGATCCTCCTGCCTCAGCCTCCTAAGTGCTGGGATTACCACCACACCCAGCTGAATTGTCCAGTATTTTATAAAATATACTTCAACTTGATTTTCTTTAAATATAATAACTAATTTTGCATAATATAATTATCTTTGATACTATATTTGGCCTTCATTATTCAATGAATTTCCTTTTAGGAATCTATAATGGTTGGCCTAATTAGTATATTATTTTTCAAAGGTCCACAACATATGGATTACAGCATCCAAAGTTAATAGTTCATTATCATGATCTTCATGTTGAATTATATTGATTAATAAATCTAAATATGTGTTCATGACCCTATTCTTCACAGGCAATAATTAGAATATTTTAAGAAATCTTCCTTTTTTTTTTTTTTTTTTCTTTTTTGAGACCAGATCTCACTATGTAGTTCAGGTCAGTCTTGAATTCACTTTGTATGCCAGGGTGGTTGTGAATTTGAGATAATCTTTCTGCCTCAGCCTCCTGAGTGCTGGGATTTACAGGTGTGTGCCACCATGCGCAGTCCCAATGTATTTTTTTGTTTTAGGAATTCTTCCTGAATCACTTGAGTAAAGACATCATGTTATACTTTGATTTTATTGTATACCATTATACCTCAGTTACATCACATCTCTTACTTGTAATCTCTCATTATCCGAGTTGGACTAGTAGAGAGATAGGAGAACAGCCTGTAATTTACATTGTCAGAAAGTCACGCATCCTTTGATGAGAAGGCCTGCTTACTCATGTGAGAAGATCTGCTGTAACTGAATAAAATAAGATGAAATTTAATGGTAAAAACTCAGCAAAAGTGAGGAAGCGGTGCATGCTTATAATCCCAACACTTGGGAGGCTGAGTAGGAGAATTACAGTGAGTTCAAGGGCAGTTTGGGTTGCATAGCAAAACCTTGCCTCAAAAAAACGACAAAGAAATAATAATAAAAAAAAGTACAGGATAAGAACAAAGGAAAAAACAAAACCCACAAGTTCAAAGCCTGCCCTGTGTGACAAAGTGACCCCAAAGCAGACTTTTCATCACTTTGCCACTTACTCTTTAACAGGAAATTTTAACACTTGTGCTTGTGCTTTTTTGAAATGAATTAATCTCATCACATCTCCAAAATTAGGACCCTTTGGGCACTTTTTGAAAACACAATGTGGGTTTTAAAGTGTTTCATTTAATTTGTTCATTCACAAGCATTTCTGAAAATTGTTTACGTGTTCTGTATCTTAATGAAAACAGAAAAGCCTAACCATCCCTGATGTTAATTTGTTTACATCTCAGTCTCAACAATTGTCATGTTAAGAAAGTCTTAGATTTTAAATTCTTCTTTTAGATTAGGCTGTCACCTCAGTGTTTGCATTTCATATACACATATGGCAATATAAATGTATGGCATTATATATACATAGCAAGTGATACACTCCTTATTAAATCGCTTACATTATAATTAAAAAATAAACATTATCTAAATAAAACATTGTCAACAAATATATAATGATTTAATTATTGTGAGTGATCACTAAATTTTCAATTTATTTTGGCTGGTACAAATGCCACTGTTGCCAAACTCGTCTTCTCAGTTTTTCTAATGAAATCTTAAAATTCTTACATTTCAGTTCCTTTTCAAACAAATTTTTTAACTTGACTCCATTGGGATATGTGAATTATGACTGAGTATTATGCCAGGTCAACATGCTAGCAATTAAAATATTAAATAACCAGTCATTATTATTCATTCATTCATCATAACTAAGATCTATATTTTATTTTAATTTTATTTTATTTGACTGAGGTTTGAACTAGGCAAGCACTGTATCACTGAGCTACATTCCCAGTCTGGTCTGTGCTTTAATAAGAATATTTAGCAGTAAATGAGAAAAGTCCCATTCAGACTATGTAGGGTAAGGAAAGTACATTTTAAAAACTTCACCTAGGAGGTGGCATCAGTGAGCTGGGGAAATGTGAGTTTCCTTTATCATATCCTCTCACAGCAACACTAATTTTGAACCTATCCTTACATGAAAGGTCTTTGTGGAAGCTTTGAGAATCAGATAGGTATTTGTAAAACTTTTCAGTCTAAAATCAAGAAGGGATGCTTGGGGAATGTAGACTGACATTCATGTGGCAGATTTGTTGAAAGTGGTTTCATCTTCAAACAAAGAATTGGCTTCATCTTCCTGTGGCCTCAGCTCAGTCCTATTAGGCTTTGGCCCTGCTATCTATAGGATCTTCCAAGGGACATGGAAGGAGTCCTACACATCAGCACCTCAGGAGAGACGCCACTGCCCTCAGGATTGGCTGGAGATCCAGAAATAGCCCTTTATATTACATACGTGCTGTAGTGGCATGCAACCCTCCCAAAAGATGAGCAATTTGGGGCACCGAATCATCCTCCAGAGCCATAAGTTAATATAAACCATTATTTTTACATAGTAAGTAGACTGAGTATTTTGTTATAGAAGTAGAAAGCAGATTTTTCAGCCCTAAATCTATTTTTCTCATAGATTTTATTTTTGTCTTTTTTCTAGTCTCCTCCAGTCCTTTCAACTCCTCTTCCTCTTTTCATTTACAAAATTTTTGTTCATATTTTTTCCTCCTAGTCTCTTTTTTATTCTCTCTTCCTTATTTCTCCTCCCTCCCTCCTTACATGTTCCCCTTGCTATTTGAATATTTTCTATTTCACAATATCTATTATATATATTTGGATCTCATGTACCCCTTCAGTTTCTCACATCAGAGAAATAATGTGATACTCAAATGTTTGTCTGATTTATTTCACTTAAGAATATGGTACTAAGGTATATCCATATCTAAAAATGTCTTAAATTCATCCTTCTTCATGGCACATCTTCTTTATCCATTCATCAGTTGATGGGCTTTTTGGCTATTTCTAAGACCTACCTATTACAAACACTGCTGCTAGAAACATGGGTGAGCATATATTGCTGTGGTCTTATGTTTTTAATTCTTCCAGGAATATACCAAGAAGGGAAAGAACTGGGTCAAATGGGACCTCTGGCTTTATTTTTTAAGGAATATCCACCCTGTTTTCCACAGTGGTTGGTTGCACCAGTGTAAATTCCCATCAGTACTAGAAAATGTTTCCTTTTCCCCCAGAGCCCCACCAGCATTTGTTACAGGTTGACTTCTTAGTGATAGCCATCCTTTCCATAGTAAGATGAAATTTCAGCATTGTTTTAATTAGTGTTCCTTGAATGACCTATGATGTCAAACTTTTTTTTTTTACATGTATTTATTTGCCATTTGTTCCTCTTCACCTGAAAAGTGCCTATTCATTTTTGGTTTGGGTCTTTAAACTTGGGGGTTCTGAGTTTGGGAATTTTTTACATATTCTAGATACTAATCTTTTGTCTGAGGAACAATTGGAATAAAATTTTCCCATTCTCTGTGTGTCTCACCACCCTTTTGGTAGTTTCTTTTATTGTGCAAAAGCATTTTAATGTGATGAGATCACAGTTGTTGATTCTGTGTAATGTTGCTTTGGTGACTGAGGTTTTATTGAAAAAGATTGTTCACGCCAGGATCTTCAAGAGTTCCCTTTATATTATCTTCTAGCAAATTTACTGTTTCTATTTTAACAATTAGATCTTTGATTCATTTTGATTTGAGTTTAGTTCATGGTGAAAGATATGGGCCTAGTTTTAGCCTCTGGCATGTGGAAAGCCAGTTTTCCTATTACCATTCATCAAAAAATGCTTTTTTTCCTGTGTAGGTGTTGGCCTCTTTGTCAAAGATAAAGTGGTAGAATATGCCACTTTGGAGTTGATTCTGCATCTTCTAATCTGTTCCATTAATCCTCAGGTCTGTTTTTTTTTTTTTTTTTTTAAACCAGTTCCATGTTGTTTTTATAATGGTAGCTTTGTAGTGTAAATTTAAGTTGGGGATTGTGATGGCCCTTGCCTTGCCTTTGTTGTCCAGAATTGCTTTTGCTATTTTAGGTGTTTTCTGGTTCTAAATGAATTTTAGGATTGTTCTCTTTAGTTCTATGAGGTGTGCTAATGGTATTTTAATCAGGATTGCATCAAATGTGTATAACAATTTTGAAAGTATGGCCATTTTCATTTTATTGGTTCTTCCTATCCAACAACAAGGGTTATTGTTCCATTTTCTGATTTCCTCTTTGCCTTGGTTACTTTCTTCTTGTTACTAAGAAAACAATACTCAACACTCAAAGTTAAAAGAGGAAAGGTTTATTTAGCTCACATTTTGCAGAGGCTTCAGTCCTGTCTGCCCTGCCACCCTGCCTTGGAGCCAACAAATTATGAACTGAACATACTTGATGCAATCTTGATCAAAATACCGTTAGCATACCTCAAAAGTGTTCTTGTACCCCACAATTGAACTCAGAAAAAATTAGAAAATAATATTATTCACAATTATATCAAGAAAATTAAATGCTTAAGAATTAACCTAAGGAAGGGAAAGGTTTTTGCAACAAAAACTATACTGCTCACGAAAGGAGACTGAAGAGGGTATCAGAAAATGGAAAGACATCCCATGTTCCTGGATGAAGAGAACCAATATTTTTTTTATTTAAGATTAAAAAGACACAGAAAAGAAAAACAAAAAACAACACAGACAAACAAACAACAAGAAACCAAATACAATAACAGTACAGGTTTACAAAATAAGTTGATAAGTACTTGACAGTAGTTTTAACATTGTATATTGTTACCTTCAAGAGGGCTGCTTAGATTAACATATATAGATATGTAAAACTGATCTAAACATATGAGTATTAGCTGTTCTTTTCCAATAACTAATACAATTAGTAGTATAGTCATTTTAGCTATCATATACACACACACACACACACAAATTTGTGTCTTTTTCCTTTTCTCTTTCTTTGTTCTTCCTTTCCTTTATTCCAATTACTTTTCCTCTTTGAACAGTTCCTTACCACTATACAGTATTGTATATCAGCTTAATGAAAGCTTTGATATTATCCTGTAGGTTCATTTCAGACTTCCGGCTTGAAAAATATTAATGAATAAATTCTTTTTGTTTTCATCCACTAGGTTTATAGTTGTTTATAACAGAAATAGCAAAGAAAGATCTAGTGCAAAAAGAATTTCTGTTGTGATATAGAGCTTAAACAGTAAATAGGGGACACAAGTCATTTTGGGGTGGAGGTAATAATCTTAACCAGACTATAAACCAGGGCATTGTCATTGTCCATGTCATGGGAGCTCCAGGTAGAGGAGTCCATGTTGGATTTTCCAGGGCCTTCCTCAGGATTTCCTCTGAGAAACAGACAGAGCACAAGAGTTGGTTCCACAACACAAGGACCCTGGAGAAGGAGAGAGGTAGGGAAGTAAGGAGGGAGGGAGAGGGAGAGAACTTTATTTCCTTTTTTTATTTTGTCGGGGATCGAACTCCTGACCTCGCACTTGCCAGACAGGCACTTACACCGCTAAGCCAAATCCCCGGCTCAAGAACTTCTATCTTACTTGTTTCTTCATTCTTCTTTCTCTACATTTCTATAAAACATACAACTAGTCACATCACATGTGGAGTACAGTAAATACTACTAATAATAAAAATAATGATGATAATACTAATGATAATGATAATAATAATGAAATAGAAGTCATATTACCTTGAGTCCTAAGGAGACCCTCACATAAATGAAGAACAAAATCCACTTTAACAGACACACAAAACTACCATATGACTCCCTTGCACACCTTCATATATATCTGAAGGAATTAAAGTCAGCATAGTACATGGATAACTGCATACCCGTATCTTTATTGTGGCACAACTGAAAATGGCCATGATATGAAATCAGTGTGGGTCCCCATCAGTGAAGGAATAAAGAAAATGTATACTAATGCTGTGTGTACTTTTCAGTCATAAAGAACAAATTTATATCATGTATAGGAAAATGGGTAAAATTGGATATCATCATCTTAAGTGAAATAAGTCAGACTTAACAATCCAACTATCAATAAATGGATTCTAAAATAAAACAGCAAAAATCACATGAAAGTAACAGAGAGACAATTATGAGACAAAAGGAGGGAAATAAGCAGATGCAGGCTTAAAGAAGAGACATTAGGTAATAGGAGGGATCAAAATAAATTATATGCATATATGAACATAAAATTTATTAAAAATTATAAAGAAAAAAGATATGAGGGCATGTATGTGAGAAAAAAATGTATTACAAATCATCCCCACCAAAGTAGATTATGTCAAGTAGTGAAAATTTCACTAGATATTCGTGATATATATGCTAGTACTGGGCTAAACTGTATCTGAGTTTCTGGTGTACTAAAAGTGTCCTGTAATAGAGAACAGCTTGGTGGTAGCTTAAATCCTGTAATGAACTAATGACCCCAAAGATATACAAGTTCAAAGCCCTGTAACTTGTGATTGCTGTCTTACATGGCAAAAAGCATGCAGCAAACGTGATTAAGGACCTTAAAGTGGGAATACTATTATAAATTACCAAGTGTTCCCTGAGTACAGTGACAAGTGTTCATAAGGAGAGAAGTGCTCTTTAACTACAGAAGAGGAGAAGGCAACACAGTATTGGACATAGAATTCCTCACACATTAACACATTTCTATAATTAGTAAAACACAAGGCTGCCAAAATACTTCATTAAGACATACGCAAAAAAACAGTGAAAGGAGATATGAAATTTAAGTACTAGAATTGGTATGCAATGTGTTAAAATTTTCTCTTTCTGAGCCAAAAAATCATTGAAATTCCCCCCTACTTAACTGAATCATTATTATGAAAAGTAGTTTTAAAAAACAGTAAGGCTTTAATATTTTTCCTTTCTTTTGTACAATAACCATGCTTCATAGTATTAAATGAGATGATAAACACCCAAGTATGTAAATACATATCTATGTGGTTGTATTAAATAAATTTAAATATGGTCAAATTGTATACAATTACATATATACATGCATACAAACATACACGAACAAATAGCAAAATTTACATAGGGTCCATGGTTTGTACCAATGTCAAATTTATGTCTTTGATGAGATTGTACAGTAATGTGAAATATTAGCACTGGAGAAATGAGGTACATGGCACAGGCTGGCCTCCTGTTATTTGCTACTTCTTTTTGTCAGTCTCTATTCAATTTAAAGTAAAAGCAAAGCAAAGCAAAACAAAACAAAACAAAAAGACACAGAAGTTGATAGCATTATTGTTATTACCTTGGTTTCTGCACTAGCTATACTTTTTTCCCTTTCCTTTTTATGTCTCAGCTTCTTTTTTTCTTTCTCTCATTGAAGTCAAATTTGATTCAGTACTTAGCAGAAAAGTACCCCATATCAAAAATGGTGAACGTGTTTTTTCCAAATTAAATCTTGTAAGAGTCACGGCTGTTCTATGATAACTATCTCTTATGCTGAATCTGGACATGATGACTTTTTTTTTTTTTGGCTAGCAAGAGACCTGCTGGGAAATATATTTGCCATTAAATCACCTAAGTGTCCCACCATTACAAAATAAACAGGTTTTCTATTATAATGGAATTTCCCCCAAACCTCCCAATTGTATTACAAAAGAAAATGTGAAAAAGATCTCATTTTACAGATTTTAAGCTTGTCTTCAGCATTCAGCTCAAAGATCTCACCGTCTTTAAACACTGCTCCCTGCTACTCTTCAGCTATGGATCTATCAAGAAGCCAGAGGGTGGCCTTTGCTATCCTGTGGGATACACTTCCCATGTCCCTAGGGGCCAGGGCTGGAGTGCAGGGTAAGCCTGGGGATAAGGGCTAATTCCCCCCAGCACGATGCGCAGCGGCTGAAGCTTGATGGGAGAGCAGGGCTGGTGAGACTTGAGGGAGGGTCCAGGCCCTGTGTTCAGTCAGAGTCACTGCTGGAAGAAGAGGAAGATGAGGAAGAGGAGGAATGCTTGCCATGCTTGTTGTGTTTGTGGGATTTTTTATGAGCTTTCTTCATTTTCTTCTGTGTCTTCTTTTCCAACACCTTGCCAAGGCCCAAAGCGTTCACGGGACGAGTGCCAGAGGCCAGTGGGGGTCATTGAGGAGGGCAGAGACCTGTGGGTGGGTATTCTGACCCGGTGGCCAGGGGATAGGATAACCAGGTCCACAGGGCTGGAAAACTGGATTTCTAGGTTCTGGGGAAGGGGGGAAGGGGCAGGGATGAAAGGCTAGACTGACAGGAGGTGGATGTGGTGGACACATAGGGTTGGGTGGATATGGGTTGGCCCTTGACACCCGGCATTGGGATTCCACATGTTCAGGTGAATCCCCCAGTCTTTCTACCACCCATCAGGTTCAATCTCCCCTCTCCAGTCTCCCATGATGACTTTTCAATACAAGACAAGCAGACATGTATTCTTCTCTCTCTTCTAACAATTACCATGTGTCACACTAAACCTGTATGTCTTGATTAGCAATAGACTCATTAAGAACAACCAATCACAAGAAAAAAAAAGTAGAAGAAAAGCACAGAAGACCTTAGGTTCAATCCCTAGATTCGACCCCTAGAACTGGCAAAAATATATACTGGATCACTAATTTGCTACAGTAGATCCTTAGGACAGTTTTACATATTTCCTTTAGATAACTGGTCCTCTGTATTTTGTTTTGAGTGAGGCCTGGTTCATTCTAGCAGTCAGACACGTGACTTAAGCAATGATGGTTTCTTACCCACATTTACACTTTAGATGAAGAATGCACCACAAAGACCCTAAAGCACCTCCAAGACAGAGGCTCTCACCCTCTTTCCTACTACAAAAGCCAAGAGATCCTGTCAATCATTCTATCTGTTTCAACTACGGCTTCCCAGTGGTGTGCAGCCTTCCCTTCAGAGCTGCTTTGGTCATCTGTACTGCCATCACAAAGTCCTCAGGCGACACCTTTAAAAAACGATAGTTCTTATCACATAGCCAATGCAAAAGCATTCTTAGCCCCAGCTTTCTCAGTTTTGTAATACATCATGAGGCTTACACACTGAGCTATCTTAGCCCAGACTTCTACAGAAAACAAGCCTGAGGAAGATACAAGGGATAATCAGGATATATGCTCAATGTTTAAAAATTCAAAGCAGGAAAAACACATTAGGCTTAATCTTCCTCCAAGTGCTCCCCCTCACCTTTACTTTCCTTACGCATTATTCTTGCCACTTTCTGAAGCATTTCTGAAAGTCCTCATTCACGTAGTGTCTTCACCCAGCGCAGCTGCCTAGAGCCGTCCTAGAGGAAAGCAGACTTACAGAGACGTTATGGTTTGTTTTCACCCATCTTATTCACTGGATAAGGCACAATTTGAATTCTGGTTTTCCCCAAAATCAAAATGAATGTGAAAGTCAAACATTTTAATTCAATTCAAGACATTGTGCTGGCCTGACAGCACTACTGCAGACACCAAAACGGCTTCCAGAAAGTGACAAGTACAATGAGAAAAGCGTGTTTAAAGCACGGGGGAGTATTTTGGGAGGAATTAATGCCAATGTGTCTTTTACTGTAATAAATCTTAAAAATTTAAATATTCATTGTAGTTTTATAATACTTTATATTATACAAAAACACTTAAAGGGGGCAGGAGTAAAATCCAAAGGAACGAGGCTGAGAGGTAAAAGAAGGGGGAATGTGTTGGCATAGGAAGAAACAGAAGTAAGAAAAGATCACTTCTGGGCTGATTACAGCTCCATAAGAATTTTTTATTCACTCACATAGAAAATACCTGAGGAGACTTTATTTAAATATTGAATATTCAAACAGTCTACCAGAGTGAGGTAAGTCTACCAGAGCAAGTCACTGGCAGCCACTTTTCTGTCTTTCGTTTCTCATTAGTTAAAATTCTCCATAAGGAAAATTCCTGCCTACTTTCCCTTGTTCTGAGATTGTGTTATCTGAACCCTTCTGATAGAAAGTCATAACCTCAGAGGGGTCTGCTCAACAGATCATGATGGTTCCTGCTGTGGTGGATGTGCTGGAGGTTACATCAAAGTCTGGCACCATGGAGGTTATGAAGACCTAGCTTTAAAACCATGGGTACAGAGTAGGCATTGATCCAGCTACTGAAGTAGGCAGCTGGGCAGCATCCAACAAGTGAGGCAGGCAGACCTGGAAAATAACATAGGTCCACGCACTTCCTGGTGATGAAGGGCCACCTCCTCCTAGTTTCCTGTCATCCTCCATCACAGTTGTTGACTGTATTTTCTTGTGCTTTATTTATACTCTACACAGTGCTAGTCCTATGCTGCAATATCACTCACTAGGCAGTAGGGTTACTAAAGCAACTGAGCCATTATGATATTACTGCAACAATAGACTCTACAGATAAATGAGACCAAATAGAGCCCAGAAATGAACAACACAGATACAGCGAATTAATTTTCTACAAAGGTATCAATGTAATTCAAAGGAAGAGTTGAAATTATTTTCAGTGAACAGTACAAGAACAAGTAGATATCAAAATGAAATAATTGTGAACCTCAATCCTTTCACATAAATACTATATTGAAACAAGTATAAGATAAATATATAACTTAAAACTGTAAGCCTTCTAGAGTCAATAAAAAGGCAAAATCTCTGTAATCTTTATGTAAGCAAAGGTTTCATAGGTGATACATTAAAAAGCATGAAAAAATGATTCATTGGGCCTCTTTCACATTTGAAAACTTCTGCCTCTTGAAATATATGATTAATAAAGGGGAAAGACAGAGACTAGAAGAAAATATTTATTGTACATATATCTAACAAATGATTTGTACCTATATTATTTAAAGAACTTTTAAATCTGCATAGGTAGGACTTAGACAAACCCAATTTTCTAAATAAATGAGCAAAAGATGGACATTTTACAAAAGAATGTGAATAACCCGTAAAAATATGCAGCATTTCTATCATTACTCTATAGAGAATAAAAATCCACACAGAGACTTGTGCACAAATGTAAATGGAGACTTTATTGATAATAAACCAAAACTCAAAACATATGAAATATTTACATGTAAAAGAATTTTTAAAATTTTTATTATACAATGTACTGTGTAATATTTTGTATCAAAAGGAATGAATTATTGATATAAGAAAAAGCACAGTTTTAGTTTCAAAAACATGGTCAGTAAAAAGAAGCCATATACAAAGGAGTACATTACACATGAAATTCAGTAATAAGCAAAGCTAGTTTATAGTGAAAGGAAGCATGTCACTACTTGCATGCAGCCCAGTATATGGCGAGAGGCTACAAGGAACTCTTGGCATGATAGAAAAGTCCTATGCAGCACATTGATGGTGAAAACGTGGTGTATGAGTTTGCTAAACTCCTTTTTCCTCATGTCTTCAAGAGGTGCTCTTCATTACACATGTGACATACCTCAATAAAGTTTGGTTTTAAAATGGCAGGAAAACCAAGGACTGGAAAACCATTCTGGACTAAATGACACTAATCTACATTGCAACTAAATGGACTGCATGGTGCTTGCCATGGAGGAAAAGATCTGTAAGTAATAATATTGGGATAATAGAACAAGGGTTATAGATGACATCATAGTACCGTATTAATGCTAAGTTTTCTGATTTTGACCACGTAGCAAAATACACACAACTGGTAACTATGGATAAGGATATAGCAGAGATCCTTGAATACCCTTGAAATTATCTTTTATAGAAGTAATAAAAAAATTCTTGAAAGTCAAAATAAGATTCCAAGTGAAAAACAAAACACATACATATTCTATTTTGTGTGTCTTTTCTTTTCTTTTTGGTTGTAAGGATTGAAAATAGGGAACTTGTACTGAGCTACAATCCATCACCCTTTCTTATTCTCTGATATAGTCTCCCTAAATTGCCAGCATGGGTTTTCACTTGGAATCTTCTTAGCTCAGCCTCTTAAGAGTGCTGGGATTACAGATATGCACACCATACCTAGCTATTCTAGTTCATGTGCCATTGAAAACACATGTTA
The DNA here is from genome assembly GCA_004027455.1 of Hydrochoerus hydrochaeris. Classification (NCBI taxonomy): domain Eukaryota; kingdom Metazoa; phylum Chordata; class Mammalia; order Rodentia; family Hydrochaeridae; genus Hydrochoerus; species Hydrochoerus hydrochaeris. Next base: position 261,920 of record PVLA01000338.1, on the reverse strand, counting down.
TTAAAAGGATTATTGTACGGATAAGGAAAAGATGAAGACTGTTTATGAGGGTGAATTGGTCCTGAGGGTGGTTCAGGAATAGAAAGTAAAATTCCTCAAGGCAATTGATGAAAAAGACAATAGCTCCCCAAAGACAAATTCTCCCTGTTCTTCAGGAAGAGCAATAGGTTTTGATCTCTAAATCATGTTCCAAAAGAACATTTTCTTCCTCTTCAGGCTCATCTCTCTGTTTCCATAACAGATTAACTCCTGGAGTCAGAAGTATTTATTTGTAAGTAATTACAATTTATTACAGGACACAAACAAAACAACAGCATTCCAGGTTTACCTTTCTTCCTTCCTGCACACTGAGGCAGGGAAAGTACCATCCATTCTCTTTTCACAGATGCAATAGTAGGCATTAGCACAGAACATATTTGATATTCTTGTTGCAGTTAAAAGTGCACATGTTTCGTCTACAGGAAATATATTCATTATGGCAACATTACTGTGGAACAGAAAATATGTGATTAACTGTATAATTCTGAAGCTTACCACCATACAAGTAATTTTTAAAATTCTATTGCTTAGTATTAGTCATAAATTCATCATTAAAGATTTTCTTTCATTTTTAGCTCATGAACAGAATAATGGTCCCTAAGTCCTATTTTATTCCAAAATGGCAATTTTTTGTCAGCAGACAAAAATAATTTGCAATATTGTCATGCGATTATGAGACATCAAGGCTGCTATGTTGGTTTTTTCCAACAAAAATGATAGGTTAAAAAGAAGAAATATATTTTTGCCACATAGACAACAAGGTCTCATATGCTCACGATTTAAAAACAAAAATAAAATTAGACCATTATAAACAGACATAATGTTTCTTGATTGATGCTTTTGTTTGTTTTGTTTTGAGTCTCCCCTCATAGGTAAGTTATGTATTTGTTAAAAGATATGACTCTAGGCTGGGAGTTTAGCTCAGCGGCACAAGTGCCCTCCTGGCAAGTGTAAGGTTGTGAGTTTGATCCCCAGTACAAAAAAAAAAAAAAAAAAACGATGTGACTCCATTGGGTACTCTGTCCAAAATAAGACTTCTATTTCAGCCAGATAGTGTATCAAGTGCCAGAATTCCTTCCTACTGAAGACAATTAAATGTTTGATAAGAGAAGATTGGAATCTTTTTGACTCTTTTCATAACCTGGTGAGAAGCCTATTCCTACTCAGGCTGGTGTTTAAGTAAATGGTGGGAACTTCAAGGGTAAGTGAAACTCTGAAGCCAATTTTTTCCTGTGTAGAAATCATAGGCTAAATGATGAATCTACTCAATATGTAAATTCTAAATAATAAATCCACCCAAACTGCAGGGATATATTTTCAGTAAAAATCACACTGAAACTGTCTTGAACCTTGGATTTAAATAGAAGAGAAGAAGCCTCTCATCTATGAATTTGAAATCAAAGCATTTTGCATGTAATTTTCTGTGGGAAGGAAAACAAAGAAATAAAAAAGACAAATGAAGCAAAGAAACTACTAAGGCATAACCAAAACACATAAGACATATTAGGAAAGGACAGGTAAACTGGCAACTGATGAATTTTGTTATGTATAAGTTTCAGTAATAAAGTAAATGTGTGGTCAACATGGGCTAAAAAGAAATAAATGACCAAGTAGATACTAACTAGGCATAAAAACAAATGAAGCATAGTGTCAACATTCTTATGGTCTTAAATTCACCACAAATTAGTGATATTTTTCTGGGCTCTGCCCAAGAAACACAAGTAAATACATAGCTGCTAAGTGGTTAAAAGGAAAACTGAAGTTGTGACCGGGCTGCTCGAGAGAAGCACAAGTGTGTTTGTGCTTCTCTTGTTTCTGACCATAAGAACCTCGAGACCTTGGCCTTCTTACGGAAACCTCACATCTGACCCCACAAACCACACCATCATCGAGGTACAAAGGTTTCTTAGCCCAAAATTCAGATGATCCTCTCACTCCTTGCACCTTCCCAGGCAACTAAGAAAAATGACCTAATGCATCTTTTTCCTTCTGAGTTGTGATATGGGCTCTAAATGGATTTAACTGTGTTTTGAGCATCTGAATTTGGGCTGTGAACCATTCTGTTCTCCCACCTCTGAAATTGTCTATCTGGAGGGCTAAGTTATATCAAGGAGTCCCTGCAGGATACCTTTTGCAGCCCAGAACACAATACTTGCAAGACTTAAATTTAGAATTAAAAATGACCCTGATGAAACCAGGCATGATGGTGCAATGCCTGTAGTCCCAGCACTTGGGAGGTTGTGGCAAGAGGATGGCTGGTAATTCAAGGCCAATTTGAGCTACAGAGCAAGACTTTGTCTAAAAAAAAAAGACCCTGGTGAATAGTACACTAAGACACCCAACAAAAAACATGTTCCTTGAAGAAGCCATCACCTTCATCTCAGACCTCAAATAGTTTCCACGGCAGCTTGAAAATGAAAGAGAAAATTGCTATACACTACAAAACTGTGAAAACTAGGGTCACCAGATAACAAGTGTTTATTATCTTTTAATAAACAAAAAACAGAAATATGAAACAAATAAATATGAAAGTTGTCTGAACACACAAAACAACTCCTGGAATACATGCATAATAGTTCTTCTAAAAATTAATAAACAATTTTACAGTGGGTTAGAATTAAATGTAAACCTAAGGGTTTGTATAATACTGCATTTCAAAATGGATGTACATGTTTTTATTGGTATATATACATGTATTCTTATATATTGTAAATAATATAAAAACAAGTATATTTCAGTTATATTAAACGTACTATAAGTCAAGATATCCAATCAATTCCTATCACCTTAAAATTTATGCTTTGTTGTATTCTGTGTACCTTTAACACACATTTTTGAGCACTGTGCTTTTGTTATGATTAATTGCATGACACATCTCTTCCTTTGTGAACTATACTTTCTCAAACACCTTTCACTTGTTGTCCCTATTCTGATGACTTCCATTTGGAAATGGGAGCTGTGAGAAGCTAGAGAAGGTGCTTTTAAAGACAATCCACTCAACTCCCACACTGATGCTAGATTCTGAATGCCCTCCAGAAACTCACATTCCGGAAGACAGGCCGCCATCCACCCATCTGCTCACTTCCTTACACCTCACTTGTATGTGCTCTGGCGTGTTCTTTCAATTAATTTTTATCATAATAGGATGGCAATTCTTCGAATTTTAACACCTTATAGTACTATCTCCCATGAAATTAATCTAGTTTTCCTTCTACTGAAACAGTGGCATTAAACAGGTCCAGTAACAGTGTAAAATTCCAGCATAAATTTTACTTGGAAGGTCCTTGTTAGTGAAAAAGAAAATCCACTCAAATACAATTTTCATTAGAAACTACATGTGGTGTGTTATATGGGGTGTGCGAATTATCATGGCTTTTCTCTTCTGTTACAGTGAAGGAAGTTCCCCTTCCAAATAGATATATTTAACTATGTTTTTTTTATTCCCAGAGAACGACTAAAAAGGATATTTATAAATTAGTGCAACCTCAAGACTAAAAGAAGAAAATACAATCCAGGGTTTCTGATAGATTATGCCTATAGCATCTGTTCTTATATAATCATCAGCTTTAAACAGTATCTTATGTGTCTAACAACTCAATGAATTTATCAGTTTTACTCTAAAATTGTCCTCCCATATACTCATCTACTATCTTGGAACAACCCAAGAATCACTGTACTGTGTATTCCTCAGTATAGAATAGGTATTAAAAAAACCTTATACCATACACAAATGTGGTATTCTTATCCTCTGCTGGTTTATCTGCAACAAAAATTAGTATAGATAGATAGATAGATAGATAGGTAGATAGAGAGAGGATGAAAATAATTGCCTTTGAGAAAAATATAAACCAAAAAATTCCTACCATTTGCAATACTCAAAGAAAAAATTAAGTATGCTAGTCAGTCCATGTATCTCCAGAAAATTTTTAAAAATCCCTATCTAGATTGTTATAGCTTGTAAATTAAAAGCCAACTGTAAAGTATAACATGAAAGATTCCACAAAATAATATTGTTTCTAAAGAAAGATAAAAGTATCTGTTTCACTTGTTTCAGTCTAATTCCCTTTACTTGATTCAAAAAGAAACAATACTGGGGAGGCCCAGATTATTCCATGACTGAAATAGAAATTCTCTCCATTCAATGAACTGCTTTGAATGTGACTTACTTCTACTTGATAATAATCTAATCCAAGGGGCTCATTCTTTTTCTCTAAAGGTCTGAGTTTACTGTCTCTGAATTTCAAATCAAAACCTATCAGACAGAACTAAGAATGCTGACTAAATCTCTAGGAATACCTCTGTCCTTATTTGAAAGTTCCATGAAACATAACCAATACTCTCATGTGTATAAGTGCCATGGTATACTTTTTAAATTAAATTAAACTATTTAAATTGACACATAAAGACATAAAATTGTGCATGTTTGTAGGGGCCATGTAATGTTTAGATACATGCACACATTATGTAATGTAAATCAGGTTAAGCATATCTATCAACTTAAGCATTTGACATTTTTTTGGATGAAGGAATTCAAAATCCTTTTCTCTAGCTTTTTGAAGAATACAGTATATCATTATTAAATATAATCCTCCATGCACACAATATCACACCAATTACTCCTAACTATAATTTAGAATCTATTAATCATCTTCCTCAATCTTTTTTTGTTTTAGCAGGTTTAATTTGTACTATATTAGATTGGAAGACAAGTTTTTTAAATAACTAGCACAATAACTTGCATAAAAGCCATTTCCAAATGACTGCCACGAAGTACAGCCCTACTTGCCTTCATACTCAAGAAAATATCCACTATTCCCAGTCCAGTAACAGAACGGGGAAACTATATGAGCTATAGATAAAGATCATCCGTATGTCACTGTCAGAACAGCCATGCAGCAAAGGTTCAACTCCACCTCTGTTTCCAATCGAATGGTCTTAGTAGGCTTCAGCTTCCTCACCTGTGAAAGGACAGTGATACTATGCAATAGGATTGTTACCATGATAAAAATGAGAAATGATATGCATATCAGTCCGAGTCAGAAAGGAAAACAAATCTTTCTAAGCAGATGGACTTTATTTCGGGGAGGTGATGAAGCAGATGACAAAGATTTAGTGATGCCTGGGTTCACAAATGCTTCTGTTTGTGAACAATTCAGTTCATGACAGAAGTTTTCAGCAAAATTTTATTTCACTCCTTAACTCCAGGTCAGGTGACAAACACAGCCAGAACCATCTCCTCTCTGACACGTGGTGGTCACTTCGGATAGTCGAGATAGCGGTGGCAGACAAAACTGTGCCTAGGTGCTGTGAAGCTTTTCTGAGTGCTTTCTGACACATGCAGAACTGCACAGTGTACTCCAGTCTAGCAGGGCTCCGAAGTAATGAGGGAGACAAGAACGTGCAGGACACTAAGGAGAGAGGTAAGGTTAGTGTTCTCCCTCTTCCTGCTGTCCTGGGCTGCAATTTGTTTCATATTTCTGTGGTTAAAAATATGGTTCACAGTGGGTTAACTTTATTTACATTGAAAATTATGGGAAAATTCATATGGTTTGTAATCAATTTGGACTCACTACCAGAATCATGGAATGAATTATGTTTGTGAACGGAGGTACCACTTTACCAAGAAAATGACGTAGGAGTAAGAAACCTTAGTTTAACAATACCAGGAAGACTTCCAACCTCTAAACTGGGAGTAATAAAGTAAGGAGGTAGTTTTTCCACAACCAGAATCATTGGCAAAAGCTAGGGCCACAAATCTATCCAAATAAGAGTCTATTGTTAGCGATGCAACCAAAGCAGAGGCAAAAAAAAAAAAAAAATCCAACATTTTCTCGCCTTCCAATTAATATCTCTTACTGACAAAACCCACCTTGAATCAGGGAACCCGATTTTAGAAAACATAATTTAGGTATCTTTCAAGATTCCCTCCCCTCACCAAAAAAATATCTCAGGCTGAGTGTGGTAATGTATACCTGTAATTTCAGTCCTCATGAGGCTGAAGCAGGAGGATCACTGCATGTTTGAGTCAAGCCTGGGCTAGATAGTGAGTTCAAGTCCAGCCTGAACTTCATAGCAAGACTCTGTCTCCAAAAAAAAAAAAAAAAATCTCAAGAACATATCTTAGGCACTTTCTCAGCTTTGTGTGTCTCAGGTTGGTAACCACTTACAGAGACACTGTTGAATGTGTAACAGTCACCTGCAGGTAAGCCTGGGTGATTTGTCTGTGTATTTGCAGTCTTGAACTGATGCCTCCAGCTCTGCACATCACTTCTGGACTGGTGGGGACTTTTCACAGGTCTGCAACTGTACCTTGCCACATGTCAATGGCAGTTGAGTTTCACTTCAAGATTTGTTGGCTTAAAACACTTAGGACATGCAGCGTGGAAGGACTGGTCACCCTATAGTGAATAACTAACAAGGGAACAGTAGGACTAGATCTGATCACAGACATCCCAGGCCACGTAGTCCATCTCAGTATCCATTCCCATCCTTGTATCCATGCTTAATCTTATATAACAATCTTGTGCTTCCACCTTACATACACTTTCCATAACCTCTCTCTAGGTTCCTATGTGAGAGGGTTCAAGGAATATATTTTGATCATATTTATCCCATTGTTACTTGCCCTTTTGGCTGCTCCAAGAAAGAGAACTTCACTCTCTTCCCTACAAAAAACATACAAAGTCCTGTTAGTCACAGAATCTACCTCAAACGTAAGGCCTCCTGATACTATGCACTCATTCCATGAGGTCTGGCTTGATCATCTGTACTGCGATGATAGATTCTTTCAGTGCTTCCTATAAGAAATGACAGTGGAAAAAGAGGAGAAACACATTTTTTTTTAGGTATCTGGGATCAAACTCATGACCTCGTGCTTACCAGGCAAGCATGCATGCTGCTGAGCTAAATCCCTGGCCCTATACTGTCTTATAATATAGATGCTACAAAAATATTCTTAGCTACTAATATCCTCACTTTTGTGACAGATCATCAGCCTATTGTTGATACTTATCACTTCCTGTTCTCACTAGCCTATTAATTTTTTCAGATACTACTAATGTCAGATTCTACTGAGTGTTCTTTACCTAGTACAATGACTTTTTCCATTGTTCCTTTTCTATTTTCTATATAACTCTTTTGGCGTTTTTCTTTTCTGCAAGTCTTTCTTATTAGTGTATGTTGGTTACAGAGATAAATGGGTTTCATTTTGGCAGGTTCATAGATGCACATAATGCTTTAACCATCTTTACCCCAAGATTCTCTTTTCCCCACCCCACTCCATTTCACTTTGAGGGGATCATTACATTGGTTTTGATAATATCCATCCCAGCTGTTACCCCCCTTACCCCTTATTCCCGCTTACTCTCTTCCTCTTTTCTAGTAGTCTCCTTTTTTACATGCTTGTCATCCCTTTTTCTAGATTTCACATAGAACGTGTGACAGTTGCCTTTTGAATCTGACTTATTTTTTTCAACATTATGAAATTCAGATAAACCCATTTAGTTACAAATGACAAAATTTTGTTCTCTATGGCTTAACAGTCCTGATATATATATATATATATATATATATATATATATATATATATATATATGTATATATATCGTCTGTATCCATCCATCTGTTGATGGGTACCTTGACTGGTTCCATGTTGTGGCTATTGTGAATTGTGTGGCAATAAATATAGTATACTGCTATGGATTAAAAACTGGTGGTCAACTTAACACCAGATGAATTAAATCAGCATGATACTCAGTGTAGATGGCCCATCTGAGGAAAGTTGCCAGCATAGAGCCATGAAAAAGAAGAGCTGGCATTGTGTGTTCTCCTAAGTGTTGCTGTTTCGAGCCATCGGTTCTCCTGTAGGAGCTTGTCATGGTGAGCTTTCCTGTCATTAATTCAGTCACAATCATTGGAAAAGCTTGGGATCTTGTCACTGAGAGGGCTGTGGTTTACTTTGGGGGAGCTCAGGTCCTTACATTGAGCATTGTTTCCTGGCTCTGGAGGGGAAGATGTGTGCTGTTTAAACTCCAGGAGAAGCCTGTTATGCTGGCTTCCTGGCATGCACTCCATTGTTCTCATCATAGGAGGAGCTCAGAACTTCATTGTCACCGAGGATGGCTGTGGGACTTTATAGGGAAGCCCTGCTCCTTATTTTGAGTGTGACTTCTCAGCTCCAGTATAGAACCCTCAACCTGCTGGCACAGCTACTTCACCCAACTGGCACAGACTTTCTAGCTTCCACCTTTGACCTTTGGGCCTTACCAGTGCAGATCCATAAAACAGACTGGTGTGAGTCCTTGTCATGGGCTCTAGGCCTCCAGCTGGACTTGTTGGAGGTACTGTCATGGGCTGTGGGTCTTCATCTGGACTCACACAGGACATTGCTATGGGATCCAGGCACTTGGCTGAATATTCAGTCTTTAGTGTGGTGGACAGATTTCCTGCTCTTTCTTATGTTTAACTCTGGGTGACCATCATAAAACAGTATTATAAATTCTGTGTCCTGTATGTAATTGTTCTTCTCACAACCCCTGCCTACAACATAAGCTGATTTTAATGAGTTCAACTATATACCCAGGAGTGGTACAGTTGGATCAAACCACAGCTCTGTTTTAGTTTTGGTTTTGGGGTTTTTTTCTGAGGAATTTTCATACCAATTTCCATAGTGGCTGTACTTATTTGCATCTCCACCTATAGTGTAGAAATTTACTTCTTCATCACAAGCTTGCCAGTATTTACCATTTTTTGTATTCCCATGACATCTATTCAGAATGGCAGGAGGTGGAATGAAGTGTCATTTGGATTTGCATATTCCTAATGGCTAATGATGTTGAACATTTTTCATATACTTACTGATCATTTAACTTCTCTTTTTGAGAAGCGTTTGTCAACTCATTTGCCCATTTGTTCATTTGTTATTTTATTTTCTAAGATTTTTTTAGTTTTTATATATTCTAGGGATTAATCTTCTATTGGAAGAGTAAAAGGCAAAAATTTTCTTCCATTCTACAGGTCGTGTTTTTACTTTGCTTCCCTTACTGTGCAAACACTTTCAAATGTTGTGTAATGTCATTTGTTGATTCCTGCTACTGTTTCTTTTAGCTATTGGAGTCCTATTCAGGAAGCTTTTGCCTGTATCTATAATGTTGAAGTATGGTCCTTCTGTTTTCTTTCAACAGTTTCAGAGTTCCAGGTCTTATATCAAGATCTTTGATACACTTTGAATTGATTTTTTTACAGAGTGAAAGATAAAGATACAATCTCAGCATTTTACAAGTCGATTTTCAGCTTTCTTGGTAACATTTGTTAAAGAGGCCTTTTTTCATCATAGTGGCTGCATTAGTCAGTTTTTCTGTGCTATAATAACATACCCCAAACTGAGTAACTTGTATATAAAGGAGAGTTATTCAGCTGCTCATGTTAAAGGCTAGACATCCAAGAGAGGTGGTCTCTTCTCTCCAGGCTCTCTAGTGAGAGTCTGTTCTGCACAGCAGCTATTATGGTGGAAGCAGAGCAAAGGGAGCACTCACAAGGGGAGACAGGAGCTGGAGAGTAGAGGGGGGCTATCTTGCTCTAGGTATGACAATGCACTCTCAGGAAGAGCATTAGACCCTTCCCCAGCAGCACCCCAATGACCTAATGACTGAGCACTACACCTCTCCCCTCTTGGAGGTTTCATCTCTTTTTTTAAACTGACACCAATGACAGAGACTCTGGCACACAAACCTTTGGGGGACAAACTATACCAGAACTACATCTGTGACTAAAAGAGAGAATCTATAGAGTCATTTCTATTAGGGCAGCTGAAACTATGCAATAAAATCAAATCCCATTCACAAGGAAACTCTTAATAAAATAACAGTGGCAGGGCACTTCCTTAATGTGGTTAAAAGGCTCCATAAAAGAAAAAAAATTACAGCTGACCACAAACATAATTGTGAAAGCTAAAAACTTGTATTGTAGCTAGAACAAGGATAGGAAGTTTACTATTGTCAATTCTCTGTAACATTGTACTGAAGTTCCTAGCTGCTGCAATTAATCAAAGGAAGGAGAACTAACGAAAGCTTTCTATATTCCTAGGATACATGGTTGTGAATATAGAACAGAAAAATCCTAAAACCCCACACAAAAAAACTACTGAAAATAAGTAAAATTAGCAAGGTCAGAGAACATGAGGTAAATTTGTAAAAAGCAGTTTTATTTCTATTTAATAATAAATAATGTGGAAAAAAGTTTAAGTACCTTTGAAAGTAACATCAAAGAACCCATAAATTTAACAAAATATATGTTAAGATTTATATGTCAAAATATAACACATTGCGGAGAGAACTTAAAAAGACCTAACTAAATGGAGAGATAAATCATAGCCATGAATTCTAGCACTTAATATTCTTATAATATCAGTACTTCCAACTTAATCTACAGAGTCAGTGCAGTCCCAGTGAGAATCCCAGCAGCATTATTTAAGAAATTTTGAACAAATATAATAACCTGAAATAGCTAATATATTTTTGCAAATGAATGAATTTGGAGAATTAACATATTTCTTTCCAAGGAATTATGTAGTAGTACTTGAGACATTATAGGGTTGCTGCAAGAATAGATTATACAGATTACTGAGACTAAATACAGAATCTAGAAATTGACCACACTGATACAGTCAATTAATTTCTGCAAAGACACCAAAGTAATTGATAAAACAGAAAGGATTTTCAACATAGTGTAAAAACAACAAATATCCAAATGGAATCATTGTGAACCTCAACCCTTTTCTCACACATATTCACTTAAAATTAATATAATCCAAGCCTGTAAATTAAAACTATAAGTTTTCAAAAGCAGTCACAGGACAAAATCTCTGCAATCTTGATATATCAAAGATGGTTAGACAAGACATTAAAAAATGATAAAGTGCGCCTCAATAAAAATTTAAAAATTCTGCTTTTTGAAAGACATCATTAAAAAATGAAGAGGCACTGCCCTGCCACCGGGAAGCTAGCGGAAGCCTGGATCAAGTGTAAGCTACCTGGAACTTCCCCCGTGGGCCCGCCCTGCCACCGGGAACTTAACAGAAGCCTGCATCAGGGTTAAGCTGACTGGAACCTCCACTGTGGGCCTGCCCTGCCACCGGGAATTTAGTGGAAGCCTGCATCAGGCGTAGGCTGCCTGGAACCTCCACTGAGGGTCCACCCTGCCACCTGGAACATCGAGGAGGCTCGACCAAGACTGAAAACTGCCCTGGACTGATTCAGCTAGGCCTGCCCTCCCACCTGGAACATCAGAAGACCTCAGCAGCCTCCAGTTAGTGTGAAAAAATTTGGAACTTTGCTCCAAGGCAGCGAACCTTGGACTACAGCAGATTAACTGTATCAGTGTGGTGAGTATGCCCCTAAAATAGAGGTGTACAGGGGATAAATAGGGCCAGTAGTAAAACCCCCTCCAACTAACTGTAAGACCTTGGTGAGTCTGAAAAGAGTGTGTGTGATCCCCTCCTACACATAGAAAACATCAAGCAGAGTGAAAAATGACAAAACGAAAAAGCAAAATGCAGTCTCAAACATATAGTTCACCAGAAGCAAGTATAGGAGACATTGAAATAGAGGACCCCAAAAGTAACACACTGGGAATCTCTGAAAAGATAGTGAGTGAAATAAAAAAACAACTGCATCAGGCTATAGAGGAAATCAAATTAGAAATACTCTCCCATGTAAAGATAGAAATAACAATTTTAGTAAAGGAGTTGTTGAATACAGCTAAAGAAGAAATAGAGAAAAAAGTACATGAGCATGGGAAGCTGATTGAAACTTTGAATGAACAATATAGAAAACAAGCTGAATTCATGAAACAAACTCAAAGAGACATCCAAGAAACAAAAAATTCTATTGAAAGCACAAAACCGCCTACAGGAAGCTGAGGATAGGATTTCAGACCTTGAGGACAGGATCACAGTTAGTGATCAGGAAAGGATAGAACTTTAAAAATAACAAAGCAGCATGAAATGACAATCCATAAGCTTCATGATGACGCCAATAGCAACAATATAAGAATAGTGGGCATTAGCGAAGATACAGGAGTCCAGGCAAATGACATACGTAAAGTATTTACAGAAATAATATCAGAAAATTTCCCAAACAGGGGAAAGAATCTGATATGCAGATAAGTGAGACATATAGAACACCAAACAGTCACAATCAACATAAATCCACACCCAGACACGTAATAATTAAGATCTCAGACATACAGCATAAAAACAGAATACTAAAAGCTGTCAGAGAAAAGACACAACTCACCTATCAAGGAAAGCCCATTAGAATCATGGCAGACTTTGCAGGACAAACCCTCAAGTCAAGAAGAGCTTGGAGTGAGGTATTTCAAGCCCTGAAAGAAAACAACCTTCAACTCAGACTGATGTACCCAGCAAAACTTTCATTCCAATTTAATGGAGAAACAAGATACTTCCACAACAAAGAACAACTGAAGAAATTCATGTCTACCAAACCAACCCTAGAAAGAGTACTGAAGGACATACCAGACAGAGATAAAAATGACCACAATCCCCAAAACAACAACAGAAAGAAACCACCAGGTAGGATAAGCAATTAAATAAGAGGAAAAGCAGAAAGAAACAACTGGAACATAACATGGCAAAGTCGAGCCAGTACATATCAGTGATATCCATAAATATAAATGGCCTCAATTCCTCTATAAAAAGAAATAGATTGACAGAATGGATCAAGAAACAGGATCCCACAATATGCTGTATACAAGAAACACATCTCACCCAAAAGGAAACTCATAGATTAAAAGTTAAAGGATGGAAAACAGTATTCCATGCAACAGGAACCCAGAAAAAAGCAGGAATAGCTATTCTATTTGCAGACAACATGAACTTCAAACCTAAAATGATTAAAAGAGATAGAGAAGGTCACAACATACTTGTTAGTGAAAAAATTCAAGAGGAAGAACTAACAATTACAAATATATATGCACCAAATACAGGAGCACCCAACCATATAAGACAGATACTAATGGACATGAAAAACCAAATACACAAGAACACAATTATAACAGGAGATTTTAACAGCCCATTGTCACAAAGAGATAGATAAACTAGACAAAATGTCAGCAAGCAAATAACAGAACTGAATCATACCTGTGAGCAATTGGACTTAGTAGACGTTTATAGTGTTCCACCCAACCACATCAGAAAACACATTCTTCTCAGCTGCACAAGGGAAATTCTCCAAAATATACTGTATATTATCCCATAAAACATTCTTAAATAAATGCAAAGGTATTGAAATCATACCATGCATAATATCTGACCATAGTGCACTGAAATTGGAAATTAATGGCAAAAGAAATTGTAAAACCTGCATAAATGCATGGAAATTAAATAACAGCCTTTTGAACAACCAGTGGCTACAGATGAAATTAAAGAAGAAATAAAGCAATACCTACAATTAAAAGAAAATATAGAAAAAACATACTGTAATCTGTGGGATGCAATGAAAGCGGTCTTAAGAGGAAAATATATAGCAATAAACTGTCATGTCAAGTAAACAGAATGAGCACAATTAAACAACCTAATGCTCCATCTCAAGTTTCTAGAAAAAGAAGAGCAAGCTAAACCCAAAGCTCATAGAAGAGAGGAAATTGCAAAGATTAGAGCAGAAATCAATACAATTGAAACTAAAAAAACAATACAAAGAATTAATGAATCAAAAAGCTGGTTTTTTGAGAGAATAAAAAGAATTTGACAAACTCCTAGCTAACCTTATCAAGAGAAAGAAAGAAAGAACCCAAATTCATGCAATAAGAACTGAAAAGGGAGAAATTACTACAGATCACATGGAAATTCAAAAGATCATGAATACCTACTTTGAAAATCTCTACTCACATAGAATGGAATACACAGAGGAAATGGACAGATTTCTAGAAACATATGAACTACCAAAGCTCAACCAAGAAGATATAACAATTTTGAACAACCCAACATCAGCTATTGAAATTGAAAATGTAATTAAAACTTACCAACAAAGAAAAGCCCAGATCCTGAAGGATTCACAGCTGAATTCTACAAGAAATTTAGAGAAGATTTGATGCTAGTACTCCTTAAACTCTTCAATATAATTGAGAAAAAAGCAATCCCCCTAAATCATTCCTGAAGGCAAGTATTACTCTGATACCAAAACCAGAGAAAGATCCAACCAAAAAAAAGAACTATAGGCCAATCTCACTAATGAAAATTGATGCAAAGATTCTCAACAAAATACTGGCAAATAGAATGCAGCAAATCATCAAGAAGATTATACATCATGACCAAGTGGAGTTCATTCCAGGAATGCAGGGATGGTTTAACATACACAAATCAAGAAATGTAATATACCACATCAACAGAGCCAAAAACAAAAACCACATGGTCATCTCAATAGATGCAGAAAAAGCTTTTGACAAAGTCCAACACATGTTCATGATAAAAACCCTCCAGAAACTTGGAATACAAGGCATCTATCTCAACCTTACAAAGGCCATCTATGAAAAGCCAACAGCCAACATTATACTAAGTGGATAAAAACTGAAAGCTTTCACTTTAAAATCAGGAACAAGACAAGGATTTCCACTGTCACCACTCCTTTTCAATATAGTTCTGGAAACACTAGCCAGGGCAATCAGACAAGAGAGAGAAATAAAAGGAATAAAGATAGGAAAGGAAGAAGTTAAGTTATCACTATTTGCAGATGACATGATACTCTACACAGAAGACCCAAAAAACTCCATTAAAAGACTACTAGAGGTAAAAACAAGTTCAGCATTGTAGCTGGATACAAAGTCAGTGCTCAAAAATCAATAGCATTCCTGTACACAAACAAAAAACTCACTGAGAGAGAAGTTATGGAACTATTGCCCTTTACAATAACATCCAAAAAAATGAAATACTTAGGAATCAACCTAACTAAAAATGTAAAAGCCCTATATGCTGAAAATTATACTACACTGAAAAAGGAGATTGAAGAGGATATTAGAAAATGGAAAGATATTCCTTGCTCTTGGTTAGGAAGAACCAACATTGTGAAAATGGCCATACTCCCAAAGCTGTTAGACAGATTTAATGCAATCCCAATCAGGATATCATTGACATAACTCACAAATCTAGATAAAACACTAATAAAATTCTTCTGGAAACAGAAGAAACCTAGACTAGCAAAGGTAATTCTGGGCAACAAAGGCAAGGCAGGAGGCATCTCAATTCCTGACTTGAAACAGTACTATAAAGCCACAGTGATCAAATCAGCTTGGTACTGGCAAAGAAATAGACCTGACGATCAATGGAACACATTAGAAGATGCAAGCACAACTACAAAGACACTCAGCCACCTGGTATTTGACAAAGGGGCTAAATATGTCCACTGGAAGAAGGATAGTCTCTTTAATAAATGGTGTTGGAAAAATTGGCTCTCCACATGCTGAAGATTGAAACTAGATCCATGCATATCACCATGCACAAAACTAAAGTCTAAATGGATCAAAGAGCTCAATATTAAAACAGAAACACTAAATGCACTGGAAGACAAGGTAGGTAGAAGTCTTGGAGATAGGTGTAGGCAGAGGATTCATGAACAAAATACAAATTACCCGGGAAACACTTCAAAGAATTAACCACTGGGATCTCATATTATTGAAAAGTTTCTGCACTTCAAAGGAAATCACCAACAGAGTGAAAAGAAAACCCACAGAGTGGGAAAGAGTTTTAGCTAGCAACCCCTCAGACAAAGGACTTGTGTCCAGAATATATAAAGAATTGAAAAACATCAAGCCCCCAAAATCAAAACCCTCTCCAAAAATGGGCATCTGAGATGAACACACAGTTCTCAGAGAAAGATATACAAATGGCAAATAAATACATGCAGAAATGTTCACTATCACTGGTCATTCAAGAAATGCAAATTAAAACAGCACTGAGATTCCACCTTACTCCAGAAAGAATAGCTGCCATCAAGAAATCAACTGATAACAAATGTTGGTGAGGCTGCGGGGAAAAAGGAACACTGCTCCACTGTTGGTGGGAATGTAGACTGGTGCAACCACTATGGAAATCCATATGGAGAATTCTCAGAAGACTAGGATTGGAAGCCCCATTCAATCCAGCTATTCCCCTCCTGGGTATCTTCCCCAAAGAACTGAATAGTTCATATCACAGTGATATATGTGCACCCATGTTCATAGCTGCACAATTTGTGATAGCTAAATCCTAGAAACAACCAAGATACCCATCAACTGCAGAGTGTATGAAAAAGATGTGGCATTTTTATACAATGGAATATTACTCAGCTATAAAAAAGATGGTCTTGAGGCCTTCATAGGTAAATGGAGACAACTTGAGACTATCGTCATTAGTGAAGTAAATAAGAATCGTATTTATAAATATCATATTGTAAGGAATTGCAGGATGGCTGACTGAGTGGTAACAAGATAATAGAGCCTCTCTGAAAAAAAAACAAACTCAGACGCTGAAACCTGACAACATGGAGAAAGCCAGAATAAAGGAGAGGAATTCTCAAGACCCAGGAAGAAACTGAGGAAAAAGAAAAAGAAAAAAAAAAAAAAGGAAAGCAGAAGCGTGGATGGAGGGTTGGAGCTGGGCAAGCCCCGGTCGCTGTACCAGCACGTGTTAGAGTTGACTCACAGATCAAGCTGAGATTGCGGCCCTGCCAAGAGCGGAGGTTGGTGAGCTCCAGACCCTTTGTTGGAGGAGGCACTGTGGTAGGGAATGGAAACAGCCAGTCGAGCTGTGTGACTTTGGTGAGTGATGGGAACTAGATTCCCCAGAGTGGGAGGATTGGCTAGATGACATTTTGGAGTTGGGCAGGGCCGGCTTGAATCAAAACCTGAGGTGGCATCAGTCAATGGCCCCTGGTCCAAAGCAGATTGGTGGGATCTGTTTGGGCTGGGCTAGGCCCCTGGTTGAAACCCAACAGCTGGGGCTGAGGCAGTTCTGAACCAGTGGCATCCCCAGGGAACACACAAACTTGCTGAAGCATCCATGGGTTGACTGATGTAGGGGGAGGGGCTGGCTCTCAGCATGCACCTTGCAGATCCGCAGCAGACTGGGGGGTGGCACTTCCTTAGCAAGTGCACTGCAGAAAAACTGTGAGCGATACAAAAGGCCCGGGACCTCTACCACCCACTCATCTGAAGGGGGCTGGAAACATGACAAGACAGAGAAACAGCAAAAGGTCTCCAACTGCAAAACCAGGGAAAGTGAGTCCAGCAGATGTAAATCCAGAGGAGGTTGAGAGCAGCAAACCTGTAATGTCAGAGAAAGCCTCATCGGAAATAAAGAAATACTTCTGTGACCTCATTGACGAATTCAAATCTGAAATTCTAACTCAGGTGAAGCAAGATATAAGAAGATTAATAAAACAAGTCCTGGGTAATCCTCAAGTAGACATAAATTAAAGAATAGAGGAACCCAGAGAAAGGAGAGAAGCTTTTGATGAAGAATATAAAGAAAACCTAGAATACATGAAACAGGTCCAAAGAGAATATCAGGAAATTAAAAACTCCATTGAAAGCTGGAAAAACTTTTTAACAGAAACTAAAGATAAACTTTCAAAACTTGAAGATAGATTTGCAACATATGATTGCAAGAGGAAGGATCTCTTAAAAATAACAAGGAACCAGGAAGCAATGGTACAAAGGCTAGAAGATGACAAGAGGATTTATAGCCTAAGAATAAAATATGTGAATGAAGATGCAGTGACAAATACAAATGGAATAAAAAGTTTATTCACAGAAATAATTAAAGAAAACTTCCCAAACATAGAAAACTGAAGTGATGTTCAGATATATAAGGCATACAGAACTCCAGCCAGCTACAACCAAAACAGATCTACATCCAGACATATAATAATCAGGATCCCAAAAATCCATCATAAGAACTGAATAGTAAAAGTGGTCAGAGAAAAGAAACAGATTACCTATAAAGGAAAACTCATCAAAATCACAGCAGACTTCTCAATGCAAACCATCAAATCAAGAAGAGTTTGGAGTGAAATCTTCCAAGCCCTGAAAGAAAATAAGCTCCAACCCAGAATGATTTACCCTGCAAAACTGTCTCTCAAAATTAATGGAGAGACAACATATTTCCACGACAAAGAGGAACTGGAGG
Source organism: Hydrochoerus hydrochaeris (assembly GCA_004027455.1). Lineage (NCBI taxonomy): Eukaryota > Metazoa > Chordata > Mammalia > Rodentia > Hydrochaeridae > Hydrochoerus > Hydrochoerus hydrochaeris. Next base: position 243,706 of record PVLA01000338.1, on the reverse strand, counting down.
AGTTTGTTACCACCAATCCAACCCTGCAAAGAATACTAAAGCATGTTCTAGAAAGAGAGAAGAAAATCACCAGGGTTCCAAGAACAATGGCAGAAAGCCCCCAAAGAAAAGGGCAGACAGTGGAATGAAGGAGAAAAGTAAACAAACAACAATGACAGAAAAAATAGCATAACAGAGATAAGACAGAGAAGATTGGTTATATTGCTGTTTTATCTTGACTGATTTTATTTGAATCTGGTACACTTGAGAGTATCAAGTCTGAGAGTAGAGGCAACTACTCTGAAGATGACAAGATTCAGTAGGATACCCATTCTGGTTTGGTTATTAACTGCCTTTGAAGTCCTATAATATCTCCAATGTTTAGATTTTATTAATAGTGTAATGCAATGCTAAGTTTAATTATACTGTGTTTGACAATATAGACAATTTTATTGAAAACAACAAGAGACATCATAGTAACTACCCTAGATCACCTAGTATTGTGGTTTTATATGTCTTTTTCATTTCATGTTTCTCTAGGAATTTGTATTGTTGACTGGTTTTGATTTGTTTCTGCCTCTAATATAGAAAGGCTAGGTATACGTGTAGAGATTTATACATGTGTAGAACTTCTAAGTAGTTTACGAGAATGGATTATAGCTATTGTAAAGAAAAAAAAAGAGAGGAAAAGAAAGTATTCTAAAGGATATAACTGCATGGATGTTTGAGTGTGTGGGATTAATAACCATGTTGCTAAAGCTTTGTTGGATCGATGAACAAAACTGATTGCAATCTCTCTGTTTGGATGTCCACTTTGTAGGCTTTACTTTTATAACTTCAACAACTACTTCTAAGAGGAAAATATGTAATTATCAACTAGCGATTTCTTACTGGTTACTATTTTTGTTTTTTTGTTGTTGTTGTTTTGTTTTGTTTTTGAGATTTTGTATTATTTCTACCATCTTTCTGTTTCAAATTTTTTTCTTTAAATAAAAAAAGAAATTAAAAAAATCATATTGTGTCTCTAGTGTAAAAAGTAAATAAGAACTACAGCTGTAATAAAACCAAAATGTGTAATTGTTATTGTAAAAAAGAGAGGAAAAGAATGTGTTCTAAGGGATATAACTGCATGTATGTTTGAGTGTGTAAAATAGATGACCATATTGCTGAATCTTTATTGGATCTTTGAGCAGAACTGTATGTAGTCTGACAGTTTGAATATTTACTATGTACCCTTTAACTTTGTAACTTGAACAACTACATCCAGGATGACATATGTAATTTATAAATTACTGATTTCTTGGGGCTTTTTCTCATTTTCCTTTTTCTTTCTTTCTTTTAGAATTCTGTATTGTTGTTACCCTTTTTTCTGTTTTGGTTTTTTTTCTTCTCTTTAAATAAAATCTTAAAAATGTAAAAAAAAAAAAACAAAAAAAATGAAGAGGCAAGACACAGACTAGTAAAAAATATTTATAGTACATACATTTATTAAAAGGTTTGTATCCAAATTATATAAATAATTCTTACAGCATTTTAATTAGAAAGCAAAGTCAATTTTATAAAAGTGAACCACAGATAGATATTTTCCAAAATACAAATAACCAATCAACATATGAAATGGTGCTCAATATCATCTATAGATAAATGCAATTAAAAATCTACACAGACACTTGTGTATAAATATAAATGACAGCTTTGTTTATAATAACCAAAATTTGGAAATGCATAAAATATCTATAGGTAAATGAATTTTTTTTACATTGTGGTACACCTATAAATAGGATACTATTTTGTAACAAAAGAATGAAATATTGATACATGAAAAACCTGGGATTAATTTTGAAAATGTGCTCAGCAAAAAGAAGCCACAGACAGAAGAGCACATGATGCATGAAACAGAGCAATAGGCTAGGCTGGTTTGCAGTGAAAGAAAGCATGTCACTAGCTGCGCACAGCCCAGTATGTGGTGAGAGGATAGAGGAGCTCTCAGGGGTGATGGAAATGTCCTATGTCTCATTTTGATAGTGTAAAAGAAGTGTATGCATTTGTTAAAATCTATATTCCTCACTACTCCAAGATGTTAAGCTTTATTATATGCAGAATATAACTCAAAAAACATTAGTTTTAGGATCTCAAAGTCAAGAAAAACAAGGGGTGGAGAACTGTTGCAGACTGAAGCGCACTAAAAGGCATCACGACCAAATGGAGAGGCATGGAGGAAAGAGACCTGCAAGTGATATTATGGGGTCAATGGAACCTAGATTACAGCTTGGATCAGAGTACTGCACCAATGCTAAATTTCTAGATTCTGATCACTGTAGCAAAATATAAGCAACTAATAACTATACAAAGGATACATGGGAGTTCCTTGTAATATACTTTCAACTAACTATTCAGTAAATTTGCAAATTATTTATGGTAATATAACTTTTTAAAATAAGGTAATCTAGATGAAAGAAGAAACATATATAACTATAATGTAATTGTTCCCTTTTTATGTTTTCTTTTGGGTACTCTGGATTGAATCTAGTATCCTTGTACTGAGCTATGTCTCAGGATCTTATTCTATCTTTTATTTTGAGACAGGATCTCACTAAGTTTCCCAGCATGGGCTCAAACTTGGGATGCTCCTGCCTCAGCCTCCCAGAGTGTTGGGATTACAGGCATTCACCAATGCCCCTGTCATTCTACTTCTTATTTATGATATCAGAATGACAAGATATAAAAATGATTTCCTCTATGAATAAGGAAAAGATGTAGACTGTTTATCAAAGTTCTTTAATTTTCACTGTAGGTAGTTCAGGAATAGAAACAATAATTTTTCAAGGTAAGCAAAGAAAAGGGAAGCAGCTCTCCAAAGACAAACTCTTCATCTCTTCTCCAGGAAGAACAATGACTTCTGACCTCTGAGTCATGTTCTGAAAGAACGTTTTCTTCATTTTCGTGCTCATCTCCATAACAGACTAAGTCCTGGAGTCAGAAGTATTTATTTGTAAGTAGTTACAAATTATTACAGGGAACAAACAAAACAACAGCATTCCAGGTTTACCTTTCTTCCTTCCTGCACACTGAGGCAGGGAAAGTACCATCCATTCTCTTTTCACAGATGCAATGGTAGGTGTTAGTACAGGGCATATTTGATATTCTTGTTGCAGTTAAAAATGCACAATTTTTGTCCAAATGAAGTATATTCATTATGGCAACATTACTGTGGAACAGAAAACATGTGGACAACTGTATAATTCTGAAGTTTACCATGACACCAGTAATGATTTAAAAAAAATTACTCCCTGCTTTGAGTATGGAAGTATTAACCATAAGTTCATCATTAAAGATCTTCTTTCACTTTTAGCCCATTATTAGAATAATGGTCTATAAACCCCCATTTTATTCCAAAATGTCAGGTTTTAATCATCAGACAAAAATAACTTGCAATATTATCATGCAATTATAAGACACCAGGCCTGCTTTGCAAATTTTTTCAAAAATAAGATGTTAAAAAGAAGACACATATTTTTGCCACATAGACAACCATATTTTAACAACAAAAAGATAATTAGAATATAAAGTTTCTTTGTTTTGTTTCCATTCTCCTCACCCCACAGGTAACAGTTACATGTTTGCTAAAAGATGGGAATCCATCCAGTACCCTGTCCAAAGCAGAGCTTCTATTCAGCCGAATGGTGTACCAAGTGCCAGAACTCTCTTCCTAATGAAGACAATTTAAAAAGAAAAGATTGGAATTTTTTTCAATCAGTTCATAACCTGGTAAGAAGCGATTCCTAATCAGGCTGGAATTTAGGTAAAGGTGAGACCTTTGAGCGTAAGTGAAACATTGATACCAGTTTTTCCCTGGGTGAAAATCATAGGATGAATATTGACTGCACCCAAAACTTAGATTCTAAATAATGAATCCACCCAAACTGCACAAGGCTGAGCCCTGAAAGGGATAAATTTTCAGCAAAAATAACACTAGAACTGTCTTGAACCTTGGGTTTAAACAGGAGAGAAGCTCTCATCTAAGAATTCAAACCAAAGCATTTTTCATGTAATTTACTGCAGGAAGTAAAACAAAAAAATAAAGAAGAAAAATGAAACAAAGTGGCCTGTGAGGCATAGGCAAAATCCATAAGATATGTTAGGAAAGGAAAGGTAAACTGATAATCAATGAAACTTGTTATGCATAAGGTTCGGTAATAAAGTAAATGTGTGATCAACATGGACTAAAAAGGAAGAAATGACCAACTCGATGCTAACTATACACAAAAACATATGAAGCATAACATCAACATTCATGTGGTCTTAAATTCACCACCAATTGGTGATATTTTTCTTGGCTCTGCCCAAAAAACACAAAGTAAATGCATAGCTGCTAAGTGGTTAAATGGAAAACTGAAGTTGTGACGTAGCTCACAAGATTCTGCTTCTCTCGAGTAGAGAAAATGTGTTCCTGACCACAAGAACCTCCGGAGAGCTGGACCTTCTTACTGAGACCTCACATCTGACCCCACAAACCACACCACCATCGAGGTACAAAGATTTCTTAGCCCAAAATTCAGAGAATCCTCTCACTCCTTGTACCTTTCCAAGGTACTAAGTAAAACGACTTAACCCATCTTTTTCTTTCTGAGTTCTGCTATGAGCTCAAAATGGGTTAAATTAACAGTGTGCTTTGACAATCCTAATTTGGTCTATGAGCACTTCTGGTCTCTCACCTCTGGGATGGTCTCTACCTGGGAGCATAAGTAGAGGATACGGCTACATCTCGGAGTTGCTGCAGGATATCTTTTGCACATTGCAGCTCAGAATTCCAGTACTTACAAGACTTAAATTTAGAAGTAAATTAACCCTGATGAAATCAAGCATGGTGGTGCACACCTGCGATCCCAGCACTTGGGAGGCTACAACAAGAGGATCGCTGGTAATTCAAGACCAGCTTGGGCTACATAACAAGACTGTGTCAAAAAAAAAAAAAAAAAAAGACCCTGACTGTACACTAAGACATCCAACAAAAAACATTTTCGTTGAAGAACCCATCACCTTCATCTAAGGGCTAAAATAGTTTCCACAGCAGCTTGAAAATGAAAAAGAAAATTGCTATACACTACAAAACTGTGAAAACTATGGTCACCAGATACCAAGTGTAAAATAAGTGTGTTTATTATCTTTCAAGAAACAAAAAACAGCTTAAATATAAATAACTCCTAAACTTATCCAAAAACAAAACAGAACTCCTAGGAATACACATATAATAGTTCTTCTAAATTAATAAACAGTTTTACAGCAGGTTAGAATTAAATGTAAACCTAAAGGTTTGTATAATATTGCATTTCAAAATGGAAAGTATATATATGCATGTACATGTTTTATGTGTATATGTACACATATACTTATATACTGTAAACAATATGTAAATAAGCATATATTAGTTATATTAAGCATAGTGTAAGTCAAGATAGCCAATCACTTTCTATGAGCTTAAAATTTGTTTTGTTCTATTCTGTGCACCTACAACACATACTTTTGAGCATTATACTTCTGTTATGATTAATAACTGTATGGCACTTCTCTTTCTTTTTTGAACTGTGCTTTCTCAAACACCTTTCACTCATTGTCCCTCTTTTGATAACCTCCATTTGGAAATGGGATTAACTGTGAGAAGTTAGAAAAGATGCTTTTTAAAGACAACCCACTCAACACCTGCATTGATGTTAGACTCTGAATATACTCCAGAAACTCACATTCCAGAAGACAGGCCGCCATCCATCCATTTCCATCTCTTTTCCCTTGTGTCAAAAAATAGCCCAATCCAGTACTTCTTTGTGTGAATCTGAGATAAAAGGAAGTCCTGTAAATGAAACAAAATATGTGATGGAACAAAGTCTCATCTGTTAGGTGAACAGGAAGAACGCCCGGCGGAGGAGTCAGCTGTTCCTGTGACCAGAGCTCTCCTACTGTCCTCATCCTCTCTCCCCTCAGCCCCTGTATTTGTATTTTCTGAAGTAATTTTCCACTAGTACATTATTTGTTTATTTTAAAGTGGATATCAGTGCCATAAATTATTAAACGATCAGAAAAATGTAAAATATAAGTATTGTGCAATTGGATATTCATTAAATAATCTTGGACACTTTATAACACTATTCAAATCCATGCTCCAGCATACTGAGGGATTCAGAAAAATGATGATCACATAATCTTAAGTGAAAGAAATAATCATCAAACAAATTGATTAAAATAAAAAGGATATGTGAAAATGTGCATGAAAGCATCTCCTAAGAGACAGTCTTTCTGTAGTTTAGTAGTTAGAAAGGGGAGAGGAGGACATATTCAAAAGTATTGACTACATTTAAATATAGTACTTCATAGAGACATGGCACAGTGTCTGATTAAATGAGTGAATATGATTTAAATTATAGATTTATCTTTATATTTTACTCTATCAAACAGCAAATTGTTTCATGACTTGATAATATGAATTCTTTTACATTGTAACTTAAATCTTTTAAATCAAATTTACATATAAATGTTGTGTTCTTTTTCTAAATGATAAATAGTGGTTTGAGGCTAATCCTGCATTTCACTATGAAAATACATATTGGGAATGTGGATGATTTTCCTTAGTAATCAATTAAAATGGAAATTTTTAATACTGTATTTTCATTTTTTATAATTATCTTTAAAGACATACATCTTTATTATCAGAACATTGATCAAATAATTATTGTCTAAATGGCAGATGCAATAAAAATCACCATAAGGCTAACTAGTAACACTGGTTAATACATTCATAGTCATCATTATCATTCCCATTTTTTTTTCAGATGGACCTGGAAAGGGTAATTAATCTACCTAAAGTCAGCCAGCTAATGTGTGGTAAAGATGATTATCCCCAAGTAGCTGGGTGCCTGGGTTCCTAATGGTAACTCTTAGATTATGCTGCCTCCTGGTTTCTGGTGCCACACTAGGGATAAATAACTATTGGATCCAATTTACTAAAGGACTCAGTTTTACCCAGAAAAAGGCATACTTCTGTGTGAGGCTTTTCTGCAGACACCTTAGAAAGGGAGCTGACTGCAAAGACTCAAGCTGCTCTATCATAATAGATGGGATGTACTGAGCAGCTAGTAAGTAGCAGGACCACATGCTTCGCAGCACACAGATATCTCATGAGAGACTCCTAACTTACAATTTTGGCCAAAGAGTAGTTGGAGGTCCTCATTATCTTAGGCCCCAGGGTGAGAGACAAAGTCCAAGAGAATAGAAGTGAATGGAACAGTCTATATTACCAGTTCATCTTTATCGTCTATCTTCAAAAGGGATAATCCTTGATTTTGACAAGTCTGCTTACATTTCTCCCAGGTTTTATTATTGATGATGAAATAATAACACTTTACTCCATAGCAGGTCAAGTACACTTCACAAGTTTTGCCTACAACGTAGAAGAATCATTAAATTTCTTGTTATCTAGTATTTTGTAAATCAGAGAAATATATTTATCAGCCTTGTGTAACTAAATAAAATGCCATAGCTCTCAGTAAAATGATAATACACAGTTCATCAAGATTCTGGATTGCCAAGAGGTAAGTAACTATATTCCCATCTCCAGTGTAGCATGATTCACAGTAGACAGGTATGGAAACAACCTAAACATCTATTGTATCTATTGGTAGATGAAAGGGTAAGTACAATTTATTTACAAATGAGAAATAGTATCCTCTAAAAAGAAGAAAATTCTGCCACGTGACAAGATGAATGAACCTGAAGATGTTGTGCCCAATGAAATAAGCCTCTCATGGAAAGAAAAAAAATCTTTATGATTTCACTTAAATGGAGTATCTAACACAGTGAAACTCACAGAAGTGGAGATAAGGATTTCTGCCCAACATACCTATATTTTGCAAAGGTTTTGCAAAGGTTTTATCTTTCCCACGACTTCTGTCCTCAAAACACACCTCCAGATCCATTTTTTCCTGATCCATTTTATTTTTAAGAATGTTGTATTCTAAAGTCATATTCGCCAAAATTTTCTGTAAAGAGCTGCAATTTTGTGTAATGTGAGCTTGCCTGAGGTCTTCCAGAACTTTCTCCTCTTCATTTTTTTCTTGAAAAACTAGAATTAATAATAAAAATACTAATAATGTGTAAATATTAAAATTTAAGATAAAGAAAAATCTCACTTTGACAACCAACTCACATTGTTACTTTAATTAGTAATTTAATATTTATAAAGTAACTCCTCTGTGAACTGACCAAAGAAATGGAAACACTGACTTTCTCACAGTTAGCAACTTAAACATAAAATAAATAAAATATCAGTAAAATTATGATGATAATACCTTACCTCTTAGTTCTTACTTAACAATGTATCATTTACAAAAAGAACAAAATAAAAATCAGTCATCTCACTAAAGACATATTCTAAGGAAAAAGTCTGGACTCAGAATTTTGAAGAGATGGCATCATTATGATTAGAACAGATGGAATATCCACAGGACAAAAGAGAGTAATAACCAGATATCTAATTTGATCAGAGGGTAGCATATCAGTGATTTTTTTCTAAAAATATGAGGGAATTTAAACAAAAGAGAAAGCTTAAATGCAAAGTCATTTTACATTCAGGTACAGATTCATTGTAAATCATTTCCTCATTATACCTTTAGGAGAAAATCAATAGAAAACCATCATTCCTTTCAAAAAGCTGTTTGTCCTTGAATGTCCATCTCGGAGTCATGGAGACCTAACCTCAGATGGCAGAATGTCACTAAGTTCTCTATCAGAAGGGACATGGCATGGACAAGATGAAACGAGACAGCTCACCACAGCCTCAGAGCCAATGGAATAGATAAATAAGATTTTCAAAATGACACTGTGATAGATCCTGGGAAAAAAACTAACAAAGCCCAGAGGCATCTGAGAATTCACTGATGACAGACAGGAAACAATGGATGGAACATGGGTAGTATCTGCACAATTTGTGTGCAGTGCTGGTAGTTTGCTTTGGAAACGATCTTAGAATTGCGAGAGGTTTAGATATTTTTAAGTATGATAAAATTGAATAGAAAAGTTTATTTCCAAAAAAAACCCTTTTATGTAGGCATGAATTTCCCTCAAAAGCAAGAACTATAAATAATAAAATGTACAATAACAATGCATAAATAAAAATAAAATATTGTAAACAACAAAATATACAGATTTATAAATAACTATGAGAATGAATTCTTCAAATATATTGATTAAATAAAAGTTTTATCATAAAGAAACACTTAAAATCTTATCATTTTCTCTTCATTGTCCATATAGAGAAGATTAGAATTCTTATGACCTTAGGATACCAAAGACTCGATCCAAGTTTTATTTCCTATACTGGTGGAATAACAACTTTTGGAATATGTGAAGAACTCCCTTTGCCAACAATCACAATGATATGTTGAAGGAAGTTAATAGCATTCTATCCAGAAGCCAGAATTTTTAAATATGAAAATGAATTTACATATGTGCATATATATATATATATAAACATACAAGATGTGATAATGAGTGCTTGAAAATCATTATAATGAAATATATACCATCATCAATCTTTCTCAGAATGCTTCTGCTTGCTTTAGCTGCACTTATCCCATCCTTCTTGCCACTGTCCAAGGAGTTGTACAAGTTCTCTTTCCTTTGCCCTATAGGCTGCCTGGTTGTTTTGAATTGCTTCAAAATGTGAACTTTGCACAGTGATTTTGACTTTGAGGAAGAATTAGAAGTCACTTGGTGCCAGATCCATTACATAGTAATTATAAGGCCACATAATTTTTTTGTTTAACAAAAACTGTCATAAGTATTTTGAATTGACTCAGGACATTGATGTGACAAAAAAAAAACAAGGAAGAGGACTTGTAGAACTGCTTCAGAAAGTGGGGAGAATGGCAGAATAAAAGTGCTTGAAATAAGGGGAATGTTTGATGAAGATTAATGGCAGCATGCCTTTCTGTAGTAAAATTTTTATTTGAACAGTCACTGTATTTTATGACTGCACTGCAGTATATACAAATCTATGCACTACCACTGACTGCCACACATAAAACAGAACACCAATTAATAGAAACAAGCACAGAAAATCTCTTCTCTAGAATAATGCATTCAATGCTTACTTTATACCATTAGGAAATTTGAGAATATTGGTGAAAATGTTGCATTTTCAAATGGGTCTATCTTCTTACTGCTCACCAGAAAATGTCCTTCTGCTTTATTTAGGAGCATCTTGGCCCATCTTTTTAGTTTGCTTTAGTTTTCATTGAAGGAAATCTACTATCATTTTGAAAGACTTCTACTAGAAAGAAAATACAGTTTGTACAAATATCACAACTTTGAAAATCATTGTACATCTTTTTTTTTAATCAAAGAATTGTTCTACTATATTACTGCAGTAAGAAGCTTAAAAGAAATTCTTATAAAGTTAATTTCTAAAAAATAAAGTAAATTTAGTTTCTCCATCTTGAGTATATAACTGATTTAGAATTAGAACAATGTAGAATGAAATTGATTTTACCAAGAGAAATTAATAAAGCAATAAAATATTTTGAGAAGAATATTTCATTAAAGACCTAAATGTCCAAAGTCACTATCTGTCACAGTATTGTACTTTATATTACAACTTTCAAAAATCAATTTGTATTTCTTAATAAGGATTTTTCATCCTTTTAAAGCATACATTTGCATATGAAATTAGGATATATGTATGTAACTTTTAAAAAGCTAAAATCTTTCTGTTTTTATATTTTTGATGTATTCAAAAAAGCTATTCTACATTCCATCCAAATACATGAATCAAAATGAAAACTCTTTCCCCCAATAATTTGGAATGTTTAAAGGCATTTTCCAGCATGAATGTTGACTGCACTTTTATGATCTCAAAAATATACATACCAAGAATGACAGCAACCACAGCAGCCAGCATGGAGGCTTTAGAGATCAGGAAGATGCTTCCCAGGAGTGCAGCAAAGCGCTTCTCAGGAGGTGATGGGGAATCTCCAAGGTCAGACATGGCACTGATGACAAAGCAGAATGAAGTGACCTATTTAGAAGGTTTACATTCAAGAGAGCCCACAGAACAGGAAATCCCACAGGTAAACGCAAATCTCAAACCCACTCCCACCAGTGCAATCTGTCTCTAGAACACCTCTGCATTTTTAGTGAGTAGAATGATCTGTAACTGCTCGATCAATGACAAGAAATTTCAACAAATAAAATTAACTCAAGTCAGAGCATCTGTTCTCACAGAACCTGTTCATCACTTTTTACCAGCACTTTGTGCCCCAGCTTCACATCCTAGGACAGTTACAGCAGGGGTTGAGGAAGCGTGTTACCTTCCCAGTGGTAGCCATTGTCATTCCTGGTTGCTCCTTTGAAGCATTTTGGAGCTATAAGGTTAAAGGTGCTTGGGTTTTCTCCTGTTCACTTATTGAAATGCAAGTTTTAGTCCTGGTAGTTTTCTTGGCAGCTTCTTTGAGGCTTTGTCCACCAGTTCTCAGTGGATCATTCTTCAGAATATTCATCCCTGCAGCTAAGCGAGGTCAAGGACTGTGCTGTAACGATGTGCCTCAGAAGTTAACAAGTAGTATGTATAAATTTACTGAAAATCTAAGTCAGTATCTGAGAAATTACATTTGGTCTTCATTATCCAATGAAATTTTTAATAGTCTATAATGTTTGGGCTAAATATAAGTTAGTACATTATTATTCAAAGATTACGGCACACAGATTCTAATATCTAAAATTAATAGTACATTTTCAACATGCTTGTGGGTTTCATTTTAAATTACATTGATTAACAAGCTGAAATGTGTATGGGTGCACTTGAATAGTTCTCGACAGGCAAATCAGAATCCACCTGTATAATTCTTGTTTGAGGATCTTTCCTTGAATTATTGAAGTAAATATATTAAGGTTCTACTTTATTTTATATGAATAGCACTCAGTTACATCACATAGAGTCTCTTCCAACTCTCCATAAGTGAACTGGACCATACAGCCCCAGGGAGGAGCGACACATTCCTCCTGTTGCCAAAAGTCACACTTTATTTAGTGGGAAGCCCTGGTTACTCATGTAAAAGGTCTCTCCACAGATGAGTAAAAAAAGGTAAATTTTAATAAGAAAATTTCAGGACAAGAACAAAAATGTCTGTGATCTTCATAACCTGTTCTTTGAGGTGCATAGTGAGTCAAGAGCAGGAAAAAGCAGATTTCTTACCAATGTGTCACTTCAAGTTAACAGGAAACACGCCTGAGCTATTTTCAAATTAGTTCATCTCATACACATTGCCAGATGACACGGCACTTTGGGCTCTTACTGAAGGGACAGTTGTGCTTCTAAGTTGTCATTTTGCTTGTCAATTTCCAAATGTCTGAAAAAATCGTTTCTATTGCAAACACAGAAACGATTGTATTGCTAAAAGCATCTCAAATTTCAAGTGCTGGTTTAAATTAGGATGTTAAATCTGAGTACTATCTAACTTTTGATTTTTTTGTTACTTGGGGTTGAAACTAAGTTAATGTTCACACTATGTGCAACATATGTACTTCTTTTCCTCAAATCCTTATTATGTATGTTATGATGGAAAAATTATAAAATATCATTATCAACAAATATATATTTGTTGCTCATTATTCTGGTCAATTGTCCCATTTTCCAACTTCTTGCAGTGGACACAAAAACTGCCACTGCTAACCTTAAAGATGTTCCAACTGATAGCAAAATAATTAAAATGAAACTTCAATTGATTTTTTCTAAATGTTAGAAAAATAAAGTAGAACTGCTTTAATCTGAAAAAGCTATGCTAAAGAAATTACAGTAAATGTCTTAATAAGAAGGAAAGTATTAAATCATTCCCATGAAACGGGGAATGATGCATCAATAAGTTAACAGCACCTTTTATTCATCAATAGATCTGAAACTGATAAACTAAATTTTTAGAAAAGTTATCATACCTGGAAAGAATTAAAAGTGTGCTTTTTTCTAGATGAAACAGTTGTTAATACAGAAAAATTCAGAAATGTTTTGACTGGAAATGATAGAATTGATACACGCAGCACTAATTTGACCCCCATGGGCTCAGGTTCCCAGCCTTCCCCACTGCCAGAGCAGACCGGGAAGCCCCAGGCACCCAGCTGGTGACAGCAGCCAAGGAACCAGATCCGCACACTCAGACCCAGCCTTGGCCAGGTGAGTCCAATCTGTGGCTTGCCTGGCCAGAGTGAGTGGAGAGTGTCCACACATAAGTAACAAAACTTCCTTTTCAATATCATATATTTGTCGTTGTAACAGTATTAAAGGGATGGGAGGGCTCTCTGCAGGCCCCGGGGGGATTCTGAGCCGGTACAGCACCAAATTAGTCCCGGTGGCCGGAGGCCTCAGGCTGTCTCAGCGCTGAGCTGACTCCTGCAGGTCCCATTTCCAGGCTCATGTCTGCACACATGGACCCCAGTCCCACTCAGCCAGGCAAGACCCTGTGGCCCCAGGGTACAGGACAGATGCACAGAGTCCAGCTCCAGGCTCATCTCATACTCCTAGCCACTTGGTCTCAGGTTTCAAACTGACAGCAAAGGTCAAAGGTTAGCCAGGCCCTGCCCTCCTGGAGTCGTGTGTGGACGCAGCGTGTGTGGACGCAGGCTCCAGGCCTGTGCAGAAGCACACTAAACCCTGCAGACCCGAACTCCAGGGTTACCTCAGCACTGGAGCAGCCCAGATTCCATACCCACCGCCCCAGGATTGACTGCGGTGCTAAATCCCCCCTAGCTTACTAGCTTACTAGCTCAGGTTCTCTTGCACCTTCCCCAGCTCACTGTGCTGAACACTTACCCAGTGGTTTGTCGTGACCTGAGGCAGCTCACTGTGAAATAATACCAGCATCATAGCACATCATTATTTTGATCCTTTCACTCTGTCCTTCCCCTCACTTCCTTGCAGTTTCCCTCCTAAGTAAAACTTCTTCATTTCTTTTTCAAATGTCTAGGGAAAACTAAGTTTGTGTTGGTTTCTTTTGTAAGATATGTCTGGTATTTTCAGTATCACTGTTCTGCATGTTTCCACTTTCAGTTTTAATCCCTAGACATAGTTAAAAGAAATCCAGGTTTTATTCTGCATTTGACATCTTCTTTACCTGAGTTTATTACATTTTATTATATTGTTTGTTAGTTCCCCTAAGAATTCTTTGACTGTTTCCACATGTGGTTTGCAATTTTAAATTAATTTTGTATATGACAGATATCTAGTGCCAAGATTAAGGTTCTTTTCTTAGATAAACCTCATGCTTCTTTCCCTGTGGTAGTTTGGAGTGTGACTACTCAGAATCACACCATCAGTGGACTGTTAATTTAAAGTTGACCACATGTGGTCTACTACGACCTAATCTACAACGCTCTTGCTCAAGTAGAGCTGAGGTCTCATCATTTGCTTTTCCTGTAGCTGTTCAATCAGGACGATGGAGTTATTAAGTTAAAAACACATTCATGGAGTGTTTGCTTTGAAGTTTGAAAACCTACCGGATTTTGAGGTATACCTAGTTTTGACCCTTGATAAATTTTTTCTTTTCTTTTTTATCAACATCTACTGTAACACTAAAAAGATATTTAATTAAAAATAGCTATCAAGAACTAGGTTGGAGATTTAAAAAAAACAACCTCAGCATCACTGAAGCATGAATGAAGCCATCTGAGGTGATGATACCAGCCCTTGGGGAGAGATGAGAACAGCAGCTCTGACTGTCATTACCTCTCAGCAACCTCTGCCCGCTTGACTTGCATACACCCATAGTCCAGGTTAAAACTGCAACAGCAGTGAAGGAAGTAGATTAAAAAACATAAAGGTGAGGATGGACAGAAGAAGAAAGAAAAATATAGAAAGATTGGAAGTAGCAGAGAAAAAAGCAAATGCTTTTTTTTAAAGATTAAAGAACTATCATAGATGTAAGTGGATTTCTGGAAGAAGGAAATTGACTAATATGCTAATTGCTGATTAAATGCAAGGAGATGACAACATCAATGACCATTTTTGGGGAAACAAGATTACTCAATCCTTAAGGTAATCATTCTCTATATAGCTCAGCTTTATGGATGCTGGGACAAAAAACCCCGTCATCTGCAATGCGAAGGAGAAAAGATTCATTTTTTTGCTCATGGTTTCAATAGTTTTAGTGAAGGACATGGTTGGCCAATGCTGCTGACTCCATGGTAACTGGGAGACACAGTAAGTGAGACCTATTACCTCCAAAGGCATGACCCTAATGACTCGTTTCACTGTGCTCCACCCCCTAAGACCACACTTAATAATGAATAGCAGTGGGTTAATTCTTCTGGTGAGCATAGGACTCCTATAATCTGATCACCTCTTCAGGATCTTCTTCAGGATCAGTCACGTTGGCAACTAAGCTTAATCATCACATTCTCCCATTTGTCAACTTGAAATCCATAAATATCTCCACAACCATACTCAGTCTCTAAATATAGACAATAACAAGATCAAATTTCCATCTGAAATAATATGACTATCCTGCTTATAACCCAAAACACATTAACACTTCCCCTAAACTTTCAACAGTTCCAACGTTTCTCGAACATCATAGGCAATAAAAAGATTGACAGCCTGGAAGATGCCAAATTTATCAAGGCTGAGGACCACAATGTTTTGGGAGAAATATATAATCAGAAAGGCATTAGCACAATATTCTATGAAGATTTTATCTTATCCCAAGGATTTTAATAAGGAACCATAGACTTCAACTTGTACATTATACTTTATTTGACTTTGAATTGTACCAATTTAAACACATGATGAGAAAGCACTGTAATAAAAGAAAAAGTACTGATGTATCATTTGATTTGGCATAAGGTTGCAGTACCAGCACTTTGGAAAGCTACTGCAGGAGCTCAAGTTTGAGCTCAGCCTGGGCAACTGAGTGATGTACCAAGACCCTGTTTTTAAAAAAAATGGCTGGGAATGTAGCTTAGTGTGAGGCTCTGGGTTTAATCTCTAGTACTTAAAAACAATTGATTAACTCAGTATTCATTGTTTTTCTAATGATATTTGTGTAAAATAAAAACCAGGAAAATCTTATTTAAAGCATCACTGAAGGCCTTCTTACAGCAACTCCAGGGTTGTTCCTTGTGTCAGGAACCAGGAGTCACCACAATCATTCTGGAATGAAAGTCTTTAATATTGTCTCCATGGTATCATACAGATGGGGTTACTTGTGTCTCTACTCACCCATTTGTTCCATTCATAAAAAGGCTGCTCTCTAAGCTCTCAATCAGGATACAATTCCAGGTAAATAGATACCATAGAAAACATGATTCTAGTATCTATAATCCAATCAGTGTTTTATGGTTTTCATGTTTTTCTTTGTGGATCACATTTTCTTCTTGTCTCGGTAGGTAAATATTGTCATCATTCTGAAGTTAGTGTGGTTTCCTGTGGTCACACTTGCCAGAATGATAAGGCAAATGACACAGATAAATTGGTAGTGATCAGTCACCCCCATCCTAAAACACCTCACTTCTTGATCCACTTTTTTTCCCTCCATTTTATGTCCACTGATTCTTGGTCAGCACACTGCAGTTAGACTCTCAGTACCTCCTGAAGTAGCTTCTTTTCCACAGTGTTCCCTCTGCCCATTACCCACCTCCCCACTTCATTCTCAAGCTCTTGTAGTCACTTCAAGGCTTAGTATAGGTGTGAACTGTTATTCTGAGGAGCAGTTCTGTGTGGTTGGAGATATTCCAAAGTGTACAATGTGGGCCACACCTTTACACCCACAGAATGTACTGAGCTGACAATTGAGGTTTCAAACAGCAGTCTGGTGTCCAATCAGAATCTAGAGATTTCCATTAAAGTTTAATCTCCAAAATTATAGTAACTAATGATTACTATAGGACCACTGTCCTGTGAGTTCCAATACTAGATCCTACTATTTTTGAGTGCTGGAGGGTTTGATACTCTGTTATCACGTTAAAATTAAACCACTCTCATATTTCCAGTTAACTAGTTACATTTTATCTTTCACATGAGATGAAATGAGTCTTACATGGGCTTATGTCACCTACTGAAGTTTAAAAATCTAAAAGAAGCAGAAGCAAGTATTTGAATCTGCTGACTTTTATCGCCATATTTAGCAACTGAATAAATGGACAGAAACGTCATCTGATCAGGATTGAGAAGATGTTAGTTTTAAATGCTAAATAATGTACATTTGAATTTTCATTTCATTTAGCTTTTGCTACAACTTTACAGGACTTTCTGGGTGCTTAGATCTCCTTTGGTTATCTCACCGGTGCCATACTTTCAATTCTAGTGGGGCAGTGTTAATTCTGAGTTCAATTCATTTTTAAGTGTCATTCAGTTTTTATAAACCCAGTTACCACCTGTTTCATTCATGCATGTATCCATTCACACATTCATTACGTGCATTCTTCCACCTATTAATTAAGCAGGTAACTATTTTTAAAGTCTACCAGGGTTTAGGCACAGTTAGAAGAGTTTGATTACTGAAGTAAAAAAAGGATCAAATCTGCCCCTCTCATTGCTTTCCCTGGCCAGCCTGAGAGTGATAGAGCATGACCCGTGAGTCCCACATCAGAGACAGAGTCAGTACTTCCCATGTGTATTTTCCTCCTGTCTCTACCTTTTGTACACTTATGGGACTCTGCTGAAAAAAAATTCAATTTTGTCATACAACAGTTGGTATGGTATCTTCTAATTTGAGCATGTAATGGTCTTTTTATGCATCTGTTTTAGATCCTGGGCGTGCTATAACTCTGTATACAGTTTTGTTTTACAATGAATATCACTGTTTTTTGTAACGATGAAAAGCTGTGGAGAGCAATACCTACAATAAAGAGGAAGGTTCACTATGTAGAACACATTCATGAAGTAGTATTATAAAGCCATTAGGAGACTGAAAAGATAGGTACAAAATTGGTAGCTACTAAGTATGCTATTGTTTATAAAACTTTTGTACACAACCCTAACATGTAGGCCTGCATGGCATACAACAAATGGTGCTCATTGCATAAATACATATGGAAATGCAAACTACTCAGAAATTATCTAACTTCACATTTGTACTTTATAGGTTGCAAAAATGCTGTGTAAATAATGACAGTATTTGCTTTCTTTGATTCATAGTATATTAACCATACAAAATACCAAATTACTTACTCCAAAAGTTTCTCCAGCATATTTGGGACATGTTTGCATTTTCTTCCCTAATGGGAAATACAGTACCTTTTCCCCAAAAAGATGTAATTCTCAAAATCATGTGTTTGTTGTATTATGACCAAAACTGCCTTAAGAACTGACAATAAAATTTTTGACATTAGGATTAATTGAAAATATTGTTGGACTATTATTGTAGGAGAAAATTTGTAAGATGAGATTTGGAGACCTATTTTCACAGAAAATGTAAATTTATGAATAGAAAGATAAACATAGTGCACAAATCTAAATACATGTATTTTACAATTCTTGTCCATTCTGTCTTAGTATAGCTAGATTTGATATAAGGAAGCAATCTAGGATTTTACTACACATTTCTTAGTAACAATTTGAGGAATATTCCAAAAATGAGACACAAATAAATACTTGCACCTCAACTGTGGATGCCACAAAGTGTACAGGGCTTCTTCCCCAGGTGCATGGCTTGTTAATTCACCTTTTTAAGTGTTTGTTCAGTGTTATTTTTTCATAATGAGGATTTTTTTCATCCTCTTGTTTTAAATTTTCATTATCACCCTTGCTGGTGTTCTTGTTTTACATTTCTAATCCTCTTTGTTTGTATTTCTCCATCAAATATCCTCTTATTTTCACATGCAGTCTCACTGCCTATTGTAACAGAGCTGAAGTACTATAAAATAAATACTTTTGTTTCTTTTGTGGAATTCTACATGTGTAACACCGAGAAGAATGTCAGGCACTAAGTAAGTACCCATTAATCAGTTTTTAAATAAAGGAATGAATTTTATCCTGAAACATTTTCAAAACAAGTACTGGTGCTTTTAACACAATAGCTGGGAAAATAGTATAAAAGTCTAATAATATTTTAAATTAATTTACTTTAACATATTTATTTAAAAAGTTGTAAGTATTAAGATATATTAATTGTGCAAATTAATAAATTTTATTGTGGTACTTTTATACACGCATACATGGTCCTTTTAATATTCACTCTCCCTTACACCCTATCTTATTAAAATACTGATTTTAATTTATGGTAATGTCAGCCCTATTTCCCATTATAGATGTTCCTGCTTTGTATAAACAAATATCTTACAATTTTAATGGAAGAGAAAATATTATTCTGTTCTTTAGAGAGTACTGAAAGGGATGAATAAAAATCACACAAACGAATGGCAGTTTCAAAACATTTAGTACATCATTTTGAGAGCACAACTAGTAATTCCAAAACTGTGTGATACTCTTCTGGGTACGTCCGCATGTAGGTGAAGATTCTTACAGTTTCTGTTGTACAACAATAGAAACAAAAACACCCAACCCTTCCTTCTGTCTATCATAGGAATGATTAAGAAGATCAGCCACATTTCCAGGACTTGGGATAAACTAAACAGAGCATGGGCCACTTCTTTCTGTTTTGATTTTTTAAGGTTCTGCAGCGTTCTTTAAAATGGAAAAAACTTATTGAAGTAGGTTATGAAATTTAGCATATATGATAAAATTAACTTCTTATTCCAAGATAATGAGATAAAAATCAAACTCCTTAGTATGACAAAAGAAGTTTGTTTTTTTAACTGAGACATGACTAATATTAATTTTCTTTTGAGTCTCATTAAACTGACTCAAAGTACCTAAACTCACTTTTTGTCTGCAAGCCTGAGCATGTGTATGCATCTCTATTGTGTTATTAATAACTCATGCTGTAATTATGTAGCATTTTCATGAGATAAATCTCCTATGCAAGTTCAGAATGGGGGAGTGAGATTGTCACTGAAATTAAAAAGAATTGGCTTCTCATCCTATTAGAACTCAATTACGTTAAAAGATAAACTACTGAGATAAGGAAAACAACTTTATTTGAAAAGCAGCTTCAACAAGAAGGCAGGAGGATTCTTATTACAAAACCCTTCTGGTCAGGAAGCTAATTACAGGGGTGCTTTATATTGGTGGTAATCAGTGTTCCAGGTCTGATGGGCCTCTTCTCACAGTTTTAGCTCCAATCATGAGATGAATTTCAGGTCTACAAATCTCTAGAACAAAGATCATTATTTCCTAGCAGTATTCTTGTCACTGATTAATTGCATATCACAAAGTGGACAGCCTAGCCGGCATATCCAGCCCAGTGCTGTCTTGCCCCATGTGGTCTGGGATAGTAATGTGACCCCAAGATTACAAATATTTAACATTATTAAATGATTTGTAGCAATATCTGTTATGATTCAATTGCGTGGTGCTCCAGCAGAGTGTGCAGGCAACATCGGAAGTCTGACTTGTTCCCATCACACAGTCAGTCAAATAGAAATACTCGTGTCATATACTGCCTATGCCTGTGTGATGCGTCACACAAAATGCGGCAATTACTGACATTAGTATTTCAGTTTATTTCTGCGACAATGAACAGAGGCATTTATTGTTATTAAGCAGACATGTAAGTTTCCTTATTTAATTATTAAATGGGATTGTGTTTAATGTTATAATAAAAACTTAAAAAATAAAGGAATTTTTGTAACTTAGATACACTATGATACATTTCACATATGACCCAAGACAGCCCAGACAAATCAGATGGTTGAATATTAAGGGATGGAAAGTGACAGATGTTGCTCTAGCCTTCTTGCGGATTGCCAAATTCCCTATAGTGGGGAACTACAAACTCCTGGCCAAAAGTGAAACCATCCTGAAGGCTTGGTTTCAATATAAAACTAAGATATAAATTTACCTTTCAGTGCTTGTGTGGACATTTTAAATATGATAGCCACACATAGCATATAACAAATATCTTTTAATATCAAATAATTATGCTTGTTTTGCACTTGCATTTTTCTGGCCCAAAATGCATGTGTTACGAATGTGTGTACAGAGTGAAAGGAAGGAGCAAGGTAGCATTTTTCTTTCTGACAATGGAACCTAACTTAAATCCAAACAATTCTGCAGATCAACCACTTGGGGCTAATATTCTCTTCACTGAATTATTTTATGGTCAAAATATCATAAAGCTCAGAAACAGATATTGGTATATATAGAAACATGTTTAAAATTAAGCTATGACTGGAATGGTTAATCCCAACACTTTGGGAAGCTGAGGTAGAAGTTTCACAAGTTCAAGCACAACCTAAACAACTTAGTTTCTTAGCAAGATCTTATACTAAAAGAAAAAGCTAAAAGAATAGAAGAAAAACAGGCTGAGGATGTCTTAGGTATGACCACAAAATACAGTGAATGCTTAAATTTTTTTTTAAATTGTGTTTTAGAAGACAGAAGCATAAAACAGTGAAAACAAACAGCAAAACATGAGACCAAAAGTTTATTAGCATTTTAAAGGCCACTACTAGATTACTTAAAATTATGAGATAATCCTATTTGTCTCCAACTATGACATTTAATCAATAAATGTATGAATACCATAGAAAAAATTTGCAAAATAGTCTAAAACAAGGCGTATATAGAACAAACATAAAAACTGTTAGCTATTTATAGATGATTATTAAATATAATCAGGTACACACAAATTAAAGAATTAGAGGGTGAGTTTTAAAATGTTTAAAGGAACCCTCTATGTGACTGTTTTTTCTCAAATTTATTGCAGTCTACTGCAGTTTGGGATGTGTAAATTTTTTAACATTTGCTGAGTTAAAATCTGGTCACAGTGCTCACTTCAGCAACACATACACAAAATTAGAACAATATATAGAAGATTACTGTTGCTCCTGCACAGGGATGACATGGAAATTTGTGAAGCATTCCATTTAAAATAAAATTTTGGAGGGGTTACAAACTGCTAAAGAATATGTTCTTTAAGTGACATGTTTTCACATATCTGATTCCTAATGTCCTGTTTGACTACTGAGGCTTCTTATTCTTCTTAGGTGGGGGACACTTTTATAAATTCTCAGATCCCTTTTTCTTTCTGCCCAACTTTCACAAGCAGATAATGATGATGGAGCTTTGCAATGTAGACATTTTGCCTACAGACCAAGAAAGTGGCTCACTGCTGTTTCACTGACTCTTAGTAAAACTACTTGAGTTTTTGACTTTGAGAACAGACCAACCTTCAACTTTGTTGTATTATTTCAGAAGAGGAACCAAAGGCCCACTCAACCGCTCACTACCAAGAAGCTAGCTCAGCTACATAAGAGGTGGCAAGCCACAGCTGGAGCCGAGTTCTTACAAGCTCTTTCATGAGGTTCCTGCACCTTGCTTAAGTCCCATGTCACGCAACTGGAAATGTGCTATTTAGAAAAGGTGCATGTTAAGGGCTAAAGCTAAGAACTATTGCTACTTAGCTAAAGCTAAGAAGCAAGAGAAATATTTTCTCCATTCTGGCTTCATATACCTCTTCTTACCCTAAAAATCAAGGAGAATGCCAATGTCTTGTTCAAACTATATGTTACAAATTTTTATCTTTATTTGGATATTTCTTTTCTTGTGTAGACATCACTAATTTTGAAATAGCTATTGTTAGGGCTTTTTGGCACAGTTGAGAGACAGAGAATTTTAAAAAATCCTTTACTGCTGGTGAGGGAGGGATGCTGGAGACTACAAGGACCCTCAGAAGAGGGGTACCTGGGGAATGGCTTTTTTGGAGTTGGGCTGGGGGTGGAGTGCTTGGGTAGTTATGAAGTTTTAGGATTTGAGAGGGCTTGGCCCACATGTGGAAAGGAAGTAGGAGATTTATTTCTGGAAGCAGAAGAATGCAGAAATTACTTTTGGAGAGATATGCTGCAGTTTTTTGGGGTCCGGTGCTATGTTAGAGATAGTTGAGCTCCAGGCTGGCAGAACCCCTCAGTTGTAAAGCAGTATGAAGTGATTAGAAAATCTACATATTTCAAAGCTTGCAAATTGTCATTTCTTTCAATTGAATCTCAGTAAAATATTCCTGAACTACATGTAGAATTAAAGTTTCCTAATGTGACATATATGTGTGTGATTTTCCTTGCATTAAAAAAAATATTGGACAAGAATTTTTAATGCATTGAAAAACTTCTACATCAGTACAATAGCAGAATGCTAAGAATACTTGATTAAGTTACACACACACACACACACACATTGAAATGAAACGTCCAACTCAAGCACTAGAGTTGGTCCATAGTGTGTTAAAAAAAATCCCCCTCTTGAATCAAATATAGTAAGGTAGTGTTCTAAGATTTTTTCCCTACTAAACAAATCATTAATATGGAAATTAGTATCCAAAGAAAATCTTTCAAATATATTGTTTTTCCTAAATAAACCATATGTCAGAGGAACAAAATAGTTGGTAGTAATTATTTTTTAGAATATAAACCCAGGGATAAGTAGTGGTGATTGTGCAAAATTAAACATGAATAAATTGCATGTAATTACATACATACATGCACATGACATAAGGTTTATGTATTGTACCAATGACATTTCCTTGGTTTGATATTCTTCTCCTGGTACCTGAAATACCAGCATTGGGGAAAATGAAGTACATGGTACAAGGGGGCCTCCTACACTACTGCTAAAACTTTTCATTTCAAAGTAAAAGCAAAACAAAAATCCCCCAAATTAAATAGGACTATTTTTATTTCTTTGATGGTAGCACTAACTGTCTTCATTTTTCTTTTTTATGTCTAAGCTACTTTTGAAAATATTCTTATTAGTATGTATTTGTTACACATTTATCATAGGGAATATGCACATGAAAATAATAAATGTTGTTTCTTTTTTTTTTCCATTCCCATCCCCTCCCTTCGACCCTTCTTTCCCTCTCTACTCACACAAGCCTTGTTTCCATTTTTTCTCCCATTCTCTCTTTTCCTTTTCCCTTTCTTCCCTGTCACCTCCCCCACCCCTTGTTCCCCTTCTATTTTAACATGTTCTTTCTACTGCTCAATATCTACTTTTAAACTTTGTTGGTTTTACAAAAAAGAGCCCCACTCTGTCAGTGAGAAAACTAAGACGTACATGTATTTGGTCTGAGTGACTTGTCAAAGTTCATTCACCTAAGTGTGGACCCAAGCAGTCTTTCTCCGGTGCGCACACACAGATTCCAAATTAGGTTCTTCTCTGTATCTATATATGTTCTCAATTTTCATTTATTTTCTTTAACACAAGCTGGTTAGTATGTCCATGTCTCATTCTGTTTCTGACACTTTCTCCATTAACCCAGTAACGGCAAGAAAAGCTGAAAACGGCCTAACAAGAGTAGCTTCCCACTACTGTGCTAGGTACACACACACCTGCACACATGTACACACACACTCACCTGTGCTCTAAAACTGCCTCAGCTGGTTTGAATCAACAATTCAATATCTCACTGACGTTAGCTTTAAAATCTTCTTTCAGCACAACTGTTCGTTTCTTTGAAATCCTTTGAACATGACTTCCGCTGTTCTATATTCCAGATTGTTACTGATATGTTAATTATTATAATTACTTACAGGGTTATTTCATCCAGATAATGCTGATATTTAATTCTCTTTTTCATTCTCAGCAGAGAAAACTCATTAGTGAGATTTTCAAATATGGGACAGATAAGGTAGAATAGGTGTCTTGAGAGATGGGATCTTGATTTATGGTTTACTGTCTGGAAATCCAAACTACTATCCTTCCCCAAACAAGAGCAGACACCCTAATGAAGTTTTATGTACATTTCATTTATTTTTATGAATTAGAATATTGCTATAAACTCTTTTGTAAAAAATGCATTTTCAACCAAAAAAGAAAAACTGAAATCAAGATCAAAAACAAAGGATTATACTTGATTTCAAATTCCATGTAGCCAAATGTTATCCCATTTAATTTGCATTCTATATGTAGAGCTGCTTTTCATTGAGCTTCCACATTTCCAAAATATAGATCATTTCAGAGACTGAAAATATAAAAAAATTCTTCTATCCAGATTTTATACAAATGACAATTGAGAGAAATAATTTAATAATCATTTGCTTTATTACATTCTAATATTTCTGTTTTTTCATAAAACTGCTTAAATGCAGATAACTGCCTGATTTTGCTTATTTTTTGCCTTATATAAAACTACCTTTACTGAAAAAAAGAGTTTAGGAGTTTGTGCTTAGCTTTTGAGATACTGTCAAGGTTTGAAAGCATTGAAAGGGATTTTACTATACTTTCAACACTAGCAGAACCAACCTTTATGTTTTCACACTATTGGAGAGAGTTGTTTTAGTTTGAAATTATATTCTGTCCATACGCTTTTTAAACTACCTTCTATTATTATACAAAATTTAATTATATTTTATCTCAACAATTTTAGCATCATTCATTCCGCAAAGATGTATTTACCATGTGTTATGACTTTTCTACCAAGTATAACAAATGTTGATACTGTTACCAACAATGTATCTGAACAGACTTAAGGCTAATTAATCTGTTTCATTTTTTTATTCAGAAATAACAAAATCAAGCATATAAGAAGTTTTTCCCTGTAAAATGATATTTTTTAACTCAATATTTACCAAAAATGCTTTCTTCTTTTAAATTTCTTTCATCTAATGAACTCCTATTTTCACCAAAAGAACTCTGGTTTGGGTACTTCCTCAAAAAGTGAACTTCTAACTGTCCCCCATCCATCCTATGCTCTGTGTTGTGGTTTAGATCTAAAATTTTCACTCAGAGTTTTCATGTTTGGAAAGTTACTGGATCATGGGTGTACTCAGTGAATTAACATATTTTTGGTAAGTTCATAAATGTACTGTTCTTTCCTAAGAGAATAGGGTCTAATTGGAAGACATGGGTCACCAGGGGCAGGGTCTTTGAAGGGCATGTCTCTTGCTGGTGCTTATCTTCTGTGTTCTGTGTTCCTACAACTGTGAAGTGAAAAGCTTTCTCAGCTATAAGCTTTCACCATGATGCTACTCCTCAATTCAAACCCACAGTAATAGAACCAGTTGACCATGCACTGAAATATCTGAAACCATGAGGCAAATAAACCCTTTCCTTGTTTCATAGTGTATGGCAAGAATTTTGTACCAGCAACAGGAAAGCTGGCTATTTTTCTTTTAGTTACATGGTGGTGTTACATTGTTTATTCAGTTTCCTGACCAAGGATCATATTTTATGGGTAGAACTGGAGATGATGCTATCAGATGTATCAAATTATTGTCCATCTTCTGAGCATAAAAATGAAATTTACTTAGCTTTTGATATCATTTTCATGTTTTCTTCATCAAAAAATCTTTATAAAAATAAGGGAGGGGAATGGTAAGAGGGTTGTAAAGGGATTGAAAATAATCAAAAAACATATAGTTATATACCAGTTCCTTAAAAGGAATGTAACTATTTTATATAACAATCACACTAATAAAATTTTTAAAAATTAAAAATTTTGACTTCAAATACTTATTCACATTTTTATCAGAACAAAATTCTTTTTTTTCTATGACCAATTTCTGTATCAACTTGTCATTCTTGCACTGTAATTTTGGTTTTATATGTCAAGATTCTCTAATTTAGGTTCTTAGAAGCAAGTGGTGTTTGATCAACCATTTTTTCATTTAAAATTTAGCACAGTTTCATGCACACATGAAGGTCAGTGTGTGTGTGTGTGTGTGTATGTGTGTGTGTGTTTATGTGTGTGTGTGAATTTTAAAACTGACCTTTCTGAATTCTTCAGTGAAACCTAAGGATGTTTAGCAAATAAATGTTCCACCTCCCAGCACACATATTCCAAACAGGTTGGCTGAAACTACTATATGAGATAGGCCCAAAGACAAAAATTACTAGATACCAGTGAGATTTATATTGCATATACATGCAATAATATGCATTAACCAAAAAGCATTACATATCTCATCTACAAAATCCTCAATGGTGTAAAGGAAAATGTTTGCAACATAAATCTGGTACTCAGTGGATAAGAGTTCTGCACACTGAAATGTAGTAAAAAAAAATCAGAGCAGAAAAAGACATTTTAAAAAGTTTTTCAAATATATTTTTAAAGCACAAAGATTTAATGGGATGATAACTAAATTACTTTGAAGTCAGCTTGCAATTAGATGCTGTTGTTCTTGTTTTCCATTGCCTGGACTCTGGCTAAACCAGAGGAGCTATATTGAGGAAAAGAAAAACTGGCAAATTTAATTGGCTACGTGAACTACAGTGGCAACACTAGAGTTAAAGAATTTCAAATCTTAATTTTTCTACCATTTTCCCCAATCATTTGCAAATCTAAGACAACACAGAGACTATCAATACAGTCCAGAAGAGTCAGAAAAAAAACAAACATGGCACCTTCCAAATCCTCTGGGTTTGGGCAATCAAAGAGTAGCTAGGAGAGGGGGTCACACACACAGAGTCTATGGAAGCCCTAGATGGCTAGAGGCTGACTCTGTGTGTACACCGAGGTAAGTTTGGAGACTGTGGTTAATTTTGGAAACTAAATGACCAGAAATTAAAAAACTAAGTTTGATGATTAACAGAAGACTGTTGCTTCATAACAAAGAAGCCAATGAAAATTTTAGTGCAGAAAGAATCTTAAATGTATGGTTTGCATCACTTTCCATTCATTTGTCAAATTTCGACGTTTGTAAGTATGACATTACATAAGAATTGGCATTCTTAGATTAAAGGGCTGGAGCAACTCGGTGTTACAAAATTATGAATCTTTTTATGTATTTATTAAAGTGACTTTTACTTCCTATTCATTTAAAAGGATTTTAAAAGAAGGACCCCTTTTGTGGAAGAAAGTTTCACATAACTCTGTGATTATTTTATACATAATAACAGACATCCAACAGAAAAGATCCAAGACTTGAAAGAGATAGGAAAATACTGTTAACAATCAAGGGAAAAAATACAAACAAGAGATTTAGGACCAGACTACAAATTTAAGATAAACATGATGAATGTATTGAAGTACTATTTTAAAATATAGAAAAAGCAAGAAGTTTAAGAATTTTATTTAAAAATTGTGAACTTTCTAAAACAATCAGGTAAGCATTCTAAAATTTAAAAACTTTACTGTCTCAACATTAAGATCTCAGTGAAAATTAAAGTATAAGATTGAAACAAAAAGTTATATTGGTGAACTCAAAGGCTAGTCAGTGTAAAAATATGTGAATGCAGTCAAATCAAATTGGAAACATACAAACAAATGTATGAATGAGATCTGTTATATGACAGAAAATTTTATGTGGAATTAAAATCATACAATGAGACCAAAGAACAAGAGAATATATATATATATATATATATATATATATATATATATATATATATATCAAACAAAATAAATAGAAACAAAATCATACCAAGGCACAATTTATAATATGCTGAAAGAAAATACAAAAGCAAAAATCTGAACATCAGAATCAAACAGAACAGGCACAACCATAAACTAAGAAACTAACTTTTTAGCATAAATAATGGAAACTGGAATTCAATAGCATTTCATATTGAACATGGGCAACAAAATTAAATTCCAAAATGATATTGTGTGCTCAGTAAAAATATCCTTCCAAAATTCCAGCAAAATAAAGTATGTCACACAAATAAAACTATAGTTTTTTAGGGTCTAACAGCAGTGAGGTGAAAAACTGACTGAAGGCCAATATGCTTGCTTATCACTTGGATTCACTGATGTGTTGATGGGGTGCATAAAAGAAAGAAGCTTCAAAGATGACTCTATTTTGTTTGCCTATTTTAGTTCCTTATTTTGACATATTCTCAAACTTAGAAAGAAGTCTGATAAAGTCTCTCAAAAAATTACTGTAGATCCCTGATCCATTACGTGAACATTAAAATATCATCGTATTTGTTGCATCATATTAGTTCAGAGAATTTTGGAAAATTACTCTTCAAAACTCCTTAAGAACTGGTTGGAATTATTTTCCTTTAGAAAATGTTTGAGATTGGCATGGTGATGCACACCTGTAATCCAAGAACTCTGAGTGATTGAAGCAGGAGGAATATGAGACCAACTGAAGCAATTTAACAACTTATCAAGACCCAATCTTAAAACTAAAAGTAAAAGAAGGGTTATAATGTAGCCCAGTGTGATGTCCATGGATTTAATCCCAAATACTGTATGGAAGAAAAAAAGAGAAGGAGGAAGAGAGAAAAGAATGAAAACACCAGTAGTAGTGTTGATAGATTATTATTATTACTTTTATTTAGTCTTTTCTGAACAGAGTTTCACTATACAGTTCAGGCTGGCCTTGAACTCACTTTACAAAGGCCCATGCTGGCCTCTAACTTGTAGCAAGCCTCTTGTCTCAGCCTCCCGAGTGATAGGACAGGCGTGTGCCACTACGTCTCACAGATTATTATTAACCTTGAATTACTTCAAATAAATTATTTGCCTGCAATACTTTTCAATGTCACCATTGCCCAGACTTTGGGGTGGTCCACTTAAATAAAGGATGATCTGTGGTTATAATTTTTTCTTGGAACTTTTCATGAATTCTCCTCTATTTCATCAAAGGTCCAGATCAGCAAGAATTGCTGTTACCATTTCCTGATCTGTAGACCTTACTTGTTGTCATAGTTGTTGTTGTCATTGTTTTATGAGCACGTAGGCTTTGGGGGGAATCCCAGTTCTAGAAGGAAAACTTCACATTTTACCTTTCAAGTCAGGGATCCCTAAGCCTTATCCTGTATTTCCAGTGCTCCCTGATGACCCGCCAAACAGAAACTGAAGCTCTTCAGGCTTATCAGCTCTCAAGAGAAAAGCCAATTTCTGTCGTTTCTGTTGTGATTTCTATTTTTACTTCATCTTGATATCCTACGATTTTTACCTGCCTGTAGATTTAGCAATGATTTAACCAAGTTGTAATATATTATACAACAATATTGCAGAACAGTTCCCATCACATTTCAGTGAAATCTAATGTCAGGGTACCTTCTTCTGTCATAGTGCATTCATAGGTTACTATGACAAAGTACCATGGACTAGGTGAGTTATGGACAACAGATTATTTATTCCTTATGGTTCCAAATCTGAAAATCAAGAACATGGTGCTGGCATAGCAGGGCTCTGGTGAGGGTCCTCTTGTACACTTGAATACTTGAGGAATAGAAGAAGGTGAGAGAAATCATGGGGGCTTCATTTTTTATGGCATTAATCTCAATCATTTTGGCTTTATCCTCTTGATGAAAACAACCCTCAAAAGCGCTTCCTCTTTGTATCATAATATTTGGAGGTAAGGTTTCAAGTTTAAATTTTGGAGGAACACAAGCATTCATCTATAGTATTCTGCCACTGACCCCTGAAAGTCATAGCCTTCTCACAGGGAACAATACGTAATTACAATCCTAATAGTCTTGATTCTTTCCAGGACAAGTCCTTTAGAATTTTGAGCCCAAAGTTTTATCCAAATATAATCTAAATCAGATTGGGTAAGAGAGGCAAAAATCTTCTTAAACTGTGAACTTGTCAAGTTAAATGAGTTATGTGATTTAAAACTATGAGTCATAGGCACTGGATAGACATTCCCACCCCAAAAGAGAGAAATAACAAAGATAGGGTGATGGGTAGCCAGCAAATTCAAGACCTAGGAAAGCTAAGTCCATGAGATCTTACTTCTCCATAATAATCTCTTTGGGTCCCTGTTGTACCCTCTATTCAGGGATTTTGCTGAGCTGGTACTGTCTTCACACAGTCCTCTGCATGCAGATGTATGGGTATGGAGTTGAACAGTTTTCTGCATAGCCTTTAAAGCTTGAGCCATAGAGAGCACACTTTCCATTCTGCGTGTCCATCAGTGTGAGTCTGGAGAGAGGGAATTACAATGATTTTCATGGTTACATTAATACAGGTTTATAGAAATAAAATAATATTTGCAAGGTTTCAAATATAACAGCTTAATGATATTTCATGAGATTTCAGGAGATTTCATGACTATGCCTGGACTTCACAATTTATAGACTTGAAAAATAGAACACATTCAGATAATACAAATAAAATTATAAATTATGTGCCACTGTTTTCATCATACACTGGAAATTATTCAGTTCTGAAATCTGAAGTTCTTCATATTTGTATTTGAATAAAACACAAGCTCTGAAATGTTTAGTTAAAAATAAATATTTATGAGCAAAGTTAAAATTCACTTTACAATTCATCAGTTAGAATTTTGCCAAAAATACAAAAAATGTTCTTCATGAATAGTCAGTACGTTGTATTATAGGTTCTGAATCTGTGTATTCCACTAATAGTGCTATTTCTCCATGTATTTCAGATACTTTCAGAATTTTTTTTAAATTTCCTAAACAATATAAGATAGGAGCTGCTTATATAACATTAGTATGCATATATTTGATTAGGTGTTATGCATATCTAGGAGTGATTTACACAGGAGGGTGTGTGTTGAGTATGTGCACACACTACGAAGAGGACCTAAGCACCTGGGGATTGACGGCAGTACATGAGGAGTGGGGAGGAGTCTTGGAACCAATACTCCAAGGATACCAACAAATGACTGTTTGCAACTTTTGCTCAGTGAAAAAATGAAGATAAATTTTAAAATTCATATGCATGTCAGTATATACACACATGAACAAGCACATACGTGTTACATGAACAAGCACATACGTGTTTGTGTATGCTGCTCTTTACGTGTGTGTATTCCATGAAAGATCTCTACATTTATATATCTATATATCTATGTATATCTGCATTTTCTCTGTCTCTGTCACTGTCTGTCTGCTTCTCTCTCTTTCTCTCTCTCTCTCTCTCTCTCTCTCTCTCTCTCTCTCTCTCTCTCTCTCTCTCTCTCTCCCTCTCTCTCCTTCCCTCCCAGTCTCACTCCCTTTTAGACATCTTTAGATTTTGGAGTTGTATGCTTAAAATAATAATTGGACTTTTTTTCTTTCAAGAACAGGTCAGAACTAAAAGAAAGAGTGATGATGTTTTTTCAACATGAAATTGACCCAAAACAAGACAATAGTTTGATACTATCTCTATTTTAAAAAGCAAGAAACTTTCTAAGTAGAATAGAAACAATTGGCCACCATAAGAATAAAAAGATCCAAGAGATTTTTAGTATCTGCTCTGAGTGTATCTCAATCTAAACATATTAAAGTCTCAAATTACTTATTGTTCATACTTTATAACTGTATATATTGCTGGGTACAATTTCATGTTTTCATTCATGTATGCTCTATATACTGACCAGATAAGAGTATTTAGTATATTCCTCATGACATGCATTTATCATTTTGGAGTCCTACAATATAATAGTTAACAAGTAAGTTATTCTATATTTTAAAATAACTAGAAGAGAGTTTTTTTAATGTTCTTCATTGCAAAGAAATAATAGACCCATTTTTTCTAATTTCATTTTCTTCGTGTATTCCTTTGATTTCTATGTTCATTTTTCCTTACCACTCTCCTCACACTTCTGCTAGAGTCCTGATTACATTGGATTACATGTAGCTGTTTATAACTGTGTCTCTGATTGGAGTCTGAGACCCAAGAAAGAGTTAGTGTATATTCATCTCCAGTGATATGTGCCCAGTTCCTGAAAACTGAGTATGTTCAACAATGTTCACTATATAAATAAATATGTTAGTATACCAATGGTTTTGCTTCTGAAAAGATTTTTGCACTTGAAATAGGAAAATATTGAGATGATATGCCACAAAGTTGTCTTGGTATTTTCAGAGAACAAAATCTGTTGATAAAAATAAAATCTCAAGTAATGTAGAGAGAACAAAATCTGTTGATAAAAATAAAATCTCAAGTAATGTAGAAATGAATTTAATTCTAAGGTAGACCGGGACCTCCAAATCACAAATATAAAATGAAGAAGCAAGATGGTTAGTACCTGTTATAATGAACACAGGAGGAAACTTAAACAAATGGTAATAATAGACTGTTCATTGGTTAAAGCCAACTAGCAATTTAAATACCAAAGTAAATTTAAAAATTAGTGAAAGTACTATTCTTTTCAGTCACTTAATGTTAACTCTGGTATTGAATCAACAGTATATGAGTCTAAATCCTTGCCTCCCTTATATTGTATGCTGGTCCTGCCCCTGAGTGGGTACAGTGTTCACATCACCAATTCCATTCCTAGACAATGAACCAATCACAAATGCTCCATGATTGTATCACACAATCACAGCTGCCTCCATGAGTGCTTGGGAGGGGGGCATCCAAACACAAACCATAACACTGCACAAAAAGGATATATGGAATGCCTGAAACTTCATAAAGACCAAGGCAACTACTCACAGAAGACCAAACTTACAATGAAAGAGTTGAACAAGTAAATAAAACCAAAGATATACAGAAAGAGCCTTTATGCAGCAGAGTGCAACAAAACATTTTCATACATGTGTGCAAGACAATTACTGTTAAAAAACTATTAGACAGGTTTAAAGGAAATAGTAGCAGTGTTTATCTTGA
The DNA here is from genome assembly GCA_004027455.1 of Hydrochoerus hydrochaeris. Lineage (NCBI taxonomy): Eukaryota > Metazoa > Chordata > Mammalia > Rodentia > Hydrochaeridae > Hydrochoerus > Hydrochoerus hydrochaeris. Next base: position 210,179 of record PVLA01000338.1, on the reverse strand, counting down.
GTCTGAAGCATACTTACATACTATAAGACTCATTTCATAGAGCATTTATAGAAGAGAAGAAATATCACAGATTAAAATAAGTATCTATGAGAAACAGTGAGATGCACCAGAAGGTAACACAAATATATAATTTATATTTCTTCTTTATTACATAAATCACTTAAAATATAATTGATAGATTAAGTGAAATTAATCATAGTGTACCATGACATTTATGAAGTACATAATGGTAAATGTATTACTACATAGCACACAGTTTGAGAAGGGAAAAATAGAAGGGGACTACTGTAAGAATGTCATACATGAGTGATATGTCAATAGATAAATTGAACAAATATGCAATAAACTAGAATAACTTTAAAAATACTTAAAATAATTGTTAATTAAAATATCTAATAATTAAAATTTCTAGTAAACCATACAAGAGAAAAATGATAACATAAATTAAAATATTTTTTTAAAAACTGTGAAAGATTCAGGTGTGGTGGTGCACACCTGTAATCCCAGAACCCAGGAGACTGAGGCAGAAAGATTGCTTAAAGTTCACGAACAGACTGGGATACACAGTAAGTCCAGACCAGCCTAACCGTGTAGTGAGACCATGTCTCAAAAAAAAAAAAAACCTACAAAAGAAAACAGCAGGAATAATACCAAGTGGAGCAAATGAAAATAAATAGCAAGATGATTTAAACCTAACCATATAAATAATCATATTGAATGTAAATAGCCTAAACATTTTACTTAAAATGCATAAATTATCAGATATCATGAATAAAGTGAACTTCAATTATATTCTGTCTATAAGAGACTCACTTTTAATGTAAAGTCACATGTAAATTAATATAAGTACATGTAAGTTAAAAATATATGCCACATAATCTTAATCAAAAGGAAATTTGAGTAGCTGTATTTATACTGGAAAAAGTAGAATTGCAATGCATAACATATTAGCTCAAGAGCTTATAACTTAGTAATAAGTCATAAAATCATGAAGAATATATAAATTTTGAGCTTTATATACCTAAAAACAGAACTTTGAAATATATCAGACTAAAATTATTTGAGCTACAAATAAAAACACATCTATAATTACAGTACAAAGTTTCAATACTTTCACATAAAAAACTGATATCTGTATCAAAAATAATCAGACAAATTCACAATGGCTAATGCTGTGTACTTCCCTAAGATAAATATTATCACCCTTGGGATCATGGTATCACCTTTTAAAACTTCCCACAAAGTCTTTTGGGATGAGTCATCCTCTCCCACCCACTAAGACTAACTAAAACTACTAAAATTAAAAAGAAAATTCCAGAGTAAGATTCTTCAGAGCATAAGATCATTTCACCCTCTTGAGTCATCCCAAGATTCTCTGTTGCTTGCTGAGTCATTGACCTCTGAATCTTTCACTGACTTTATACCTTCCAAAAGCCCTACTACATTGTATATACCCAATATACAGTGTCTGCTTTGGAGTAGCTTGGTCTCTGCTTATCCTGAGGCATTGACCTCCCAGCCCTCCATCATACATTATTAAATTTATCTTTGTTTCTTATTTCATCCTTTTGCCATAATGCTCATACAGGCATTTAAGGATCTAGGCCTATTCCTCAGTATAGGTAGAAAACCAGAAAACATATGGAGAACTGGAGCAACACTCTTACATAACTTGATTTAATTGACATTTACAGAACATTATACCTAGGGGTGGCTGAGTGAGTCTACATTCTGTAAAAATAGATGTGGAACATTTTAAAACAAAGAGTATACTCCAGTCCACAGAACTGATTTCAGTCAATTTAAGAGATGTCAAGGTAGACACAGTAAATTGATCAAAATGGAACATTAGAAATAGTATCAGAGGTATCTCTGGAAAATTTTTCAAGTGTTAGCAGCTAAATTACACTCTTTTAAGTCATACATGAATTTAAGAAGAGTATTGAAGGGCATTTGGAAGCTATTTTGAACAGAATGGAAATGAAGACACTATCTCAAAATATTCAGGGAGGTTGCTGAATGACCTCATATACTGTGGTGGATTGGTGACTGGCAGTCTCAACTTGAAAACCAGCTGAATTGAATCAGTGTGGTGCTGAGCTTGGACGGTCAATCTGGGGACTGTTGCCAGCATAAAAGGGGGAACTGGAAAGGAAAAAGGAGCCCTGTGGGTTCTCCTAAGCACTGTTGTTGTTTGGAGCTGTAGGTTCTCTTGAAGGAACTTGTGGAGCTTCTTCATTGCTGTTATCATTGGAGGAGCTTGGTACCTTGTAGCTGAGAATGGCTGTGGTTCACTTTGGGGAGCTCTAGTCCTTGCTCTGAGCATTGCTTCCTGGATTCAGAGGAGAAGATGGTGTACTGCTCAATCTCCAGGAGAAGTCTGTCATGCTGGCTTCCTGATATGAACTCAGCTCTTCTCATTGTCAGAGGAGCTTGGGACCTCATCACTGAGGATAACTGTGATACTTTTCAGGGGAGCTTTAGTCCTTATTTTGAGTATTGCTTTTTGGCTCTAGTGTTGAACCCTCAACTTAATGGCACAGCTCCTTCATTCCATTGGCATAGACTTTCTAGTTTCCACCACTGACTGTTGGGCCTTCTCAATGCATATCCATAAAACAGACTTGCATGAGTCATTGCCATGGGCTCTAGACCTCCAGTTGGACTCATTGGAGGTATTGTCATTGGTCTTCAGCAATGCAGGACATTCCTGTAGGATCCAGGACCTCAGCTGGATTCCTTGTTCTCAGTGTGCACAGATTTCCTGCACTTCTTGTATTTAACTCTTGAGTAACTATTACAAAATAATACTGTAAATTATGTGTCCTGTATTATCTTATTTTCCTTGTAAACCCCTGACTACAACAGATACCATAGCATAACAAGAAAATTTCTATTAGAAAAGAATGTTTCAAATGAACATTTCAGCTTTCTCCATAAGAAACTATAAAAAAGAAAGCATTTACCTTAGAGTAAAAAGGATAGAAAGTAAGAAAATCAGATCAGAAATTAATGAAATAGAAAATTCAAATGTGGATAACAGATAATGCATATAACATAACCTTCTGCCTTGGCACTCACTAGGAAAATGAATGTTAAAATCATGGTGAAATAAGAATATATCCCTATTAAACTATCTACAAATTAAAAATTTGATCATAACAAATGTTGGTCAGGATGTGGAGCAACCAGAACTCTCACATACTGCTAAGAGGAATGTGAAATTTATAAAATTTCATGACAAGCTTTGATCAGAGTTTGGGCAGTTTCTTATAAAATCAACAATATCCAGCATCTTTCATATTGCTTAACTAATGCACTGTTAAGTATTTGTGTAAGAGAAATCTTATTTTAATATAAACATTTGTATGTAAATGTTCACAGGAAGCAGTAGTATTTACAGTAGTTTTGCAATGAGAATTGATTAAATATACATCAACAAACAAAAGGACAACCAAGTTGTGCTACATTCATAGTGGAATGTCTGTCAGGAACAAAAATAAAATAACCCTATTGATGCCTTGAGATAACTAACTCTAAAACTAATTGAGTGCAAAAACAAAAATAAAACCAGTATAAATAGTAGGACTTCCATTATATGAAATTCTTGTACATTGCAAACCACTCTATAGTGGCAGGAAAAAGATTACTTTTTTAGAAACAAGAACAAGAATACAGGGAAGAGCAAAATGAAGAGATTTCAGAGGTTGATAAAAAGTTTTGCAGGTGATAGATACATGAATTATTCTGTTGTTAATAATGGTTTTGTGAGTGTACACATTTGTAAAAACTTGTTCATTTATACACTTTATATATGGTCAGTTTTTGGTATGTCAGTTATATCTGGACAACTTTAATAACAAATTTGAAAAGGATTTGTAACCTGGCTTCAGTTTCTTATGTGTAAAATGCTCATACTACCAGATCTAGCTTGCCCACTGCTTAGCACCTAGTAAGCAATCTATGCTACTCATTCATATATGATTCATACTGATTGTTCTATAGCGCTATCTTCTAAATTTAGAGCTTAAATCTCTCAACATATGGAAATGCCTGGGGCTGTGTAAAAGAAAATGTGGTTGATAAAAGAGTGCAGGGGTAACTTAAAAACATATCCGCCACTAGAAATCTAGTGGGTCAGAGACTTACTGATCTGGTGAGAGAACTGAGCCATCTTCCCAGTGCCAGGTTCTAGTTTGGGGAATTTGTACTAGTCCCATCCAATGAAACGACTTCACCAACTTAAAGAAATCCTGTTTGAAACCACAAATAAGTACATATAAGATCAGTGCTCAGAAAATATAAAGGTAAAGCTATAAGCACTCCATCTTTCCTTTTTGAAATTGGAGGAAAACATTTTATCCCATAACTAGCATAATTCCTATCTACGTGATACATGCACAATATCTGAAGTTTCCTAATTTTAGCGCAGAAAAATTTGGGGCAGGCATCAGAAGGTCTAAGTCTCAGTGATCCTTTTAGGCTCCAGGCTGAAGTTTCAGTGAGTTAATGCATGTAATGAGATTTAATAAAGGAGGATTAAAACAAATACTTCACCTGGTCCACTCTACTGTAGATCTTCAGAAGGCTGGAGTTTTGATACAGACAAGAAGCTTGGCTCTGGTACCAGTTTTTCCTCTCATGAAAAAATTGGTAGCAGCTGTTTCTATAACATATCCAATTTTTAGGACATGGGCCACAGTAATTTTCTAGAAATATATAAAGAATATATTATTAATTCTATGCATCTCTAAACAATAGCAGATTTAATCTAGAAAAGTTATATGTATTGCTCATTAAATTCCAAAATTCCAAATGATTAAACCTTTGTATAGGCATACCCAAATCCCCACCTCTACACATTCATGGGAAGGCAGATGCCCAAACTAATAATTTTCTGCTCTTCACAAGTTCTCCTTCATTGTTTAAAAATATAAACCCACCTTTAAATAATGGACAAGGAGCAACTATTTCTTTTCTCTATTTTAATGACATTGGGTACATTCAAGTAAACACAGATGTGAAAACTTTTGCTTTAAAATACTAAAAGGATTCACTTACCCATTGAAGGAAATGAAACTCCTTGGATGATTAATGCTATTAAAATAATTATAATTATTAAAATTATTATATAATTATTGCTAATAACTTACAGTTCAAGCAAAAATAATTGATAGATTGCAAGACTAATAGCAAATAATAGGAGTACTAATCTCTAGTTTACGTGTTTGAACACTAATCAAAGTAATGCATTGCAATTACTTGATTAACCATTGCAATCTAGTTCTCTGTTACAACTTACAGTTGGTGAATACGGCAGCCCATATCGCTAACATAATGAGGAAACGGATCACCATAGCTATAGCAACAATATGGCCAAAAAACAATGGAGACACTGTCAAAGAAAAAAGAGATATCAGGACAAAAAAGGAAAGCTGAAGTATTCACGTCTCATGTAAACCTTAGTGTGCTTTTTATGAAGGAGTAGTGTAAGTACATTATGCTCTAATTGCCTTTCCCAGATCAGGTTACCTAAGCATTTCGCAAATGATGAAAAAATTACAAAAAGTAATATTGTTTCCTATAATTCTTACAAGTTCTCTAATCATCTCCTAAAATAAATCACAATTATTAAATTTTGTTATTTTCTGTAAATACAATAAGTAAAGGCAGTTTCTTCCATCCAGTTCTTAAATCATATTTCAGAAATTACACAAATATTCCATGAAATTTCTTTTGCTTAACACAATATCCAGGCAATTAGACAATATCCTGATTTATGAAGATGTCAAGTTTTATAATAGTTGCATTATATTTCACAGATATCTGGATGACTTTTATTTAGTTAGTGAGAGACTTTTAATTTTTTTTCAATATATATTTAAATTGTCTGTTATTTTTTGCTTTTTGAAATTATACATTTCATACACACCTGTGCACATTTTTTAGTTCTTTTCTAGGAAAAATTCTTGCTATAGTAATTGCTGAGTCAAGGGTTATGGATATGTTCCATTTTTACAATGACTGAAAATTTCAGTCCAAAAAGATTATACCAATTTTCATACTAGCAAAAATAAACTAAGTGTATGTTTTGTTGCATCTTATCAGAGTAAATATTCTTTACATAATTAAATATATAACTTTGGTAGGTAATATTTTTCATTTTTAAGTTTATATTTCCTTTTGTGGATAAAATTGAATATGTTTTATTGTATGTAAATCATGCTTTTCTTTCTCTGAGACTTTTGCTTTTTGTATTAAGCCACTGCTTTGTCTCTCACTTTTGTAGATTGGGAGTATGACACCACCTCTCACCACGTTTTGCAAAGACTCATTTCAGATATCATTTCTGTTTTAATTTTATTTACCATAACTTCAAAGGGCTGAATGGTTAATTTTTCTGTGGGCCACTTCTTCACACTTTCCTTTATGTTTGTGTTTTATGGATATGAATGAAGACTTTATTATTCTGAGTTTATAAGAGTAACTATGCCCATTCCTCATCAGAATGTTAAATTATTTGTCTTTTGATCCATTTGATGTTTGCATCAGTGTCTGCATGGGTATATAAATTATGTTTGGCAAGAGGTCAAATTTATAGTTTTTCTGTCAAATAAGCAGTGTAATTTTCTAATACCACTTGCTGGATAAACAAATGTGCCCTCACTGACTACAAAATATTATTTTTAGCACATAATACGGCATATACCTCTATGTACTTTGTTTGTTCTTATTTAATTAGTCTGTTCACTCACTGTGTGTACAGTTTACCTACCTTTATGAAATGCTTGAATATTTAATAATGCCTATCATGTTTTAATACATTTCTTTCTCCAATGATTTTGATACAATTACACTTTATTTGTGACATACAAACTTTAAAATGGGTTTTTCAAGGATGTGCTAATTCTAAAATATTATATATTGTCTATAGATATATAGAAATGATTTATGTCTGCTAAATGTTCTTTTCTATTCTTGAATTAATTCTATTTCATTCAGCATATTTATTCTTTGTTCAATAGTAGGAATTCAAATTAATGAATTTTTAGGGTTTTTTTAATTAAAAATTTTATTTTTAATTTTTCTCTTGAAAATATATTTTGTCCCACCAGTTTTCCATCTTATTTGTAGTCAAGAAGATAATTAATTTTTTGTCTTAATTTTCAACCAGGTATTCATATGAGGGATTTTATTGTTTGTAATATTCAGGGAATATATATGTCCATATCTTATTTCCTTTACTACATTTTGAAGTTATATTAATTTTTCCTTTTAATTCTGGCTTTACAACAATTTTTCCTGATCAGTAGTTAACATCAGTGAAAATCATTAATAGTAAACAAGAGTAAAAATAATATTAGATAACTAAAAATATTTTATTTTTTCTAATGATAGTAAAACTTCTAGCATTTTGTAGCATAATGATGCTTTAATAAGTGTATCATCTGTATATAAATATATATAAAGTTCTGTTGATTTTTATCCAATATCTTTTTAACATTATTTGTATAATATTGGTTTTTTCTCTTTTGATTAAAATATATGGCATATTTGCATTCTTAAAATTACTTCCATATAATGACATTTCTTAATAATTTATTTCTTAGTTTTTCATCAAAATTTATAGATGAAGGTGGTATAGTTAATTTCTTTTTGGCATCAGCTTTCCCAAACTGTAATATTAATAACTGATTTGGAAAGAGACATTGGAGTACCTATCTTCTCCATTATACTTAGAAACATTTCCCTAAGTAGCTGTCAGGTCTTTTTTTTTTTTTTTTTTTTATCGGTACCGGGGATCGAACTCACAACCACATGCTCACAAGGCAGGCACCTATGCCGCTGAGCTAAATCCCCAGCAAGGTCATTTCGTCTATATCATTTAAGAATGTGACTTTCGAGAGTTTTAAAACATTTGTGTGTTTCTGTCTTATTCCTATTTTTCTTCCTTAAAGGTAGTGACTCAGTAATTACGGAAATCTCCTGTCCTATTGTTATTATTATGGTGAGTAATCTCATCTGTTTGAGGGCCTGAAAAAAGTTCTGAAGACTAATTTAGGGGGCCAGGGATTTAGTGAGGTAAGTGCCTGCCTGGCAAGCATGAAACTGTGAGTTCGATCCCGGTACAAAAAAAAAAAAAAGACAAAAAACCTCACTTTTTCTAATTTTATTATATATTTAAGTTTCTGTTAGAGTAAATGTCATTCCTCTGCTTCATCATGAAGGTAAAATAAACTGAGTGATTGTTGTTGATTTAATTGAATAATTTCTGACATTCACCTCAGTACACTGAGAGATATCAAATGGAATGTATGATTTACCATTTTGCCTACATTTGCCTGTAGTCAATGAAGATTTGTGCTTTTGCCTCCGTTCAGAAGTATTAAGTGTTGCTCGTTGAAGGTTGTAATTACCCAGTTTTCTCATCTCTAGAGTAAAACAGTTCAAACCAGTATGAGTTCTGTCATTTCAACCACTCAGGCCATGACATTCTAACATTCAACCAGACATGTCCATGAATACACTTCCCACCAATATCCTTGCTAAAGTATAACATGTCTTTCTTTTTAAAGATTTTGATTCATTGTTGCTCTTAAACTTCATTCTTTGCATATATTTTATTTCCATATGCAACACTAGCATTTTAAATTGTTGGTCCTGGAAAAGGACTAGCTGCTTCTGACAAAAAGACCAGGAGGAGGCAGTTTCTAAAGACCACTTAGAAAGGAGTAGATTAAGCTGCCAATAGAAATAAGCCTATTTCTGAAACTGTCTCCAATTTCTTATTTTGACTGGCAAAGTAATGCAAAAGCTTGAAAGAAAAATCTAAAGTGATTACTCAGAGTGTTTCCCCACACTGCCTCCATGACAGAAAAGGTCACTGAGAGTAAAAATAAAAGCTCATTCTTTTATTAAAAACATAATAGTGATATTTATTTCACAGTTTAAAAAGTTTGTCTCTGTTTTGCTAATTCTTTTCTTTCTTTGACAGTTTTTGATGGTAAATTTTAGTTCATATAATTATCACATTCATCATAGAGAATTTGTATCTGTATCTGTACGTGATATAACAGTTCCATCAGAGATATTTTTAAAAGAAATAAAATATGATGAACTTAGCCTATGTAATGTCAATTGTATGGAAATATTTGGTAAATACTTGCAAGTCTAATTTTCTTAATAATAGAGAACATACAAAGATTTAAATGGAATCTAAAGCTTTTGCATAAAGAAAAATTAAAAATCTTGGTTATGAAGAAAACAAGTATGGAAACCATTTGTATTAAAATATTAATAGCTTCTGAAGGTTTAAGTCTTTGATAATTGATATAATACTAATTATCTTCTTTTGTACTTAAAAATTAGATTTAAACATTGTTTGCACTCATATAATTCAACTATTAAACCTGAAGAAAAGATGGTAGGTATAATTTATGGATTAAGAAATTGAATATTGATGGCAAAAATCATATTGATTATTAATACAATGCCATTAATCATGAGTAAAGTGTTACTCTTTTAGGATAAAAAATATTTTCAAATTATTTGTAGCTTGATTTGAATAGTTTAGAAGTCTATTAAGATAAATATGACATTTTATTTCACGATTTGATAGAAAAAATAAAGGTGTAAAGAGCTCTGGATTGCTCCTGTCTCAAAGCCAAACAGTGGCAAACATTTTTATTAAAATTCAAGTTTTCTGTTTCCAAATCCTAATGGCATTTCACTATTTCAACTTACTTAAAATTGTGAATGATTTCAATAGTGGTGGATGATGAAATATGCAGAGAAAAATCTCTCAAGTTTTTGATTTAAAATAAAATCTGCCTATTTAAAAATATACAGAAGCAGAAACACATATTAATATAGAAGTACATTACCAAGCTGTGGTGACACCTCAATCATAACTTAGCCCCAATATGAAGTGATGATTGCACATTCAACACAGAGTGAATCTAAAGTTTTCCACCCACAAAAAGAGTCCTGAAAAAATCAAATTAAATATTTATTTTTTATGGATTATTTTGGCGACAAAATGAAATACTTTGATTGGAAAGATAGCATTCGAAAAATTCTCCAGGTACATAGCTTTAAAAATGGAAATAATTCACATAAATCCAAGTAAAAATAATTTTATAATTCTACCTTGGTATTGAGACAATGGTCAATTATTTCAAAATGTCACAAGTACATAATAAGTATTTTAAATTCACCAGCATTAAAAAACTTAATCAAGGATATCTGATATCACTGATATAAAAAACAAATTTAGTCTTGTTTATAGTTTTTATCTTATTTTGTGATAATTGGTTTCTTTTCAAGATAATATTATGAAAGATACATGCACTTTTATTGGATATTTTTACCCATCACAATTTAACCCAACTTTATCCATATCATACCAATAGCAACACATTATCTTCACCATCATCATGAACAAAAGTGCCTATATATAACCAATGCTTTACAAAGTCTAGCAGAGCTCTCAGAAAAAATAACTGTTTGATAAATGTGTATAGGATTTAGATTTTACAAATAAAAGGTAATCATTTGATTATAGTATTTAGAAAAAAATAGATATGACTTATTTCCTTATTCAATCTTGTATTTTGTATGTTGTATATTCCAAAAGAAAATATATGTAAGAATTCACCATGAAACCCAACTTTTAAATGATTAGTGACAAGCCTTGTTCTTACTGCAACAATTTAATTTCTGATTCTTCAATAAATGTCCTAACTGCTTATCACTGGATTCCATGATAGAATACACCTCATAAATGGTAAGCGTTCTTGGCCATCAACACGTCTATTCAAACAATTAATAAATAATTTGAATTGCCTTATAATAAAAATATTTTGCAACATGATTTGAGCTTAAAACATAGCCTCCCCCAACACACACCTGATTAGAGAAGGAAGATCCTGAGTCTGGTGGATAAAAGGTTTCCTTAGAACTAAACACTTTACACATACTCTGAGTTCCTAATTTAAAATTGAAAGTAGAATTGTCCGGTTGATTTCAATACCCAAGAAACACATGGCAAAAATTATTCTAATCTCTTCCTGTGAAGAAGGTGTGATACAAATCATGATACTTTCATTTTACAACTGCACAAAAATTTTAATTTGAGTGAGCTTAATGCTGATTGGTCAATGTTAAGTTCTAATATTTAGGACTTGCAAATGATAAGTTTAATGATGACAAAGTTTTGAGAAAAATGATAGGATTATATAATCTATTCTAAATCAAAAGTAAAAAATTATAAAAATGTGGTTAAATAATTACATGAAAACAAGCCGAGAAAAAAGTTAAAGTCTTGGGTCATCTGTGAACGTAGTTATGAACCAAGTACACTCTATTAGGTAGGCTAGAGTGACAGAAGGGTATCTTTTGTGCCCCTGTACAGAAAAGCACACAGACACATGTGATGTGCTTTTCATTATGAAATTATGAAATATCCAAATCAATTCCATGATGAGTTGTCATATATATATAGCTTTAATAATTATCAGTTTATGGTCAATATTCATTTATCTATGATTCATTTGAATGCCACAGATCCACGTCTACTTTTTTTTCCCTTATAGATATCACTTTTTTATAACTCCTTTTTAATTTGGCAGAACAACAGCAACAAATCTTATTCCAAAATAAAAACATAGAACTATTCTGATTTTTACTTATTTTATTTATAATTTCTATTGTGCTGAAAAACGATAAGGAAACTGTCACAGCCAAAAGGAGGTTAAAGAGACTCTACAACTAAATGGAATGCAGAACTCGAGGTAGCGTAATGGGACATAAAAAGACATTAGGTTAGACAGGTATTCCAGAACTCTGGGAGGCTGCTGCAGTGGATAATCTTTCAGAAAAGAGGGGGAAAAATAACACAGCTACTATTAACTTTATTGAACACTGAATTACTCTGATGCCAAAACAAGACAAGAATGTAAAGAAAATAAAGAAAAAATCCATCTCACACATGAATATCCCAAAATAGTACCAAAAAAAATCAAACGGTGATTATTTCAGGTTAGAATAGTAACTTTTCTCTGGAAGAAAAATCTTCAAGTATAATTTACTATAAACCAGAAATAGAAAGAACATCACATTAAAATAGAAAGCACATTTGCTATCCTTCAATATCTTTTCATTATAAAAGCAATCCAGGGGACTTATATGCTTAACTTGATTATCTCAGTTGTTTTGTTAGAAAGTTGTGAGGATAAAGTGATTGCTAAGATCACTTATTTCCATTTTTATTATAAAGATTTAAGATTTAAGATCTCAAGAAATGAAAGAGATAATGGCTCAGGAATTAAAAATAAGTTTGCCAATGATATGTTCATCTGTATAGAATATAACAATGTTTAAACAACCACGTGCTATAATTAAACTTAGCTTTAATTTTTAAAATATTATGATATTTCTAAGGGTGAAAAATGATTTTTTAATGTATCATAAAAAATCACAGTAGGAACACTACAAGACATTTATTAATAAATCTAACAAAATAGATATATGTGGAATTTATTGTACAGTTGTATACAGATATATTAAAATATCCAGATATTAAAATATCTGTCAATTTGGTAAAACTTCTGAACATCATATGTCAAGTATTGTTAAAATATTGTAGAGATTTAGTTCATTTTCAATTAAGATCCCAGGTTTTACTGTGGGACATCCAATGCATAATCCTAAATATATACTAAGTCACAGAACCCAATGGTAGGGAAATCGCTCTGAAAGGTGGGCGAAAGTGGTGTTGTTAAGTTAGATATTTTGACCTATGTTAAAACTATGCTAAGTAAATATATGCATGGAGAGATGAACTAACAAGAGAAAGCCACGTAAATAGAAGAAAAATATGCAAGGCAGCATAGCAGATAAAGTAGGAAATGAGATCTTATTAACTATACTAGTTCATGTTAAGAAATTTGTATACCAATATAAAAACATGAAATTGCATATTTTTGAAATATGCATTACTTGCATAAAAATTAGAGACAAACTTATTCCCTTGGCACAGACATTAGTATCTAAAAATATCCTAGCAATTCCATTTATGGGGAAATCACAAAAAAAAGTTCTCTTAAATAAATATTATGATAATGCTCAGCACAGGGGCCAAAAACTGACAAAGTAGGAAAAGATTATTAAACAGAAAAACACTATAATGACTTCTCTGTAATTAATTTAAAAAATAAACTACTTAGACAAAGAAATACTATGTTCAAAGAAACTTCTGTTTGTTTCTCATACCAAGCACGGACTCTCTCTCTCTACAGGTGTCACAATGGAAATTCTGCTAGTGATTTGAGGAGCATTCCTTTAGGAAAATACTATTTGAATAAAACAACAGAAACAAATTTATGCAGAAACAATAATTTGACTATAAAAGTACATGTATGGCCTTCAATATGGACATATATATAACCAACCTCATAAAATTGTTGCACACAAAAAAAATTATAATGCTTTGCAAACGCCTTGGGTTCAAGTCATGTGGGAACTAACACCACAGCAACAATTAGGAATTATTTTTGTCGGACAAGAAGAACCACAGAGGCTTTATCAAATGGCCTTTTTGACCACTAAGCTTCGGCTTGGCCTTCTTCATGGCTTAGTGCACATTAAGTTCTTCCTGTGTGCCCCAAGTGGAGGAGGTGCTGAGACCACAGGCATTTTTTGTGGTAACAAACAGGGAAGTGAGTGGGATGCTTGCTGTGAGCTGTTAATTCTAAAAGTGGATGTAGTCAGAGGTTTTCACTGGGCAACTGGCAAGAAATGAAAGTAAAATATGTTTGTTTACAGCTAAGTGAAAATTTTATAATCTTGATTTTTCTGTGAATGACAATGGAAAAAGGCAAAAATATCACTAATATGAAGTATACTTTTAAAAAGCATTTTATTTTTTGCATTGGCATATCTTAGCATTCAGCCCAAATTTTAACACACACTTAGAGCACTTGCTGATCAAATCCAGTATCCCTTTATCTTAGAAATTAAAGGCCATTCTGATGAGGTCTCAGACATAAATGAGAAATGTCTTACTGAGAACTGGAGGGAAGAAAATCATTAATTATCTTTGCACAGTTTGGCTGTATTGTGTTCATGTCCCGGGGCTTTGTGCTAGGCAAAACTTAAGAGTAATGACCGAGGGTTTCTAGTTGAAGAAAAAAGAGGCCACTTTGTTACCTTTAACAACTTAGAATAATGTAAGAGAGGAAAAGAAGCACTTAAGAATAGAACTTATGATTTTTTAAAAAGCGCAATGTAGAAACATTGAAAAGTCATGGCCTGGCTATGTGAAGATTAAAAATCAATGCACAAGCAGGCTGAGTGATTGATTACTAAAAAGATGATCATTAATGGAAAAGAACAAGTGTTAATTGTCAAGACAACTTAAAAAAAGCAACACCCAAAGCCTTTCGTTGATCTGTAAAGTCATCCTCTCTTCACAGGCCCAGAGCTTTAGACGGGCAGAAAGATCTTGGGGGACTAGTCCAGGGTACCATGCATAGGCTCACTGCACAACACTGCGTTAGGACTCTACTCTCCACATTCTAGAGCAGCTAGTGAGCTATAACAACTAAGATTTAAGCAGCCCCAGTGGGGTTCATATGGTTGCTCAGAGGGCATAAAACCTAAACCTTGGTGGCAGTCAGCTATGGTCCCAGAGGCAGCTCTTGATTTATCTCTGTAAAGAGCAAGCAATAAGCCTCAGTGACATCCACATCTACATGAGATTAGCTCTGCAAGAGTGCAGAGTGCAGCAACCATGAGAGCATGGCTTCCTCCACCTAGACTTCTCAGGACGCATCCAAGTGCCTGGAGACCCGGGCAGAAACTGGCTGCAGAAAATGGTGCTACCACATACAGTCTGCATTATGACAATGACTAGCGGAATCATGAGAGTGTGACTGCAGCCTGGTCCCAGGAACAGTAGAGTCACTGGGAGCCTATAATGTTTGCCTGCAGCAACTGTAGCCACCAATGCACAACTAAAACCCAAGAGACTTAAAATATGAATTGAACTTAACAAAGCCATAAGAGTGAAGCTGCCTGACATTTCAGGAGTCCTGACTTTCCAGTGTCTCCAGGGAGATGGAACATGGCGTGAAAGATTGCTCTTAAATCTTTAAAATTATTATCTTCTCTCAATGTTTCCAACTTCCTTGAACACTTATCGCCCTTCTTTTGGCCTATTTCCTTCTCCTAGAAGGAAAACGTTTGCCTCACTACTATTTATTAAAAGTGATAGTGTATTTGGATTTCACCAGTTCACGGAATGCTGTAGCTTTAGTTTTTCCCCTCCAAAACTTTATAATGGTATAGAAAGGTAGTGGAGATTTTAAGAAATGATTAGGCTGTGAAAAGAAATTAGTTCTTTTTCTATGAAGTAAGTCCTATTTTGTATTCACTTCCTTGCCTTTTCACTTTCTTACAATGGTGCATGAAGCCTTCATCAAAAGTTGAGCAAATACCAGTATCATATTTTGGATTTTCCAGTCTTCAGAATCATGAGCCAAAATAATCTTCTTCTGATATAAATTCCCAGTGTTGTGATATTTTTATAGCAATAGAAAATGGACTAAAACACCAACTTCGGCAGAAAAGTATGCTTCAGCCTTTCCATCATTAAAAACTGTAAAATTTTAAACTGTCATGAAATTAGTCATGGCTTGACTATTCATGAGCTCTTGGTAGCTTGCTATACAACTTTAACTGTTGCATGCAACTAAAATTTATATATCTATATTTTATAAAATTAGTGTTGAGTATGCATTTACTTTCCTTTTTGAATATAAAGAATAAATATGCAGAATATAGAGGATATCTTCTCAGAGATATAAATATTTATGAAACATAATTCATTTTTCAAGTAAAAATAGGCACTATTTTTATTTGAAATGAATTATGGTGAAAATGTTCTTGAATCATTAAATGTCTAAAATGTGGTCCTATTTGTGAATAACTAGGTACTTGACTAATACAAATACATATACTTTGAAATATTTTTTACTATTTAACATTTTTATCCATCAAAGTATCTTTTCTAATAAAGAGTGGCAGAAAGGGAGAGAAGAAAATTTAATAAAAAGAGTATCTTCTCAAATATCTAAAGTCCAGTGTAGGAAAAAAAAGAATATATATATCTAATAACATCAGTTGTTGTGTGGTAAAAACATCAATCTCTACCAGAAAATGGAAATTACTGTTAAAAATAATGTAAGAAAACATATTCAGAAGACATTTTTTAATTGCATTCTTTAAGGGGGGGCAGATACAATGACTATTACAATATAATCTTGAAGTCATTGCAAAGTAACCTGTGTGCCAATTAAACATTTATTGTTTTTTAGTGCCAAATCTATCCTGCATCCTGCATTACCCCATCTGAGATAATGAAGCTAAGACCCATGTGCAGTACTTTTCTCCACTGGTACTATAAACGATATTTAAACCATAAAAGACCCTGCACAGAGACTGCTAGGTAAAGGACCTTTTTTTCTTGTCTCATCTTCAGACTATCTTCGTGTTTTCTCTCCTTTATTTCTTATGGTGAATTTGCCAACTGCAGGTCCATAGGACAAGATGTCCTTTGGCATTCACCCTCCAGTAAGTTTTTGTTGCCATCTCCCATTTGTGGTTTCTCAGTCCTCCATCATTTTGGCAATATGGCAAGGGGCACTTCCTGCTGGCCAGTCAGTCCCCAGTCATGTGAGATCTGTTCTCACCAGCTTCACTCAGATGGCCAAGGAATCACCTCACCCCAGGGGAATTCAATCACACTATCTTCACTGAGGTCTAAAACCATTTTTAGGGTGTAATCTTCCATTGCAAATCATGTTTCTTTGAGTACTGTCTTTGAGTACTCTCCTCAAGTACTGATACCTTGAGACTCTTAATAGTCTATCCTCTATAGATAGTGAAACTTTGCATTAAAGTTCCTGTTTTCTGTCTTCTAACTGAATTCTGACTTATTCAGTGCTCCTTCTTAATTTACTCTCTGTAATTTGTTTCCTATGATTAACCATTGCTGTTGTTTGAATCTAGAATGTTCCCCAAAGTTCATGTGTAACAGAACTGGCTCCCTGTTCATGGCTCTATTGGGTGATGATAGAACCATTAAGAGTGGGGGCTAGTGGAGAGCTCAGGCTATTGAGTGCACATCCTTCAAAGGGACTGTGAGTCTCTGGTCTCTTCCTTCTTTCTCTTTGCTTCCCAGATACCTTAAGGTGACCAGCTTTTCCCATTCGCTGCAAGAGAAAGTATCACATAACTTCTTTTTTAAAAGTCAGGAGATTTTGACTGGAGAGAAGAATAGCTCCTGAATTTCCAGGAGGGGTCCTGAGTGGGTGACCCCTCTTTCCATAGCTACTTATAGATAAGCAGATCACAGGAGTTGCTCAGTTGTTTAGTGGCCACCCATCCAGATCACTCCGTAGATTTTAAAATGAGTAACTGGAACTCATGTTCTCTAACTCAGTTCCTCAACATGAAAGGTTTAAAGAAAACTGGAATTTTAGAGGAAAAAAAAACTAAACAAAACAAACACTGGTTATTTTGCATTTTAAATTCCTCAGAATTCAGGAGTTTAGTAGGGAATGACTACAATTTCCTTTAGTAGGGCAAGCCCTGCTCTCCATGTTGCCTGAGAAAGTTCATCCTGGGTCCTAAATCCTAGCTCACTGTCTATTCTTATTTTAAATCTTACCAGTATGGCTCATCATTCAACTCTATCTCAGTCCCTTCTCCTTGCTAGATGTCCTACTCATAATCTAACAATTCTTTACATCTTTCCCCTCTGAAGAAGTATTCATAACTGCCCTTGGGGAGAAGGGGCAAAGACTGAATCTGGCTTCTTTGAGCTCAGAAATGTCAATGTAGGGGATATGGCAGTCTGGGAATTTCTCCAGAGAGCTAATCTAAAGGGACTTGGGTTAAAGTCATGTTTACCTTTAGCAATTATGGACCCTCCTCAGCAGGTTAATTCCAGTAAAATGAGTCCAACACTTTCACTGTTGGTTCCATCTATATGACCATTTGGAGTTTGACAGCTTCTGGGTAGGAAGAAACAAATTTTACCAGGCATTAAGAATGTATTCCCTTCCCAAAAGAGCTTGAATAAAAAGACAAATTGGAGGAAAGGACCCAAGTCTAGACATTCTTCTTAAGAAATCAGAGTAAGGATTGTAACCAGCTAGGTCTTAGACCTGCTTGTTCATGGGGGTTATCTATAAAACCAATATTTGTTATTGTTTTAAGGTTTTCTTTCACTTGATGTGAATTATTTATCCAAACACAAAAGCTTTCATTTATTGCTGCACAAGCCCTTCTAGTTTCAGCCATAAGAAGATGGAGAACTCTGTGGTTTTCAAGCACAGGTTCAGCCAAGGAATTTAAAGATCCTTGTTGAGCTTCTGTAACAGTCACTAAGGCTTTCTACCTTCACTGAGCCAGAACAGTGATAAATTACAGGTATAGCCAAAGACTGCCAGCTGGGGCCAGTGTAATAATTGGAGCCCCTTTCCTATATCCAGACTATGCTATTATTCTTTTATGTTATTTTAATTAGACTTTTTTTGCTGGGTGTTTAAGACTAAGTTAAAGTGAAGTCTATTTGTAATATATATATGGGGGGGGGGAAACAGAGAGGTTAATCAAGGTCAGTTAAGACTTCTTAGGGGTTATTTTTGGAACCATGTGTGAAACCTCCTAGATCTTTGTTAATGTCATCTGCCAATATGAATCTCAGTCTTGCTTGACCATATATCTTTTATAGTTTTTGTATTTTATTAATAAGTAATTAAGCTCATGATATGACTAGCTTTTAAATTAAACTTTACCATAAATATCTATATTCAGGACAAAACTTTACATGTATAGGGTTCAGTAATATCTACAATCTCAAGACATCTTATATCATATTTCCCATGAATAAGAGGAACTACTTGCATAGTTTGAAACTCTGAATTATTGAGTTCTCACTTTTAAAAGATTTTAAAATATTATTTATAATTTATAATTGCTTTATTATTATAAATAATAGAAGCTTGCGAAATGTATGTGTCAGTATATACATTTTAAAGTTAATGCAAATAAAGATTTAAAAATAATGTTAAGTAAATACCTGCATGATTCTTTAAGAAAATAAAAAGTACATTGTTCATAGCTGATGGGAGTAGCATCATCTATATAGTATACCAAACACAGGCCCTAGTTCCCTCCATGGGAACAACTTAACTATGTAAAAGCAAAACTGCATTCACACAAACTGCAAACCCATAGCAGCCTACCAGGTAAGTACCAAGCCAAGAACACCACAAAGCAAAGAAGAAGGTTTGCTTCATTTACCTGTCATAGTCTCCTGCTCTACCAAGGACTGCATAATTGGAAGAAAATTTTCAACTTTTCACTTGAAAGAAAGAGAGAAGACTGGGATACATATTTAACATCCTGGGTTTGGGGAGACAGATGCCAAAGAGGTTTTTTGGAGATTTTCTGAGGGAGAAGCTGCTTCATCTTCTATGACTTAGAAAAAAATAATGAATAAAATAGCCATCTATGCTGGATGCCTGGGGGCTGTGGAAAACAAAGGAAGCCTGATAGACTGTGGCAGCATCAGAGAGACAACAATAATACGGAGAGTCACAAGAGGGAGCAAGAGATTAGAAGCTCAAGGAGAGTTAACCTCTTCACCAGAGGACTGAACTGCAGAAAAGGCATCAAAGAATCCCCAGAACTTATATCTGGGTTGATTGTAAAAATCTTCCCTGTACAAAGCCAATCTAAAAAACAGAAAGGGTGGATCTCTTCTAAAATGCTCAAATCTCAGCAAAAATTGTAAAACCTACTAGAAAATAGGGAAACATGGCCCAATGAAAGGAACACAATGAATTTCCAGAAAACAGCACTATAAGACATATCAATTACTTGATCAATGATTCAAAATTATAATTTTAAAAATGGACAACAAGCTAAGTAAATGACATAACTAAAAATATTAGGCAATGAACAAAATGAAAAATAATATTTTCATCTTTAATTCTGTGATTACGAGATCGTTTTTTCATAAAAGAACTAAAACAAATTCCAGAATTGAAAACTACAATAACTGCACTGAAAATTTCACTACATGAATGAAAAATAGACTTGATCAAGCATAGAATCAACACAGAGGTCGATTTGAAATATTAAACCAAAAAAAGGATGCTGAACAATGAGAAAAAAGAATTCATGAAACACTTCAAAGAAGATAATCATATGCATTATGTAAGCTTCAGGAGAAAAAGATAAAGGATCAAAAAGTTTTTTAAAGGAACACTGACTGAAAACTTTTCAAATGAAATAAAGGAAATGGACTCAGAAAATCAAGAAGCACAATTACCTGCAACTAAGATAAAACCCAGAAGTAAATAACCACAGTCACAGACAGAGAATGTTAGAAAGAAAAGCAATTTACTCAGTTAATGGGAGCTCCCATAAGATTATTAGTGAATTTCTCACAACAAAACTTTTCATAGTGGAAAGACAAAGTGTGAACTATTCAAAATTCTGAATGAAAATAAAATTTCAAATAAGGATATTATATCTTTTAAAGTTGTGAACAAAAATGGAGAAAATAAGACTTTTTCTAATGGAGAAAATTGAAGAAATTCACCTCTAGATCTACTCCCCAAGCAATGCCAAGAATCCTTCAAGTCTGAACAATAGGACACTAGACAGTCATAAAAAAGCATATAAACATAATAAGCTCTCTGATAAAGATGGAAATACAGCCAAATATAGAACACCATAGTATTATAATGGTACATAAATCATTTTTAATTCTGGCATATGACATATTTCATCAATATTTGCTTTATATATTCCTACAATTCCAAACACATTTTATGTAACTAGAACTACATTGATTGATACCAAAGCCATGAAATGATGCTATAAGAAAATAACTAAAAATTTTTTTATTAATCCTGACATAAAAATCTTAAACAGCATATGAGTAAACAAAATTTAAGAGAACATTTAGAGATCAACAACAGGCTGGAGAGAGCAGCCGTCCCCTAGCCAGTATGCTTCAGAAAAACTGTAAGTAATACGAAAGGGTCCTGAGACCTCCACCATTTGCCTGTCTGAAAGAAACGAGAAACATGACAGGACAAAGAAACAGAAAAAGCCTCCAACCACTGACCCAAGGAGTATAAATCCAGGAGAGGTGAATGCAGAGGAGATCAAGGGCAGAAAACATGCAATATCAGACACGGCCTCATCAGAAATAAAAAAAACACTTCCATAACCTCATCAATGAATTTAAATCTAAAATTCTAACTCAGGTGAAGCAAGATATAAGAAGATTAATAAAAGAAATGCTGGGCACTCCTCAAGAAGACACAAATGGAAGAATGGAGGAACCCAGAGAAAGGAGAGAAGCCTTTGATGAAGAATATAAACAAAATCTAGAATACATGAAACAAATCCAAAGAGAATATCAGGAAATTAAAAACTCCATTGAAAGCTGACAAAACTTCTTAACAGAAACTAAAGACAGACTTTCAAAACTTGAAGATAGATTTGCAATGTATGATCTCAAAAGGAAGGATCTCTTAAAAATAACAAGGAACCAGGAAATAACAAAACAAAGGCTAGAAGATGACAAGAAGATTTATAATTTAAGAATAAAAAATGTGAATGAAGAAGCAGGGACAAATACAAATGAAATAAAAAGACTATTCACATACATAATTAAGGAAAACTTCCCAAGCACAGGAAATGGAAATGATGTTCAGATATATGAGGCATACAGAACTCCAGCCAGCTACAACCAAAATAGATCTATACCCAGGCATATAATAGTCAGGATCCCAGAAATCCATCAGAAGAACAGAATATTAAAAGTGGTCAGAGAAAAGAAACAGATTACCTATAAAGGAAAACTCATCAAAATCACAGCAGACTTCTTGATGCAAACAATCAAATCAAGAAGAGCCTGGAGTGAAATATTTCAAGCCCTGAAAGAAAATAAGCTCCAACCCAGATTAATGTACCCTGCAAAACTGTCTCTCACAATTAATGGAGAGACAAGATATTTCCATGACAAAGAGGAACTGGGGGAGTTTGTGACCACCAATCCAACCCTGCAAAGAATACTGAAGGACATTCTAGAGAGAGAGAGAGAGAATAAAATCACTGGGATTCCAGGAACAATGGCAGAAAGACCTCAATGAAAGGGTCAGACAGTGAAATGGAGAAAAGTAAACAACAAGGACAGAAAAATAGCATAGCAGAGATGAGGCAAAGAAGATTGGCTATATTGTTGTTTTATCTTGACTGATTTTATTTGAATCTAGTATGCCTGAGGGTGTCAAGTCTGAGAGTAGGGGCAACTACTCTGGGGATGGCAGGATTCAATAGGATACCCATTCTGGTTTGATTATTAACTGCCTTTAAAGTCCTATAATGTCTCCAGTGTTTGGTTTTTATTGATAGTGCTATGTACCACTAAGTTTAATTATACTATGCCTGATGATATAGACAATTTTATTGAAAATAACAGGAGACATCATGGTGACAACCATAGATCACCTAGTATTGTGGTTTTATATGTCCTTCTCATTTCATGTTTCTCTAGGAATTTGTATTGTTGACTTGTTTTGGTTTGTTTTTCCCTCTGATATAGAAAAGTTAGGTATACATGTAGAGACTTATACATGTGTAGAACTTCTAATCAGTTTAGGAGAAATGATTATAGTTATAAAAAAGAGAGAGGAAAGGAAAGTATTCTAAAGGATAGAACTGCATGTATGTTTGAGTGTGTAGGATTGATAACAATAATACTAAGTTTTATGTTGGATAGATGAACATACCTGATTGCAGTCTTACTGTTTAAAAGTCTACTTTCTATGCTTTACTTTTGTAACTTGAACAACTACTTCTAAGAGGAAAATATGTAATTGTCAACTATTGATTTCTTACCAGTTTTTTTTGAAATTATGGATTATTTCTACCCTCTTTCTGCTTCATTTTTTTCCTTTAAAAAAAAAAGAGAACATTTAAAGAATAATACACCATGGCCAAGTAGACTTACACTAGAATGCTTCAATTTACAAGAATCATCAAAGTAATGAACCAAACTAAAAGAAGACAATAATGTTATTATCTCAACTGATGTTATAAAAGTCCTTGACAAAACTATGCATCATTTCATGATAAAACTTCCACCAAATTAGTAATAAACGATGCTGAGGCTGAGAACTTGGGTGGTCCCCAAAGCCTCAGGGTCTTAGAGGAAGAACCTTTAGAAGGTAACTGGATTACCAGGGGAATAGCTGATATGCTGTTAGCAGGTAAGTTGAGGGTCACATGTCCCAGAAAGGCATTTCTCCTTTCTTGACTCCTCCCTTCATTCTTTGCTTCTTGTTTGCAATTATGTGAGCAGCTTTCTTAAGGATTAATGTTACATGTACAAAGATCTTCCATGTTTATAAGAAAGTGCCAAGGCCTTCTTCTAAAGATTAGATGTCATGTCGCCTGGCAGAGCATGCTGTCATGAAAGGGACACCCCATGGAAGCATTTTGGAGGTTCAGTCTTGCATAGGTTATTTCCTGCTCAATTCCTGAAATGCAGCTTTTAGCAACCCTAGGATTTGCTACTTCTTTTGTTGTTTGTCCTGCTCTAGTGTCACTATGTTCTAAGCTGGCCATGAATTGTGATCTTACTGTGTCAGCTTCTGAAGTGTCACAATTACAGGTGTGTGCCATCATGTCTGGTTTGGCATTTTGTTATTTATAAATAAATTATTTTTTCCCTGATAAAAATAAATGTCTCTGCACAGAATAATATAGTATGTAATATTCAGCTGTCACTATGCTAGAGATTGAAATGTTATATGACCCATCACTAAATTGCTCACCACAAAATCCTTTAATCACAATTATCTATATTTTAACAGGAGTACCTCTTGTAAGTGACAAAAGTCCAAGAGAAGCTATATGGTGAGAAAAAAAATTTTTTTAAATTTTTAATGTCATAAAAAAACTGAGTAGCATAGATAAAGTAAGCTTCTAAAACAAACTAAAGGTCATGTTGGAACTTAGGGTACTGGGAAACCAAGCAACCAGCTCGCTGCCCTGGTAAGTGGCTGTGGCCTAGCAAGTCATGGCCATCCCAGGGCAAGAACCATCAGCATCTCCTGAGATCTGCATCATGTTGGAACTTAGGGCACTGGGAAACAAGCAACCAGCTTGCTGCCCTGGTAAGTGGCTGTGGCCTAGCAAGTCATGGCCACCCCAGGGTGAGAACCATCAGCATCTCCTGAGACCCACATCATGTTAGAACTTAGGGTGCTGGGAAACCACGCAACTAGCTCACTGCCTGCTAAGTGGATGTGAGCCTACCACTATGTGGGCGGAGATTCAAGCACCTACCCCCACCCTCTGTTAGCAAGTGGGAGCCAGAGATCTGAGCATCTCTTGCAAGGTTGACTATATGCAGTATATCAAATAAAGAGGATTTCCTTCTACCATCTCTTTGAAGGCAACTATTTTTATCACTGTTTTACTTTGTTCTGATTAATGGTATTGCTCTATTAAATATTCAATATTCAGTTTTGATAAGTTCTATAATTTTCTGTATTTCCTTTGATTTTGATATACCTGATGGAAAGAACAACTATTGTGAAGAAAATGAGATATAGTATGGTACTTATTACTGTTATCCCGGTAACCTGCTGTGAAGTTCTGTAGCATTTTCACTACACTGTCTCAATTGGCTTTGTTCCATCTTGTTCTGTGGTATTTTACTACTTTAAAAAAATAAAACAAACTAAAATGTTAAATGAACCTAAAGAAAAACAAAACTTTAAATTTAATTCACTTAGTTTGTTTCCAATGGAATTATTTTCTTTATTCCTTGTCTTGCTTTGAGAAAATGCGGTGATACTCTTTATCTGTCACTCCAAGGGATATTCACTTTGCAACCTCCACAAGACTGAGATCAGGGAAACCTAAATTTTTTGTTTTCTAAAATCTCCAAAAATGGAATTTAAATCCATTTAATACTTAAAGCTGGATACCTGTGTAGTCATGTGCAACATAAAGACATTTTGGTCAACGTGAATCACATATTCAACTGTGGGTCCATAAGATTATATTGCCCAACTTAAAAAAGGGTGACATTATTCAGTGACATCATAGCTGTCTCAGTTGATTTATGATATTTTTACAGTGACAAAACTGAGTAACTATACATTTCTTGGAATCTACTATTGTCATAAATAATACATAACTGTATATGTAGTTCTATAAACTATATTTCATTATATTTTCATCAACTAAATTAACCTATGTTTATATGTGTATATACTATGTATTTTTATTAAAACTAAATTTATTTCTATTTAAATATTAATATATTTTCATAAGTTGATAATCTTTTTTAAGTACATTATAGAATTAAAACAAAGAAATCATCCTTTAAAATGCTGAATAACCTCAGATTCACTGACATCTTATATTTAAATGAGATATTTATATCTACTACTCTAATTGATGGTTTCATTTAAATAATGTTGCATATCATATGCATAGTTATATGTAATACTGTGATTTTTTTAAAACCTTTTTGAGACAAGATCTCGCTATGCAGTTCAGGTTGGCCTTGCACTCACGTTATAGCCCAGGCCGGTCTCAAACTTGCAAGGATCTTCCTGCCTCCACTCTGGCATGCTGGGATTATAGGCATGCACCACACCTGGCTAATAATATGAATTTTTAAAACTCTTCTGCCATGGAACTTTAATGAACTCTATGCTCAGATAAAAACATAATAAAAATATAAAGATAAACCAAAATCACTCAATGTGGAGAGTTAGAATTTATTCTTAATGATATAAAGAGAAGCTAAGTATAAATTATAGTAATTAATTTGGCTGTCTAATGAGGATGATGCCTCCTAGTATCTTCAGACAGATGAATAAATTGGAAGTTATTAAGAAAGGAAATATTCTTTTAATATGACATGCAAATAGATTCACTTTCAAAGAATTAAGAAAAATAGGGAGATTGTTGTCTACTGAGTCTAAATAAAGGAAATAATGATCTAATCATGAACTTATTATGCTCAATGAAAACTTTGGATATGCAAAAAGGAAAATAAAAGAAATTATGTGGCTATATTTATGTAGACATGGAATGGGTAAAATATTAATGACAAAGTTTCAATTTGAAAAAATACATTAAAATTAGAATTCAGGGAGAAAGCAGAGCCTTTGAAGATCATAAGATGCTCTTTAGCATTTGAGAAAGGATAAAAATCACTAATTCATTAGACTTGCATGAATAAACAACACACACAGTGAATTTAGGGCACTAATAAAGGAATATTTAAAGTATATTGAATTAATATACTTATGGAAAATTATAATTAGTAATGATATTGATATATCTATGTACAAATAAATACATAAACAGCATATTTAATACTGTATAGAAATATTAAATGTATGGAGCAATATTTCATTAGTACAAACTATATTTAAAATATCTTAACATTGCTTTAATGAGATACTCCCTTAATATAAGTATAAAAACAAAAGTTTTTCTTTTTTTTCTGGTACCAGGGATCAAACTCACAATCTCCTGCTTGCCAGGCAGGCACTTATGCCACTGAGCTAAGTCCCTAGTCTCTAAAAATGAAAGTTAAAGAGAAGAAAAACATGTACTATGCATTGCAAACCAATAGAAAACTAATATAGTTGATATACTCTCATTTAAAAAGAATTGTTATTGGAAAGGAAAAAGCATTTTATAATGACAGATTACCCAAACCACTGACAAAGTTTTTGAAAAATGTATGCATACCCCGAAATAGAAGTTTCACATAGAATTGAAACAAATAAGTGAGTAAACAATTATTAATAGATATTTAGGCACTTCTGAATTGTTGCTTATCACATAAGCAAATATCTTAGTAAGGCTATGGAATACTTACACTGGATAAATGAACAAATGTACACAAACACAGTGACATATACACTCCATACCAACACAGAATACTTTTATTTTGAAATTCATATGGACATTTCCTTAAATGCATTATATTCCCCTAATCTCATGCATATTAATATAAATATATAACACTGCACTAATGAAGCAGTTGCCCACTAGTCAAGTTTTCCCAGTAGACACTTTGAATTAAAATTTTAATTAGAAATATGTAAAGGTTTAATATTTGTTCCTCAGTTAACCTATATTTAAACTGAGTATAAAATATTTCAATTTCAAAAAAAAATTACCTAACCTTACAAAAACAAAGTCAGTAACCAAAAATTTTTAAAATTCTATCAAAGAAATTATCACAATAAATTCTTACAATTTTTTATATATCCAACAGTTCTTATTATGAGAAGATAAGAAATGTGGTTTCTTTATATGCAATAAAGATGTCTGGAATTCAGCTTCACAGAATACGTGCATGGGAGAGATTTTCTAGTAAGGGAAATAGAGTGTTAGGCTGATCCTTTCGTAGTCAGTGGTACAAACCAGCTAAAGGAAACCAAGATACATACAGATGTTTTCTTCTAAGTTCATTAGTCATTATGTAGAAAAATTACAACCTTGGAAGTCTAGTGAATTAAATTTTTCTACCGAGATTAGAAACTCTGGAGAGTCAACTCCTACCTTTCTGAAGAATGGTTAGTTTTAAAATAATGCATGGAAACTGTCCTCAGTTAAATTGAACAAATAGACTCTGACAGCAGTCTGTATGTGAGAAGCATTTGCTGACTCAGATATTCTTCTAATTCTTGAGTGATTATAGTAAATATTTGATGGCCATAGGTTTGTAGGGTTAAAACGAGATTGCTTATATTTTGGGTTTAGGGTATAAAGTTCCTAACCCTCGAGGAGTCTTGTGATTCTTTAAGGTAATAGAGTAAAACTGGAACATCTGCTCCTTGCTCCTCTGCCTTGTTCCAGTGCTCACACTGGAGCCCTGCAAACGTTTTTCCCCTGTGTAGAAGTTCTCTGGCTACCAGTCTTACATCTTGCCTCCACTTGCCATGCAGACACAGGGGCACCATAGTATTTGTGCTATCTGTGCAGTGGCTTCCACGAAGTCTTTGTCTCTGGATTCCAGTGTGTCTAATTAGATACACGGTAACTGGTAGCCATTGGAAAGAAATAGCAAGCTTAGCAGATCTGCCACTTCACAAAGCCTTTGCACGGCTCTCTGTTTCCTCATGAGTCTAAGATCTCTACTGCTTCCTTGTGTTTAGAAACCAGACTCCAGTTATTCTGAGTTCAGAGAGACAAATGCTTTATATTATTTAAAAAATGACCTCTATCTGTCAGACTGTGGAGAGGGAAGGAAAAGAGTTGGAACAAGTAACTAAGGAGGGGAGTAAGATTGCTACAGTCTTTGGTTCCATTCATGTCAGCCCACTCTCTTCCTATCTTGACCTTTGACCTTGTAAAAATGATAGCCTTGTTGATGCCCTGCTCCCGACAGTGTCCTTGCGTGAGTGCAGATATGCTGAGCTGTGGACCTATGTAGAGGTCTCTTCTCCTTCATGAAGTCATCTGTACTCCAAGCCAGCCTCTCCCATCACTCCATGGTGGAACTTGGCCTTAGTTCTCGTAGTTCTGATGTGATGTAGATGATCTTCTAGCTAAATTCTGGAGCAATCTATCCAATCATGTTGAGAACATTTACAGGAAAGGAGAAAACTATTAGGCTTGGCTTCCTTTGTCCATGATCTTTGGAAGCAGAGTAAGGTGCGCTGATAACCCACAGCATTCTTTCCCACCACAGTGCGTACTTTGCTTCCTTGTACCCAGAACCAATCAGAGGGGAACGGAAAAGTGAACTCTTGGTTTCCTGCTTTTGAATAGGACTGGAATCTTGTCATCCTGGTGCAGCCACACATAATGCCATGTCCAGCATGCTTCTCCTGCCATCTACATGACATAGACATTCCTAGAAAGCATACATATATTACCAAATACAGTAAAATAAATAGAACTTGAATAAAATCACAACTATTAAATTGAATTTCTTATATAAACCTTCATATACAGCAATTCCAGAAAGTCACATGAAATTCACCATGAACAGTAACATTTAAAAATATAACAGCACAAAGGCAGCTCGCCACTCTGGTAAGTGGCTGTGGTCTGGCAAGCCACAGCCGCCCCAGCGCGAGAACCATCAGCGTTTCCTGAGATCTGCGCCATGTTGGAACTTGGGGCACTGGGAAAACAAGCAGCCAGCTTGCTGCTCTGGTGGGCGGCTGTGAGCCTACCAGTGCACAGGCTAAGAATCAAACATCCATTTCCATCCCTCCCCCCCATTAACAAGTGAGAGCCAGAGATCTGAGCATTTTTTGGGAGTTTGATTATATGCAATATAGCAAATAAGGGGGATTTCCTTCTGCCATCTCTTTGAAGGCAAATATTTTTATCACTGTTTTGCTCTCTTCTGGTTAATGGTATTGTTCTATTCAATATTCTGTTCTTATAATTTTGGTATCTCCTTCAACTTTGCTGTACCTGATTGAAGGAACAACTATTGTGAAGAAAATGAGATATACTATTGTACTATTGTACCATTGCTGTTATCCTGGTAACCTGCTGTGAAGTTCTGTACCAATTTCACTACACTGTCTCAATTGGCTTTGTCCATCTTGTTCTGCTGTATTTTGCTACCTTCAAAATAAATAAATAAATAATAAAAATATAACAGCACAACACTTCTACACAAAAGCTTCCAATCATAAAGAAAGAGGCTGCCCGTGGAAACTTTGAAAGCAGTGGTGCATTCTCTCAGGTGTACCCATCTTTGAACATAAATAAGGAAAAATTATTAATGTACAATAAAATGCAACACAGAATGGAAGCTCTAAAATAAAATGTATCAGAAAATAGAAATACTATTGAACTCCTTCAATATGGGAAAAATATAATGGAAAAACACATAAATCAGGATGAAATGTTGAAATAATTTCCTAAAACATATGACAAGACATATGAGACACACAGAACCTCTACTACAACTTCAATTTAACACTGGAAACAAAGCACCAGCCAGAAAAATAAGTCAAGAAAAATCAAATACATTTCACACTTGGAAAGAAAAGATAAATATGATTATTAACAGATGAAGTAACTGTTTATACTGAAAATCTCAAAGACTCTAGTTGAATAATAGAATTAACACATAAAATCAGGGTAACCACTTTATATAAAATCAGCACATCAACTTCAACTGTGTTTCTATTTAAAGTAACAAAAATAATTAATGAAAATATTAAAGAAAGGGTAACATTTCCAAAGCATGTATGCAAATAACTTCAATTTCAATAGCATTTGAATATCAAGCATACAATATATGATAGATAGAAAAGAAAGAGACTTATATGCTAAAGAACACAGCATGAAATGACTGGAAGAGTCAGTATTATAAAAATGAGTAAACTTTAAAAATTATCTTGAAGATTAAACACAGTCCCAGAAGAATTTTTAAACAGCTTTATTGAAATGAATGTACACAGTACATAATTCACCCACTAACACAGCTGTATATTAGTGGTTTTTAGTACATTCACAGAGCTATAACTATCACATTTTTTAATGTTTACTCACAAAAGAAACAGTGTCCTGACTAGTGGCCATGTCTGAGGCCATCACTCTCTCATTCTATTAGTCTCTCAAAACCTCCAGTCCACGTGGCCTCTGTGCTTTTGTCTGTTCTTGATATGTCACAGAAATGGACTCAGGTAGCATGTGTCATCTTTTAAAAGAGTTGAATGCCCCAAATATAATTTTGACCAAGAGGAAGTAGACACAAAAGCACTATCCTTCCTTTGTAGTATAAATAATATATTCCAATAGTAGTTTTTAATAAGTCTGTTATTAGAAGAACACATATGATTCAATTTAAGACCTGTACAATCATAATATAATTTCCATTTTATGAAATAGAAAATTACCTGACAGGCTCCAAATTCAGGTATATTAATTCTAAAGTTTATGTTTGCAATTATACATGTGTGATGATCCACAATTTTCTGCAATAAAGCCAGATAAAGATAACCAAACACAGTTGGATTCATCAGATAATGAGTTCTTTATTCTGTAATGACAAAAAATATACCAATAAGTTATATGTTTGGGGAGTTATCTATCAAACAAAAGCATTTTCCTGTTAAAAAAGTGATCTACTTTGATGATATATTAAATAGACAATGACTTTTCATATAATAATATTATTAAAAACTGGTATTTGGAAAACAAACCATTCATTAATGTTTTTATTAATATTTTATAAACTTGCAACATATTTCTGCATGTTCAAATAAATTAATAATAACATTTTTCTGGTTTTCTTTTTTATATCTCTTCTTTTACATGTAACAATTATTAAACAAAACAAAAAAAACAACGTACTGCATTTTGAACGCTGAGCCATTTACCAACAGCCATGGATGGTCTCTGCCAGAACGGGAGACGCCAATCCAAGATGGATGTGAGAGGAACCTTAGAAATTTCTATCAGGAACAAACAATTCCATGCACATAACCAGTATGAAAGCTTTCCTTATTTTAAAAAATAATGTATTATTTTGTATAATTTTTGATGTTCAACATACAAAATCAATAATATAGACCATACTAAAGTTAAAAACAACTTTTCCATCACTAAAAATTTCACGTGTTTTTAATATCGATTGAAAACTAACTCTTAGATATTTACTCTTAATATTTGCTTTTTTGTTATGTTAATAAGAATTGTTGTGATTCATGTAATATAATGACCCATTTTAACAAAACAAACCCAGCAAGATTTCTACAAGTTTCTAGATAGTATGTATTAAATTCTCCAGCGGCTGTGACTAAAAAAGTTTATTTTTCTACTAGCTCTCTCAGAGTTTGGACCTTAAAGGAAAATTATCACTTACTACTGAGGAAATAAATGACATGGAAACCAAAAATGTAGTTTTCTGGGCATCACACCATTGTTAGCTAAATAACCTGTCTCTTGTTGCCTGCATTATTGCAATACTAATGATTCAGACAAAACTGCAGCAACTTTTTTCCTCTGTTTTTTTCTGACATAAATTCACAAATGAAAGACATAAGTAAAGGATAATTCTGAAAGTCAGAAAGAAAAAGGTGAACAAGTTTGGTGCCCAGGACTAGAGAACTAGAGTGTCAGGGCTTCTTAACGTCTATCATCAGCAGGGAAAGAAACCTTGGCCTGTGGACTCCAGGCCATAATCAGTGGCTTCTGCAGTCCTCCTCTGCAGTAACAGCAGCCCCTCCAGTGGCACCCGACAAAGCTGAAAGCCCTGGTAAGGGTGATCTCTCAGGAGACCAGTGTCTAGTAAGCTGCAGTGGAAATGCTTCTCCTCCTCAAGGGACAACGGAGCAAAGATGAACAGTGAGGTTCCACAAAGGGGATTCCAGAACAACAAATGCTTCATCGAGGAAGCCTTTTTGTCCCTGAGAACATGTGACTCACTCTTTCCATCCAGAGTCACAGGTGCAGTGGATCTGAAACTTACATTCTAAAAATGAGCAAATTAAAGTACTAGTGAATCACTCCCAAACCATACAAGGATGAAAGGAAAAAGATCTAAAAATACATACAGCCTGATTCCATTCACAGAAAGTTCAGAACCAGGTCAAACTAATTTAAAAAAGCAAAAGTCACAGTGGTGGGTTAGGAGAAAAAAGAACGCATGAGACTACACATGGCAGGGCGGCCGAGGCTGCAGTGGTGTACTCTGTAACCTGATCTTAATGGCTCTGTCACGCACTTTGTGATCAGCCTGAATGATCCTGAGATGTTTAGATTTCTTTAGTATGTCAAAATTATATCTCAAAAGTTATATCAGGAAAAAAACTTTTGTAATGTGGCTTTCTAAGCAAAGCAAAATCTGTTAATAATTAAATGTGCACTAGCAGTAAACAACTTAAGTATCTTGAAGTCAAACAATAAAATAGTATATAGACTTTTAAATGAAAAAATATATAAGTATAAGAATGAGCTGAACAAGTATATTATTGGCCGAAATAAAGCTTCTAATTAACTGTTTGAAAGAGTTAAAATCTTACCATTTCTTTCTCATCATCTATGTAAAACAGGTTAGACTTCTTAGAAGTGCAGGATGCCAAACTCTCAGTCCAGTTTTTCTTTTCCATCCCAAAGTAATAGCAATTGTTGGAAAACATTAGCCACTCATTTGGACAATGACCACAATGATAGGCTGAAGAAAGGTTGTGGACTTCTATCAAGAAACATTGTGAATTTTTAAAATTTAAAATAAGTTTACATGTTTGTATTTATAAAAAACATGTACATGTGCATAACATATCTACACACCCCCACAGGCTGGTACATATCATAGAAAACATGGGCTTATACATAAAAGCACAAAAAGGTCAACCTCTCTTCTTGTAATTAATGTGCTGAAATAAACTTTTTAAAAAAGGTTTACTCTACCAGCATCTTGAAATCAGTATACAAAACTTCTTTTCTAGAATAGCAAATTTATCTCTCATCATGTTATACAAGTAGAAAATTACAGTCAGTTGTCAAAAAGATTGTATAATAATTTTAAATGTATATTTATATTTATTGAATAAAATTGAAAGTCTCCCATATTCTTTATTTATGAACACTGAGTAGCCATTTTCTACCTTGTTTTTCCCCAAGAAAGCTATTATCAATTTTTATGGTTTAAGTCAGAGATAAAATAACTATGAGAATATAATAATTTTGAAATTTACCATGTACCTTTTGCAGTTCTTACCAAAGAAGATTTGTTCTTCTCCTGCACTACAGAAGCTAGAAAGAGTAAAGTAATTCTTATAAACATTAAATCTAAATAAACCATACTAATTTTAATTCCTACTTTGAAATCTGTATAGTTTACAGAATAATGTAGAATGAAAGTAATTTTACTAAAAAATTTAATAAAACAATGAACTCTTTGAGAAAATGATTCCAATAAAAACCTAATGGGCAAACATCACAATGTTTTAATTATAAAAAATTAATTTGTATTCCTTAAGATTTTTCACATTTCTAAAGCATGTTTGAGTTATGAAATCATGATGCATAAATATAATTAAAAACAAATACTCATTACCATCTTTACTATTTATACTTTGGACAAATTCAGAATAACTATCTGTTCAAATAGAAATATTAAAATGAGAGCTGTGTTCTTTGACACTGTGAAATGTCAGAGCATTCCCAATCACTAGAGTGCAACATCCTTGTACAGTCTTTCAAAAATATACTTACAGGGAATTACAACTGTCACCATCGCTATCACTGTGACCATTAAGATAAGGCAGGTGGTTCCCAGGGTCGCAGCAAGCAGCTTCTCAGGAGATGATGTGAAACCTACAGAAAGAAACAGCAGCAATGAGAAAGGTGGATGGAGGCAGCCATTCAGAAGGGAGGCAGGGAAGGCATTGTAAAAAAGATGCAAGATGTGTCACATGCATGTACCAAATACCCACAATGAATGCCAACATTCCATGAGCTACAAATAATAACAATAATGATAAAAATAAGAATGAAATGAGGAAAGAGAACCAAGAGGCAAAGGGAGGAGGGTAAATGGAAAGAAAACAGGGAATAAAAAAGAATCAAGGTATGTTATGTACATGGACATATTCCCTAAGATAAATGGAAACTTCATATACTGTGAACATGTACTAATAAAATAAAATTATAAAGAAGGAGATGGAACAGAGGAGGAGAAGTTTGTTAAAAAAGAATTACGTATCATGTCCGTGTGCTAACTCCTCATAAGGATTGTCATCACTGATGTATTGGAAATATGTACTAATAAAAAAAACTGATACAAAGATTTACATACAAGAGAAACTATAGCACAGGGAAACAACATAAAAACCTGAAGGCCAAATCCATATCCACAACAGCGATGTCTCTAAAATATACCATTGCATTTTCAGTGTACACCATGTTCCACGAGTCCTTGGTCAAAGACTTACTACTTCAGCAATTAGTCTTCATACCTTAAATTAGACCAGCATAACTCAAGTTACAGTACCTGCCTTACAAGTTAAAAATATAGGAGCCTGCACCCTACTTTTTACTCATACCTCTGCACCCAGCTGCTCATTCTAGAACACTTGCAGTGAGGGCGGAAGAAAAGCGATACCTTTGCAGATGCGGTGCTTGCCATTCCCTCGATGTTCCTGAGAAGCGTTTTGAAAGGCTAATTCCGCATAGGTTATATCCTGCTCCTTTACTGAGATGGAGGTTTTGGTACTCTTAGGTTTCCTTTGCTGTCTCTTTGGGTCCTTGGTCAGATTCAGTTCTAAATACACCACTTGCTGGTTACTCATCTCAGCAGCTGACTGTTGTCAGAGACTGGGTTCCGATAACTGCACTTAAACGGTAAACAAGTGATGTCAAAAGAGGGCAGAGAGAATGTCAGCATTGGTGCTCACTCTGAAGTTGAAAAATCTAAGCACTTTCTTAGTATTCAATACATGTTTTATGGTAAAATAAGTAATTTTAGCGGAGAGTCTCTTTTTTACAAAATACTATTGGTTGGACAATTAAAAATAACCAATCAGTTATAAATAAAGATGTTTATGAACAAGGATATCTATAATAAGTTAAAACCAATTTCCACAGGAATGTTCTAACATCAAAAATCTTTTAATATATCCCTAAAAATGTGCTTAAATTTTATGACAGATTGAAATATGAGAAAAGTTAAAAACTATATACTATAAACAGAAAAGTAGGCATGTTATTTTTTATGCATTATTTTATCAAGTAGATTGCATTTATTTATTAAAATGGATTGGAGATATTAAATAGTCTTTTTTTCTGAATAATCAAGAAATTCTCAGAAGTTGCTAAAAAATGTTAGGATGTTGTATATGTTAGAAAATGTTCTGTGATGAGAGATCTAGAATCAATTCTGGCTTTGAAATTTATAATATATGACCTTTAAAATTTTATTTACTCTCTGATAACCTAGTTTACACTTCTAAGTGCAAAAATACAGAAAACAATGCATGTAAAAACTTAATGCTCAAGTTGGCACTTCAAGTTCTCATTGAATTTTAATTAATTAAATTATTTTAGTAATAGTTTCTATGTTTTTGGTTTTTTTGTTTGTATCAATTAGTCTATGCAAAATAAATCATTAGACAATCTTATATAAGTATTAAATTATCTATTTTTGAAATATTTTGATCAAGTTTTAGAAGTCTGTTGTTTGTCCATAAAGTTTAACATTTTATGTAACCTAGATAATTCTGATTTTTTTAAACATCATTTTTGTTTAATGTTAGCAAGTGAGGAATTGTGTTTGTTTTTGATCATTGCACAAAATTCTTTTTAAGACTTTCTAATTGCTGGACTAAATATAAATCAATATATTATTATTTAAAGATCAACAAAATACTGATTACAATATTTAAAGTTAATTATTCATCTTTGGTATGCTGATGGATTTTATTCTAATTTATATTAAGTAACAAACTGAAATACATGGAAATATATTTCATTAATTGCTCACAGGCAACAATCAGAATACTCTAAGAAATCTTTCAAAGTATTCATTTCATTACTTTTCCCCTGAATTTTTAAAAGAAATGTACCCACATTCTACTTTGATTTTATTTTATATGAACTGAGATCCAATCAATCGTATCATATCTAACAATTGTTATCTTTCACTGAGTTAGAATAGTAGAGAGACAGGAGAGAAGAGTGACACATACCTCCTGTTGCCTGAATTTGTGAAACTTTTTGTGAGCAGGCCTGGTTATATATGTAAGAAGCCCTGCTACAGGCATGATTTAATGACCGAAATCCAGGAAAATGGCAATATCTTCTTCACAGACTACCCTCAGAGTGAGTCAAAAATGGAAAAAGTAGATTTCACAACAATGTGTCACTTAAAGTTTCACAGGAAATTCACACACTTGGGCTACTTTGAAATCAACTTATCTTGTCACACATCTCCAGAATATAGGACACTGTATGTTCCTATTAAAAGGACACTGAACTTCTAAATGTGCCATTGAAAAAATGTTAGCATATTCTGCAACCTATCTACCTATCAGGAACAGAAGTTTGCACACCAATTTACATGTCAATCGCAAACATCTTGTTAAGATTCTTATATTTTAAATCTTACTTTTGAATATTAGATTAAATTGCTGAATCTCAGCTTGTATTTTTTTGAATTGTATTTATTTATTTTGGTTATTATATCACTCACTTTGTAATGGAAAAATTATAGAACTTTCAGTAACATTATCAACAAATAATAATATTTGTCACTAGTTATTGTTTGCCATTGCTACATTTTCAACCTCTTGTCAGTTATACAAAAACCAGTGTCACAAACTCATGTTCTCTATCTTTCTGTTTGATTTCTTAAAATTACTCCATTTTCTCTAGGTCTAAGGCACAGCTCTACATCCTTGAGGTAAAATACTTTGGCTTTGTCATATCTGAAGGAACCTGAAGGCTGGAGGAAGAAAGAATTAAATCTACACTTTCCTTCCCATAGCCCAAGACCCTAAAACAGCTGAGGGATTGCTAGGAATTACAGGCTTTTGTGGCCTGTATGGTGAGATCACATGACCCTTGTATCAGTTTATAAAAGGCAGATATATTTTAACCTGGTAGCCAGATCTTCAAACTGCATTCTAGAAGTTTAAACAAGCACTTCTAAATGCCTCAGCTCTGAGCCTACCAACAGGAAACGATTTCAGTCTGTATGTTGATGAAAGGTGGGGTATGGCTTTGGGAGAGCTTCCGCAGGATCCAGGACCTGCTCAACAGCCTGTGCTGAATCTGAGTCATGAATTAGACACCACTGCAAAGAGTTGGTGTGGATGCCTTACAGCTGTGGCTGCTGTAGCTCTCCTGGAACCAAAGGCATCCAAGCTGACTTAGGCAGATTTTACTGTATGTACACCTCACAATGTGGCAGGATTTCTTTCTTCCAAAGGGAACCTATGATTCTCAGACAGCCAACTTCTTAAATACCAGGCTTTACTTTTAGAAGGACCAACCATTCAAATAAAGACATGTTCTTCCTTAAACCCTGACATCTTCCTACTAGAAAAGGAAGCAATTGAGGCTGAAAGACACGGTTAAAAACAATTAATTCTCCATATATACACAACTAAAGACTTGTTAGACACATCCCTTACTGACTTGATTTGATTCCCTTCTATGATGGCAGATCATTCATGAAAAGTGGGACAAGAAAAGTAGGGTATGCAGTAGGGATTCTACATCAGATGCTTGAAAGTTCCTCACTTGCTCCTGGGACTAGTGCCCAGCTGGCAAAATTCATGGCTTTTATAACTATAAACTGTAAACTAAAAGCTTGATAACTCAGTGAGGACAGAAAGTCAGTATTTATACTGATGATTCAAATTATGCCTTCCTAGTGTTACATGCCTCCATAACATATAGAAAGAAAGAAATTACTTGATAGCCAGTGAATCTGCCATAAATTACCATAAGGAGACAGATGAACTTTTATCTTCTGTACATATACTCTCCAAAGTAGTTGGTAATTCACTGTTGAGGATCCCACAATGGAATTTACAAAATATCTTATATTAATCAACTGGCTGATGCAGCTGCGAAAAAAAAAAGCAACTCAATGAAGGGAATCCCCCCTTTCAGATTCCTTGATCTGAGAAAGATCCCTTCATCATACTTCACCCAAATATTCCCAGTTAGAAATAGAATGGGTTCTCTCCCACAGGTGTCAGTTCCTTCCATCAGGATAACAATCAGATGCTGGTACTAGCTGATGGAAAATAACCGTCTTTACAACAAACCTTTTACTTGGGGAGTGATAAAGACCCACGAGATGATCTCAAAGTTACTCATAGGAAGGGGACTTTCTTAGATGATATACATCAGATAGTTAAGACATGTGATCTCTAACAAAATAAAAATCTTAACCAGGCCATCAGCCCTTAATTATGCAGAGACATGTTAAATATCCTGGAGAACACTGGGAGCTCAATTTTACTCATATGCCAAAGAGTAAGGAGCTTTAAAACCTACTGGTTTGGATAGATATTTTCACAAACTATACTGAGGCCTTTCCTTGTAGAACATAAAAAGCACAAGAAGTGATTAAAGTTTTGGTCTCAGAATTCATCCCTAGATTTGGACTTCTTAAGAGCTTACCCAGTGATAATGGGCCTTCTTTTAAAGAAACAGTCACATAGAGTGTCTCTCAGACACTGGGTGTGCATGGAGGCCACAATCATTAGGAAAAGTAGGAAAAATGAATGATACCCTAAAGAGACATCTTAGCAAAATGAAGCCATCTGTAGCGGCCTACAGTGACCTCATTTACTACTATTAACTCTTATCAAAGTAAAAGATACATCTCAAATCCTAGGCCTCAGTCTATTTGATATGCTTTATGGATGCCCTTTTCTCACTAATGATTTTCTCTTTGATAGAGAAACAGGTGCCTTAATAAATCCACTGGCTAAATTCCAACAGACTCTTGAACAACTAACAAAAACTCTGCTTAAAGAGAAGAGAATCCCATGTTCCACCCTGGTGATTTAGTAATATTAAGTACTTTCCCTCATCATCTCCAGTCCTAAAACCAACATCTCCTTCCCTAGGACACACAACATGATTCTGTCAACTCCATCAGCTATCAAGGTAGCAGGCCTGACTCATATAGCCCTGGGAACCAGAGACTGTCGCTGAGTGCAAGCAACCTTTGGAATACTCCTGTGAACCAACAGAAGACTTAAAATTCTTGTTCAAAAACAAAACAGTCTTCAAATAAGTAATCTATGATGTTACCTTTAGCTCTTTTACTAATTACTTTATCCACTTAAAGGACAATGCAACTTCTTTCTAGTGTGGGCACAGGAATATGCAAAATTGTTACAACTAACATCTTGGCCTGATCCATTGGCAAGTATATTAGGACTTCCTTCATGGGTATCCCCATTTCAAGGAGCTGCCTGGAATAATCTACAAGACTTCATTAATGAGACATGAAAAAGTTCAGTGGTTCATAGCTTAGCCCACCATCACAAGGTAACAGAGTGTCCTATAAACTAACACCTTTAATGATCCAGAACATATCAATTTTTTTCTCAAGTGCCACTGAAGCCTCTCTACAGATTCTCATAAAACCTTTATTAAGTAAAAATAAAGATTATATCATAAATACAAAGATGGTTACTTTCAAATATGGGATGATTATGTATGGTTAAGTGCAACTGTAGGACAACTTAATAGATAAGGCCCCCTTATGTTGGGAACAAAAAAAATCACTCTTATTCTCATTGTGCTATCTCTACTATCTATTTGGGATACTCCCTGAACAGTGAACACAACCCAAAACTTTACAGGTTTGAAGACTGGTTTGCAACAGACTTTTTAATTGTCCTGGAATTAGATGGGGAGCCCTAAATTGAACTCACTGGTCCTGTGAAAACAATTTGTGGCCCTGGCTACCCTGGATGCATAGGTAGACACATGCTGGGAATTGCATGATTACAGGGCAGGAGTGTTAAAAACATTGATAGCTCTGTTGAGTTTTTCCTAAAGGCCATTCCATATTTGGATTTGTTTGCATCCCCCACTTCTGGGTTCCTACACTTCCTGCCTCGTGTCTTCCTCAACTGCCATTGCCACAGTCAGCCATGATGAAATCTTCATATAGTTTTCAGTTATCTTACTTCTGATGCTTTGAAACCTTGAGTATTCCAGGACTAAGATGTCCAGGAGGATGAAGAAGCATGTGGACCTAAGAAAGTTCTTCCGTGCAGGGAAAATCCATCCTGCAAACATTTTCAGTGCCACCTGTACTGATGTCCTTTGGTACTACTCACCTCCTTGTTTGGGATTTGGTGATGGTTCATTAGATACCCTTAGGGTATCTAAAACCCAACACAGGGCACCACAGATCCAGAACCCAACAAGCTTGCAGAACAATGACAAGTTGAACACCTTTAAAAAGATGCTACAGTGTGGTGAGAGAATAAGCAGTGTTGGTGATGTCACCAATAGCAAATTTCATTAGTTGAAATTATAGCTTCCTTGCAGTTAGACTTACAGCTCTTTCAAGGGAAATTAGAATTATGTAATTTTTTATTCCATTTATTATAATAGATCCATAATTTAAAAGCCGTGGTCTGTATTCTCATTACAAAGTTCTCACTGCAAAGTAATAATGATTTGTTTTATTTACAAAATATGAAGGGAAACAATAAAAATACAAACTCATGGTTGAAATATCAATGATCTCTTTCTATACTGAAAAAGAGACAAGAAGTAAAGCCTATTAATCTTAATATATTGATCTAATGATAAGAAAACACAGATTTGTTGCCAGTCAAAACCACAGCAGCAGAACTGTTCAAGTCTTTGAATGATTACATATCAGGGAAGTGAAGCTGATCATTTTTGCACCGGTATATGCATGAGTGAAGTGGCTGCCATAACAGGATGAGCTTTCTGGTTTCATTACTTAGCTCAAAGAAATCATTCACATATGTGAGTCCATGCACTGTCTCATCTGTAGAGAAATGTAACCTGAATTTAAAAACATTTCCCAAAATATGATTAAAATTATCAACCACATTAAAGTGCATACCCTTAACTCATGTCTGTTTATGCAGCTCTCTAAGGAGACCAATGCAGAGAGCACACATTTTCAAACACAGAAGTGAGATGACTTTCTAAAGGTACATCTTTGAGCTGAGTTTTTGAGCTATGAGAGCTACTCTAGAAATTTCCTTTAGAAAACCAGTCACTCCTGACAGTATATTTTAGGAACACTGAGGGAGCTGCAAAACTAGCTTGGTTTTGGGACACAGTCAACCTGCTCCATGAACTCACTCAGTCATTTCAGGGGAAAATAACAACAAAATTCAAGTCAGCAGATAAAGTGGCTGCATTCTAAGCCAAACCGGAACTATGAAGGTAATGAACAAACAGCAGGGTTATTTATTTATTTTTACATCATTCATCATTGGTACATATTTTGAAAGACAGAGTCAGGGCTTTCTTTCTCCCAGATCATCTATCTCAGATTTCAGTGGAGTTTGGGCTTTGCTTCCCAATCTAGTAAAACTCAAGCCAAGAGGAATGAATCCATCACCGGTTTGTGAATAAGTGAGGTTAACTGACTTTGTGCTAGAAGAGGATAAACTGGTTAGCTGAAAATGACAATGGTCTTTAAATTATGTTTAGATTACTTCAAATCTCCATATATTCTATATTTAAAGTCAAGGCAGAATATCTTCAGATTTCCACAAAAACGCTGTCAAATATACTACCATTGTTAACATCTTATTTTTATGAAGCAGAGTTTTCTGTAGTGAGATATACCAAAATGAGATTATGAAGTAGACTGAACATAAGCGTCACATTTCAGTGTTGTTGACTCTCTTCATCTCCAGATGGGAGTGCACAGTTGCAGAAAAACAAGAGCAAATAAGATCCAAAATGTCCAATAGATACTATGAAAGTTAAAGAAACTGCTCAAAAGGAAAGAATAATTAGGATAAGAGAGAGGAGAAAAGAAAGAAGAGAAAAATTATATATGTATATGTATATTACATATATATATAGGTATACATGCACACAAGATAGATAACTATATAACTAATCTCTGTGAGTTCATAAAAAAGAACAGTTTGTGTTTTCATTGTTCAATTATTTGATCATTTTCTTCATACCTGTATCTCACAATCTAAACAACTACTTTGAAGATAACAATGCACAATATATTAACCAGTGTTAATCTCCTATCATTTTGTTTGAGATTCTGTATTATCATTTTTATTACAAATATATTGTTTTTTTTCAAAATTAAAAATGAAAATGAAAAAAGAAAAGAAAAACAAGGCTGGGCATCTCATTGATTCTGTATTGTGTTGTATTGCATAACTCTTTCACTGTGTGTTACAATGTCATAAAAATAGAAGTAAAATCCACAATCAAATCATCCTTAAGTCACCTCCCATACTGGTTCATGGAAAAATTGTCTTCCTGAAACTGGTCGTTGCTGCCAGAGTCTGGGGACCACACGCAGAATTGCCTAAAAACAAAGGCCCTTCTAGGTGCAGCAACTCTTAGTTATCTTCTAACTTGAGCTTTCTTTTATACTTTGCCTCGCAGTCTTTAGTGCCATTTTTGCAGGGGCAAGTATCTGACTTTCCTTTTGCCTTTGCTTCTGCTACCTCTGATGGAACCCACATGCCAGTCCAGAATTAGATGAGCAGCCAAATGATGCAGCACCTCATGAACCTCAAGATGAGGACCTAAACTTAAAGAAGAGGGGAATTGTAATTAGCACTGCCAAAGTAAAAATTAAAAGTCAGATTTTTTATCTTCCTTCTGCTGAGTGTATAACCAATATACCCCTTATCTCCTCAGCCCAGATGCAATGACATCATATACAGGTGCTAGCCCAAGGTCTGGGCCAAGTTTCCTTTGCACAGGAAAGGGAGACACCAAGTGAAGACAGATGAAACCAAAAGACAGCTTCAGAATATGCACTCGCTTGTGGTATTCCTCGCTCACTCTGTTCCTTGT
Organism: Hydrochoerus hydrochaeris; assembly: GCA_004027455.1. Lineage (NCBI taxonomy): Eukaryota > Metazoa > Chordata > Mammalia > Rodentia > Hydrochaeridae > Hydrochoerus > Hydrochoerus hydrochaeris. The sequence goes on along the minus strand of PVLA01000338.1, from coordinate 166,550 downwards.
TATAACATACCCCTACATACCTGTACACTGTGAGATGGTGATTGGGCAAATAAGGCCTCTCCATCTCTTCATAGATAATTTTGAATAAAGTTCTTTTTTCTTTTTACCAAAACAAATAGCCTCCTTTCATATGATCACTGGCTAGCAAATGAACCTGAGTATATGATCCTAACCTGAAGTACAGTCCTACATAGCTGTTAGCAGTGAGATCCTGTAGTTCAAAACACAAAACCAAAATCAAAACATCCACATTTGCTACAAAGACCTTACCTCAGTTCACACACCTTAGACATGGCAATGTTATTTCCTGCACAGGTGGTATTTTCTTAATTGGTTTAATGAATGAAAGCCACCGTAAATCATGATGGGGAAGATAATTACCCACAAGCATTAGGCAGTAAGTTTTCTTCATTCCCAGTGAAATTTAAGAAGTCAAAAACTAAAATTCTCTCACTAAAAATAAAGAACTTTAAGAAATGTATTTAAAAATTATAAAATCAACAAATAACTAGTGTCTTCTATCGATACTTTATTAACTAGGATTTAATAGCATGTCGTATAATGCACAAGAACAAACCCTTCTAGGTCACATTTGCAGTGATCTGCCTCCAAGCAGGCCCCACCTCCTAAAGGCACATTCAGCTACTGAATTCATCAATGGATAAATCCATTGATGAGCATAAAAGGGGGACACTTTAGTTCTAAATTATACTGGATGTGTTGTCACACACCCATGACCTCAACACCGGGAGGCTGAGACAAGAGATAATAATTTTGAGGCTAGACTGGGAAATTAACAATTTAGCAAAATTGCATTTCAACACACACACACACACACACACACACACACACACAGGCAGTGAGGGTTGGGAAGACTAGGTACATAGCTCAGTGTGAGGGCCCTTGGTTCAATCTCCAGAGCCACAAAGAAAAATCTATTTCATTCTCTCCCACCCCTACACACAATGTTACCTCTCTAAATTGTTCATTCATTGTTTTCCAACATAAAAATATTATATTATTATTTCATCAACTTATCCACCCAAGTCTGATTTTGCTATTTTGATCTGTCAGTCATTGCCTTTCCTCAATTTTTTCCACATTGAGATTGTTACTTTTGTCAAGACACTAAAGTACTTTTTTTTTACCCTTGCTTTTTCCAGCAAAAATTATCATGTGAAATTAGGACAGATTACTGCAATATAAATTAGTGTCTCCAACATGAAATTGTTTTCACATTGATGAAGTCTTGTTATATTTCTCTGGTCACCACTTTATTACACATTCTTCATTCTTACCAATTATTTGTTCTACACCCTCTGTTATCCTCTAAAGATACCCCACAATGTAGAGAAAAAAAGTGAGTCAGTAATCAGAGTAAAAAAATCTTTTAGCTACCATCTTATGTGCATGTGTCCTACCTTACTTGTGTCTTGTGAAAAAGTAGTGCTCTACTTATTCTTTGGTTAATTTCATCTCTATTTGGATCCACTCACCTCTGCCATCCAAGAATTACACACCATGAATCACTCCCCTTGCTTTCTTGGTATTCAGTGTTTCATTACTAATACACTTCCTACAGTCTTAACACCACATGGAGGGCAGGACTTGCAGTTCCATGGTAAGGTGTTTGCTTATCGTGTGTGAAGTGCTATGTTTATCCTCAACACCACAACAAAACATTACCTGATTTTCAAAAACTTTCTAACCACAAATAATAAATTGTGATCATACTTTGGGACACATATTTGAATACAGATGACATAAAACCATGTGGCTGTTAAGCCAGAGGCCATTTTCCTCTCCACTGTGGTGTGACACAGCCACAGAGCCCATGAAGGTTGGCCTCTTCAGCCACCAAAATCACAAAGAATCAAACTTCGTTTGTTTAAACAGTGCCAGTTATTTTATTACAGCCACAAAATTTATACTAAGACATTTGTGTCAAGAAATGAGGTTAATGGAAAGAAAAATGGTACAGTGATGAAAGAAAACCTGTACCTAAACCCAGGCTAGCATATCAGCAAAACTTATATGTGTTTTCTTAATAACACATAAGGAAAAAAAAGGGGGGATCCATCAGGTAATAAATCCTCCTATAATCCAGAATCTCTAATACAGCCTTTATTGTTTTTCACAGTTCTACCTAATTTTAGTTGCACTCTTTAGTTAATAAATTGGTATAGATTAATTGCATCTTGTCCAGGACACCAGTGCAGAAAAATGAGCTAAATAATGTTTTATTTTTTAAATTAAACACTATGGGAGAGCACTCAGAAATCAAGCAGCCAGGTCACAGCCCTAGTAAGTGGCTATGGCCCTGCAAGTTGCGGCTGCCCCAGGGCAAGAACCATCAGCATCTCCTGAGATCCACGCCATATTGGAACTTAGGGTGCTGGGAAAGCAAGCAACTAGCTCACTGCCCTGGTAAGTGGCTGTGGCCTGGCAAGCCTCGACCATCCCAGGGCAAGAACCACCCTGGTAAGCTATGAGCCTATCCGTGCACAGGCTGAGATTCAAACATCCACACTCCCACCCCCAGAAACTGGGAGCCAGAGATCTGAGCATCTCTTGTGAGGTTGACTATATGCAATACCAAGCAAATAAGGGGAACTTCCTTCTACCATCTCTTTGAAGGCAAATATTTTTATCACTGTTTTGCTTGTTTTGATTAATGGTACTGCTCTATTCAATATTCTGTTTTGATAAGTTTTATAATGTTCTGTATTTCCTTTGATTCTGATATACCTGATTGAAAGAACAACTATTGTAAAGAAAACGAGATATACTATGGTACCTATTACTGTTATCCCAATAATCTGCTGTGAAATTCTTTACCAATTTCGCTACACTGTCTCAGTTGGCTGTGTTCTGTCTTGTTCTGTGGTATTTTCCTATTTAAAAAAATAAATAAAATTTTTTAAAAAATTAAGCACTATGGGCACTGTGGGGTACAATGTGAGGGCACTGGGTTATTTAACACAGTATTTGTTAGTTCTTGCTAAGTGCTATGCTCTGATATTATAGCAATTAAAATATGTAAACATGTCTTCTGGATCTTACATTTTAAGGTAGAATACAGTGTGTGTGTGTGGGGGGGTGAACCAAATAGGACAAGGAACATATGTAGAGGACAGTAGGTGCTATGGAAGTCACACAGGCACCTATCCGTTCATGCAAATGAGAAGAGATTTGCTCTTTTAAACAGGTTGATCAAGGACAATCACATTCATACAGTGACATGAAGGAGATGAATAGGCAGGCTGTGTGAGCTGAGATGAGCGGATAGCATCTGGGAAGGAAAAGCAGCTAGTGTCAGAACCTTGAGCCAGAGGAGGAATTTGCATTCTTTGGGGAATACCCATGGTGCTGGAGTAGAGGGAGCAATGGGAGAGAAGCTGGTCAGAAAGAAGACAAGGGTGAGATCACGCAAGATTCAGAGGTCACTGTTCACAGTCTCCTGCTAATCTGTTGGAAGATTTTTTGCAGAAAAAAATCGTAAGAGATAGCTTCCTGTTTTAAACTTATTCTGGGTAATCTGTTAGCATTACACTTTGTGTGTGTGCACTTGTGTGTGTGTGTGTGTGTGTGTGTGTGTGTGTGTGTGTGTGTGTTAGGGTGGGCAGTAATTTTAACTAGGATGTGAGGCGTCTACTTAATAACCTATTTGAGTCATTCGGGTGAAGAACGACGGTGATCAGGTTGGTGCTGTCAAAATTTAAGTAGATTCTTGACAAATTTTGAAAATGTGTTAAAGAGAAATCAGGCACAGATCCAAGCTTATTAGTTCAGCAATATACAAAAAGTTGTAGTCATTGATTCGGATAAGGGATCTATCTATGTATCCAGAGAGAAATACACACAGAGAGAGAGAAAGAGAGAGAGAGAGAGACAGAGACAGAAAGAGGGAGACACAGAGAGAGACAGAGAGAGACAGAGAAATAGAGAGAGATCACACAGACATTTTGGTAAATGATTATGAAAAAGGATAAAGGATTTGTTTTGGGGCATGCAAATTTTGTAGGCATACTTCCACTGATGATATTTTTACCATTAAGTGGTACCATGAAGTATGTTATCATCAAATATCTATGGTTTGACCTTTTAGAAATCCAAATGTGTTAGTCACTGAGGTAGAAAAGCTAACCACAAAAGGTTTCTGAGAAAAGTAAAGAGACTGAAGGACAGCATGAAAGTATACCTTTACGTGGTAGTATACCTTTAAAAAAATGTTGCAGTAGGGCAAAGCAATAAGCAAATGGTTAGTGAGCTCATCAATAATAATTTTTGTTTGTTAAAATGTTTGCTTGCTTTCAGTTCCATACATGCATATTTAAATGAAAGTAAGAATTAGATGGCATTTTCTTCCATCTTGAGTCCCATAATTTAAAATCCATGTTCTTTCTTCTCACCACTTAGTTTCACAAAATATTAATTTGTTTCATGTGTAAGATGTGAGCCTTGGAGGGAAAAAGAAAGTCATGTTGGAAACATCATTGACCTCCTTCTATATTGCAAGTGGGAAAGTGCGACTTGCCATGAAGTCTCATGCTCTTTATGCATTAATCTGAGTCACAGAAAACTGGAGATATTTTTACACCTAAGTACAATGTGTCATATAACAGAAGACCTGATATGTTTAGTCACTTCCATAGAGTTTTGGTAATCAAAAAAGAAAACCGTACCAAGGAATGCATCTATCTGTCTATAGAGAAACTTTCAATATGCTCTTTACATCTCCCTATCTCAATTCATTTATTACTATCACTATGCATTAACTTTAAGAACAGCTACACCTTGCTAAATTATGTGTATCTCACAAATATTTTGGGCACTGAACTAATCACAGACATGCATTTTTAAATGACAATAGTGAAATTTTCCTGAAGGAATGACTTTCTACAGCAGATATATTCTGTGATACACAGTGTATTTGTGCTCAACTACAGTTGATACAAAGTATTAGAAACCTCAAGCCAGCAAACATTAGTAATGCTAGAGATTTCCATTTTGCTTGTGAAAAGATGTTTACCTGTCTTGATAGTTTGAAGTTACTAAAATCAAAGTTAATGTTTTCAATGCTGAATGGATATTATTAAAACACCAACATTTTGGTACATTCACTTATATTAATCAACTATGCATGACTTTACCTTAGTAGATATTTAATGCATGCTCTCCACAAGGCTGCATACTTGTCTTTTCCAAATTACACCATTCAAGAAGCCAGTTTCTTCTAATCTTTATAATTGCAGTATGTATCATTTATTTTTTAAAAATTCCATAAGGAAGGCTGTTGTTTCATTTAAATTTGTAACTTACTTTTATTTGTGAGACTGATCATGTCTTCTAATATTTCTTTTGTTGAGTCTGTTTATTCCTGTCATTATGCATTAATAACTCAAACATAATTTTGGGCAAAAGAAACCAGACATAAAAATGTCTTATCTTCTAGAATTCAAATTATTTATGAAACTAAAAACCACATAAATTTGATCTCTGTGTTAGAAATCAGGGAATATGTTACTGCAGAAGAAATTTATTCCTCAGAGGCATGAGAGCATGGGATGACAGGCAGCTACCATGAGCAGAAGTTATTCCTGAGCAGAAACTGCATCCCAGAGATATTTCTCAAAGGTTAACTCACTCTGGAAAATTATACAACTATTCTAGTTTTATTCTCGTTAGTGTTACCATAGTATAGTTTTCTGCATGCCATTATTTTTAAACTTTATATATATTAATTGGTTTCTTATATACAACATTCAGGTGTGCATTGTCTTTTTTATTATCTCTGAAAGTCTTTGGATTTTATTGGACTATTCACATTGTTGACATTCAAAGTTGTTGTTGATATAACTGAGTTAATATGTACCATATTCCAATTGCTCCCTCCACATTGCTCTCATCTGTTTCCTTTTTGTTTTGCATTCTTTCTTGACTTCTCTGACTTTAACTGGGCATGCTTAAGCTTATTTGCTTAATTTTGTTTAGCATGTTATGTTTACTTTTTTCAAGTTTTAACCAGTGTGCTGAAGTTTTCAATCTTATTTAAATTTTCCTTAAACTACAGTAAGCAAGATATTATTGTGACTATTTTTTGGTGATATTTTTGTCTGTTAGTTAAGAATCAGAAAACTACCAGGCTTAATTACTTTATGTAGATCTTGGTTTCTGACTTCTATCATTTCGGAACAACTTTAATATGTCTCACAAGACAGGTTTTATGTTCACATATTACATATTTTTTGATTGATGGAAATACCTTTTTACTTCTCTTTCACTTTTTAAGAATAAGTGAATACAGAAATATCATTTTTTTTTTACTTTTTAACACCTTAAGTTTTCCCTCTAATCTTTCTTTGCATGGTGTTTTAAAAGAGCTACTCATTTTCCTTACTTAAGGTGGCTTTTGTTTCTCTCCAGTCTTCTCTTCAGATTTCATCTTTGTCTTTCAGATTCTATAGCTTTAATATGATATAACTAGGTATAAAGTTTTGTGTTGTTTGTTTTAATTTTATTAGTTGATCTCTTGAGTTTTCTGGGTCAGTAGTAGACTTGTATTTTTTATTGAAATCCTTAAAGTATTTAATTTAACTCAAGATGATGGGAGATATAATAGAATCATGGAACATAAACCTTAAATACAAGAGTTTTGCTTATATGGTAAAGAGTTAGACTGTGTTTACTCTTTTCTAGAGTTGTGTTTGAGGCTTATTTTTCCTCTGTGGTTGTTGCTTTGGTATTCATTGGTATCTTTAGATTTATTGTGAGGTTTAATAAATATGGGCTGACATGTGCAAATTTTTCACAGTTGTACTCTGTATTATGCCAGAGCCTTACTGACCTGCAAGTGAGGTATAGGGAGAAAAAGAGAAGCATTCCACCGTCCTACAATTAGCTGTCAGTCTTTCAACAGGGTGTTACCAACGCTAGGATTTCTCAAAGCTTCCAACCCTCACAGGTGAGGCAGGAAAGTCACAGGGCCCCAGAATTTGGTGTCTTTCTGTTCTTATATGGAAGAAAGGTACAAACTGGAGTTTAGGCTTAGTTCTTTGCCAAGTTGGCTATTCTTTGCTAAAATATCATTTGGACTCTGTTAAAATACTTTCTGTAGATGGCAACTTGTTACAAAAACCAGAATGCATACTCGTAGCACTTTTCAAACTAGTGAATTTCACTCCATTCCAGAAGAACCATGACTTGTCTTTTCCAGATACCATATTAAAAACAAGTAAGGCTCTGGGAGGTAAATGCATAAAAATCTGGACCTTCATTAAGAATACACTCCCCTGAGTTTCACTCTTGAGCTTATTCACATCAAATGTATAGCAATATGGCAGTTATAGTTTGTCTTTCTACTCCACAGTTCAGGATGCTATAACCTAAGTGGTTTTTCAAAAGCCAAGTCCATTCCTCACATTTCTGCAGGATTTAATCTGAGAACAGGGTGCCAGTTTCTGATCGACTTCTGAGACAGGCATTTTTTCTCTCTGCAGATGGCTTGACTTTTCTTTGTATCCTCACCAAAAATAAACTTCTGAGTTCTTTGAATTCTCTCTTCACCTTGACATTGTGGTTAAGAGGTCAAACATAAACCTTCAGTTAATTGCAGCCATGATACCTACCTAGGCTTCACCTCCATTGTGATAGACTTATCTCTGTCTACAGTTTTGGTTGGCTTTATGAGCTCATGTCCTTGAAGATTTCAAGGAAAGATGTTGGTTTATCCTTTCTTCAGGCTTCTGTTCCTGTTAGAATGGTTAGTGACAACTTTTTTTTTTTTATCGGTACTGGGGATCGAACTCATGACCGAGTGCTTGCAAGGCAGGTGCTTATGCCACTCAGCTAAATCCCCAGCCCAGTGACAACTTGTTAACACTTTTCCTTTTGGACCAGAAATCAAACGACTTCATAGGTTTTTTTAAAGCTTATTTCTATATCACCTTTAAAGATCTACTGCTATTCCATCTGTGTCATTTCTGATGAGCAAACAATAAGTTGCATCATTTTTCCTTTATATACGATCATTTTTCCAATGCCACAATCATATATGCTTCACTTTTGAATTTTTGTACAGTGACAGTATGTGCTTAGTTTTTCCTTTAGACTTCCCATGCTGTGTGTATTTTTATAAGAATTATATTTTTAAAACTACGTCAGGAAAAGTTTTAGTTACTGTTTTTTCAAAGACAAAATATTAGAAATTTTTATTTCTGTTTTAGAATTTAACTTTATTTATCTTTCATCATTTTGACTTTTCCATGAAGATTCGATATAAGCTCTCTTATAATTGCATGGCTTTTCAGTTATTGAAGACATTCACAGTTGCTACTCTGAAATGATGACAGTGCCTCACCATTGAGGCTGGTTTCTGAGTCCCTTAACTTTCTGAATGTGAACTACACTTATTATTAAACTTGTCCTCTTTATCTGAAGTGAAGTAAAAAAGCCTGAGAAGTTCATTAAGTCTTTGAATATATCAAAAGATGTCCATCTGATACCAAACATTAACTGATGCAGGGCACAGGAAGTGCCTCTGTGGCCTTAACTACCAGGGTGACAGATGTTTGAGAGTAGTATGAATTCTGGAATTTCAGTTACAGCTTCAGCTACAGAGCCAGAGGCTGTCTCCTTACAAAGACCTAACTGATGCAGAAACTTTTATTTTCTTCTTATGCTTTGGATTTTGCAAATATGTTTAGTGCTCAGATAGTACTGTCTAACTTTGATTAATGATCTAATATCAACTTGAATTGTGACATGGAAGAAAATTACCCCAGGAGAATTGCTCATTGGGAAGTTCTTTTTGTTCCCAATTCAGTTTATACTGTCAAAACTGTAACTCGAAAACTCTGAATGAAAAAAATATTCTGAATATAGTAAAAATATTCAGAACTAATTAAATTGAAAATTATAAGATCAACAAATAAACAACAAATCTTGTAATTAACATCTACTTTTTAATAACAACAAGCTAGCATAAAGCAAATTTTGCTATATATTAAATTCACAGATATAAAGTCTTCTAGAAGAGCAGTCTTCAGGATACATGAACTTTCCATTCATATAAGCACAACTGTTGTTCTTGTCTTCCAAAACAAAAAATCTGTATGAAAATAATATAACAACTTAATTAAAAAGCAGGGTGTAATCTCTGCAAAAAATAATTTTATATTAAGCTGAAAATTGGTTAAATCAGCATAAAAATAATAATACAAGAAGTACAAAAAACAGGTTTAAGAACACGTCAAAATACCAGAAATATAGAAAAAAAAAACCCAGGACTATTGATGTCTTAAATTTTAAAACAGTAACCTTCACAGAAAATATTGGGCATTTTCTAACCCCTTTATGTTATTGTAAGTAGAATTATGAATCAAATAAGAAACCAGTGACATAACAGAGGTCTTTGGATTTCTCAGTTTAGGTAAACTATGTACTAATTTCTCCAAAGTCTAGTTTGAAAGGTCTAATTGATTAAACATGTAAATGTTCTCGGGTGAGACTTTTTAGAAAGGACTGGCAAATTTTTACCAGTTATTTTCTTTATGATGACTTTCTTTTTTTGGTGTTGTTGTTTCTGTGTCTTTCACTAATAAAGCACACACACACAGCGATACACACACACACACACACACCACCACCACACCACACCACACCACTATTCTGAAGAAACCCTGTTTGTCTAAACATTGTACTTACAAGCTGTCCTTTAACTGGGAGACACTTTCCCTCACCCAGGATCCATTGTTTTCATTAGTTTTGAAAGCTATCCATCCTTCCATTTCAATCACTGAAGACAGTTTCTATTGGAAGAAAACATTCACAAATGTAACTGTATGTGTATATCATGATCTGTTCCTTCCTGGACTCAAAGATTAGTGACACATAGCCACTTAGTATATTTACAGGCCCAGGCCCAACCTCAAGATATTATCTTTTTACTAGTTCAATTTTTTTGTAACAGTAAATAGTCTAATGGTAGAGTTTCTTTCTTTTCACTCCCAGAAAATTAAGTCAAATAAAAACCACTATTCAGTTTGCTGTCCAATGATGTTTTTCATTGTACTTCCAAATCAAATAAGTTGTAATGTAATTGAAAGGTGAGAGTGTGTGACTTACCGGGTCTTCTGCAGGGTCTATTTTCAGAAGGTAAGAATTCAGCTCTGCACAGGCAGATTGGCTTTCTGCCCAGGTTTTGGCTTCACTGGAAAAATGATAGTAACTATTTCCATAGCCAATCCAGTTGTATGAGCAAAGATCACTGGAACATCCTAGGAAACATAAACATAAATGTAATAAAGGGATAGTTTGTACTATCAATAACTGTTATTGCAACCATTACCAATTTTATGTGTTTGTAATACAGCTCAGTGCTTACTAACAACCATTAAAATCCACTAATATTTAGACATAAGCAAACACATTTTTTTACATAACAAAGTTTTTAGTTGTCTTCCAGCCAAAGCTTCCAAGTCTTTCTTTGATGATTCTTTGGGTTTGGAATTGGCTTTTTAAGAATAAAAATGAGCATGTGAAGGCAGATCTCCATGTCAGAGATGGTATCATTGCACACCCACTGTGCAAAACATAACTCACCCTCAAAAATAAACCTACAGCTGTGAGGTAGCTGCCATCCATTCCAGCATAACCTCTGCCTGTCTCACTTATATTCCTGGACTACCAACTGAGCTGCAAGAGCAGATTCGAATTTATAACATATAGGTTCTTTTCTGACTTGTTACACAACAAAATTTTTTCCCCTTAAAAAATTCCAACAATCCTTATTGTCTTCCAGGAGTGTCAAGAGGCAAGCTTTTGCTGGATAATACCACTATACAATTAAAAACACTTAGTCAATCATTCATCAGATCATAGACATTTTTAATATTCAAAATTCAGCTACAAATGACAGGCTCACAGATATTTATATGAAAGTCTTGTGTACTCAGTATTCATTTCTTGGATTAAAATACTTAAACTTTTGTGAGAAGATATGAACTTGTAAGAAGTATCTTTCCTACAAAGCCTGACCATACTTGGCATTATCAGTATATTCTGAGTAGGATTTAATTTCATTTCTCTATAGTTAAAACTATTCAAATGATTTTTATTTTTAGCAAGAGATATCAAAAAGACAAACACTTGAATGGTTTATATTGGAATTCAATATATTTAAATCTCATTTTTCTCCTTATTTTAACAAAATCACACCTAATAGAATTTGCATTATATTTATGGTTTGTTAAGATATTTCACATTGTCCTGAGTCACTGTTCTTCACCCAAGTGAATATTTCCCTGGTGAGAACTGAACATAAAATAACACCATAGTTATCTGTCAGAATTCATTATAGCTGTGGATCTGAAGAAGATATGGTATTTTTCTCTACTAATCAAAAGTACTGGAAGTGGGCACATTAAAACTCACCATTATTTTTAGGAAACGGAGTAGGAAAAAGTGTGATATTTCTGCTTTGTTCTTCTCTGCTAGAAAACACTGTGACAAAAATTATGACACTAATTAGGACTGTAACATAATTATGAAGACAATGCCATTAAGAATTCATTCTTAATGGCAAACCATTCTATATAAACACAAACATCATAGTGTTAATGCATGCACTGTAGTAAGAGCAGGTTACTTTCTTATTTACTTACAGTTTAAAGCAAGGTACCAATTACTGTAATTAAAACAATGCAAAAGAATGCTAAAATGCCAGCTATCCTCTTCCATGCTGTTGATAGGGCATCTGAAAAGAAAAGAAAGGGAGTCATTGCTTGACTTTCTCTTTCCTAGAAGTCAGCAAATAGTCAGAGACAAGATGCTGCACTCTCAGAGGGAAGCCTTCCACTGTCTCATTCCTTACGGCTTGAACCTGAAATCAATAGTATCTTAACTGCACTGAACCCAGTTCTTGCTCCTCAAGTTCCCTTCATGTCAGTTCCCCCTTCACTCCCTTCTCCTGGTGCAGCTTGAACTCTAAGATCTATTGCTCAACCCATCCACACCAGCAATTTAGAGCATCCTTTATTCAGAGTCCTAAAAACTTTAACCATGGAAAATCATGAAACATTCTCTCCACTAAAAAAAGTAGAGTCCAGTTCACTTAGGAAAAAAAAATCATGTTAATAATAGCACATCATGAAAATAAAATGTTAATTTATTAGTTTTAAAAAGCACCTGAATATGAGTAAAGAGAGAAGCAACAAGATGCACTTTTCTTTCTCTTATGATAAAAGTCTTTAATTTTAGCAAAAAATGCAAATATTTTTCTTATAGACAAAGGGGAGCTCCCAGTGTTTGTCTAAAAAAAAAACTGACATTGCTTTGATGTTTGAAAAAAAAGTGGGAGTTGATTTCTTGTGGAAGTCTGAGAATATAGCGATTGTTCCACCCAGAGAGTTCTTAGGTGTGATAAAACTTTGTGCTTTCAAAATTCTGATTTTTTCTAATCCGACTGGAGACTGGGAAGCAAAAGAGAGTACCAGAGTGAATAATGAGAAATGGGCTAAATTTAAACAGATAATTTTCCTTTTGTCCTTTTACTGGATCCATCTAATTTGCCGTATTTTGTTTTGTACCTCTCTCTGACCATGCATTCATACCTATGGTCCTGCATCGTCCACTACATATGCTGTCAATGTCTTAAATGTTATTTATGATAGATCTCTCTTCTATGATCTCCTGCATCTTAGCTATTTACCTCTACCTTTCCCACCTGCTCCATCCTCATCTAGGAGCTCCAGCCTCTTATATTCAATTTCGTGATTGACATCTTCCTCTGATGTATACCAATAGACAATGGAAAGACATGTGTCATCTGATTTTACCAAATTAATCATTATCTTTAGAATATTTCTCTAATGATGGATAAAACTACTAACAAATCACTTAAATTAAGAACTTTGTTAAAATTGTGCAACATTTAACTTCTTACATCTTCCTCTGTTATCTCCTTATTATGAAACTGTACAAGTTTTACCTTCAAAATATTTTTAAAATCATTGTTCTGTAATCTGTTCCCTGTGACAATAATCTAGTTTTTGTCCTTTCATCTTTAGATTTCATGGGAAGTCCAAAGAAGTTCCATAGTAAAAGTTCAATAACTGTTTAAGGGACTGAATTAAACTGAAGAGAATTGAAATCTAGCATCAATATTTTAAGAACACCATGGAAAGAAACAACTCATATAAATTCATGACAATTAAAGTTGTAATTCTTACAAGTAACACACTTCTTCTGGAATGTGGGTCAGTGATATTTTAGAAGAAATTACATATACTAAGAGCTAATCTTAAAATCTATTGAAGTATCCTGAGTCAAGAAATGTGTTAAAAAGTTAGATAATTAATATTTAGTGAAAATTTTATATTGACTTTGAGAGTTATAATCTTCTAAACTCAAGAATCAATATCTCTTATTAAACAAATATTTATGGTACTGTACCTTTTCTTTTTTGTCCAACAAGCCATGCTCTGTGAAGCAGGTGAGATGTTCTGTAAAACTTCAGTTCAATGTAGTCAACCTCCTGTTCACTTGATATTACAGGACTCTGTTCTTTCTTGAATATTCTTTGCTTCTGTTGAGATTTGGAAAATTTCAGATCTGTGTAAGTTATTTCTTGGTCCTCTACTATGCCTTCATCGTGTCTATTTTTAGGCATTCTTGTTCTTGTTCTGAAGCAATGTGGAAAATATAAGCCTTCAGCTCATTTTTTGATAACTTTCCTTTTTGTTCTCTAACATCACTGCAGCAAAATATAAAGAAGAGACCAGTGCTCACTGCATCATCAAACCAGTGAATAATGTGCCAGGTTTGGTACATGAGCAACAGGTGTGATGTTAGAGGAGTAAAACAACAGGAAATGAATGTGTCCGTCTCCCTGTGAGTTTTGTAATCTTCCATATTCAAAAGAATTATTTTGTGCTCCATCAATAAGGTCAATACCTTTCTTTTCGTCTATGAAAAGCATGAATTTAGTGTATTACTTAAATGTTTAGATCTCAATTATTTTTCTGTGGATAATAAGTAGTCAATAACACATAGACAGTGGTTAAATATAAACACATTGTTAAATTGAAAATTTAAAGTAACTTTATATAAAATACAGTATAGTGTATTACTGAAAAACACATTCTTAGTGGAATGCATTATTATAAAAAGAAAATGAATTTTCCTCAGAAGTGTGGTAATTTCTTCATTTGAATATAACCACACACCTCTCAATCAGCTGTCCTAACTAGTTTAGTAGCTAAGCAAATGAAATTTATTTAACATGAACACACAGAGAAATAGTCATGCAATCTGTATTACTGGGACTAATGGACCACCAAAAACAAACAAGGGAAAAAACAGACAATTATAAAATATGATAGTGACATTTTAATTTATAAATATATAAACCTTTAAATAATGGAACAATGTTCACCTATGGGAAAAATAAATTGATTTTTTAAAAATAACAAGTGATTATGAGCAGAGAGTTGTCCATATTGATAAAATAAAATGTGCTAAATATTTGCTTTACATTTTGAATAATTTACCCTGCATATATTAAACATAATTAAGTTTATGCACTACATGATTTTTATTACTACTTTTTCCTAATAAACCTATTGGATACATAAAATAAAATACAAAGATTATTAATGGTGATGATTATAAGTAAAGGAGTTATAAATTCTCACATCTGTAAACTAGAATATTAAATTACTGATAACATATGTTCTTGACATGCAAGTAAACAGTCAACTTGTACATGATGTTTTTGCAGGACTGTGTGTAGAGGGATATGAAATGTTTGAATTGCTTTAAATTTTATTTAATTTTATAGCACATGTTAACATCTTCCTAAAGGTGAAGTTTTCAATATTAAACTATTGAATAACAAAAGATTTTATATATAAATCTATTCTATATCCACAATTATTTCCTGAGTAACTTTCCTAAAATAAGAACAACAATAAAATTAAGGATATTTATATTTTGTTAAATTGTTTCCTAATATTTCTTGTCCAACTTACATGTATACCAGCAGACATGTTGGTTAAGGGTATAGCCTTTTTATAAGAATTCTGCTTATCAAGTATTTTTGATAGTTTTGTGATAATTTTTTGCCTGGGAATGAATAAAAACATCTTGAGAATGGATAACAAATTAAGCATGGTGATAGAATAAGATGGAAAACTGGCTAAGACTGGCAAGTACCTAGACTCATAGCAATAATTTTACATCATGTACACAAACTTCAAACAAACTAAATGTTCACAAAAATTAGCACACAATAAAAATATGGAGACAAAACACAAGTAAATATTTAGAAAAATAAAAACGAGGAAAACATTTAGGTTAAACTACAAAAATACATCCTTTTGTTAATAATGGAAAAAAATTTTATTAGACGTAAACACATGAAAAGACCTTTAATTTACTATTGATCCAAGAAGTACAAAAATACAATGAAATGTTATTGTCATGTTAAAAGAGTAAATATTTACAAATTAAATATAATTGCCCAAGTTTGACAATGTGCAGGAAGGGAAAATGAACCTCACTCAAATATGGGTCTAGGTAATGCATAATTATCACAACTCTTGTGGAACAAAAATTTTGTTCAACATCTAAAATACCCGAATAGCATACACACTTGTTAATGGGATACTTCAAAATATTAAGAAAATTATGAAATATTCTGTGATTTAATTAGATAAAAGAGGTTAGACAGTAAAATAATACAAAATGAAAATTTCAAGACATAAGAAACAAACAACAAGGAAAAGATAGAGTCATATTATTATTTATAAAATTAAGCCATTCCTAACTTTTCAAATTGCTTTCTCCCCAAGCCATCATTTGCTCCATCCTGTGTTCTGTGTTAGGCCCTAAATAAATATCCTAGAATGACAGGCATTTATAATTTCCAAGAAACAAATAAGTCGGTGCTATACTTACCCATTTGCAGAATCAGGTTGAATGTGTTGAAATATGGGAATGGTGGTCATAGGCACAGTGATTATCAGTATGATCAGTGTAAAACACTGGGGCCAGATTAATAAAATTACACAAGAGATAATCTGGTATTTGAAAAGTCCAGGAAAGATTTTAAGGTAAAAAAACTAAAAATGACAAACAATGATTATGAAAAGTGTCTGTGAAAAAAAGAAAGTAAGTTCTCCTACTGCTGCTGATTTGTGGCTCACTTCCCCCACAGAACACCTGTCAGGAGAGAGAATGTGGCTTCAATCTGCCACCAACTTCGATACTTTGAAAGTATGCATAAATTCTAGATGTTCTCTTTAAAAATAAAAATTTTAAATGTCAACTTTAAAAGTTGCTGATCTACGGTAGTTCCTATGATGTCTCTTGTTATTTTCAATAAAATTGTCTGTATCGTCAAATATAATATAAACTTAGCATTGCTTTACACTATTAATAAAATATAAACATTGGAGGCATTATAGGACTTCAAAGCCAGTTAACAATCAAACCAGAATGGGTATCCCATTGAATCCTGTCATCTTCAGAATAGTTGCCCCTACCCTCAGACTCAACACTCTCAAGCATGCCAGATTCAAATAAAATCAGTCAAATAAAACAGTGATATAACCAATTTTCTCTGTCTTATCTCTGCCATGCTATTTTTCTGTTGTTATTTGTTTACTTTTCTCCTTCATTCCACTGTCTGCCCCTTTCTTTGAGGCCTTTCTGCCATTATTCCTGGAACCATGGTGATTTTCTTCTCTCTCTCTAGATCAACTAGTGTTGTGTTTTTGTATATTCTTTTCATTTCATGTTTCTCTAGGAATTTGTATTGCTGACTTGTTTTGATTTGTTTCTCCCTCTAATACAGAAAGGCTAGGTGTATGTGTAGAGACTTATACATGTGTAGAACTTCTAAGTAGTTTATGAGAATGGATTATACTTATTGTAAAGAAAAAAAAAGGAAAAGAGAGTATTCTAAAGGATATAACTGCATGTATGTTTGAGTGTGTGGAATTAATAACCATGTTGCTAAAGTTTTAGTTGGATGGATGAGCAAAACTGACTGCAGTTTCACTGTTTGAATGTCCACTTTGTGGACTTTACTTTTGTAACTTGAACAACTGCATCTAACAGGAAATTATGTAATTATCAACTAGTGATTTTTTACTGGTTACTATTTTTGTTTTTTGTTTTTTGTTTTTCTGTTTTGTTTTGTTTTTGAGATTTTGTATTGTTTCTACCCTCTTTCTGTTTCAAAATTTTTTCTTTAAATAAAAAATTAAAAAAAAAAAGCAAGAGGAAGAAAACAAAGTGCTCTAAAATAGATAACTGTATGTATACTTAAGTGTGTAGGATTGATAACCATGTTACTAAGTTTTTGTTGGATTGGTGAACAGAACTGTTTGCAGCCTCACTGTTTGAATGTCCACTTTGTATGCTTTAATTTTGTAACTTGAACAACTATATCCAAGAAGACAATATGTAATGTATCAAATAGTGATTTCTTACTGTTTTTTTTTAAATTCTGCATTGTTTCTACCCTTTTTTCTGTTTTGCTTCCCCCCCTTTAAATAAAATTAAAAGAAAAGTTGCTAAAAATACTATCCCCCTCAAATCTGAAGAAACAAATAGAAAAATGAAGAACCGTTTATTCTACATTAGCAGATCCATGAAACAGGAGCCCCACAGAATATATGATGTGGGCATTTGTCAAAATAAAAATTGTTTTTATAATTATATAATTATATTTAAAATTAATTATAAAATATATTTTATAATTATTTTATAGGTTTATGGTTAATTTATAATCAGTAATTCTTGGTTGAAGCAGGTATCAGAACCCATTGAAATGTTTATCATTTTTTAGTTTAGAAAAGCTTGTATACTTCCAGTTGGTATGGTAAAATCAATAATTATATAATTTAAATTACAGAATTTTATTAAAGAGCCAAAGGAATAAAGATTCAAATTCAAGTGCAGTTATCAAAAGAAAAGATAACTGAATTATACCTCACAATATTATTAATAAAATGGAGATATTCATGATTTTATGAAACTATTTCCATCTTAGTTATCACTTAATTTATAGTGTTAGCAAACTTGCAAGTACAAAAGAAACTATATTACTATACATTTGCAGATTTCTCTTTGTATCTGAAAACTAACAATCGTAGTACTCATGTTGTTTTCCTCAAACCTCTCCCAGATACTTGGGCTTCATTAAAGTTCAATTTTCATGTTTCTCATGTTGCCCATGGTTTCCCATTAATTATTTTATTTCATCGCTTACACCTAGAATTTTCTAACCCATCAGTGCACATGTGCAAAATCTTCTTCCAGTGTAGGACTCAGTATCTTTGTCTCCTTATTGCCAAACACCTTATCCTCCATGCTGCATCATTCACCTGGAAAATATCTTACAAAGGCATGATATTTATATTTGCATATGGCAGTCTAATCCAGTATAGCATAATTTAGTATATTAATGCTTTTGCCCTTATCACAACCTTTAAATGGTTATTCTTAAAATTTTCCCATGAGAGTCTCTCACTCACCACACAAACTCACTGCTCTAGCTTACTTATTCATCTCTTTCCAACATAAAAATTCTATGAACTCATTAACTTCTCCAACCCTGGCCCTACCTGCACTATTCTATCAGCCTTTTCCCTTGGTTACTTTTCTTCATGTATGTTTGGTTCTATGGCACTATTTCAAAACACTTCTACCAATACACTAACTCCTCTGGACCTCTTTTAGCACAACTTTTTCAGAAAATTTGTAATCTTCTGTGAAATTATGCATTATTGTCTGTCAGTGCCTGAAAGATGAAGGGATTATAGCACAGGATGGAATTACTGCAGCACAAATTCATTATCTTCAACATAAAATTGATAGAGTCCTGCTACATTTCTCTGGTCACCACTTTTTCACATATCAGAAATTAATTTCTCTATATGTTCTCTATTTTTAATAACTCTGTTCCACATCCTCTCTTAGTCTCGAAACTGACTTGCATCATACAGAAATAAGCTTATCAACAGGTGATCCAAGTGATGACCTCTTAGTCACTCTCTATGTGTATGCTTCGGATCTGTGGTTGAATTACAAAGCTGTGCTTTTCTTACTCTTTGATAAAGCTGATTTTACTTATGTGTGGATCCATTCACATTCAACATTCAGGACTCTAGCACTATATATCACTTCTCTTTCTCTGCCTGTAGTCAATGTTTCCTTAGTAGTATGTTTCCCATCATCTGAACACTACATACAGCACCCTTTGATAGAGGGCTTGCCTGCCATGTATGAGGTGCTACATTCAATCCTCAACCTCACCATAGAAACACTACACCTGATTATTTTCTTACTTTCTATAACTTCAGTTAACAAATATGATCACACTATAAGCAATATAGCAAATAAGGGGGATTTCCTTTTGCCATCTCTTTGAAGGCAAATATTTTTGTCTCTGTTTTGCTCTCTTCTGATCAATGGTATTTCTCTATTCAGTATTCTGTTTTTATAATTTTGGCATTTCCTTCGATATTGCTCTATCTGATTGAAAGCACAACTATTGTGAAGAAAACTAGATATACTATTGTACCTATTGCTGTTATCCCAGTAACCTGCTGTGAGGTCCTGTACAAATTTCACTGCACTGCCTTGATTGGCTTTGTCCTGTCTTGTTCTGCTGTATTTTACTATCTTCAAAATAAAATAAATAAATAAATAAATAAGAAATAAGAAAAAATTTAAAAAGTAAATAACAATAACAAAACAGATCAGTAAGGTACTGAGCAACCTGAAACATGATATAACTAAACAGATAATGGACTTAAAAAGCAAAAGGAGGAAAAGAAAGTTCTCTAAAGGATAGAACTGCATGTATGTTTACATGCAGGATTGATAATCACTTTGCTAAATTTTTGATTGGCTCGGTGAACAGAACTGTTTGCAGCCTCACTGTTTGAACGTCCACTTTGTATGCTTTAATTTTGTAACTTGAACAACTATATCCAAGAAGACAATATGTAATATATCAACCAGTGATTTCTTACTGTTTATTTTTTTAAAAATTCTGTATTGTTTATACCCTTTTTTCTGTTTTGCTTTCCCCTTTAAATAAAATAAAAATAGAAAAAAAACAAATATGATCACAGTCTAGAACAGTTACTTCATGATCCATGACACACAACTATGTGCTTTTTCTGAAAGGGTCCATTTCTCTCTACCCCAGTGCAATGCAGCCCAGGAAGCCACGCAGTGCACTCATAAACCACTGGAATTGCAACGGAAAGAGCTGCCTTTTAATCAGCAGGTATTTTTATAGCCACAAAAGAGGATGAAGACACTTAATTAGCAATGCTGGAGGAAAGAAAAAAATATAATACTGAAAGAAGAGTTGTTTCTAAAGGCAGCCTTCTCTCTCAGTGATGTTTATAAGTGTTTACTTGGAATCATTTAAAAGCTAAAAAATAAGATCTGTTTGATAATACATCATCACATACTTTAGAATCACTAATATAGTCATTTGTGTTATAACAGTTTTTTTACATTTACTAGTCCTCTTTAATTAGTAATTCAGCATAGATTTATTAGATAATGACCAAAACACTGGTCTATAAAGTAACCTGAAATATTTATTTTATTTGAAGTCAAGCACCATGAGGGACAATGTGAAGGCAACAGTTATAAAACATGGTATTTATTGATATTTCTCTATATGTCATGCATTGTTCTATGCTCTGGAGCTAAAACAATTAATGAAAAACAAAAACACATTCTCTTACTACAGATATTACATTCTGATTTAGAAGTGTAGGCAGAAGGAAGGCTTAATGATGACAAACCAAATAGAACAAGGAGGTTGTATGATACATTAGAAGGCAAAAAAAAAATGCTGTGGATTGTCCTTGGGTCCCTTACCCTCTGTTTTAGCAGAGAGCACCTGTTCGCATATGAGCCTGAGAGGAAGAGATTTCATTCTGTGAAACAGGAAGGCCTAGGATAGCGACATTTGCACAATATTTTGAAAGAGTTAAGTGGGCAAGCTGTGTGGGGCTCCTGACAGGACAGCATCCTGGAAGGAAAAGCAGCACCTGTCAGGACCTTGCAAGGTTGTCAGCACCTTTTCAGGACCTTGAAGATTTCACACATGCTAGGAAACAAGCAGTGCTGCTGCTGCTGAGGCAGAGAACTACAGGGAGAGAAGAAAGTGAATGACAAGGGTGAGAAAGTGAGGGAACCAGAGTCACTGTTGTCACTGTGCACTCTTCTTGAATGCATCTGTAAATTGCTGGTAGGATCTTAGCCTGTGAATTACAAGCAGTGGCTTCTTATTTTAAAAAGTTACCAGAGCACTGAGGGGAGAGCCACATGCCAGCCTTTTCCTGTGAGTCAGCACCATTTGTGGACTGCAGGGGAAGAAAAGTCACCAGGAAGGAAGCCCTCCCTGTGAATCAGCACCATGTACAGGCTGCTGGGGGGAGAGCTAGATGCCAGCCCCTTCCAAGGCATGGGTTGGGAAGCAAGAAAAGCCAATTCATTCCCTCTTCCCCCTGTAAGCAACTGGCTGATCTGGAGAAACACAGACTGTGATGATAGCTATTGAGGTAAAATACAATTTAATGTTTGTATTGTTTAGTGTTTCACTGACTTTTCAGGCCTAAAGCGGGTAGTCTGATCATCTATTCAGAGGACAACAATATGCAATGTAGCATCTATGGGAGAATCTCCTTCTGAAGGTGATAGCCGTTGTTAATTCCCTATCATTTTGCTTTGAAGTCCCATGTCATTTTCATTCTTTTGTTGGGTTGGGTTTTACTCCATTTTGTTTTGTTTGATTTTATTATATCTGATGACAAGGGCAGCTATTTCAAAGATAACAAGACAGATTATGGTAGCCATTTTAGTTTTATTCTTATTTTATCTTGAAGTCCTGTATTGCATTCTTTTTTTTTTTTTTTTTTTTTTTTTTTTTTTTTTTTTTTTTTTTTTTTTTTTTTTTTTTTTTCTATTCTGCTCTGGTTTGTTTGAAGATATCTGAAAGTATGGTCAGCTATTTTGAAGACAACAAGAGGCATTATGGTAACCATTGTTGATTTCCTATTGTGTTTTGAAGTCCTATTACACTTACACTGATTTTTTTGATTGGCTTTATTCTGTTTTATTGTGCAGGTTTTATTCTCTTTAAAATAAAAAAAAAAGTTTTTTAAAAAAGCCACGCAGGACATCCTGTTAACAATAGTGTATATGAGTGGTGTGTGTGTATATAGTTTGTGTGTGTGTGCTCACACTGAATCCAACAGGGAATATCAGGAATCTGTTTATAGATACAAGCTTAATAAACTTTTTAAACATTTTTAGACTTATGAGACCATCACTTAAGTGTTTTGATATATGATTGTGTATTCATATGAGAAGTCAGATCAGAGGATGCATATTTAGCATGTATCAGTGCATCAGTAGTATTGAAACTTTCAAATAATACCATGAAATATGTGCTTGTTGGAATACTAAGTTCAATCCTTTGAACACAAAAATGTTTCAGAAATTCCAGGCTTTTTCTGGGAATAATAGTCAGAATGATTGGAGGGAAACCATGAAAGCATAGCTTAAAATGACTGGTTCCTGTAAAAAGTAGTGTTAAAAGGGACTTGTTAATAAGTAAAACTGAAAATCTTGTGATCTCATCAATAAAAACTTTTTAATTGAAGTAATTATTACTATAAGTTCAATTCATGTATATTTGAAGAAATATTAGAATTATTCAACATTTTCTTCTATTATAGCCTACCTCTATGATTTAAAATCTAGATTCTTCATTTTTATTGCTCCCTCTCAGGAAATATTAATGCTCTTTGTGTGCAAGAACTTAGGCTCAGGAGAAAAATATTAGCTGGTATTTGAAACACCAGAACTTCCTTCCATGCTGAAAGTGAGGCCAGCAATGAACACCCAAGATATTTTCACATTAATATGAATTATCAAAAGCTGGACATGTTTTTGTATCTACAAATAAGTGAGTCTTAAAACAGACTTCCTGTTTAATTATTTCCCAGAAGTTTCATAAGCCTTAGAAAAAGGATGCTGCAAAGGTATATGTCTAATTTTTATCTAGTAACCACATTCTGGGGTCCTCTCTACCTCTTTTCACTCATTCATTGGCAATATTAATATTATATTTAGAAATAGTTACATTGCATTATTTAACATGCAAGTCCAGAAGCTACCAGCCAAAACTGGGCATAGAAGCACATTTGAAACACTGAATAAAATCTTTTGCTCTCCTACTTTCTATCACTTGTCCATAGTCCTCACATTCTTGCATTTTGACTTTGTGGTTCCATTCTCTCATCTGTCATCACCCTGGCCTTCTTCTCTCTGTGTTTCTGTTCAAGAATCCTTCTCTTATAAGAACATACTTCAATATACATTAACATCCATCCTAAGGTACTTATCTTGATTACATCTACAAGGACCTATTTCAAAATCTTCACATTTGCAAATACAGGGATTCAATAAAGAGTTTGCAGGGACACATTTCAACCCATAATGGTGTTTTTACTTATAAATATACATCCATAAAAAAATCACCTAATGAAACATGACATTTATATTAGGGAAAAGTTAAAACACTTAGAGGTTAATCTAACAAAAGATAAAAATAATGACCAGGTAAAATTTTCCCAGTACTGAAGAAAGTATAGATTGCTCCACAAATATCCCTTATTGACAGAAAGGCTTGAAAGTATTATAGAAATACTTAGATGGCTCTACCCAAAGTGTTCTATAAATTTAGTGCACTCAAGTGAAAACCCTAGTAACTATATTTCCTGGAATTTAATAATCAAACTCCACATTTTTCAAGTAGCTATTCCATTTTAGTCTATAGTAATATGCAAAAGTATCAGTTCCACCATATGCTTGGTAATAACTGATACAATTCACTTTTTAAACTCCTCTATGTAAAGATATCTCATTAATATTTTTACTTACATTTTTTCTGATGATTAATAATATTGTGTGTCTGATGTTGTATGCCTTTTTATATACTTGTCAGTCATCTATACATATTCAAATCTCTGAAGATTTTGTGAATATTTCTTTTATTGAGTTTTATAAATTATTCTTCTAGATACAAGGTCTTATACCAGATAAAAGTTTTGCAAGTTTTACCTTCAGGTTAGATGGGTTTCCTGTAGACAGCATATGGTTGGATGTTGTTTCTTGATCCATTCTGCCAGTCTGTTTCTTTTAATTGGTGAATTGAGGCCATTTACATTAATGGCTATAACTGTTATATATTGGTTTATTGTTGACATGTTTTTCTGCTGTTGTAATTACCTTTCTATTCAGTTTAATTGTCTGCCTTGCTTAGAGGTTTTTTCCTATGTCTATCTAGAATGTCTTTCAGTGTTCTTTGCAGGGTTGTTTTGGTGGTCATGAAATTTTTCAGCAGTTCTTTGTCTTGGAAGTATCTTATTTCTCCATCCATTTTGAAGGACAGTTTTTCAGTCTGGGTTGGAAGTCATTTTCCTTTAGGATCTGAAATTCTTCACTCCATGCTCTTCTTTATTTCATTGTTTGTGTTGAGAAGTCTGATGTAATTCTGATAGGATTTCCTTTATAGGTGATCTGTCTCTTCTCTCTAACAGCTTTTAATAGTTTGTTTTTATGTTGGATTTCTGGGATGTTTATTATCATATGTCTGGGTGTAATTTTCTTTTGGTTATGGTTATTTGGAGTTCTATATACTTCACTGATCTGTATGTCAGTTTCCATTCTCATGTTTGGGAAATTTTTAGCTATTACTTATGTAAATAGCTTCTTGATGTCATTGTGTTATTCCCTTCTTTTTCATTTATCCCTATTAATCTTATGTTGTTTTTCTTTGCATTATCTTGCAACTTTTGAATTGTTACTTTCTGATTCCTTGTTATTTTTAAAAGGTCTTTCCTTTCCTGTTCACTAACTGCAATCTTATCTTCGAGGTTTGAAATTCTATCTTCACTTTCATTGAGATGGTTTTGGCAACTTTCAATAGAATTTTTGATTTCCTGTTTATCTCGTTGAATCTGTTTCATGCATTCTGTTTGTTTCTTAAACTGTTCATTCAGGGATTCTATCTTTTTGCTTTATTCCTCTAATTTTTAACAGTGTCTTCTTTACATGTGTTCAGTAGTTCTTTCACTACTTTTATCATTTCTTCTTTTACCTGGGAGATTATTTCCGATTTGAGTTCCTTTATAGCTTCCCGGAGTTGCTTCTTTGCTTCAGTTGGTATCATTTCAGGCATTTCAGATGCATGACTAGTATTTTCTTCTATGTACATGGCTCCTAGGCTTCCTTAGGATGGGCTGGAGGTTTGGGATTGAATTTTGGTCTTTCATCTTGTCCTTTTCCTATATTTCCATGTTTTGAACGATGTTCCCCCAGGCATGTCAGAAATCACCTCCTGGACCCTAGGCTCCTGGAACTGAATGAAGGTCACTGAGCATGACCCAGTCAGGTCTACAGGATCTCCCAGGCCGAGTCTAGTGTTTTAGGAAGCTGGGTGGGCACTCAACTGCTGGGAGCAATGGACCCAAAGTCTCCCTGGGCAAGTGCCAGTGGGCTAGAACTCACCTCATGCAGCCTTGGCTCCCCAGATTGTCGCGTTTTACTTTCAATCAGTGACTTGCCTTTTCACCCTCTTGAGAGTCTACTTTGAAGAACTTTTGTATTTTTTTTTGACAAAGCTAAATTTACCCATTTTTATTGCATGGATTTTACCTTTAGTTGATATGTAAAAATATATTTCTTTTGCTTCATTTGCTAAGGAAGAAAATCCATCTACTAACTGAATTAGTTAATTTAATTGTGTTTAATTGTCTCAAATTTCATCCATTTGCCTACAAATGACTCAGATTTTATCCTTTATGCCAGAGTAGTATTCCATTGTATATATATTTTCTTTATTCATTGATCTGTTGGTAACATACAGGCCACTTCCAAGATTTAGCTATTCTGAATTGTGCTGCTATATGCATGGGTAAGCACGTATCACTGTAAAAATATATCTTTATCTGTTTCAAGAAGGCACCTAGAAGGAGAATATCTGAGTTGAATGGAATTTCTAGTTTTAGTTAGAGGAATCTCCATACTGATTTCCATAGTGCTTGTACCAGTTTACATTCCCACCAACAATGTATAAAGGTTTCTCTCTTGGTTACTTTTCTCTCATTGCTGGAACAAAACACCTGACACCCAAAATGAAGGAAGGAAAGGTTTATTTAGCTCATTGTTTGTGGTGGTCTTTATCCATAATCAATTGGCTCCAAGGCAGGGTGGCACATAGCAAAAGGGCAACACTTCAAGGCAGCACACAGAGCAAAAGGGGCATGGGGAACAAGCCTTTTCTCCTCCCTTATATTATACACAGGCTGCTCCCCACCCAGAACAGATGTAGCACTCACAAAATCTCTGTGTCCTCTTCTTGCACAGGATGAAGATATTTGGTAGCCATTGTTAATTCTCTTTTATCTTGTTTTGAAGTCTTGTGTCATTTTCACTGTTTTGTTTGGTTGGGTTTCATTCTGTTTTGTCTTGTTTGATTTTATTATATCTGTTTGATTTTTACTAGGTCTGAAGGTATGGACAGCTATTTTGAAGACAACAAGAGGCATTATGGTAACCATTGTTGATTTCCTATTTTGTTTTAAAGTCCTGTGTCACTTACACTGTTTTGTTTTGATTGGCTTTATTCTGTTTTATTTTGCTTTGTTTTATTCTCTTTAAAATAAAAATTACCAAAAAAATTCTCAACTCAGTATAATAAAGATGTTTTCCTAATGGTTTATAATTTTAGATTTTACATTTAGGTCTCTAATCAATATTAAATTAATTTTAATGTATTGTGCAAAGTATTATTCCACAACAACTTGTTTTTTGAAATGTGCATATTGAATTGCTCTGCACCATTTGTTGATAGATCGTCTTGTCTTTAGAGCACTGCCTCTGTGATTTCTCATCCAGTCTACACACATTTTAGGGGGTAGATCAAAAGATACTCTGTTAAATGTAGTTCTGGTATCTCAATGACAGGCAATGCATATGAACTTTTGGAACTTTCATATAAGACATACATATCACATTCTATTGCAAATGAGTTGTAGAAATTGTTATCTGTATGATAGTACCTGTTACTAATATACCAAGCATATCAGAAAGATATAGTTAATTTCAATCAGATTTAAAACCTAAATTGCAAAACTAAACCTTAAATCATCTATAAAAATACTAAGAAATAACCCTGGCAGGTTAGAATTTATTTTGTAAAATGTAGGAAAATTTTGATATATAAAATATATAAAAAGTATTTATATAAGTATATGATTGTCAAAAGATAACACCAAAAAAGTGCAAAAACAAGCAAAATTGATGAAATATTTGCTACAAATGGAATCATAAAAGAATAATTAAGAACTTACCAGAATTTCTACAGATCAACATTGAAAACTTAAGTGAAACTGGGGAGAAAATGTTCTAAAGACACAAGTAAACACCACATAGAGAAATAAACAAAAGCAAAACTAAGTATGTGCACCTTGATGCAATCAAAGAAATGAAAATTATCAGCAAAAATAAGAAATATTACGATGCAAAATGCTGGGCAGTCTGAATAGCAATAAGATCGCTTATGCAGCACTGGTAAGATGTATACAGTTCTTGCTACTTTTAAAATTAATGTGGTATTCTTTCTGAGCTTTCAGTATTTGAATATTTTAGAACAATATTTGCCAATAAACTTTTCTGGGATGGGAAAAATAATTGTATCTGGGTTGTCAAATCAGTAGTCACTACACACCTCTGGCCTCTGAATAACTGAAATGTACCCATTATGACTGAAGAACTGAATTTTTACATATGTTCAATGGTGATAAATGTATAATTAAATGTCACATATACACATGAAGATACCTTTAAAAGTTGCTTTTCATTGGGTTTTGAATAAAGGGAAGATAAGTATTTCATGCTTACATAGCAATTTTAAATTTGACAACTTATTGATATTAAAAATCTTATTCAATATTGAAGTTTGAGATTTTCCTACATATCTGGCAATTTTATCAGAGTTGATTATTGTGAGAAGTGTCTGTTACAGGACCACCTTTATTATTATTGTTGTTAACTTCAGAGTCCCTCGGAAGCTCACCTATTTGGAACCAATGTTTTACTTTAGATTACAGGCTGTTGATTTTTGTTATTACTGCTCTAAGGCTCTTTCAGAGTTTAATGAAGAAAAAAATTTTAGAGCTCTGAAGATTGACTAGCTGGGTCTACACCCAAAGAGAAGTGTAAAACACCCTGCTATACTACATGATCCATCTTGTGTATGATCTCCACAAACACAAAGTAAGTTTGTATGCATGACACAAGGAAGAGAGGAAGGAATAATTACAAACTCTCACCATCAAGAATAAGCCAGTAAAGTATGCAAGAGAACTGGGGACAATCTTTCCCCATCCCCTCAGTATCAGCTCATCAAGAACCAAGTGACCCGGAGCAGAATTCTGCTGCTGGAGTTGGATCAAGAATGTGGAGGGGACCTATGTCTGGGGAACAGGAAGGAGAAACTAAGGACAGAGCACAATCATCACTCTTTGTAGACCAGCACCAAAACAGATTAAAGGAATTTCAATTCTGTGGTGTGCTGATTACAGCAAAAACTAAACCTTACTATGACCAAAGAACAAAAATTCAAAATGCATTTAGTTCAGTGGGTTTAAATTTAACATTATACAGGCACATGTGCTCTTCAATACCTAGCTTGTTAATGTTTAGAGATGCAGGAAACTCTGCACACATGCAAATTTAAAATTAGATGATGTGTTTAATTATATTCTTTTTGTCTAAGTATGCTTTACAAAGTCTTATTGTCTTTATTTACAGACAAGGAAACATTTTTCTGCTTTATCAATTTATCTCTGTTGTTCTCCAACATTCAATTTCATTTCTCTTCAAATTTTGTGTTTTGTTCATTTTGACTGTACCTTGCTTATATATTCTTATTTCTTAATATGCAAGCTTAAATTATTGATTTAAGTCTTTCTTTGTTCCAATATATGCATGGTGTCTATAAATGTATCATTAGACACTATTTCTTGTGACAATCTATAAAATTTGTTAAATAGTATTTTCATTTAGTTCAAATATGTTTTTAAATTTATACTTTTAAATTTATTACTTAGAAAAGTGCCATTTAAAATGTGAATTTTAGGGTTTTAAAACCTGTCTATTATCGATATATTGCTTAATTCTATTGTCTGAGAATCACTTTCTATGATTTCTTCTTAAATTTGTAAAAAATGACTGATGACCTACTCTGTAATCTACCTTAGTTAAAACTACATATGCACTTGCTTTTCTTTTTTGTTTTCAATTCTTTTTTTACTGCTTTGACTTTCACTGAGCATAAGTGAGTCTATTTTCTCTCTTCTCCTAGTGTACCATTTTTTTTTATTATTTAAAAAGAAACAAAAGCATGTAAAGGGTAGAGATAATACAGAATTATCTCAGGTTGCCATAACCTAGGTGGTTTTTAAACAACCAAAATCTGTTCCTCACATTCCTGCAAGATTTAATCTAAGATCATGGTGCCAGATTCTGGATGACTTTTGGGAAGGACATCTTTCTTTCCCTGAAGATGTCTGACTTCTCTTTGTGTTCTCACATACCAGAAAAAAAGCCTGAGAAGTTCTCTGAGGTCTCTCTTGAAAAGAAAATAGTTTCATTTTAAAGCACCTCAAATCATGAAGTAGTTACTTCCCTAAAGCAGTGTCTCCTACACAATCACACTGATTCTGATGAGCTTTCCTTCCTAGGTGATCTGTTTCTTTTCTTCATCAGCTTATAATAATCTGTTCTTGTACTGAATTTCTAGTATTTTAATTATTATATGTCTGGGTATCAACTTATTTTGGCTATGGATAAATGAAATTCTATACACCTCACTTATCTGTATGTCAGATTCTTTCCCCCTGCTTGGGGAATTTCCTGCTATTACTTCTGCAAATAGTTTTTTTTTTTTTTTGACACTTGTGTTGACTTTTGCATTTTTATTGACACATATTATTCTTACATTTAAAAATTTTATTTAAAGAGAAAAAAAGGAAAACAAAAAAGGGTAGAAACAATACAGAATTTCAAAAAAAATAAACAGTAAGAAATCACTAGTTGATAAATTACACATTGTCTTCTTGGATATAGTTGTTCAAGTTATAAAATTAAAACATACAAAGTGGACATTCAAACAGTGAGGCTGCAAACAGTTCTATTCAACAATCCAACAAAAACTTAGCAACATGGTTATCAATCCTACACACTTAAGTATATATGCAGTTGTATCCATTAGAACACTTTCTTTTCCTCCTTTTGCTTTTTAAGTCCATTTAGTTATATCATGTTTCAGCTTGCTCAGTACCTTACTGATCTGTTTTGTTGTTGTTATTTACTTTATTTTTTATTTATTATTTTGCTTTATTTATTTATTTACTTATTTATTTTGAAGGTAGTAAAATACAGCAGAACAAGATGGAACAAAGCCAGTTGAGATAGGGTAGTGAAATTGGTACAGAACTTCACAGCAGGTTCCCGGGATAATGGTGATAGGTACACTAGTATATCTTGTTTTCTTCACAATAGTTGTTCTTTCAATCAGGTACAGCAAAATCTAAGGAAATACTGAACTTATAAAAACAGAATATTGACTAAAGCAATACCGTTAATCAGAACAGAGCAAAACAGTGATAAAAAATTTGCCTTCAAAGAGATGGTAAGAAATTGCCCTTATTTGCGATATTGCATATAGTCAAACTCACAAGAGATGCTGAGATCTCTGGCTCCCACTTGCTAATGGCGGTGGGGGGGTGTTGTGTGATTCTTAGCCCATGTGCCAGTAGGCTCACAGCTGCTTACCAGAGCAGCAAGCTGGTTGCTTGTTTTCCCAGCATCCCAAGTTCCAACATGGTGTGGATCTCTGGAAACACTGATGGTTCTGGCCCTGGAGCAGCCTATTCTTAAATTATTTTTCTTTGCATCATCTTGCAAATGTTGGATTGTTGTTTCCTGACCTTTTGTTCTTTTCAAGAGATCTTTCCTTCATCATCCTAATCAGGTTTCTATCTTC
Source organism: Hydrochoerus hydrochaeris (assembly GCA_004027455.1). Taxonomy (NCBI): domain Eukaryota; kingdom Metazoa; phylum Chordata; class Mammalia; order Rodentia; family Hydrochaeridae; genus Hydrochoerus; species Hydrochoerus hydrochaeris. Next base: position 135,394 of record PVLA01000338.1, on the reverse strand, counting down.
AGAGTCTGAAGGTCTATCTTCAGCTTGGTTCAAGTGATTTTGTCAACTTACAGTGCAGTTTTTACTATCCTGGATATTTTTTTGAATCTATTTCATGCATTCTGTTTCTTTCCTATATTGATCTTTCAGTTTCTATCCTCTTCCTATCATCATCTATTTCTTTATCTACCTCTATATTTGCTGAGCATTTCCTTTTTAAATGGTGACATTTCTTTTTCTTACCTGAGAGATTATTTCTGATCTGGTTTCCTCTGTAGCCTCATGGATTTGTTCCTTTTCTTCAGTTGATTTCATTTCAGAAATTTCAGGTGTGTATCTTCTAATTTCTTCTACATTGACTTGTTCTCTGTGAGCTGCAATAGCATTTTGCTTTTTTGTTTTGTCATTTTACATTTTAAAAAATTTACTTTGTTTTCTGTGGTGATCCTTGTGACTTTTTGTAGTAAGTAGCTATATTACTAGTATCAAGGCCTCTTTAGGGAAGGTCTGTTCTTCAGGGATATCTTCTGTGTGTGGGAAATTCTTGATTTGTACCTATCCCAAGATCCTATCTCTCCAACTTATGAAGAGTGAGATGATAGGCTATTTGGCTCAGTTTCCAGTCCTTTTTTGTAGATCTGTGGTGAGGTTATTACCCCAGATCTTCTAAGTATTGTTACAGAAGATAGAACATCTGATTTCAACAGATGTGTCACCTAACTGAAGTAGTAAAATTAGCAATAATTATAGCATCAAGCACAATTTAGAAACTGACAAACTGTGTTATTTTTTTGCTTTAGATCATAAGAGCAATGTCTATAGTTATAGTACAGAACCAATCATCAATTAGGAGTTTGTATGCAGTGTTTCCCCTTGGTAGTGTGGTTTTATACTCTGTAGTGGGGAGATTTAGGGATGATGATATGTAAAACAAAGATAATTGGAAAGAAGCACAAGGAAGGCTGGAGGACAATGGAGGATCACTCAAGGTTTGGGATTCTACAGAAGGGGGTAGAAATGAAAAAATGAAGGAGTATTTGAGGGACTGTCTAAACTTGTTCTCTTGGTTTGGGGGAAGAGATTAGTTGTCTGTGGCTGAAGTTCTCTCTAGTTGTTTAAAAAAAGGAAAGAAAAAGGAAAAGAGAGACATAACAGAAAAAAGAAAGAAAAGAAGAAAAAAGGAAAAGAAGAAGAAAGACAAAAAAGGAAAATAAAATGAAGACAAAAAAATCCCCAAAACAATGTGAGTGAAGGGACAGCAAATGAGGCCTGGAGTTCCCCTGCCCCGCTGCACTGATTGCCAGTCTCACAGTGTGGTGGAAGGAGCTATTTGCTAACCTTGATTCATGAATTAATATCAACTTGAATTGTGACATGGAGGAAAATTACTACCAAAGAATTGGTAATTGGAAAGTTCTCCTTATTTTCAATACAAGTTGCAAAGTCAAAAATTTAACTCAAAAACTCTGAATGCAAAACCAAAAATCTGAATGCAGTAAAAATATTCATAGCTAAGTTAATTAAAAATTATAAGATCAACAAATAAACAATGAATCTTGTAATTAACAGCTACTTTTAAATAATAACAAGCTAGCATAAAGAAAATTTGGCTATTTTTTAAACTCACAGATATAAGGTTTTCTAGATGAACAGTCTTCAGGATACACAAACTTTCCATTCATAAAAGCACAACTGTTGTTCTTGTCTTCCAAAACAAAAAATCTGTGTGAAAATAATATAACAACTTAATTAAAAAGCAGGGTGTAATGTCTGCAAACAATAATACTATGTTAAGTTGAAAATTGGCTACATCAGCATAAAAAATAGTAATACAATAAGTACAACAAACAGGTATAAGAACAGGTTGAAATATCAGGAATATAGAAAAAAAACAGGACTATTGATGTCTTAAATTTTAAAACAACAACTTCACAGAAAATATTGGGCATTTTCTAATCTCTTTATGTTATTGTAAGTAGAATTATGAGTGAAATAAGAAACCAATGATATAACAGAAGTCTTTAAATTTCTCAATTTAGCTAAAATATATACTAGTTTCTCCAAAGTCTAGTTTGAAAGGTCTAGTTGATTAAACATGTAAATGTTCTCAGGTGACACTTTTTAGAAAGGGTTGGCAAATTTTTACCAGTTATTTTGTGTATATTGGCTTTCTTTTTTTGGTGTTGTTTCTATGTCTTTCACAAATACACACACAGATACACACACACACACACTACTACTACTACTACTACTACTACTACTACTACTACTACTCTCAGGAAACCTCATTTGTCTAAACATTGTATTTACGAGCTGTCCTTCAATTGGGAGACACTTTCCCTCACCCAGGATCCATCTTTTTCATTGGTTTTGAAAGCTGTCCATCCTTCCATTTCAATTACTGAAGACAGTTTCTATTGGAAGAAAACATTCACAAATGTAACTGTATGTGTATATCGTGATCTGTTCCTTCCTGGACTCAAAGATTAGTGGTGAAAAGCTCTTCCAAATTCTCACACGTAGCCACTTAGTATATTTACAGGCACAGGTCCAACCTCAAGATATCTTTTTACTAGTTCAGTTTTTTTGTAACAGTAAATAGTCTAATGGTGGAGTTTCTTTCTTTTCTCCCCCAGAAAATAAAGTCAAATAAAAACCACTATTCAGTTTGCTGTCCAGTGATGTTTATCATTGTACTTCCAAATCAAATAAGATGTAATGTAATGCAAAGGTGAGAGTGTGTGACTTACCATGTCTTCTGCAGGGTCTATTTTCAGAAGGTGAGAATTCAGCTCTGCACAGGCAGATTGGCTTTCTGCCCAGGTTTTGGTTTCACTGGAAAAATGATAGTAACTATTTTTATACCCAATCCAGTCGTGCAAAGAAAGATCACTGGAACATCCTGGGAAACATAAACATAAATGTAATAAAGGGATAGTCTGTACTATGAATAACTGTTATTGAAATCATTACCAATATGCTTGTAATACAGATTAACATTATACAGAAACCAAAAATTAAGCATGAATGGCTTTTTATGCCCTCACTTCACTAGCAATCCAAGAAAAAACCTAACAGTAGGCACAAAGTGGGGAGTCAAATTATACCTGTGCCAAAATGAAGGTCCACTAGTGAAAGGTGCTACCATCAAGACCATTTCTAGATTACCAGCAAAAGGCAGGGAATTAAACCTCCTACAAGAATATTAACATGTCTGGGAAGTATCTTTTGCAGGTAAGAAGCTCTACATAAAATAGACACCAGGCTCTTTAGTCACATCCCACACAGGTCCCTCTTGCTCAGGCAGAATCTTATTCAAAATGTCACTGCAGCAACATAGATGTGTTCATACATGTTAAGCTAAATTTATTTTTAAAAATCATACAATTGAAAACAGAATCTATGTTAGGTAAAAGAGCAGAAGTTATAGTAAACATACAAAACAGTATCACCTAAGGTAAAATTATCTGAAATATATGCTATTCTATCCTTCAAGAAAGAATAGAGTCTATGGGAAAAAATACAAATCCATAAGATATCCCTAAAAAAGCAAACCAGATAATTGAAATGCAGGTGGTTTGATATTAAAACCTTATAAGAAAGTAATGTAAAGCAAAAGCAAAGATGTAGAAAATAAGAAAAGGAAAGAAGAAAACATGGAACAAATAGTAATACCAGAATGACACTGACAATAAAAAAGGAAAAATATAAAAACAAAATAGCAGGGTATTTAAGAAATGCCTGCTGAGAGTGGTGATGCATACCTGGAATGCCACCACTTGGGAGGCTGAAGCAGGAGGATCACTGAGTTCAAGACCAACCTAGCCTACATTGTGAGATCAAGGGCAGTTTGAACTACACAGCAAGAGTCTATCTCAAAAAAATAAAAACCTCATAAATAACTATTACAGTACTCAATTATTACTCTATATTTAGTGAATAAGTGCAAAAGTCAACCTTTCATTTCAACTTTAAATAGTAAAATACTAATTAGAAGTTATAATAATTCTGACAATAACATTCAAATATCAAGTGAATTAAGCATGTAAATAAATAAATTGATAAACAAGATATGTGGTTGTGAAATTTGAGACAAAAAAAACCTGAGAAACAGAAAAAAGCAATTCTGTTTCCAAATCCATTTCATTTTGAGGATCAAATTGATTTAAAAAAGAAGAAAAAAACTACAACAAAATTTCAAAACATATCAATGAGGGGATAATAATGGCACATACACTGTGCACTGTCATCCCTAAATCATTCACTCAGAGCACAAGACATATGCATTCAATTCTTCAAACAATACCAGTACAAATCTTTCTCTTCAGTGGTCTCAGAGAAATCAGTAGTATAACTACCTTACCTATTTTTATATACATATACATGTACATATACATACACATGTACATACATTTTTCTTTCAGCTTCTCACACTGACATAATATGATGTTTACACATGTGTGTCTTATTTATTTTAATAATGAGTATGTTCTCAAGAGGCATCCATTTATGTATAAAAATATCCAGTTTATCCTTCCTTATTGCTGAGTACTACTCCATTATATAAAAATACCACATATTTTTATTCATTCCTCAATTGATAGGCATTTAAATCATCACAAATTGTGCTGCTATAAACATGGATGCACATCCATCACTGTGGTAGGCTGTTTTTAATTCTTTTGGGAAGATACCCAGAAGGAGATTGGTGGGTCAAATGGGACCTGTAGACCTAGTATTTTGAGAAATCCCCATGTTGACTTCCACAGTGGTTACACCAGTCTGCATTCCCACCAACAGTGGAAAAAGGTTTCCTTTTCTCCGCAGCCCCTCCAGCATTTGTTATTGCTTGATTTCTTGATAGTAGCCATTCTTTCTGGGGTGAGGTGAAATCTCAGTGTTGTTTTAATTTGCATCTCTTGAATGACCACTGATGTTCAACTTTTGCATATTCATTTGCTGTTTTTATTTCTTCATCTGAGAAGTGTGTATTTATCTCAGATGCCCATTTTTGGATTGTGCCTTTAAATTTAGGATGACTGATTTTTTAAATTCTTCATGTGTTCTCAATAGTAATCTTTTGTCTGAGGTACAGCTGGGAAACGTTTTTCCCCGCACTGTGAGTTGTCTCTAAACTGTTAGTAGTTTCTCTTGCTATGCAAAATTTTTCAATAGGATGAGATTCCAGTTGTTGATCCTTTGTAATGGTTCCTGTGCAGTCAGGTTTTTTTTTATCCATAAAGTCTTTGCCTACACCATTTTCTTCAAGAGTTTTGCCTGATGTTGTGAGGTGAAACACTCTATCGACATCTATGAGGTCCATTTGTTCAAAAGTTTGATTTAGTTCTAATATTTCATCATTGATTTTTTGTCTATTTTATTTGTCCTTTTGTGACAGTGGGGTATTGAGGTTTCCCAATACAATTGTATTAGAGCTTATTTGATTTTTTATGTCTGTTAGTAATTGTTTTATATAGTTGGGTACACTGGTATTGTATATATATATATATATATATATATATAATCATTATCTTTTCCTTTTGAATTGTTTCCTTTATGAGGATGTAGTGACCTTCTTTATCTCTATTAATCAGTCTTGGGTTGAAATTCACTTTGTCTTGAAATAGAATAGCTACCCCTCTTTTTTACTGGTTCCTGTGGCATGGAGTATTTTTTTCCATTCTTTGACTTTCAGTCTATGAATTTCTGTTTTAATTAATTGTGTACCTTGTATGAAGCATATTGTTGGATCTTCCTTCTTGTTCTATTCTGCCAGTCTGTCTCTTCTGACTGATGAATTGAGACCATTAACAGTGATGGTTATAACTGATATGTACCAGTTATCCTTGTCATGTTATTTTCTTCTTGCTGGATCCTCCCCTCTGTTCCCTCTGCTTGCCTTCCCTGATGGATTACTTCTGTTGGAGTTGATGGAGCTACAGTCTTTATTATTTCTTTTTGGAATGTCCTTCAAAACATTTTGGAGTGCTGGTTTGGTGGTCATAAGTTTCCTCAGATGTTCTTTGTTATTGAAGTATCTTATTTCTCCATCAATTCTGAAATATGGTTTTGTGGGGTACATCAATCAGGGTGGAAGGCTGTTTTTCCCTTAGAACTTGGAATCTTCACTCCAAGCTCTCCTTGACTTAGAGTTTGTGCTGAGAAGTACTTCTGATGGGCTTTCCTTTATAGGTGATTTGTTTCTTTTCTCTAATGACTTTTAGGATTGTATTCTTGTATTGAATTTTAGTAATCTTAACTATAATATGTCTGGCTATAGAATTCTACATGCCTCATTTATCTATATGTCACTCTTTTTCCCTACTCTTTCTGTCACGATATTTGTGAACATTTTCTTAATGTTATTTGTTGTATCTCTTCTTGTTGATTGACTCCAATTAATCATAAATTATTGTTCTTTGTCTCATCTTGCAGCTGCTGGGTTGATTTCTCATGGTCCCTTGCTATTTTTGAGAAGTCTTTATTTTCATAGTCACTAACTGCACACCTGTATTCAATATCTAAGAGGCTGTCCTCATATTGGCCTAATCTGCTTCAAATATTTTCAGTAGAATTTTTATTTTCCTGGATATCTGCTTGAATCTGCTTTATGGATTCCATTTCTTTCCTATGCAGAGCCTCCATAATTTCCTTAAGCTTGCTTTTTTTTTTTCTGTGTCTGCTCTAATGTCACCAAGAGTAGAGTCTATTTTGGTAATCTCTGTAGTTATCTGAAAGATTATTTGATTTCATTTTTTCCAGAGCCTCATTCAATTGCTTTATTGTCTCCTCTTCAGGGAGACATGATGGGAAACTTCAAATTGTCCCACCTCATTTCCTCCTGGATTTGCTTTTGGTGGACTGGATGCCTGCAGTTGCATTTTACTTAAGTGTCTTCTCATTTTATTTTTTCTCTTTTTTTAGCTTAATTTCTTGGGTGATGCTTGTAAGTTGCCTATGGTGAGTTGCTTTATTGGTAGTATTTAGGACCCTTAGGTGATGATTATTTCTCTGAGTTATCATCCAGGTGTAGGCAGTTTTTGGGTTTTGAGTCTGTTGCAAGATCTTCTTCATTTTGTTGGAGATAAGATTTGTGATTATGTAACAAAATGTAAAACAAACCAGATAATCTTATGCAATATATAAGTCCATAATGTGGATAATTTTACCTGCAAGGTTAAAATTTAAAGTGGATTAGAGAGCAAATAGAGAAGTGGAAGAAAAAAAAGAGATTAGGAATAAGGCTGGAGGACAAAGGGGGATCACAACAACTTGGGGAAGCTGGTGCAGAAGACTGAATGAAAAGAGAGATGGAAGAGATAAAAGGAAGAACAGAACAGAACCAGACCCACAAAGAGATTAGGAACCACTTTCATGCTCACACATAAAAAATGAAGAAAAAAGAGAATAGGAAAAAAAAAATGAGAAAAAAAAATCAAATAATTCCACCCCAGGATTCTCTCTGGTTTCACTAGTACACAGTCTGGAGACAGCCCTGAAACATGCCACTCTGTCTTAGCAATTCAGCAATTGCTTTATGGTGGAATACTGCATAATCTCAGCAGGCCTGCCTTGAGACCAGACTCACTGGGCTTGCCACAGTCCAAGCAATTTCCATGGGGTCTGTGCACAGCTAGTTTCTGCTAGAAGAAGTCAGCGGCAGTTCTAGGTTCTAGGCCTATCTGACCTCTCTCCAGAATGGATCCTGGCTAATTGCTGTCTCCCAGGGGAGGACTGAGTCCTCTGCACTCACTGCCAGCCTGTGTAGTCCTCCATATCTGCTGATCCCCTCCACTGCTGTGTCTCTCTGAAGAGGCCTCTGGGGTCATCAGTCATCACTGTCACCATGATAGTGTGTCCCCAGGTTTGAACAGCTCGCCTGGTGCGGTGAGTCCCATCTCAGGGTTAAGGCACTGCCAGCTACTTCATTGTCCTTTATTGTTCTCTCTGTGGGCTTCAGTTGGTACTTCAGATTTTTCCTGGGTTTAGGGGACCCACCTCCTTCCTTTTTACCTTCCTTATGATACTATATTCCAGCATCTGAATGGTGATATTCAGAGAAGCTGTTTTCTCCGCTGCTTACCACTCTCCACTCCCTTCCTGGAAGTCTCATTAAAAAAAAAAAAAAGAGCAAACTAAACAAAAGCAAAAAACAAACTAAGCAAAAAAGCATGATGGCATGACCCTGTAATCTCAGCACTTGGGAGGCTGAGTCAGGATGAGCTGTGAGTTCAAGCCTGGGCTAAAAAGTGAATTTAAGGCCAGCCAGAACTGCATAGCATGACCCTGTCTCAAAAAAGACATGCTAACACACACACAAAAACAAAGCTAAAATATTTTGCAAGATATCTGAAATCAAATAATACAATATGTGTCAAAACTAATATTGATAGAAAAATAATGAAATGGTATTTTATTAAATGTAATTTTCCACCAAGATTTCTCAGCATTAATTATAGAGAAAAATAATAGCAATTATTTAAATGATATTCAAAGATTTGAATATCATTTAATATTTGAATTTGAAGGGAAATATGCATCCCATAAAACAATTTGAAGTCACTAAATTTTGTATTTAGCCAAAATAATGGTGCACTAAATCTACAAAAAAGGAAAACCAGAATGCATGAGGCATATATACCACTGTAGCAGAAGAAAAGAAACCCTATTTAATTGAGCATGGTTAACACAAATTTCAGAGGAAGACCACAGGAATTTAGTAGTGGGGTAATTGTGTGACCTTGACACATGTGGAGGACAATGTGGGGGCCAACAATGGTAAGCTATGTCTCTTGTGTTCTTACGGTCACAATAAGAAATAATTTAAGCTATTTAAATGAACTAATTCAGTAAAAGGCAGGAAGAACACATGAGTTTAAACGTGGAGTTGGCCAGTTAAAGTGTGAAAAGTTAAGAGCACTTACATCTTGGATGCAAAACTGAAGGAGAAAGAGAAGTTAAATAGGAAATATTTGCTTATATTCATTATTTTTATCTATGGCATTTTAAAATTGAAATTACACAGATATAATTTATATACAGTGAAATGCAGAGATTTTTTGGATACTGTTTGAGGTTTGATAAATGAGTGTGCTTGTGTAACTAACTTTCCAGTTAAGAATTAGAATATCAGCACCCTTTTCCAAAATGACTTATTTCACTCAGTAATAATTTTAGGTTTGCCTATTGTGTGTAATGTCTTTATTTCATTCAGTTCATTGCTTGCCAACAATCATTAAAATCCACTCTAAGACATAGTCATAAATAGACATACACTTTTTACATAACAAAGTTCTTAAGTTGTTTTCCAGAATAAACTTTCAAGTCTTTTCTTAATGATTCTTTGGGCTTGGAATTGGTTTTTTAAGAATAAAAATGAGCATGATAAGGCAGATTTCTGTGTCAGTGGTGGTACCATTCCACACCTACTGTGTAAAACATAACTCACCCTCACAAATAAAATGCACCTGTAAAGAGGCTGCCATGCATTTCACAGAAACTCTGCCATTCATGCTTCCTATATATTCCTGGGCTACCAACTGATCTTCAAGTGCAGATTTGAGTTTATAGCACATAGTTCCTTCCTGCTTTGTTACACAATAAAACTTTTTTTCAAAACAACAACAGCAGTCTTACTGGCTTCCATGAGTGTCAGTCATCAAGCTCTTGCTGGAAAAATACCATCATATGCTTAAAAACACTTAATCAATCATCCATCAGATCATAGAAATTTTTCATGTTTAAAATTTAGTTAAAAATGACTTCACAAATACTTGTATACAAGTCTTGTGTACAGCACTCATTTGTCTTGTTAAAGTATCTAAACTTCTGTAACAATAATTGGCTATTTCCTGAGCATAGTTGGTATGATCAGTATTTCTGTAGTGGTAGTACACTAGAATTTAAATTTTATTTATTTATAATTAAAAGTTATTCTGACTTTTATTTACAAACAAGAAATAAAAAGACCGACACTTGAATGATTTGTATTAGAATTCAATATATTTAAATCTCATTTTCTCTTTATAACAATAAAATCACACATAATATAATTTGAATCATGTTAACAATGTTAGACTTTTTCATATTCTCCTGAGTCATCTTTCTTATTTTACCTAAGTGAATATCTCCCTGGTAAGGACTAAACATATAAAACCATAGTTATCTGCCTGGATTCATAATAGTTGTGGATCTGAAGAAGATACGATATTTTGCTCTAAAAATTAAAAGTACTAAAAATAGGCACATTATTAATACTCATCTTTATTTTCAGAAGCCATTGTAGGAAGAATTGAAGTATTTCTGTTTTGTTCTCTGCTAGAAAACACTGTGACAAAAATTATAGCATTAACTAGTACTGTAACATAACTATGAAAACAATGTGATATTCATTTTGTTATTTTAAAGAGAATAAAACAGAACAAAACAAAACAGAACAAAGCCAATCAGAACAGAAAATGATACAGGATTTTAAAACAAAACAATAGGGAATCAACAATGGTTGCAATAATACCTCTTGTTTTCTCCAAAATAGTTCTCCAAACCATTAGATGAAACAAAATCAAACAAGACAAAATGGGGTAAATCCAACCAAAACAAAATAATGAAAGCATTACAGGCTTTCAAAACCACATAATAGAAAATCAATAGTGGCTAGCATAATATATCTTGTTATCTTCCAAACAGCTACCCATACCATCAGACATAACAAAATCAAAAAATCAAAACAGAGTAAGACCAAGCAAAACCAAACAAAATAATGAAAACAATGCTAGAGTTCAAAACAAGATAACAGGAAATGAACAATGGCTACCACCTTTCCTTTTTAGATGTTTACTCCCCTATCACTTTCACAACATCTATTGTACATTTTGTTTTTTGTTTTTTTTTACTTTTTTATTTTAAAGAGAATAAAATGAAACAAAATAAAACAAAATAGAGTCAATCAAAACAAAACAGTGAACACTATATAGGACTTCAAAACAAGATAATAGGAAATCAACAATGACTACCAAATGACTCTTGTCATCTTCAAAGTAGCTTCCTATACCATCATCAGTCATAATAAAATCAAATGAAACAAAATAGAATAAAATAAATCAAAACAAAAAAGAAAATGACACAGGGCTTCAAAACATGATAATAGGCAATGAACAATGGCTACCATAATATGTCTTATCTTCAAAATAGCTCCCCGCACCATCAGATTTAAGAAAATCAAACAACACAAAACAGAATAAAAGCAAACAAAACAGAACAATTAAAATAATACAGGGTTTCAAAACAAGATAGCAAGAAGTTAATAATGGCTACCACCTTAAGATGTTTCCTCCCCTTTTGCTTTTACAATATCTATTGTACATTTTGGGTTCCATTAAATCCTTCAGCTTTTTATACTTAGAAGACAACACAGTGTTCACCCATGTATCTGAACCGTTTCATCCATATGTACAATCTCAAGTGTATCCATTTACATATGAGAACCTCATGATTATACTTCTCTATAGCTAAGTAGGTTCCATTGTATAAAAATGGCATATCGCTTTATCCATTCTGTGGTTGATGGGCAAGTTACCTCTGCTTTATTCCTGGTTCCCTGTTCATGGAGCATTGTTTTCTCTTCTTTGATTTTCAGTCTATGAATTTCCCTTCAAGTTAAATATGTCTCTTGTATGCAGCATATAGATGGATCTTGTTTCTTCATCCATTCTCTCTGTTTCTTTTGACTGTTGAATTGAGGCCATCTACATTAATGGTTATGACCAACATGCACTGAGTCATATCTGCCTTGCTGTTTTCCTGCCATTGGCTCCCTACTTTTCCCCTCCATTCAATATCTTGCCACAAATAGCAATCCCCCTCTACCACTGTTCCTGGAACTGTCATCATTTTTATCTCTCTTTAGAATGTCCTTCAGTATTCTTTGTAGCATTGGTTTGGAGGTCATGAATTCCTTCAGTTGTTCTTTGTCGTGGAAGTATATTGTTTCTCCATTGATTTTGAAGGATAGTTTTGCAAGATACATCAATCAGAATTGGAAATTGCTTTGTTTCAGGATTTGAAATACTTCATTCCAAGTTCTTCTTGACTTAATGGTTTGTGTTGAGAAGTCTGTGATGATTCTAATTGGTTTTCCTTTCTAGGTTATCTGTTTCTTTAACAGCTTTTAATATTCTGTGCTTGTTCTGGGTTTCTAGAAACTTGATTATTATATATAGAGGTGTAGATTTATTTTGATTACATCACTGGAGGTATATATTTCTCACTGATCTGTATGTCAGGCCCTTTCCCCATGCTTGAGAAGTTTTCTGCTCTTACTTCTGTAAATAGTCCTTTTATGTCATTTGTATAGACCCCTGATCATTCACTGACACTGTTCATGCTTAAGCTATTTTTCTTTGCATCGTCTTGCAACCAATAAATTGTTATTTTCTGCTTCCTTGTTATTTTTAAGAGATCTTTCCTTTCATGATCACTAGCTGAAATCCTGTCTTCAAAGTCGGAGAGTCTATGTTTAGTTTCTTTCAAGCGGTATTTCCAGCTTTCAATGGAGTTTTTAACTTCCTAAAAATCTTTTTGAATCTTTTTCATGCATTCTAATTCTTTCTTATATTGCTCATTCAAGGGTTCCCTCTTTTTCACACACTCCACTTTTTTAAATCTATGTCTTCTTTTGATATGCCCAGAAACTCTTTTACTATGTTTATTTTTTATCTGAGATATTATTTCTAATCTTATTTCTCTTACAACCTCATTAAGTAGTTTATTTACTTCAGTTGCTATCATCCTAGAAATTTCAAGCATGCAAATTTTAATTACTTCTATGTCTATATCTCCTGGACTTGTTCTGTGTGGGTTGGAGGCCTGAGATTGCTTTTTGCTATTTAATCTTGACATTTTCCTGGTTTCTTCCTAATGAGCTGGTTGTGGGGTCCCACACACTTCCCAAATTGGCTACTCATCCACAGTGTAAGGGAATGGGTCAGGCACCTGAGTTTTTCCTAACTTAGATTCCTGGGGAGGCTGGGGGGCATGGAGCAGGCTTTTCCAGTCTTGTGTGGCTTCTCAGATGTATGACTAGTTAGTTCTCCCAGCCTGTGCTGGAAAAGGTTCCCAATGGCAGCCATCAAGCTCATGGGGGCAGGCTTGGCTGCTTCTTCTCCCAACTTGCAATGGCTACCCACAAGAGAGCCCCAGTGGTGGCCTGCATGCGCATGGGGGTGGGGCTGGCTGCTTTTTCTATCAGCCTGTACTGGATACAGTCCTGATCAGTTTCCACACTTTATCTACTGGTTCATGTTGTTACTGTCACTTCCAATTTGTCTTCACCCCCAGCCCTGCCTGTTGATCATGTGCACTTTAGCCAGAGTTCTACTGAGTCCCCAGCTTTCCTACTGGTCTCTAGTCCCTGAGTCCCATCAATGGAGTGAGCAGAAGCCTGTCTTGGACTCCTTCCTGCCAGTTACAGCAGCTCCCAGTCAATGGTGGGGAGAGTAACCCATCTTGGATCTCTTTCTTACCAGTCAGGGCAGATTTGGTCAATGGTGGGAACAGGAGCCCATCTTGGACCTCTTCCTGATATTCATAGAAGCTCACAATGATGGGGAGAGAAGCCCATCTCAGATCCCTTTACACCATTCACAGAAGCTCCTGATCAATCACAAGGGGAGGAACCCATCTCAGACACATCCTGCCAGCCATAGCAGCTCCCGACCAATCATGACATTCATTCTTAATGGTAAACCATTCTACATAAATACAGACACCATAGTACTAATGGATGAGCTATAGTAATAGCGGGTTATTTTCTTGATTACTCATGATTGGAAAGCAAGATACTGACTATTATAATTGAAACTGTGTACAAGACTCCTAAAATGCCAGCTGTGTTTATCCATGCTGTTGATATGGGGGATCTAAAAGAAAAGAAAGAGATTCAATGCTTGAGTTTCTCTTTCCTAGAAGTTATCAAATAGACAGTGGAAGACAATTAAGATGCCACACTCTCCAAGGGCAGCCTTCCATGGACTCATTCCTCAGGGCTTTATCCTGAAATCAATAGTGTCTCAACTGCATTGAACCTAGTTCTTGCTTCTCAAATTTCCTTCATGTTAGTTCCTCCTTCACTCTCTTCTCCCTGGTGCAGCTTGAACTCTGAGGTTTCCCGACCACCCACATCAACAATGTAGAACATCTTTTATCCAGAGTCCTATAAAATTTTAATGCTGGACAATCCTGAAACATTATCTCTGCTAAAAAGTAGAGTTCAGTTCACGTAGAAGAAAACCAAGCTTTTGTGCAAATAATAACCCATTTTGAAAGTAAAATCTTGATTTATTAATCTTAGGAACCATAAGTCAATATATTAGTAAAAGGGGACGTGATAAGATGCATTCTTCTTTCCATTATGATAAAAAATTGTTATTTTTTTCCCAAGATATAGGGAGTATTTACTGTGATTTCACAAAGATACAGAAGACCTCTTAGTGTTTCTCTAAAAAATTGCTATTACTTTAATGTTAAAAAAATTAAGATAAAAGTTAATTTCTTGTAGAAGCACGAGAGTATAAAGGATTCTGCTCAGAAAGGCCTGATTCACAAATATTCTTGAGTGCAATAAAGCTGTATGCTTTCCAAAAACTAATTTTATATTCAGGAAGGAAACTGGAAAGCAAAGGAGGGAATCAGAGTGAATTAGGAGAAATGGGTTAAATTTAAAAAGATAATTTTCCATTTGCCCTTTTACTGGATCAATCTAATTGGCTGTATTTCATTTTCCACCTCTCCCTTGTCAAACATTCACACCTATGATCTTGAATCATCCTCTGCCCATGCTGCTTATGTTTTAAATGTTGCTTATTTGTGATTGATATCTCCTATATCATCTTCTTCTGCATCTTACCTACTTATATCTGTCTTAATCACCAGCCACAGCCATAAGCTGGAAGATCCAGCCTCTTACATACGATGTCATCATTGACATCTTCCTCTGATCTATTGGTAGACATCGGAAAACCATTTGACATCTGTCTCTACCAGATTAATGATTATATATAGCATATTTTTCTAAAGATTACTAAAATTACTACTAAATCACTTAAATTAAGAACATGGTTAAAATTTTGTAACATTTAACTTGTTACCTCCACCTCCATTATCTCCTTATTATAAAATTGTATAAGTTTTACCTTCAAAATATTTTTAAAATTATTTTTCTGTAATTTTTCTTGTGATGATAATCTAGAATTTTTGTCCCTTCATCTTTAGAATTCATGACAATTTCAAAGAAGGTCCACAGTAGAAGTTCAATTACTATTTAAGGGACTGAATTCAATAAATTAGAATTGAAACTTAGCATCAATATTTTAAAAATACCAACTCATATAAATTCATGACAATTAAGTTTTTAGTTCTTACAAGTAATACACTTCTGCTGGTATCTGCATCAATCATATTCTAGAGAAAATTTACATATACTAAGAGAATCTTAAATTCATTATAATATCCTGAAATAGTCTAGGATGGTGTTGAAAAGTTTTAAATTTAATTTCTTTATGAACATTTTCCTCTTAACTACCAAGAAACATTCAAATATGTATAATCTGATTTTTACTAGAAAAATCATTAATGACAGGATATTTTTCTAATAATAGGCAAAATTACTAGCTACTTATTTACTTTAGATAGAAATCTAGATAATATACTTTGGAACAATATTTAATTTGTAAACATTACCTCCATTATATCATTAATTACAATGTCTTACATAAGTGTTAGATCCTAGTGCCATACTTTTTTTTCTAATGTCTCTTCCATTTTTGAGGGGAACTGAATTAGATTGAATGGAATTGAAAACTGCCACCAATAGTTCTTTTTTTAAAATCTTGGAAAGGAACAATTTATACAACCTTGATAAAATTGTTTTCTGTTTAAACTAATAAAATTCTGGGCCAGTGATACAAGATGAAGTAGACATTGACTAAGAGATAATTAATTCCAAGGTAGTGTCCTACAATAAACAGGTGATTTAAAAAAAGATAATTCATTGTGGAAAATTTATAATATCTTTAAGAAAGATAATCTACACCCAAGAATCAAGATCTTTTATCAAAACATGCAGTACTACTTAGGGATATATCTCAGCACAGTACCTGCATGGCATGGCAGTCCTGAGTTCGAGTCATAGTACCAAAAAAAGCAAAAACAAACAAACAAATAAATATGTAATATACTACTTTTTCTTTCTTCTCTAACAAACTGTTTTCTGTGCTATAGATAAGATACTTTGATAAATTTCAGTTGCTAATGGCTTATTTATTCACTTATTGTTATAAGATTCTGATCCATTTTGAGTATTCTTTGCTTCTCTTGAGATTTGGAAATTTTAATCCTGTGTGGCCAATATTTTATTTGTTTATTGCATTTTCATCTTACTTCTGAGGCATTTTTTTCCTAAAAGACTTGGAAAACTTCAGCTTAATCTCAGCAACCTTTCTATTGCTCTTTCATGTCTCTGCAACAAAATCTAAAGCGTTAAGTACTTGGTGCATCACTAAACCAATGCATGGCATACTAGATCTGACATACGAGCCTTTAGGCATCATAGTCCAGGAATGAAATAAGAAAGCAAATTTCTAAACACTGAACTTAGCAATTATCCTTCTTGTGAATTCTTAAATATTTTTAAAATGTATAACAACTTTATATTTAAGACTTTTTCTTTGTGACTACTCCCTAAAAGTCAATTTTGAAATTTTAAAAATTCAAGCAAAACTAAACATTGAGAATTTTGTAAAAATTTTCTCACATTGTTTTCTAGAAATGTTTATCCAAGTCATAAAACCACTAGTGGATATTTACCTGAGAACATGGGAGACTTCTGCTGTTCAAGTGTTTGTGGTAGTTACATAATTTTTGAATGGAGAGAAATGAAAATATACATTATATTGAGAATAAATAATAAAATAATCTCAGTGATACAATAAGATGGAAAAGTCATTGAAAACTGGAGCATTATATAAATTTTATCATTCATTTCATATTGTATAGTCAAATAAACACCAGGTAAACCAAATTTAAATGTACACCAAGATACTGAAAGGAGAAAAAGATAGTACAAGTAAATAATTATAACTTTAGCCACATACAGATAAGAGTGTTAGGTTAAATTATAAATACATCATTTTTATCAGTAATGGAAATAATTTTATTACAAATAGGCATATAAAAATACTTATTTCACTGATAAAGAAACACTAACAAAAATATGATGTATCACTTTCAGCTAAAAAGCAATAAATTTTATATGGGGATATAATTGCACAAACAAGGTGGACAATATACAGGGGAGCAAAGGAGACATATTTATATGTGTATGTGTTAGTGTATGAGTTAAATTATCAAATTTCTGGAAAGAAATTTTTTAGCAAGTATCAATATAAAAATATTTTATTAATCTTGCAAATGAACAGCACTATGAGAAAATGACAGGCTTAAAAAACTTAACAGACGACAGCCATGGTGGAACCCAGGAGGCTGCACAAAGAAGCAATTTGCCCTCCCTCTTGGTGAGTGCCTTCCTCTGGTGGGAGCCAAGGGGAGAACCAGAGATGCCCCCGAGTCCTGCCCACGGCCATGGTGGAACCCAGGAGGCTGCGCAGAGAAGCAATTCACCCGCATTCTTGGCAAGCGCCTTCCTCAGTAGTGTCTCCTGTGAGCCTACCACGATCTTGGAATCAAACATCCCAAATCCCACCCCACTTTAGCAACTGGTGACAGAAGTCTGAACATCTCTTGGCAGGATGACTGTATGCAATATAGCAAATATGGGGGGGGGTCTCCTCTATCTTCTCTTTGAAAGCAAGTGCTTTCAGTTTTGTTTCATTATAAGTAATTGCTTTCCTCTATTCAATATTCTCTTTCGATTGATTTTATAATGTTCTGTCTTTGGTTTGATTTTTCTATACCTAATTGACTAGACATCTATTATGAAGATAATGAGGTATACTATGGTATCTATTGCTGTTATTCTGGTAACCTGCTGTGAAGTTCTGTACCAAATTCACTGCACTGTCTCAATTCGCTTTGTTCTGTCTTGTTCTGTTGTATTTTACTACCTTCAAAAAAAATTAAAAAGAAAAGCTTAACAAAAAGAGCCAATAGGGCTGGAGGTTTAGTTCGGCAGCACAAGCACCTGTTTGGATCCACAAGGTTGTGAGTTTGAGTCCCAGTACAAAAAAAAAAAAAGGACCAATGGGCAAATAAAGCCATAAGAAAGTTCCAACACAAAGCAAACAGAAACCTACTACTGTATTCATAACTCAAACTATTGTTTATAAAATGAAGCCATACATATATTTCTAGAAGCCATACATGTATTTCCCTCTGAGCTATCATTTAAGTCATTCTGTCTTAAGAACTGTATTCATATCAAAAAATGACAGATGTTTGTAACTTCTAAGCCAAAAACTGAAAGTTATACTTATCCACTTTCAGAATCAATATGAATGTTGCATAAGAATATTTGACATATAAAACAATGTTAGGCAGTTACACTGAATTGATAAAAATTGTACAACTGATAATTTGTGTAACATTGTCCTGGCAAGATTTTAGGGTAAAAAAAAAACAAAACTAAAAGTAACATCTTTTGAATCTGAGTCTATGTGAGGAAACAAAGGAAGTTCTCTGCAGCTTCTGCTATGTCACTCAACTGGCTTCCTGGAAAACTGTCAGAAGAAACATGACCTCACATCCCACCAACTTGATACCTTGAAAATTGTATTAATTATCAATCTTTCTTTTTAAAACAAATGAGAAAAATGTGAACTATAAAGCCACTAAATAAGAATATACTTGTCAGGTCCTGGGGCCTAAAGGAAAAGAAAATGAATTAAGCTGCATTGCTGCATTTAGAAGTTACTTGGAACAGGATGTGCACAGAAGACATAAAGTACTGTGAAGATTTGTCAGACTAGAAATGAAAGAAGTTATTACACCATAAATTTCCAAATTTGACTCAGAATCATAGTATGATCATCCTCCTCAACAGTTTATGAATTTCACTAAACTTCAATTTTCCTGTTCTCAGGCTTCCTATGTCTCTGTAACGATTCTCTTATTTCATCAGTGATGACCATAGACTTCTTGTCCATTGATGCCCATGTGCAGGATTCTCCATGTTTGGTTGCTGATATCCTTGCCCCCTATCTCCAGATACCTTCTGCTGCACTCTGCCTCTACTGACAGGCTCATGACAAGCTTTGCCTGCAAGCTTAAGTTTTTTATCTCAAAAATGTCTTGTGGATATCTGTACATTGTTTTGATTTGCAATATAATAACATGATATTGCATAATATGATTTTACATAATAATATGCTGTTCTTTGATATGATCTTTAAAATGTGAAATCTGAGCAGACATGATGGCACATGACTGTAACCCAGCACTTGGAAGGCTGAGGCAGGAGGATCGCTGTGAGTTTGAGGCCAGTCTGGACTACCTAGTGAGTTCAAGGCCAGCCTGGACTACATAGAGAGACGCTGTCTAAAAAAATGTCAAATCTGAAAGATGATCTGTTAAAACATCCTTCACTTACATGCAGAACACTCTAGCTTGCTTCTAGCCGTGACTCCCACTCAGTTATTCTCTAGGCTGATTCTACAATGCTGTTTTAATACTCTTCTGCTAACACACTGAACTCCTCTGAACCGCTATGGCCTCAGTCTTTTAGCAAAATTGTATGTTCCTATATGAAATCTTCTGTTCCTCTCAGTCCATGAGAAGCCCAAGTGATGGCAGAATAGAACGGATGTGTTGTGATATAAATTCACAGCTGTCAACATGAAACTGTTCTGACGCAGGAAGGAGTCCTGTTACGTTTCTCTGGGCATTGCTCTTTCACATTCTGTGAAACTAATTTTATCACATATTTGACTGCTCCTCATCCTGTCTCAAAAAATGACCAGTGTCACAGAGAAACCACAGTCACCAAGTTTTCAGACTGAAATTCTCTTAGCTGCCTCCTGATGTACGTGCTTTCTCTCTTACTCTGCCCTGTTTGAAATTTGTTTCCTGTTTACTGTTTCATAATACCATTTTCATCTGTATTTGGAGTCATCCACTGCTACCACTCAAGAACCACACACTATTTATCATTGTTGGTGCCTTTGGACTACTCATTTTGTATAGTGTTATCTTAGCATCAAACTTATGTTCATGTGACCTCCCAAATTCAATATACCCCACCATCTTCACTCTTGACCAGTCCTGAACAGGAAATAATTTCCAAAGTTCCATCTGCATTTCATTTCATCTGCACTGCTTGCTCCATTACACTCTGCATTCTTCCCCAGTGACGCCTAGGCACCTGCAGTGTTTAAGTTTCACACAATGGACTCTCTACTTTCTGTTTTATTTGAGTTCTCAATGTCATTCAACACCATTTATAACTCTTATTAAGTACCTCTATCTTTATTGTATATTTGAATAATTTCATCTTCTATCACTGTTTTAATTAAATTGCATGAGCACAGGTTTGTATGTAAATGTGTATATACTGAAAGTATTTCTCCATTAATTTTCACTCATGTAATTTCTTAGCAATAAAGATTTCCTCCTAGTGCCCCAAATATTCACAACAAAGGCTCAATATCTATAAAATAGAAAGAGTGCTGGGTATATCACTGATTTGTAAAACCTTTATATTGCATGCATGCTACCCTGGTTTCAGTTCCACCACTCACTACTAAAAAAAGGAAAGACAAGAAAATGGGGGGGGGGTGTGAAGGAGGAAGGCAGATAGGGAGAGAAGAGTGAAGAAAGAGAGAAAAGAAAGAACAGGAAAAGAAAACAGGAAAAATAGTATGCTTTGAAACACGCCTCTGTATTAGTAAATGTCACAAATTGAAACTTCTTGACTAAAAAAGAAGCCCAGACTTATCACTCTGATCTCTTTCTCTGCATTTTCCTATCACCTGTAAGGTCTGGCCTGTTTTAAACAATAACTTATTCTCATGCTGTCTGCCTCTGAGGTGCACCAGTCTAACTCTGCAGCTCCAGACACTACTCTCACCCCATCTTCCTGCTCTTTCAAGCTGCTCTTCCTTTTGTTATTATTTTTCCTTTGTGGAGTTGGCGCTTGCACACCCAGTGCTCCACACTGAGCTATATGCCCAGTATTTCTTATATTTTTCTTCTTTGTATTTGAGACAAAATGTCAGTAAATTATCTAGGCTGGCCTTAAACTTATGGTTTTCCAGTCTTACATATTAAGTACCTGGAATTATAAACATGTACCTTCAATATTTACACTTTTAAGAAAAATGTTTCTTCATAATGATCCTCCTCATTCTATATTAGTGAAATACATATGATTATGTTTATGTGAAAAAACTATTCATTAAAATTTCTAAAATATGAAAAATATAAAACCTGCACAATATCTGTATATAAAATCTATGCTACACATGGCACATATATAACAGATTTATAAAATCTCATATTTATATAATCAATTTCAGTACATTTCCTCTAAATTCTCTACTTTTTTATTTGCTATAGTTTTTTTGGTTTTGTTTTGCTTTGCTTTTTGCAGTGTAGTTTAGGCTGGTTTTAAACTCATAGTGACCCTCCCGTCTCAGCCTCTCAAGTGCTGGGATTACAGGTGTGTGCCCCTACAATCTGCTCCAATTTTTTTTAGAGTACAGGGTTTTTTAGATAGTTGCTAATAATCTTCTAGATTGCATTGATTTACACTGTTATTTCACCTTTTTCATTTCTAATTGCATTGATTGGAGTCCTTTCTTTCCTTTCTTTGGTAAGATCGGGTAAGAGTTATCTATATTATCCTTTGAAAGAACTAGAAACCCAAAGTATAAATAAGGATCAAAATAAGAGTGATATTAGGAAGCAGGGGATTTTTTTCAAATCAGAAAGCAAACAAGAGATGGAGCAGGGCAGAAAAGAATGAAGGGAAAAGGGATTTACAAAGCAAGTTGAAGAGAAAAAATGGAAATAGAGCTTTTGCAAGTGAGGACAAGAAAAATTGAAGGGATCAAGGAGGAAGGAGAAGAGAAAGAGACCAAAAAACAGACTAGAGATGTGTCATGTACACGTGTAAACTCCCCAAGATAAAGGTAAACTTTATATATCCGAACATATACTAAAAAAAAGACCCAGTTCTTTGATTCATTGATTCTACATTTTAGTTGCAATTTCAAGAATTTCTGCTCTGAGCTTTATATTTCTTGCCTTCCACTAGCTATAGATTTGGATTATTCTTGTTTATCTAGGACCCTGAGGTGCATCATTAGGTTATTTATTTGGACTTACTCTGTTTTTCTGATATGGGCATCTGTGACAATGCATTTCTGGTTTAGCATTTCCCTCTCTGTGTCCCCTAGGTTCTGTTTTGTTACTGAGATGTTATTGTTTGACTGTTGGAACTAATTTGTTTCTTGATTTCTTCTGTGACTCATTGGTTTTTTCAAGGGTTTATTGTTTAATTTCCACATGTTTGGATCATTTATGTGGTTTCTTTTGCCACTGATGTCTTTCATTATGCCATGAACTGATAATATGCATAGGATAATTTCAGTTCATTTGCATTCATCCAAGCAGACCTTTGAACTTACTGCCAGCCAGCACTTTCAGAGCCAGCTGATTCTGCCAGCCACATTGGCTGAGCCTGGCCTCTCACTGTGGAGGAAGGGACCGTGTTTTCCTGGCCTGATATTGAATTTCTCCCAGGATTTATAACTAACCTGCACCTTGATGTCTCTTGTCTAGTCACTGTGGTATGGTCACAGTGGATACCTCACGTGAAATTTTTCTGTAGCTGTTCTATGGCTCTTAAACAATTAATCCATTCCCAAAATGACTCCTGATGAAACCCTTTCCAATATGGCAAGCATTTTCCTGAACTTCTACTCTCAAGAGCCTGCCATGACCAAGCCAATTTCTGGGTAAAATCCCACTAGTTTTTGTAGTTTACAAAATCCATGGTCTTTTCTTGGGGTTAGCACTGCTGGCCTGGTATATTATTTCTCCCTGGATCTGCAACTCTCTTGGGTTTACTTCTTCTCCCATGACATTGTCCTCACCCACAATTAGGTCACTCACTTGCCTCTGCTGCCCTATACCAAGACTTAACAAAACTTAGAACGTTTGTAATTGGTAAGTGACTGCCACCCCACCAGGGCAAGGAGTTGGCTGAGGGTGAATTCACACTAGTTCAATTTAATTACTTAATGCTTAAATATGCCACAAATCACTCCATTTGTGATTACAGCTCAGAGTAGAAATGGATGGGATCCAAAAATATTTAAGAAGTACTAGTAGAAAGTCTAAAAATTTCTAGGACTAGTGAAATCTTATCTAAGTTTAGCAGTTTATAGTAAATATTTAATGTAAATTCTCCCACATTTTCACATATTGTTTTATTTGTATCAGAATACAGATATTTGACAATGGTTTATTTTGAAAACAACTGAACATAAACTGCATATAAATTTCTGCACTTTTGATTCTCTGATTTTACTATGGATATCATAATTTACTTTTTTATATGGTTTTCCATTAATCAGTTTATAGAACAATAGGTATTCTTAAAATTTTTTCTTCTTTCATACCAAGGTTAATAGAGATTTATTCACAGTATCTGCAGTATCGTATTATGCTTTATCTTTTTGTATATCTACTTCTGTCTGTAAGGTTCGTGTTTTTCTATGGTTTTGTGTTACTTTTTAGCATCCTTTTGTTTCAACTTGAGCTCCCATTAATATTTCTGCTTAAACAGATCTAAAGACAATAAGTTCCCACTGCTTTTTATTATTTAGAAAAGACTTAGTCTCTGCTTTTCTTCCTTGATGTAGGATTTCACTATGTTGGCCAGACTGACCCTGAATTCCTGAGCTCAAATGATCCTTCTGTTCAGCTTTCCAAATAGGAGAGGCTGCAGGATCATGCCTGGCTGTACCCTCATTTTTAACAAGCCAACTTTCATTATGTGTTCTTTTTGTGTGGCAGCTTTTTATTCTTTTTCAGAACTTTGTCAATATTGCTTCACTTTTTCCTGGCTTGCAAGATTCTGCAGAGAAATGTATTGCCGGTCTTCCAAATTTCTCGTGCCTGGGATGAGTCCCTTACTTTTTTCTGTATTCAATTTTTTTCTGTCTCTGTCTTTTAATAACCTAATTATAATATGTGTCAATATAGGCTAGTTAGGTTTCACTTCTTTGGGTCTTTTGGGCTTCATGAATATGGATGTCCATTTCCTTCATGAGATTTGGGAGATTTTTCATTTCCTTCAGTAAACTGTCTGCCTCTTTCTCTTCTCTGGGTATGATACTTATAATCCAAGTGTATTCAGTCACTTCATTTGTATCTTCTGTTTTGTAGGTTTGAGTCTCTTTTTCGGTAAGTTTTATTCTTGTTGTTTTGAATGATTGATTACTTTCAAAGGACATTAACATTTTTTTCTGTCTGTTAATTATGTCTTCTATATAAACATTCTAAGGAATGTTTCACTTTATTTGTTGTGGTTTTCTGCTTTAGAATTCCTCTTTCATTCTTTTCTCATAGAATTTTTAATCTCTTTATAGAAGTATGATTTTTTTCACATACCTTTTCCTAATTTCATTTAGTTGTCTATATTTGCTTTCTTTTCTTTTTTTGACTTTTATTAGTACTTGTTTGGACTACATAATAATTACTTTCACTGTAGGGAATTGGTACAGGAACACGTAACACCTTTTAATTCCCCCATCTACCTTTTACTTAACAAATCTTTAAAGACAATTACACAGAATTTTTCCATAGGCATTTTGTATATCTCTTTTTCTTTAACGTTGGTTATCAGAATTTTGTTATGCTCCTTTGGTGATATAATGTTTCTTGATTCTTCACAATCCTCATAGTTTTGGATAAAGTCCAAACATCTCAAGAAGTAGTAATGTCTTCCCAGCATTCCAGACTGATTTTAGCAGGGAACGGCTTTACTAATAAAACTTGTCAAAGATCTTGAGTGAATTGCTTGATATGGTCTGTGGATGGACATATCTGATCTTAAGGTCATGGATGGCTGGGTCTAGTCTGAACTGAGGTGAGCCAGGGTCCCTGGGGTTATGTCTAGTGCCACCACCCACAGAAACAGGCCTGGTGCCAGGGTCTCCAGCAAATCTGAACTCAGCACATTCTGTTGTTCCATCATGGGGCAATTTCTGGGTCAAAGGAATATATTTTGGTGCTATGATTTTCAGTTTAGGGGAATGGTGATGTGCA
The DNA here is from genome assembly GCA_004027455.1 of Hydrochoerus hydrochaeris. NCBI lineage: Eukaryota > Metazoa > Chordata > Mammalia > Rodentia > Hydrochaeridae > Hydrochoerus > Hydrochoerus hydrochaeris. The sequence continues at coordinate 110,134 of PVLA01000338.1, read as the reverse complement.
AAACTGAAATTGTCATTCTTACCTTATTTAACACATTTTACCCATAGAAATACTATAATCTCTAACCTAGAAATAAGAGGTCTCCTTGACTTCGTGAAGCTGTCAAGTTAAAATGGGGGGAGAGGGTTAGAAAGGCTTGGTTCTCTTATTTAGTCATCTTGATGTTGTCCCCCTTCTGTTTCAATACATTTGATTTTTTTAATGTGTAAGGTACTCTTATTTTGAGCTGTTGTAAAAATACAACTGAAAAGATATGAAATATTACTCTAGGAAATGGAGAGGATCGGACTGAGGGTGGGTAGCTCCATGGTAGAGCCTGTATCTCTAATGCACAAGGTCCTGAGTTCAATTCCAAGCAATTAAGACACACATGAAACAATGACTAGCCATACTGAAAGAGAGGGAAAGCTAAGATGGGATGGAGGCACTGGAAAGGCAAAGGGAGGGTTGAGAAAGAACACATAAACTGGACCCGGATTGGAAGCAACAATACCATCCAACCATGGTTTGACCTACACACCAGTAACTGCCTTCTCTCTTCCATTTTTCCTCTTCACCCAAAATAGCTGAGCAGGGGACCTGAGCACGGTGAAGCAGTTGATGAATTCTCCCTGAAGGTGAGGTAAATGAAGTGTGGAAGGAATAAAAGGTGATCAAGAAAACAGCCTAGACTTAAAAGATGAGCACAGTTTCCACTGAGTCCTAAATTTGTCTACACACAAATAATCTTGATCAAGAAATCTGCAAACATCTCAGAGAAGCCATCAAATTGATGTTTCCAGCCTTTGCATGACCTATGATTTAATATACAGTGCTTATAACTTCTAGTTGGTTAGCCTTGTGACTTGATAGCTAAAGTTATTTCAAGAATCTTAACATTTCAGAAAAATACAGGAACCTTCTACTTATCAGAAGGCATCTGAGATCTACAGGTGCATGTTACAGAATCATAGCACTTAGACGCCCGTTGTTGAGGTCTCCCTAAGGATAGGAAAAGGTATCTGTACAGTGGGACTTTAGGATTCTAGATGATTGTAAGATTTGTATTCTCTACAATCACATGACTCTTCTCAACTTGGATTTGAAATCTCCAAATATTTATTACTTAGAGAAGAAAATAGAATGAATAGAAATGAGATTCTTGACAATCCAAACAACTTTTAGACCTATACTCTTTGAGTACTCATTCTAATTCTTCTTTCCTCTAATTCTTTGCCTCTCTGCAGGATGATTGTATGTAATATAGCAAACAAGACATTACGGCAGCCATTGCTGATTTACTATCATCTTGCTTTGAAGTCCTACCATGCTTTTGTTTTTTTGTTTTAGTTGGTTCTATCCTGCTGTGTCTTATTAGATTTTATTATGTGTGATAGTATAAACAAATTTTTTAAGGAAAATGAGATATTATAGTAGCCATTGTTCATTTCCTGTTATGTGGTAATGTTCTCATTCTCTTGAATGGTTTTATACTATTTTGTTATGTTTGATGTTATTGTGTGTGAAAGTATGCTCAACTATTTCAAAGAAAAGGGACATTATGGCAGCTACTGTTGATATCTGGTTGTCTTGTTGTGAAGTGCTACGTTGCTTGCATTGTTCTGTTCTGATTTGCTTTGTTCTGTTCTCTTTTGTTTTATTCTCTTTAAAATAAAAAAGTTAAGCATAAATGGGACTCTGAAAAAAATAAATTGAAATCAAACAAACAATCAAAATTCTTTAAAATTGCTTTCTTGTGGCCCTCAAATACCTAGAAGTTTTCTTTGGTCAAAAGCCATACCTCACAGAAAAATCACATTATGTTTTCACAGCTATGAACCCCCATTACTAATGCCACAATATTCACTAGTCAATTGATGGTTTATACTTCCACGTATGCCATCACAAGTAAAGAAAAGTTATTGCAGAATCAGCCCACATGCTTCATGTTAATAAACCTGTGGGCATCGACTACCTACAAGAATATGCATGGGTGAGTACACATGAGTTCTGATTTCATTCACAAAAATCACCTCATAGTCAAATCATTGGCATTATCTCTACAGTTTATCCTAGACGGGAGTTCATTCAACCCATTTAAAAACTCTGCTTTCTAAACTATTTTCTTCAAATAAATGCCTTGCATTTTCACTGGGAGTAGCCTTACTTTTTGATTTACAAGTCTTTTATACAGTTAACTTGCACACATCTCATTTGGAGTATCTAGCTAGAATAAATGAAGAACATACCTTGAGTATAAGATCTGATGGAAGATCAGAATGGAACAACTTCAAAGAGAAATTAAAATTTAAGAGAATAACTTTGGATGAATTAAAATCTAAGATGAAAGAAACAGAGATAGATATAAATTGGAAACACCTGTGGAGATCCAATTTTATTCCCTAAATACCTACATTAGAAAATTGTAGCAGTAAAGATGTTATGAGCCCAATCTAGAATGATAATGATTGTTTAGCCAGATATTAATTTTCTTCAAACCTGAGAAATGCATTTTAATCTTTGCACTATTCAAAATTTTTATGATAATATTTAATTTATAGTTGTTTCCTATAAAATTCCAAAAGTCCACTTTGAAAGCATTGCAAACACATGACAGAGAGGGTGTGGAAGGAGCTTGGTGGAACTGTACTGTCTATAATTTTTGAACATCCAACCTTGAATAATAAGAAGGAGATTCCTACACATTTCTGAGCCAAAGACCTTGTATTTTTTCTAAAATTATAGCCAAAGCTCAAACAAAGAACAAGTCTGTCACTGGAACAAAAGTTTCACCAATTCATAATAGTTTTTATCAAGCTGAGAATATCACACAAAATTGTTCACTAATACTAAATGTCAGACCACATAGCTGATAATATCTCAGTCCAATTTAAAGGCATGAAAGAAACTGTGGTAAAAAAAAATATGATTGTCTGATCCCCATTGAATCCCACTGTGGGCAATTTTTCAGCATTTAATGCTCAATATTTAGTGCTTTTGTGTTCACAGTAACATCATAATACTGGATTTTGATGTTGGAAAAAACAGAAATGTAGCCTTTTCCAATTTTTAAAATCTCTTGCGAAACACTATATTAAAGCACAAAAGCGAAAAATTTAACTATCTAAATTCTTCCTGTTGTACAGTGCCAACCTTAGGGGAAGGAATGCAGCATTCTGTGGGACTTGTGACATTCACTTTGTTTTACCAGGGAAATGTCACCATCTCTGAACCCAGATCTTCTAGAATCTGAATATACAAAGGAAAGTAGCATGTGTCTTCTATAAAAATAGGCACTGAAATACGAAACGCTTTTCTAACTGACTTGAATCTGATTGAAGTAATTTCTCTTCTCCTGCATTGTTGTCTTGTATTTGTACATGAATGGTACAACTTTTGCTAATTTTTTTCCCATTAGCATCAAAGCATGATCATGTTCCTTTTATAAGCTAAAAGAAGCAATTTCTTAAAATTAAGAAAAACATTAATAATATGAAGCACACAAAATATCTTTCCTTTACCTATCCTGTCTTTTGTCATCATAAATGCTGATGAACTCTAAGGACAAGTAGATTCTTCATATACTAACTCTAGCATGGCTAACATGTGAGAAAGCTTACATTTGCCTGCCTGGCATGCTGCAAAAGTCTTACAAGAAAGTATTGAGAGGGTAAAGATCCAAATACCAACATCATCCATAACACTTTCTTTTTCTTCTAGGTTGTGATTTTACCATATGAATCTACAAAGCAGGGCTATTCAGATGTAAGACAACTGAACAAAAGCTGGAAAAATAAAAATATCAAAGGAGGAGGCTGCGCAAAGAAGCCATTCACCCACCCTCTTGGTGAGCGCCTTCCTTGGGAGTCAGCCAGGAGCAGGCCCAGTAGTATTTCCTGTGAGCCTACCGGTGCATGGGCTTGGAATCCAACATCTCCCCACCCCACGTCAGCAGAGACAGGTCTGAGCATCTCTTGGCAGGAAGATTGCATGCAATATAGCAAATGTGGGGGAGGCGGCTCCTCTACTTTCTCTTTGAGAGCAAGTGTTGCTTTCAATTTTGATTCATTATGATTGTTTTACTCTTTTCATTATTCTCTTTTGATTGATTTTATAATGTTGTTTTTGGTTTGATTTTGCTATACCTAACTGACTAGACAACTACTGTGAAGATAATGAGATACACTATGGTACCTATTACTGTTATCCCGGTAACCTGCTGTGAAGTTCTGTACCAAATTCTCTGCACTGTCTCAATTGGCTTTGTTCTGTCTTGTTCTGTTATATTTCTACTACCTTCAAAATAAAATTTTAAAAAATCAAAAGAATTTTGAGACAACTCAAGCATCTCTGTATGTTAATGATACAGTTTAGATATACAAGAAATATTCAAATATTGAAGAATATATATGCAAATATATTAACTCAAGCAAAAAGTAACAATACGTATCTTGAAAAGTGATTATAACATTGGGTAAATGCTTAAGTGAGGCTAAATAAAGTGGTGAAATATAACAAAAGACAAGAAAAAAAAATACTGTCACTCGTGGGAAATGTTTGCAACAGCACATTTTAAAATTTTAAAGATTCCTTAATCTATCATTTGTGGGGGACACTGTCTGCATGAATGTTAAAACCGAAACTTCTATGCTTTATTCTTCATTTATGGGAAGAAATACTACAATTCTAGTCAGTTTGATGACAAATATAAGTACCCCCAATTTGATGGTTCTTGTTTTAAAATAGGCTTCGTTGGGGAGTGGGCTGGCTCAGATGTAAAGCATTTGCCTGCCGTGTGTAAGGCCCAGGTTTAGATTCTGCCACTCACTGCGAAGATCAATTAAAGATTTAGTTTCCTCTGCAGTTCTAATGTGAAAACTAATGGATCAGTTCTTCCTTATTTTCCTAATAAATTCTAATTTGACAGTCTTAAAGAGGTAATAGTGGCACTTACTGATTCTGGAAGACAAAAGAGAAACCTATCTAATTAGGGAAAGAGGTCATTTCCCCAAGGAAAGTCAGATAATAACCTTCCTCTGACCCACAGTCCTGTTTTCTTCTGAATGATTCCACTGAATTTGTATTTTGAATTTCCCACAGTATAAATGTTTGTCTATAAGTCATGCATATTGTTAGTCTCTTGATCTATTTTGCCAAATTGTTTTCCAAGCATTTTATACTGGCTTTTCCATGATAAATGTGTAAGACCATCTTGCAAAAGACCTTCTCTTTAAGAAATACCAAATTATTCTCTGTCATCCAGGCATGGTGGCATAGGCCTATAATCCCAGCACTTGGGAGGATGAGGCAGGAGGATTGATGCAAGTTCTAGACCAACCTGGGCTACAGAGTGAGCTCAAGGCCAGCCTGAACTATATAACAAGACCCTGTCTCAAAAAGACCAAAAAAATTTACACTCTCATTGTTTTAATGCCTTTTACACTGGTATTTTTAAATCTATCATATTTTATCTTTATGTCTGGAAAAATATTTCACCAAATGAAGATGAAAAATATTCTAGATATTTTGCAAATCTCATCTGTATCTAAATTCACTTTGAGGGGTTATAACCACATTTTTTTTTTGAAGTACTTGGATCAAACCTAGAGCTAATGCTTCCTAGCTAAGCCTTGTACCATATTCCTGTACTTTGGGGTATATTTTAAAACTATGAATAGAACAATTGCTATATAAGTAGATATTTTCAAAATTGTTTAATTTCATTTGCCACAGTAATTTATCACTTGTCCACAATTCCATAATATATTATATCTACTTCTGATAATCCCTGTTTAGTTCTATTTATTCTTTCCTTACACAAAATAAAAAATAATAATTACTAGTATACTGTTGATAACTTACATTAAGATATGCTTAGTAGTTATACATGTAATATCATTATTCTATTTTATAAAATGTGTAGCCAACTTTAACTATTTTCCTCTATCAAAACTTAAAAGTCATATTGTTTTTTCCATAATATTCCTTAATTTACTCCAGGTATCTTTAGTCATACTATTAAAAATGCATGGTTTTTCTTATTCTTCAGATCTCGTCACGAGCTTTTTAAAAAAGTATATATTGGTATATTTATCACTCTATTATTCTGTCTTTTAACCTGTTCATGTAACTATCCATGTGGCTGTTGTGGATAAAATTTTGTGAGTCTATGCAACATATTTCCTTTAAGTGAATCACATGTCTGATAAGAACAGGAGATTTGTACCTTTCTCATGTCCATATCTTTTTATTTTATTAGTACATGTTTGCGGTGTTCATATTCATCAGGAGTGATTTATACATATGCATAACATGTTTTAATTCTTTTTTATTGTCCCCTTTCCCTACCCACCCTCCAACCTTTCTCCTTTGCATTGCAAAAGTTTTATTTATGTTTTTTCCATCAATTCTTGTTTAAACCACTTTTCCCTTTTCCTTAATCCCCATCTCTTTTTCATCATCCTATTTTAAAAAGATTTTCCTATTATCCTCAGTTTTGCTCTTTATTTATACTTTGGGTTTCTCACCCAAGAGAAACAATGTGATATTCAAACTTGTGTCTGATTTATTTCACTGAAAACTATGGTCTCAATGTGCAGAGCGGTACTTCATTGTATATAAGTAATGAAGTAACGCTACCACATTTGGAAGCCAGTATGGAGATGCTTCATAAAACTGAAAAGTAGAGGTTTCATTCCATCCAGCTATTCCCATTGTAGATGTCTTCCCAAAGGCCCCAAAGTCATTACACCACAGTGATACATGTTTATAATAAAACAATTTGTAATAGCTAAGTCTTGAAAATTTCCAATATGCCTAGAATGACTAGTAGATAAATGACTAAAGAAAATATGGACTTCATTCCATGTCTCTTGCAGACAGAAAAGTGTCTGCAAGACTAAATAAGTGCTTTTAAAGGTGCATTAAGAGCCTGGGTGTGGTGGCACACTCCTGCAATTCCACTACTCAGGAGGCTGAGGCAGGAGGATCACTGTAAGTCTGACGTCAGTCTGGGCTATAAAGTGAGTTCAGGGCCAGCCTGAACTGCATAGTGAAACCCTGTTTCAAAAAGATCAAAAAAAAATGTGTGATAAGATACGAATGATGTGAAAACATGATTATTAATTACTTAAATAGAGTGAAAGTTAAGAACAATTATATTTTAAAAGATAATGGTGGATTGGAATCTTAAAGAATTACCAAAATTTAGGGATATCGGGTAGGGGATAAAACAAACCCAACAGAGCAAGTGACATCAGTGAATCATGAACAACACCAGCAGAGACTGTGTCTGTCTAACACAGGGCAGGACAGAGAGAAGAAAGGAACAGGAAAGATCGCAGGATTGCAGGGAAGGCAAATTAATCCCTTCATGATCACTTCCACAGCCAGTATGAAGGCATCTACAATTTTGTACAAATGTGGAAATTCACAAGTGTGAACAACTAGATCTCATATTTGCTTAAACAACTGGTTTGTAAGAAAACATCGGTCCTCAGAAGACTAAAATATTTTATATCTGCAATGTTTATAAAGTCACTTTCACTCAATAATTTATAGATTTCAATGTCTCTTTAGAAAAATCTATTTCATAATATCATATTTCACATTTGAATTATTGTGCCTGAAAGTGTAATCAAAGTTAGTCCATGAACTCTTGGATATTATCATTTCTAATAAAAGTGATTAAATTTTGATACAAGCCATAATAACCTAATTCCTAAGCTGTCAGAGTCCCATGCGCCTACTAGGTATGTGGGAAAATGTGTGCACTGGGAAGAGCTCGGTCTTCTTTTTCCCTCTTTCCCCATTTATCTGTGAGTATCTCAGATCAACCTGCCTTCATGGACCAGTGCCTTATTCATTTCATCACCCATAAAAAGTTTCTCATTTCTACCCAAGTCTAGTGTTTCAGTTCTCAAGAAATGTATTTACAGAAGTGTAAAAGGTGATTTTATTAATGTTCCAGTAAGCATTTCACACATAATTCAGGTCACCATTTCAGTCCCACCTCTAGCAAACAGCACCTTGGCCGTGCTGAGCTCTCAGCTGCCCTGTGGGTCCTCTGGAAGCCACAGATGCCATTGCAGCCAGTTGAGCCAGTGCCTGCTCTGCAGCTGCAGGTGTGAGCAGAAAAGCTGAGGGCAGGCAACCTGAGGTTCACACAGTTACTTTTCTGCTTAAAAAAATAGTATTTTTTTATTTAAACAGAAACAAAAAGAGGTAATACAGAATTTTAAAAAAAAGATAAACAATAAGAAATCACTAGTTAATAAATTGCATAATGTCCTCTTAGAAATAGTTGTTCAAGTTACAAAATTAAACAATACAAAGTAGATAGTCAAACAGTAAGAGTGTAAACAGCTACACATGCATGAGTCTCTACATGTATTTCTATACTTTCTGTATTAGAGGGAAAAAAAACTTAGCAAGACAAAACAAAACAAATTCCTATAAAAACATGAAACCAAAAAGTTGTATAAAACCACAGTACAAGGTGATCTACAATGATTACTGTGTTGTTTCTTATTATCTTCAATGGAATGTCTATATCATCAGGCATAATTGAATATAGCAGTTATATATAATTGAGTAAAGCAGTAAATAACAACATTAGTAAAAATAAAACATTGTAGACAGTATAAAACTTCAAAGGCAGATAATAATCAAACCATAGTGGATATTCTAGTGGATTTTGTCATCTTAAGTGCAGTTGCCAATACTCTCAGACTTGATACTATCAATCATAACAGCTTTGAACAAAATCTATCAATACTAAACAGCGATCCAACAAACCAGATTCAATTATGATCAGTCATGGTAAAACAGTGTAGGTTACACAGAGCTTTAGATTAAGTTAATAGGAAATTAAGGATGATTACCATACTATATCCTGTTATTTTTGGGATTACTGTCTGTGCCCTCAAATCTAGTACAGGTAGAATGACTGGAACAGAATATAATACATCTAAGCAGAGTAGTGTGAATAATGTGGGTTTTAAATCCTGGTGGACTATTAACAATATACTGTATCAAGGCCATCTATGTTAGAGTTTCTAGTTATCCTTCTCTGCATCTTTCCTGCTATGCTACTTTTCTGCCTTTGTTTGTCTAGTTTTCTCTTTCATTGTACTGCCTGCTCCACTCATTGAGGCCTTTCTGCCACTGTTCCTAAAATCCTGGTATTTTTTTTCTCTCTCTAGAATGTCTTTCAGTATTGTGGGATTGGTGGTCACAAACTCCCATAATTCCTCTTTGTCATGGAAGCATCTTGTTTCTCCATTAATTTCTAGTAACAGTTTTGCAGGGTACATCAATCTGGGCTGGAAGTTACTTTCTTTCAGGTCTTGGAACACTTCGCTCCAAGCTCTTCTTGATCTGATGGTCTGTGTGGAGAAGTCAGCCGTGATTCTGATGGGCTTATCTTTATAGGTAATGTGATTCTTTTCTCTGATGGCTTTTAATATTCTGTTTTTATATTGAATTTCTGGTATCTTGATTATTATATGTCTGGGTGTAGATCTGTTTTGGTTGTAGGTGACTGGAATTCTGTATGCCTCACACAACCGAATGTCATTTTCTTTTCCTATGCTTGGGAAGTTTTCCTCAATTATTTCCATGAATAGCCTTTGTAATTCACCTGTATGTATTCCTGCTTCTTTGTTCACGTTTCTTATTCTTAAATTGTAGATTCTCTTGTCATCTTCTAGCCTTTGTATTGTTAATGCCTGTTTCCTTGTTATTTTTAAGAGATCTTTCCTTTCATGATCACACACTGCAAACTTGTTTTCAAGTTTTGATAGTCTATCCTTAGTTTCTTTTAAGGATTTTTGCCAGCTTTCAATTTAGTTTTTAATTTCCTGGTAGTCTCTTTGAATCTGCTTCATGTATTCTATATTTTCTTTATATTTTTTATTGAATGTTTCTCTCCTTTTTTTGTGTTCCTCCCTTCTTCCGTCTGTATCATCCTGAGAGATGCTTCCTGAGAGCATTTCTTTTATTACTCTACTCATATCTGCTTTACCTGATTTAATATTCCAATTTTGAGTTCATCTACAAGGTCCTGAAGATATTTTTTATTGTCCATTGAAGCTATGTCTGATGTTGTGTGTTTGCTGCCCTCAGTCTCCCTTGTTTTTCCTTCTCCTGGATCAGGGCTCTCAGGATTCTGGGCTGGGGCCTCCTCCTGCTTCTCTCTCCTGTCATGGCCCTGGCTTCCTCCACACAGGTTACAGTGCAGGTCCCAGCCCCCTTCCCTGTTGGCCACGTTTCCTCCGAAGCACGCTGGTGAGGGAACTTTGCCCTCTCCTGCCTGCTCTTGTCACTGAAGTGTAAGCAGCGACTGCATATGCCAGCCCCTCCCCACTGGGTCAGCCAAACTTCAGGTGCCTTCATCTGGTTAGTGTGTGCTAGGTGCAGGGAACTGATTTGGGATGGTTCATTGGGTCCTGGCCAGGGGCACAGCCCAGTCCAAGCAATATCCATGAATCTGCTCTGGGGAAGGAGCAACCAACTCAAGTCACTGTCACTCCCAGTTCAGGCTCCTCCTGCCCAATTCCAACATGTCACCCATTTGGTCGTGCCCTTCCCTTGGGGGGGTCTTATTCCCAGCACTGACCGTGGATTAATGAAGGTCCCTTCACTGGCTCCACACTCCGTTGGGCTCACCAGCCCCAGACTTCAGTGCTGCTGTGCTTCCTGTGAGTGGCGGCGGGAATGAGTTTGGGCAGCTCTGCCTGCCAGAGGACATTCAAGCTGGTGCAAACCTGGTGGGTCACCACAAAAATGCTGTGTCCCATAATTTTTAGCTGTTTCAGTTGTAGTCCCAAAGTATTTGATGAGCTTTTTAACGTTTAATTTCTTCCTGTGTCAAGAGGATCCATCTCCCTCTGTCTGGGTCTCTCCAGGGTGTTTTATTCTGGCACATGAGTTGTTTCTCCCAGGAGGCTTTGTATTTTGTTACTCACTGATTGGCCATCTTGTTTTCCCCAAAAAAATAGTATTTTAACAATTGTGCTAAAAGAAGTTGATGCAAGTAAGTAAAAATAAGTAAACAGATCTAGATACAGAAGTTAAACTTTTCACAAAAATTAACTCATAATGGATCAAAGACCATAATGTAAAGCACTAAACTAACAAGTGGTGAGAGAAGAGAATCTAGGCAGCCTTAGGTTTGGTGATGAGCTTTTAGACACAATATAGTCGTGACTCATAAAAGAGAAAATTGACAAGCTGGACATCATTAAAACGAAAAACTTTTGCTCAAAAAGGAACTCTTAAAAGAATGATCAAACAAGCCACAGACAGGCACAAATATTTCCAAGCTACATATCTTGTAAAGGATCTTAACCATAATGTATAAATAACTCTGTAAAATCAGCAGTAAGAAAATGTAATTTTTAAAATGACCACATCTGAACAGACACCTCACCTCAGAAGTTATGCAAATGGCAAAGAGGTGTAGTACCAAATGCTTAACACAATACCTTTGGGCAAGTTAAATTAAAATGATAAAATGCCACCATGCTTATATTAAAATGCCAAAAGTCCAAAACTCTTGAACACCAAATGCTAGCAAGGATGTAGAGCATTAGAAACCATCGTTTATTGCTAATGGGTTTGTAAAATGATATGGCAATTTGCAAAGACAGCTTAATAGTTTCTTACAAAACTAAATATAGTTATACAATATGATCTTGTAATTGTGTTTCTGGCTATTTACCAGAACTAGAAGACAAGAAATGTCCACACGTGTTATATAATGTAATGTACATGAGTGTTTATAGCAACTCTCTTCATAATTGTCTAAAACTAAAAAGCAGCCAAGGTATCCCTTAAAAATACATAGATATCAGTAAATTATAATCAGGGAACTTTATTCAGAGATTTAAAATTAATCTAGTAAAATATGACCCTTAATAGTTGTTACTTCTTTTTGATAACTGCAGAATAAACAGCTATGGCTTCTCCTTTGTGTCTGACTTTCCTCCCTGCCCTCAGGTCAGTCTGACTGTAGGTTTAACCAAATTCTAGATGCTCCACTGTCCTGGGCAACCTTCACTTCCATCAGTGTCCAACTGCTTCTTCACTGATCTCCTTCAGTTCCCTTCTGTGTGTCAAAAAGTGTACTCAGCCAAGGCGTCAGGTAGACATTATCAATGTCAGGCATCACTGCTTCTATAACTCTTCCACCAACCCACCCCTAAATTTCTGTTTTCTCTTTTAGACCAAAAATTTATACAAGTTTTCACAGTTGAATCTAACCAGGGTCCACTTCAAGTTACCAACTTGGTATGCATCCCTAATTCTTTCAAACCAAATATGATTATAATATAATAGAAAAGGAAGAATGTCTGCCCTTCCAGCTCTTGGTGGGTATCCATCTTCAGAAGGTGAGAATGGTGAGAATTCTGCTCTTCAGAATTCTGTTTTTTACAAGCAGTGCTGCTTTCTGTTAATTAAAAAAAATTATAACAAATCAGCAGTAGCCAAAACCATGAATTCTAAACTTTGACTGCTTCTGACTAGTTTAGGGTGATGCTTTGGAGAGTCATTTTTTATTGCTGTCTATAAAATTAGAACATTTCTGATTTGATATTGGTGGAGCATTTTAGTCAAAAGCTTTTTCTAATTACTTGCATTTTTTAAAAATTCAGCTTTATTTCTACAGTTTACCCTTTCATTTTTGTATAGTAAGTTTTTTTCTACTTTAATCTTTATCTTGAAACTTTGTGAACTGACTCACTGTATTTGCACTTTGAATAAATGTAACTTTTGTGTGAAAAAATGATAATAACTGTTTTTCAACCCAATCTAGTTGTGTGAACAAAAATGATAGGAACTTTTTAGGAAAGCAAATATGTATATCAAATGCATATATAATACTATCACTATTATTAATACAAATATGAGATTTATAATTTTGTAGTACAGATGAATATAATATAGCAAAATTTGTACATTTTGTAACACTGCTCGATAATCTAAATGATCCATAGCTAATAATAATTAATAATTTAAAATATCCCTAATTTGCTTTTAATTTTTCTATATCACAATCAATATAAAATTGTATGCATAAGAAAGATAAAGTCCAAATAACATAAGCCTGTGTGGCAGGATTAGGCATATATATTCAAATGGCTACATGATAAATATTCATTTGAACACAAAATGAATAATAATGAATAATGAACTTCTCTACTTTTGTTGGAATTTTTTAAAATAATTTTGAAACCAACTAAGGCCTGAATACATCCAAATGTAAATTCCTTAAATAACAAAGTGTTTAAGTGGTCTTCCACAGTGTGTTTCCACAGTCCTTCAAATGTGATTTGGAACTGATTTTTCAAGAATGGACATGCGCAGAAATAGCAGCTCTTCCAGCTGATGAGGTTGTGACATCACAAGACCCAAATCCTAAGAACTCATAACTACCTCTGTGAAGAGGCAAGTTGATCATCTAGGTCTGTGCAACAGAGGCCTATGTCTTCCCCTTGTTACCACCCAACCAAAAAGCAGCTTTTTTCTCTCTTCTTGCTCATTTCTGTGTTACTAACACATAGTTGAGCTGTTTACTCATTTGCTGCTTGCTGGTAAATTTTACAATGAATTTTTTTGTTTTTTGCAAAATGCCTGTGACATAGAATCAGCTTGTATGTATGTCCAGTAAACTCTGGCTCAAGATGAATGGTTTTGAATATACAGAATAAGTGTTGTTATTTTCTAAATAACTATTTAATACATATACACCTATTGTACATTTTCTTCATTTTTGTGATTTTTGTATTCATCCAAGTACAGTACAAGTTCTGTTTATCCTAAGAAAAATGATCATATTTCAGTTTTTATATATTCTTAAAGATAGACATTGGTTTCTATGCATCCCATGAAGGTTATTTTCAGCAATGACACACACACACATGCACACACACATTGTGTAGCATTATTTCTACTGTCAAGACACATGCATGGAAACTAGAGTAAAATTACTAAGGTTATTGTTTGCATATTACATATATGTCCCAAATAAATCAAATTCTTAAGTTTATGGCTAGTTTCTTAATTTACCATTTTAATGATTGATACCAGACATCCTCTTACATATCTTCTAGTATATCTCCATATTAAGTTTTCTGAAGAGAGTTAGTGGTGTGACTCAGTAGTAAAACAATTGCTTAGCATGTGTGAGGTCCTGGGTTTCATTCCTAGTACTGGGAAATAACAACAAAAAAGTCTTATGTGGCTAAATAATGAAGGATAAGTATAGTTTTGAAAGAGAACATGTTTTGATTTTTACAAGAGTGTATAATTCCTCTTAGTCTTTTTGATCCCTTTTAATCTCAGCTTTCTCACATTTTATGATTTTTCCACTTTGAAAATATATCTATTTGATTTGAAGTAACACATTATCTAATAAAATATTCATAATTGCCGTAACTTCAAGCATTTTTTCATATAATAACATGTTTTTTTCTTTCTTCCGGGGGGGGGGGGTTCTGGGAATTGAATCTAGGGTCTTTGCATTGAGCTGTGATCTCATCCTTATTTAATTTTTTTTGAGACAAGGTCCCACTAATTCATTGTTACTCAAGCTGAGCTCAGACTTTTAATTCTCTTGTCTCAGCCTCCAAAATTCTGCAGGCCACCATGTCAGATTCATTTTAGCTTATTTTAACTTATCCTTATTTTGTTTTGTTTCTTTTGTCTCTACTATCTACAGACAAATTATTTTTTTTCCTTCTTTTCTTCCTCTCTGTTGAATTACACAAATACATAAGCTACTCTGACATTATTTCTCAAATAATTCAGGCTGCTGAGCAAACATACATAAGTGATTTACTGTGACTTTTGCCATTCACTATAAAATAATAGCACTTGACCCTCTTGTGACATAGTCAAGGAATTCCTTGCCAGTTACCAAGAGAGTTGTACATTTTGGCCACCATAATTGTAAATGAAATACATTTCACTGCTTTAAACATTGCCCAGAGTTAAATATGTTTATAGCAATAAAAAATGTACTGAGACAATTGTGTTAACAGTTAAGGTTGGAGAGAAGAGAAAAAAATATAAGAAGGGCTGGCAAGCAAAGGTCACAAATTTGATTTCTGGTACAAAGAAGAAGAGGAGGAGAGGAGAAATAGGAAGAGGAGGAGCAGGAAGAAGAAGGAGAAGAAGAAGAGGAAGAAGGAGAAGAAGAAGGAGGAGGAGGAGGAAGAGGAGGAGGAGAAGAAGAAGGAGGAGGAGAAGAGGAGGAGGAGGAGGAGGAGAAGAAGAGGAAGAAGGAGAAGAAGAAGGAGGAGGAGGAAGAGGAGGAGGAGAAGAGGAAGAGGAAGAAGGAGAAGGGGAAGGGGAAGGAGAAAGGGGAAGGAGAAGAAGAAGCAGAAGAATAGGAAGAAGAAGAAGGGGAAGGGGAAGAGGAAGAGGAGGAAGGGGAAGAAGGAGGAAGGAAGGAGGGAAGGAAGGAAGGAAGAAGAAGAAAGAAAGAAAGACCTAATCTAAACTCATTCTTTCTGAGTGAAGTTTGTAAATCTTGGTAACATTTGAGTAATGAAAAACAGATCCATTAGTTAATAAATCATTTTGAAACCTGGAATCTCAAATATAGTCCTTAATGTTTTTAGGCTATTATGCAGCTCTATCTAGTTTTAGCTGTTCTTTTAATTAGTAAATCCACATAGATTTGTCGGTTGATGCCCAGGAAACAGGTCTAGAAAATGACCTCTAAAATTAGTTACCGTTAAATTTGAACACCATAGAGGACATTTTAAAGCTAATGGGCTATTTAGCACAGTACTTGTTAAGTTTTTGCTGTGTGTTGTGCATATTGCTTTGGAGTGAAGCTATAGTAATTAATAAAAACCAAATATATCCTATTACTATAGATGTTCCATGCTACCGTAGGGACTCAGTAGGGAGCAAGACATGTGATAACAAACCAAAGAGGACAAAGCACAAATGCTACACTGGAGGCCAGTGAACACTATGGATTGCTGTTTTGCCTTGCCACCCACTGTGGCAGGGAACACATGATTGTGTGTGGGGTTGGAGGAAGAGATCTCATTGTCTGAATCAGGATGGTCATGGACAGTGATATTTGCTCAATGACTTGAAGGGAGTGAATGGGTAAATTATGTGGCAAAGCTTTCTGAAAGGAAAAACAGCTGATGTCAGGAGGAGATAGGAGGGGATTTTTCATGGTTGAGAAAACAGCCAGTGATGCTGAAGCAGAGTAACAGAGAGAAGTAGGTCAGGGAGGTGACAAAGGTGATGACTTATAGGAAGAGTCTGAGGTCACTGCTGACACTGAGCATCCTTCATGAACATACAGATAAACCAGGTTTTTCTCCTGTTTTAAAAAATCATTCTGAATATAATGTCAACATTAGATTGTACCGCAGGGGTGGAAAGAGGCAGTAGTTTAGATGTCAGTGCAGGGAATCTCTGTGAGTTGTCTGGTTTCATCTAGGTGAGCGAAGGTCAAGATTGGTATGGTCAGTGCTGATGGACTCTAACCAAATACTGGACATATCTTGAAAATGTGTGCAAACTATTTGTTCTCAAGTCTTATTGCTCAGTTTTACAAAATCTTGATTTATTTTTTATGATGTTCAGGATATTACGCTCATGAGGAAACAGCAACTCATGTATGAAATACAAATGACTTTCTTCTCTACTGGAAGTGAGGCTGGCACCAAAACCTCCTGCTCTTTACACACTAATCTGAGTCATAGGAGACTGAAGGTATTTTTATATCTGGGTACAAGGAGTCATAGAATAAATAGTCTGCTTGCTTAGTCACGTCTCAGAAGCCTCAACTCTTAGGAGAAATGTGCTTGATGTGCACTCTAATTCTTGTCTACATACCATCCTCAGGATCGTTTCCACCCCTTCTGATTTCTAATCATTCATTAGTAACACTACATATTGTTTTAGAAAGTATACTTTATTATTTATCATATATTCAGTAAAATTATGTCCACTTAAATTATCACATAATATGTTTAAAATTCTGATAGTACAATTTCACCTCAGAAGTACAATAAATCTCTTCTACTGAGATTTTTTTTACTGGACACTACAGTTGATACTAAACATGCAAGTTTCAGGTTAGCAAATTTTAATATTGCTAGGAAATTAAGCATATTTGTGAAGAGATGTTTAGCTGCCTTGCTAATTCAAAGAATTATTAAAATCAAAGTCTTAATGTTTTCATTATTCAATGACTATTAGTAAAAACAACAATTTAGGGAATTTACTTCTATTAATCAACTATGCATGATTTATGAAATGTTATTCTCCCAAAACATGCCTGAGAAAAGATAAAACAAAAATGTGTATGCATTAAAATCAAGTATATCCAAAGATTGAATTTATTTTGTGGAAAGTCAATAATCAACAAATAAAGGAATAAGAAACAAATTAATTTTGATTGGGAGAAAAAAATTTTCATTTGTTTGTCTAAATTACTTAATTAAACTTATTTCTATAGGTAATACATTCATATTGTTTGAAATGTACAAGAAATAGAATGAAAAATTCTAAAGCCATGTTTTTGTCTTTTATTTTGTCCTCTTCTGACCTAATCCTCTCCTTAAAGGTAGACAACTAGTTTCTTTGACAATATGTTAGAGATTTTCTAGAAAACTGCATGCATTCAAGTGCTACCTAGTAAACCAAATGTTACATAAATAAAAAACAATAGTCATAATTATTTATTTTTTCCTTACAAGTATATCTCAGATATTCTCAATATCAGTACATTAAGAACTGCTTAACCTTTTGTGAGGAGGCACAATAGTGCCCTAACTTGATGAAACAAAGTTTATCTAACCAACTGTATTTCAATAAGTATTCTTTGTTCCACAACTTTGAATTAGTAGCACGTTGCTTTGTAGCACTTTATGGAAGAGTGACTGCATAATACATTTCCAGCCCTCTTAACTTCTGCGTATGGCAAGAACATTTTAACCTTAATAGACACTGAATAAGAGCCCTTGCAGAGGCTGCTCCTGCATGCTCCTCAAACAGCGCTGTTCTCAAAGCTGCACCCTCTCACCTTCGCCACAACAGTGTCTTCCCCTTTATTGGCCAAAGTAAGGGTGTGGTATCATTTAAATTTTTAATTTCTTGTTATTTATGAGACAAAGTATCTATCTATAACTGTTATTTAAATCTTTTGGACATTATAGATTAATATCACAAACCATTCTGAGCAAAATAAACTGCACACCAAATAATGTTATCTTCTAGAAATCAAAACCAGGTAATTTAAACCAATTCATTTATAGATTCAAAACAAAGTAATTTTAATCCTGTAAGCAAGCAGAGGAAAAGTTACTGCAGAGGGTAACTTTTCTGACAGGTTTAGTAGGGAATGACTAGAAGTGACCACAGTGAGGTTATTTCTGCAAAGAAACAGGGTCCCAGGGGAATCTCACAGGTGGCAGTAATTTTGTGTCTGCTAATCCATGTGCTTATTACATGGCTGTTGTTAGTTTCTTGGGGCTGCTACAACAGCAACACCACTGAGTGGCTCAACACAACAGGAGAGTTCTCTCACAGTAGTGAAAGTTCGAAAGTCAAAGTCAAGTAAAGGCAAGGTTGAGATAGATTTGAAGCACTGGGTTGAGCCTTGACTGGCCTCTCTGCTTCCAGTGCTTGCTGACAATCCCTAGGATCTCTGATTCCAGCTCTATGTCTCCATCATCTCTGTCCACCCTCACCTGTCCACTCTGGATATTTAATCAAGATTTTCTCTTCTTGTAAAGACTCCTGTTATCCTGGGTTAGAGCCCATCCTAATACAATTATTTTGATTTGATTGCATCTACAAGAAGCTATTTTAGAAAAGCTCACAGTCAGCTATTGGTTGTTAGGATTTCAACAGACGCAACTCAACCCATAAGGGTATTTTCATTTTTTGAACATCAATTAATAATTTGCCCATGAATTCTATATTTTCCTAAAATGCTGATTTATTAGAACATGCCATTTACATTAGGGAGAAAATTAAAATTAATGTAAATCTAACATAAAGATAAACATAATGAATATGTAAACAAATTTTTCAAAAGATGTAAAAAGAAAATGGAGAAATATCCCACATTAATAGATACAAAAATTTGGTACTATTGTAAAACTCCCCCTAAAGTGTAAGTGTTCCATAGATTTAGTACAACTCAGATTTATAAAACCAAAACTGCTAGGCATGGCAGCACATGTCTGAAATCCCAGTGCTTGGGAGGCTGAGGCAGGAGGATTGCTGTAAATTGGAGGCCAACCTGGACTACATAAGTGAGTTCAAGGTCAGCCTATATTGCATAATGAGACCCTGTACCAAAAAAAAAAAAAAACCTGTATTTACTTGAACTAATCAGTCAACTGTTAATTTTTGTTTTTTGATTTTTTTTTTTTTTTTTTAGGTCCTAGGGTTTAAACTCAAGACCTTTTCAGTGAGCAATTTCCCAGGTCTTTCATTTATTTGTTTGTTTGCTTGTTTTCTTGTTTCAAGATAAGAGCTGTCTAAATTACTAATTTCTCCAGGCTAAGATTGAATTTATGATCTTCTTACCTCAGGTTACAAATTTTCAGATTTTTATGGTAAGCCAAAGGGCAGAAGATTTTCTAAAGCAAAGAATAAGAAAGAATTTAGCATAAGAAACAAATCTGCATATATAAATGCAGAGTTCATCTTGCTTCTTGATATTTAATGAAGGACAGAAGAATTAACCAAAGTAATGGAAAAAAATTTATCTGTACTTAAGGGTTCTACCTAATAGAGTAAATAGAGAGCTAGTGCCTACCAGATCCGATTAATACTAGACAAGGCACACTGGCTCCTTCAGTCTGTCTGTGATGTCACACACTTTTAGAGCTTTACATTTCATAATAAATATACAAAAAAGTGCATATTTAAAATATACAATTGAATAAATTTTGACAAATGTTAATACCTGTGAAACCATCACTAAATAAATACAGTGAATATGTTTGTCACCACCCAAAATTTGTTTGGGTACTCTTTTCTGTTCACAGCTTGTGTTTACTTCCATACCCGTGAAACCACTGAGCTGTTGTCTATTAATACATAAATTTTCTTTCTTTTTTTTTTTGTACCAGGAATTGAACTCATGACCCCATGCTTGCCAGGCAGGCACTTGTGCCACTGAGCTAACCCCTGGCAATACATAAATTTTCACTAGGCAGAATTTTAAATAGAAAATTAGATAACATTATGTAAACTTTTTGTTTGTTTTTTCACACAGCATAAATATATCATTATTCACCTATGTTGTACATTAATTGTGCATTGCTATTTAACGTAGGCTTACATTTTCTGGGTATAACACCAGTTGTTTATCCATTTATCTAATAATGGACACATAGACTGTTTCCAATTTCAGATTATTATTAATGACCATGTGCACATAATTCACTATATAAACACATATTTCCATTTAAGGGAGTAAATACTAAGGAACACTTGAGTTATATGGAAGGTATATTTACAATTTGAAGAAACAGCCAAATATTTCTAAAAAGGTGGAAGCATTTTACATTTTTATGGTAGTGTATGAAAGTAGAGAGAACAAAGCAACGCCAACCAGCAAGCCCAGTCTGGAAACCAATGCCATGTGCAGGCTGCCACAGGATTGGAACAGTCAGACCCCAGCCCCTTGTGATGGCAAACAAGAAATACCAATTCCCCTCTACCCTGCTGCCATAAAGAACTGGCTTATCCAGAGAAACACAGGCTGTGATAATAGCTATCGAGGTGAAATGCAGTTGCATGTCTGTGGTGCTTTGGTATTTCACTAACATTTCAGGTCTGGGGCCAGTGGTCTAATCATAGGTTCAGAGGATAGTGGTACAGTGTGACATCTAAGGGGGATCTCCTTCTGAGGGTTGCAGCCATTGTGGATTCCCTATGGTCTTGTTTTGAAAGTCCTATATTGTTTCCATTGTTTAGATGGGTCGGGTTGTATTCTCTTTTGTTTTGTTTGATTGTGTCAAATCTGATGGCAGGAGCCATTATTTTAACAAAGCAAGAAATATTATGGTAGCAATTTTGAATTTACTATTGGCTTAGTTTGAAGTCCTTTATTGCATTCATTTTTTTATTGTTTCTATTCTATCCTATTATGTTTTATTTTTTTAATTTTTTTATTTTAAAGAGAATAAAACAAGAGGACAGATCTAAGCAGATCAGAAGAGAACAATGTAAGCAACACAGGACTTCACAACAAGACAATTGGATAGTAACAGTAGCTATCATAATGTCTCTTTCTTTGAAATAGCTGAGCTTAGCTTTACACACAATAATGTCAAACATAACAAAATAGAATAAAACCACTCAAGAGAATGAAAGTATTGCAAGGCATTCTGAACCAAATAACCAAAGATGAATAATGGCTACTATATTATCTCATTTTCCATAAAAATTTTGTTTATACTATCATACATATTAAAATACAATAAGACACAACATGATAGAACCAATGGTAATAGAAAAACAAGAGCATGGTAGGACTTAAGAGCAAGATGATATCAAATCAACAATGGGTGCCATATTGTCTTTTCTTCAAAGTAACTATTCATACCATCACATATATTAAGATCAAACAAAATAGAATAAAATCATTCCAACTAATGAATGAAAACATGACTTCAAAGCAATACAATGGTGAACCATGATTACCATGAAATCTTCTGTACTCTTCCCATTTCTTACACTAGGGAAACAATATGGTATTTATACATGTGAGTTTGATTTATTTCACTTATGAGTATGGATTCAAGATGCATCCATTTATTTATAAATATCTCAATGGGATCATTCTATATAGCTGAGTAGTACTCCATTGTAAAAAAGTACCATGATTTTTTTATTCATTCCTCAGTTTATGGGCACTTAGGTTGCTTCCAAGATCAGGCTATTACAAATTGTGCTGCTATAAACATGGCTGCACATATATCAGTGTGGTAAGATGTTTTAAGTTCTTCTGGGAATATGCCTAAGAGTGGAATAGCTGGGTAAAATGGGACCTCCAACCCCAGTTTTTTGAGGAATCTCCAGATTGACCTCCACAGTGGTTGCACCAGTCTACACTCCCACCAAAAGTGCGGAAGAGTTCCTTTTTCCCACAGACTCTCCAGCATTTGTTGTTAGTTTTGTTGATCCTGGCCATTCTTTTTGGAGTGAGATGAAATCTCAGTGTGGTTTTAGTTTGCATTTCTCTAATGAACAGTGATGACGAACATTTTTTCATGTATTTATTTGCCATTTGTGTTTCTTCATCTGAGACCTTTCACAATATTTATTCTTCTGATTTTAAAAAAAAATCAGACCCCCGAAATTGAAAGACCCAATATTGGCCCCTTTAGCAAAGGTAAGGTGGTTGAGTGTGTTCATAGTTGTATCTTCTAGACTATTCCATTGATCTTCAGATCTGTTTTTATTCCAATACCATGTTGATTTTATTATGGTAGCTTTGTAGTCTAACTTCAAGTCAGGGATTGTGATGCCTCCTGCCTTGGCTTTGCTTTAAAACTTTATAAGTTCTAGACAGAAGTTCTTTGTCTGAGGGGACAGTTCACTAAGATTTTATGGGTTTTCTTTTCACTCTGCTGGAGAGTTCTTTGGACATGTAGAAACTCTTTCATAAGATGTGATCCCAGTTATTGATTCTGGGAAGTATTTCCCATACAGTTTGGTTCTTGTTCATGAATTCTCTACCAACCCCTATGTCTTCAAGATTTTTACCTACTTTGTCTTGCAACAGATATAGTGTTTCTGTTTTAATATTTAGATCTTTGATCCATTTAGATTTTAGTTTAGTACATGGTGACAGGCATGGGTTTAATTTTAGTTTTTAGCATATGGATAGCCAGTTTTTCCAGAACCATTTATTAAAGAGACTATCATTCTTCCAGTGAACATGCTTTGCCCCTTTATCAAAGATAAGGTGGTTGAATGTGTTTGTAGTTGTATCTTCTAGTTTATTCTATTGATCTTCAGGTCTGTTTTTATCCCAATACCATGTTGATTTTATTATGGTAGTTTTGTAGTATAACTTCAAGTCAGGAATGATGATGCCTCCTGCCTTGGCTTTGCTGCTTAGATTTGCCTTTGCTATTCTAGGTCTCTTCTGGTTCCAGATGAATTTTAAGAGTGATTTATCTAGATCCTTGAGGTATGGTAGTGGTATTTTAATTGGTATTGCATTGAATTTGTATAACAATTTTGGAAGATTGGCCACTTTCACAATATTTATTCTTCCTATCCATGAACAAGGGATGTCTTTCCATTTTCTGAGGTCCTCTTTGATTTTTTTCAGGGTATTATAATTTTCCTGGTACAACTCTTTTACATCTTTTGTTAGATTAATTCCTAAGTATTTTTTTTTTTTTGGATGCTAGTGTGAAAGGTGTAGCTTTTATTTCCCTCTCGGTTATTTTGTTGTTAGTGTATAAGAATGCTAGTGATTTTTGAGTATTGACTTTGTATCCAGCTACATTTCTGAAATTATTTATTATATCTAGGAGACTTTCAATGGAGGTTTGGGGGTGTTCTATGTAGAGTATCATGTCATCTGCAAATAATGATAATTTAACTTCTTCTTTTCCTATCTTTACTCTTTTATTCCCTTCTGTTGTCTAATTGCTCTGCCTAGTATTTCCAGTACTATGTTGAATAGGAGCAGTGATAAGAGACATCCTTGTCTTGTGCCTGATTTCAAGGTAAAGGCTTTCAGTTTTTGGCCATTTAATATGACACTGGCTGTTGGTTTGTTGTAGATGGCCTTTATCATACTGAGGTAAAGACCATCTATTCCAATTCTCTGTAAGGTTCTTACCATGAATGGATGTTGGACCTTATCAAAAGCTTTTTCTGCATCTATAGAAATGATCATGTGATTCTTACTTTTGGCTCTATTGATATTTTGGATTATATTTATTGATTTACATATGTTGAACCATCCCTGCATGCCTCAGATGAATCCCACTTAGTCATGGTGTATAATCTTCTTGATCATTTGCTGCATCCTGTTTGCCAATATTTTACTGAGAATTTTTTCATCTATGTTCACTAGTGAGATTGGCCTGTAGTTCTCATTTTTAGTTGGGTCTTTCTCAGGTTTTGGTAACTAGAGTGGTATTTCCTTCCAGGAATGACTTAGGGAGAATTGCTTCCCTTTCAATTTCATTGAAGAGTTTGAGGAGTGTCGGCATTAAGCCTTCTTTGTATTTCTTGTAGAATTCCCCAGTGAACCCTTCTGGGCTTGGGCTCATTTTGGTGGTAGGGTCTTAATTATATTTTTAATTTCATTAATAGAAATTGTGTTATTCAGCAGTTTTGCATCTTCTTGGCACAGATTTGGTGGATCATGTTTCTAGGAATCGGTCCATTTCTTCTGTGTTATTGGACCTATGAGAGTAGAGGTTTTCAAAATAGTTATTGATGTTCTTCTGTATTTCCACAGTGTTGGTAGTGGTTTCACCTTTTTCATTCTGTATTGCATGAATTTGAGTCTTTTCTTTCCTTTTTAAAATTAGGTTGGCTAGGAGCTTATCAATTTTATTTATTCTTTCAAAGAGCCAACTCCTTGATTCATTGATTCTTTAAATTGTTTTCTTAGTCTCTATTGTATTAATTTCTGCTCTGATCTTTATAATTTCCTCCCTTCTTTTGGCTTTGGGCTTGGCTTGCTCTTCTTTTTCTAGCTGTTTGAGGTGTACTATCACATTACTTATTTGTGTTTGTTCTGTTTTCCTAATGTGGGAACTCAGTACAATAAATTTTCCTCTGAGGACCATTTTCATTGCATCCTACAGGTTTCAGTAAGTTTTTAAAATTAGATTGGCTAGGGGCTTATCAGTTTGATTTATTCTCTCAAAGAACCACCTCTTTGATTCATTGATTCTTTAAATTGTTTTCTTAGTCTCCATTGCATTAATTTCTGCTCTGATCTTTATAATTTCCTCCCTTCTTTTGGCTTTGGGCTTGGCTTGCTCTTCTTTTTCTAGCTGTTTGAGGTGTACTATCAGGTTTCTTATTTGTGTTCATTCTGTTTTCTTAATATGGGAACTCAGTGCAATAAATTTTCCTCTGAGGACCACTTTCATTACTTCCCACAGGTTCTGGTAAGTTGTATTTGTATTTTCATTTGCTTGTAGATATTGTTTAATTTCTTTTTTAATTTCCCCTGTGACCCACTGATTGTTCAAGAGTGTATTATTCAATTTCCATGTTTTTGTGGGAGTTTTGCAGTTACTTTTATCATTAATTTCCAGTTTCATGGTGCTATGATCTGATAACATGCATGGGATAATTTCAGTTCTTTTGCATTTACTTAAATATGTTCTGTGGCTTAGTATATGGTCTATTTTAGAGAATGTCCCATGTACTGCTGAGAAGAATGTACATTGTGATGTTGTTGGATGGAACACTCTGTATACATCTATTAAATCCATTTGTTCACAGATGTGATTCAGTTCTGTTATTTCTTTGCTGACTTTCCTTCTAGTTGATCAATTTCTTTGTGTCAATGGTGTGTTAAGGTCTCTTGTTATAACTGTGTTATTGCTTATTTGATTTTTCATTTCTGTTAATACTTGCTTTGTGCAGTTGGGTGCTCTGGAATTTGGTGCATATATATTTAAGACTATTATCTCTTCCTCTTGCAGTTTTCCCCTAACTAGTATGTAGTGATCTTCTTTATCTCTTCAAACCATTCTTGGTTTGAAATTCACATGGTCTGCAAACAGAATAGCTAACCCCACTTTTTTTTTAGTTCCTGTTGCATGGAATATTGTTTTTCATCCTTTGGCTTTCAGTCTATGAGTTTCCTTATGGGTTAGATAGGTTTCTTGTGCACAGCATATGGCTGGATGTTGTTTTTTAATCCATTCTGACAATCAGTTTTTTTAATTGGTGAATTGAGGCCATTTACATTAATGGTTATAACTGCCATATATTGGTTTATTGTTGACATGTTATCTTTCTTATGTTGCATCTTAACTTTCCATTCTTTTTAATTGTTTGTCTTGCTTAGTGGTTTTTTCCTATGTGTATCTAGAATGTCTTTCAGTATTCTTTGTAGGGTTGGTTTGGTGATCATGAAGTTCTTCAGCTATTCTTTTTCATGGAAGTACCTTATTTCTCCATCCATTCTGAAGGACAGTTTTGCAGGGTACATCAGTCTGGGTTGCAAGTCATATTCTTTAAGGATCTGAAAAACTTCACTCCATGCTCTTCTTGACTTCATTGTTTCTGTTGAGAAGTCTGCTGTGATTCTGATGGGTTTTCCTTTATAGGTGACATGTCTTTTCTCTCTAACAGCTTTTAATACTCTGTTCTTGTATTGGATTTCTGGGATGGTGGTTATTACATGTCTGGGTTTGGTTTTGTTTTCACTATGGCTATTTGGAGCTCTATGTGCTTCACTAATCTGTATGTCAGTTTCCATACTCATGTTTGGGAAGTTTTCAGCTATTACTTCTGTAAATAGCCTCTTCATATCATTTGTGTTTTCCCCTTCTTTTTCTTTTATCCCTATTAATCTTGTTTTTCTTTGCATCATCCTGCAGCCATTGAATTGTTATTTTCTGATTTCTTGTTATTGTTAGAAAATCTTTCCTTTCCTGTTCACTAGCTGCAATCTTATCTTTGAGGTCTGAGATTCTATCTTCACTTTCCTTGAGGCAGTTTTTTCAACTTTCAATAGAGTTTTTGATTTCCTGTATATCTCTTTGAATCTGCTTCATGTATTCTGTTTGTTTCTTAAACTGTTCATTCAGGGATTCTATCATTTTGCTTTGTTCCTCTAATTTTTTAGCTCTGTCTTCGTTAGATGCATTCAGTATTTCTTTCACTACTTTTATCATTTCTTCTTTTACCTGGGAGATTATTTCTGATTTGAGTTCCCTCATAGCTTTCCATACTTGCTTCTTTATTTCAGTTGATATCATTTCAGGCATTTCAGGTGTATGGCTTGTATTTTCTTCTATGTGCATGGCTCCTAGGCTTTCTTGGGATGGGCTGGAGGTTTGAGATTACATTTTGGTCTTTTTTTGGTGTCCTTTTCCTATATTTCCGTGTTTCCAGTGATGTTCCAAAGCTTTCCTGGATATGTTGGAAATCACCTCCTGCCCCCTCCACTACTTGGACTCACATGGCTTTGTCTCTCCTCATGCAGTGGGCCTGGTTTCCATGGTAGAAAGAAGGTCTCTGGGCATGGTCTACTCAAACCTACAGAATCTCTGGAGCCTAGTCCAGTGTCCTAAGCAGGCTGGGCAGGCACCCAGCCAACAGGATAGATGGTCCCAAACTTTTCTGGGCCTGTCCTAGTGAGCTGCAACTCACCTCCTGGTGGTGGCGAGGTCCTGGCTCTCCTTTTGGTGGGCCTGGGTCCCCTGGTTGAATGAAGGTCACTGGGCATGGTCCACTCAAGCCCGCAGAACCTCTGGAGCCTAGTACAGGGTCCTATGGGGACTGGGTGGGCACCCTACTGCCAGGATCCATGGTCCCAAACTTTTCCAGGCCTGCCCTGGTGAGCTGCAACTCACCTAGCAGCAAGGTGCGGGCTTGGCTCCCTTTCCTATGTTTGATTTTTACTATGCCTGAAGTTATTTGCTGGTATTTTGAAGACATCAAGAGGCATGCTGATAATTATTGTTCATTTTGTAATGTTTTGAAGTCCTGTGTCTCTTGCACTGGTTTGTTTTGATTAGTTTTATTCTGTTTTATCCTCTTTTTAATAATTTTTTATTTAGAGAAAAAAAATGAAACAGAAAGAGGATAGAAATAACACAAATTTTCAAAAAATAAAATAAAAACAGTAACAAAAACCAGTTAGAAATCACTAATTAACAATTACATATTTTCCTCCTAGAAGTAGTTGTTCAAGTTACAAAAGTAAAGCATACAAAGTAGAAATTTAAACAGTGAGAATGCATTCAGCTCTGTTCATCTATCCAACAAAATCTTAGTATTATGATCATCAATCCTACATATTCAAATATACATACAGTTATATCATTTAGAATGCTTTCATTTCCTCTCTCTTTTTTTTACAATAACTATAATCAATTCTCATAAACTGTTTAGAAGGTCTACACATGTACAAGTCTCTACATGCATACTTAGCCTTTCTGTATTAGAGGGAAAAACAAACCAAAACAAGTCAACAATACAAATTCCTAGAGAAACATGAAATAAGAAGGACATATAAAACCACACTAATGGTGATCTACAGTTGTCACCATGATGTCTCCTCTTATTTTCAATAAAATTATCTATATCATCAGGCATAGCATAATTCAACTTAGTGGTACATAGCACTAATAATAAAAACCAAACATTGGAGACATTATAGCACTTTAATAGCAGTTAATAATCAAACCAGAATAAGTATCCTATTGAATCCTGCCATCCCCAGAGTAGTTGCCCCTACTCCCAGACTTGATACCATCAAGCATAACCAGATTTGAATAAAATCAATCAAAACAAAACAGCAATATAGCTAATCTTCTCTGCCTCATCTCTGCTATGCTATTTTTCTGTCCTTGTTTACTTTTCTTCTTCATTCCACTGTCTGCCTTTTTCTTTGAAGCTTTTCTGCTATTGTTCCTGGAATCCTGGTGGTTTTCTTCTCTCTCTCTAGAATGTCCTTCAGTATTCTTTGCAGGGTTGGATTGGTGGTCATGAACTCCCCCAGTTCCTCTTTGTCATGGAAATATCTTGTCTCTCCATTAATTTTGAGAGATGGTTTTGCAGGGTACACCAATCTGGGTTGGAGGTCATTTTCTTTCAGGGCTTGGAATATTTCACTCCAAGATCTTCTTGATTTGATGGTTTGCACTGAGAAGTCTGCTGTGATTTTGATGAGCTTTCCTTTATAGATAATCTGTTTCTTTTCTCTGACTGCTTTTAATATTCTGTTCTTGTGATGGATTTCTGGGATCCTGACTATTATATGTCTGGGTGTAGATCCGTTTTGGTTGTAGCTGGCTGGAGTTATGTATGCCTCATATCTGAACATCACTTCCTATGCTTGGGAAGTTTTCCTTAATTATTTCTGTGAATAGCCTTTTTATTTCATTTGTATTTGTCCCTGCTTCTTCATTCACATTTTTTATTCTTAAGTTACAAATCCTCTTATCTTCTTCTAGCCTTTGTATCATTACTTCCTGGTTCCTTGTTATTTTTAAGAGATCCTTCCTTTAGTGATCATACATTGTAAAACTATCTTCAAATTTTGAAAGTCTGTCTTTAGTTTCTTTTAAGAAGTTTTGGCAGTGTTCAATGGAGTTTTTAATTTCCTGATATTCTCTTTGGATCTGTTTCATGTATTCTAGATTTTGTTTATATTCTTCATCCAATGCTTCTCTCCTTTCTCTGGGTTCCTCCATTCTTCCTCTTTTTAATAATTTTTTATTTAGAGAAAAAAAATGACTTCTTGAGGAGTAACCAGTGTTTCTTTTATCTTCTTATATCTTGCTTCACCTGAGTTAGAATTTCAGATTTAAATTTGTCAATGAGGTCACAGAAGTATTTCTTTATTTCTGACAAGGCCATGTCTGATACTGCATGTCCACTGCCTTCATTCTCCTCTGTACTCACCCCTCCTGGGCTTATTTTTCCTGAGCCAGTGGTTGAAGGCCTTTTGCTGTTTCTCTGTCTTGTCATGCTTCTGGTTTCCCTCATACAGGTGAATGGTGGAAGTGTCTGAACCTTTACATACTGCCTTAAGTTCCTTTGAAGCTTACTAGCTAGCACAGTGCTGCCTTCCCCTGTCTTCTGTGGATCTGTGAGGTGCAAGCAGAGGTGGCAGCATGAGCTGTCCCATCCCCTGTCAACCAGTGAGTGATTTCAGCAGGTTAGACTGTACCCTGTGAATGTCATACGTTGGGACAGCCTCATCCCTGGCTATTGGGTCCCTATTAAGGGCATGGTCCAGCCAAAGAGATCCCACCAATCCACTTTTGGCCAGGAGCCACAGACTGAAGCTGCCTCACCAGTTGATTCAAGCCTGACTTGCCCAAATCCAATATGTCATCCTGCCAGTGATCTCACTCTGTGGAATCCAGTTCCCAGCACTCACCAAAATCTGTGCAGCTCTGCTTGCCATCTTCACTCCCCATTGCAGAACCTGATCCCACCAAGGATGTCGAGTTCAGCAACCCTGCTCTTGGCAGGGCCACAACCCTAGTTCGATCATGAGTCACCAGCCTCCAAAATGCACCCAGCACAGCTACCAGAGCATGCCTGGCTCCAGCTCTCCATCCACACCCTCCATCTTTTTTTTTTTTACTTTATTTTTTTTTTCTGTTTCCTCAGTTTCTTCCTGGGTCATGAAAATTCCTCTCCTTTCATCTGGTCCTCTCCATGGTGTCAGATTCCAGCATTTCAGTTGTTTTTCTCAGAAAGGCTATCTATCATGCTACATCTCAATCAGGCATCTTGGATCTTTCCTTTATCCCATTTAAAATAAAATCTTTAATCAAAGAAAATGCTACCACCACCACAAGCATTTCTCTAATTGGCATAATCAATTTTTAAAACTTTTAGCTTTTCTATATAGTTATTTCTTATTGTAATTTTAATCTTCATTGTTCTAAAAACATAACTATGATATCTTTTATGTGTTTATGGACCTTTCATATATATTTTCAGTGAGTGTCTATTTATTTTATTTTATTTTATGTTTTATGTCAGTGACCAAAAGAAAAAAAATTAAACTAAGACAATTTTAAAACATGTCTATTAGGGTGCAACAATGGTACATACACTGCACATTGTCATCTCCAAATCATTCACCTAGAGCACAAATCACATGTTTACAATTGTCCAAACAATACTAGTACAAACCCTTCTCTTCAGTGAATTCAGAGATCAGAAGTATAACTATCTTAATTATTGTTACATAAATATGCATATATACATATACATATGTTGTTACTTTCAGCTTCTCACACTAGTGAAACAATACACATGTGTGTCATATTTATTTCACTAATGAGTGTTGTCTGAAGTTGCATCCATTTACCTATAAAAGTCTCCAGTTTATCCTTCTTTATGGCTGAGTAGTACTCCATTGTATAAAAATAGCACATCTTTTTTATCCATTCCTAAGTTGATGGGCATTTAGGTTGTTTCCAAGATCTGACTATTACAGATTGTGCTGTTATAAACATGGGTGCACATATATTGCTGTGGTATGATATTTTTAATTTTGGAGGGAAGATACCCAGAAACAAAATAGCTGGGCCAAATTGGACCTGTTTTTTGAGGAATCTCCACACTGATTTTCACAGTGGCTGCACCAGTCTGAACTCCCACCAAGAGTGTAAATGTGATCCTCTTTCTCCATAGCCACTCCAGCATTTGTTAATGCTTTATTTCTTGATAATAGCCATTTTTTCTGGGATAGGGTGGAATCTCACTGTTGTTTTAATTTGCATCTCTCAGCCTCTACTGTTACTGGTTTCTCTTGCTATTCAAAAGCTTTTCAATAGGGTGGAGATCCCATTTGTTGATTCTTTGTGATAGTTGTGCAATCTGGGTTTTGTTCATAAAGTCTTTGCCCACACCAAAGTCTTCAAGTGTTTTACCTACTCAATCTCTCAGCAAATATAATGTTGATGTCTTAATAGTAAGATCTTTCATCCATTCTGATTTTAGCTTAGTGCATGGTGAAATATATGGGTCCAGTTTTAAACTTTGGCATGTGTAGAGCCAGTTTTTCCAGCATCATTTATTAAATGGGCTACTTTTCTTCCAGTGAATGTATTTGGAACCTTTGTCAAATATAAAGTACCTTAGTGTGTCTGGAGTTGTTTCTGCATCTTCTAATCTTTTCCATTGACCTTCTGGTCTTCTTTTTGTCAGTATCACACTGTTTTTATCACAGTAGCTTTATAGTATAATTTCAAGCCAAGGCTTGTGATGATCCCTGTCTTGTCTTTGTTGCCAAGGATTGTTTTTGCTATACTAGGTCTCTTGTAGGTCTCAGATGACTTTAGGATTGTTTTCTCTAATTCTGTGAGATATGCTATTGGAATTTTAATTGGGATTGCATTGCATCTGTATAACAGTTTTGGAAGTATGGCCATTTTCACTACACTGGTTCTTCCTGCCCAAAAGCACAGGATATCTTTCCACTTTCTAATATCCTCTTCAATCTCTTTTTTCAGAGTACTGCAGTTTTCATTTTAGAGGTCTTTTACATCCTTTGTTAGATTGGTTCCTATGTACTTCATTATTTTGAATACCATTGTAAAAAATTATCTTTTCCCTAATTTCTCTCTCAGTAAGTTTGCTATTCATGTAGAAGAAGGCTATTGATTTTTGAGTGTTGACTCTATAACCACTTATGTTACTGAATTTGCTTATTAAATCTAGTAATATGTTGGTGGAGTTTTTGGAGTCTTCTAAGTAGGGTATCATGTCATCTGCAAATAATGATAGTTTAACTTCTTCCTTTCCTATCTTCATTCCTCTTATTTCTTTCTCTAGTCTAATTGCTCCAGCTAAAGTTTATAGGGCTATGTTGAATAAGAGCAGAAACAGTGGACATCCTTGTGTTGTTCCTGATTTTAGGGAGCAAGGCTTCTATTTTTCTCCATTTAGTAGGATATTGGCTGTTGGTTTGTTTTAGATGAGTTTTATCAGATTGAGATAAAGACCATCTATTCTAGTTTTCTGTAGGATTTTTATCACGAGTTGATACTGGACATTGTCAAATCTTTTTATGCATCTAATGACATGATCATATGATTTTTGTCCTTGGCTCTGTTAATGTGGGGTATTACATTTATGAATTTACAAATATATATTGAGCCAGCCCTGCAGCCCTGGGATGAATCCCACTTGATCATGGTGTACAATCTTCTTGATAGTTTTCTGTGTTCCATTTTCCAGGATCTTATTGGAGTTTTGCATTAATGTTCATTAGGGAAATTAGCCTGTAATACTCTTTCTTAGTTGGGTCATCTCTGGTTTTGGTATCAGAGTAATGCTTGCTTCCAGGAAATAATTTCAAAGTATTGCTTTCCTTTCAATTTCATTGAAGTTTGAGAAGTAGTGTATTAAGGTCTTTAAATTTCTTTCAGAATTCAGCAGTGAATCTCTCAGGCCCTGGGCTTTTCTTTTTTCATAGGCTTTAATTACATCTTTCATTACATTGATTGACATTGGCTTATTTAATATTTTTATATCTTCTTCATTCACCTTTGTTAATTCACATGTATATAGGAATCTGTTCATTTCTTCTGTATTTTCCAACATATTAGAATAAAATTTTTTGAAGTAAGTATAGATGATCTGCTTGATTTCTGCAGTCTGTTGTGATTTCACTTTTTTCATTCCTAATTTCATGGGTTTGAGTGTTTTCTTTCCTTTTTTGATAAGATTGCCTAAGGGTTTTTCAATTTTATTCAATCCTTCAAAGAATCAACTCTTTGATTCATTGATCCTTAGTCTCCAGCATGTTAATTGCTGCTCTCATCTTTATAGTTTCCTCTAACATATGAACTTTTTGCCTAGCCTGCTCCTCTTTTTCTAGAAACTTGAGATTCATTTTTGTTTATATACACTTGCTGTTTTCCTGAAATGGGTATTTAATGCTATAAATTTCCCTCTTAAAACTCCTTTCATTGTGTAGCAAAAGTTCTAGTATGTTGTATTGTCATCATTCAACTGGAAAAACGTCTAATTTCTTCTTTAATTTCATCTGTGGCCCATTGGTTGTTCAGTAGGGTGCTATTTAATTTTCATGTGTATGCAAAGTTCTCATGGTTTCCTTTGGCATGGATTTCCAGTTTCATTGCACTGTAGTCTAATAGTATAAAATCCTTTCAATTTACTTAAGCATGTCCCATGAGCCAATATATAGTCTATTTTGGAGAATGTCCTATGTGAAGCTGAGAGGAATGTGAGTTGGAACACTCTTTTGACATCTACTAGGTTCATTTGTTCAGAAATTTGATTTAGTTCTATTTGATTATTGATTTTTTTTTCTAGTTGACCTGTATTTTTGTGACAGTGAGGTATTGAGGTCTTCAAATACAATTATATTAGAACTTATTTAATTTTTCATGTCCATTAGTTATTGTTTTATGTAGTTGGGTGCACTGGCATTTTTAGCATATATATTTATGATTTTTATCTCTTCCTCTTAGATTATTCCCTTTATGAGGATGTAGTGACTTTCTTTATTTCCTTTAATCAGTCTTGTGTTGAAATTCACTTTGTCTTCAAATAGAATAGCTTCCCTTGATTTTCTCTGGGTTCCTGTGAAATGCAGTATTATTTTCCATCCTTTGACTTTCAGTCTATGAATTTCTTTTTGAATTAAATGTGTTTCTTGTATGCAGCATATTGTTGGATCTTTCTTGTTGCTCCATTATGCAAGTCTATGTCTTTTGATTGGTAAATTGAGACCTTTAACATTGATGGTTATAACTGATATGTATTGACTATCCTTACCAAGTTATTTTCCTGTTTTTGGCTCCTCTCTTTTTTCCCCCTGCCTCTAAACATTTGCCTTCTCTGGTGGATTCCTTCTGTTGGGGTTCATGGAGCTGTAGTTCTTATTAACTCTTTCTAGAAGGTCCTTCAGAATATTTTGAAGTGCTGGTTTGGTGGTCATAAATTTCCTCACAGGTTCTTTGTCATGGAAGTATCTTATTTATTCATCAATTTTGAAAGATAGTTTTGCTGGGTACATGAATCCGGGTTAAAAGTTGTTTTCCTTTAGAACTTGGAGTACCTCACTGCAAGCTCTCCTTGACTTGAGTTTGTGCTGAGGATTCAGCTGTAATTTTGATGGATTTTCCTTTATAGATGATTTGTTTGTTTTTTGTTTGTTTTCTCTAATGACTTTTAGGATTCTATTCTTGTGTTGTTTCTGGAATCTTGACTATAATATGCCTGGATGTAGATTATTTTTGGGGACATTGCTAATTGTAGTTCTATATGCCTCATATCTGTGTGTTAAATTCTTTTTCTCTCAAGAAGAGTTTTCTGTCAAGATGACTGTGAACATTTTTTAATGTTATTTGTGGTATCTCCTGCTTATTCATTGACTTCTATTAATCTTAAATTATTATTCTTTATCTCATCTAGCAGCTGCTGGGTTGATTTCTCATGATCCCTTTCTAGCTTTGAGAAATCTTTCTTTTCCCTGTCGCTAACTGCAAGCCTGCCTTCAATATCTGAGATCCAGTCCTCACACTGGCCTAGTTTGCTTCATATACTTTCAGTGGAATTTTTATTCTCCTGGATATATGCTTGAATCTGCTTTATGGATTCCAGTATTTTCCTATGCTGCACTTCCATAATTTGCTTAAGCTTGTCTGGTTTTTTGTCTCTGTCTGCTCTAACATCACTAAGCATGGTGTGAATTTTGATAATCTCTGTAGTTACCTGAGAGATTATTTCTGATTTCATTTTTCAGGAGCCTCATTCAATTGCATTGTTGTTACCACTTCAGAGAGACCTGGTGGGGGCTTTCAGATTGTCCTACCTCATTTTCCCCTGGGTTTGCCTTTGGTGATCTGGATGTCTGGGGTTGGATCCTGCTTAAGTGTTTTCTCATTTCTTTTTCTTTTTTTTTTTTTAGTTTAATTCCTGGGGTGATGCTTATAAGTTACTTATGATGGGTTGCTTTATTGGTAGTATTTAGGACTTTTAGGTGATGATTATTTCTCTGAGGTATCTTCCAGTTGTAGATGGATTTTGGGTTTTCAGTCTCTTGGAAGATTTACCTCTTTAGTTTGTTGGAGATGAGAAGTTGTTGCTCATTTGGCCTAGTCCCTGGTTCTTTGGCACTGTGCCACAGTATTTTCTGTGAGCCTTTGTTAATCTCAATCATGGATTATCAGGGCCAACAGCTGTTTAGAACAATTATGTCAATTTTGGCTGTAGTGGTACCAATAATATCACATACAGCCTAGAAAATGACAAACTGATCTAACCCTTATTTTGCAATTTTTAACCTACATTTGTGATTATATAACAAAATGTAAAACAAACAATATAATTATTATAAATATATGCCTGCAATGTTTCAGTTTTGCCTTCAGGGGTTAAAATTTAAAATGGATTAAGGAGAAAATAGAGAAGTGGAAGGAGAGAAAGAGATTGGAAGTAAGCTTGGAGGACAAAGCTGGATCATGCCAACTTTGGGAAACTGGTGCATAAGTCTGAAGGAAAAGAGAGATAAAAGAGACAAAAGGAAGAACAGAACCACACCCACAAAGAGGTTAGGAACTACTTTCCCACTCATATAAAAACAATGAAGCAGAAAGAGAAAAAAAAGAAAGAAAAACAAACAATCCACTTCCAAAATTCTCTCTAGTTTCACTAGTAGGCATCCTGTGGTGACAGAGCCCTAAATCATGCTCAACTATCCCAGCAAAGCCACAGTAGCTTAGTGGCAGGGTAGTGGATAATCTCTTCAGTCCTGCCCTGAGACCAGACTCATTGGACTTGCTGCAGTCCAAATAATTTCATGGGTCGGTGCCCTACTAGGAGCTGCTGGTTGAGGCTCAATGATAGTTCAGTCGCACAAGTGCCTGCCTGGCAAGTCAGCACCATTTCTGAGTTCTGAACTCAGTTGGCCCACCTCCAACATGGCTCCCAGCTAATCACTCTCCCTGGTAGAATGATTAAGTCCTCTCCACTCACCACCAGCCAGTATAATCTTCCACATCTGTTGCTCCCCTCTACTGCTGTGCCTGTCTACATAGGCTTCTGGGGTCACAAGCCATCACTATCACCATAACTGCACATCCACAGGTTCAAACAGCTCCTCCCATGCAGCAAGTCCTGTCTCAGGGAGAAGGCACTTCCAACCACTGCCTTCTTCTTCATTGAAGTTTTTCCTTTTTACTCTCTCTGGGGGGTGCAATTCACACTTCAGATTATTCATGGGTCTATTGGACCCACTTTCTTCCTCTTGTCTTCCTCTCAATGCTGTATTCCAATGTCTATGGTAAGTTTCAGAGAGACTGTTTTCTCTACTGTTTACCAATCCAACATCTTCCCAGAAGTTTGAATATGTATTTAAATCCTTATGATTTTTTGAGTAGAGGATCTTTACTTCTTGATGAGTTTTATAAGTCATTGTTGTGAGAACAAGTCTTTTACCAGAGCAGAGTGTTTTTGTACAATATGGTCCTAAATAATATAAGCTAAACTCATCATTTTTGGAACATTCATATAAGACATTCGTATTTGACATTATATAATAAATGAGCTTTAGAAATTTTTTTTGTATGTACTGTGGATGAACCCATGATATTTCACTTGCCAGGCAAGCACATGTGCCATTGAGCTAAACCCCAAGACTGAAATTTTTATCCATATGAAAACATTTTTTATTTACTTACCTCATAGCATATCAGAAAAATACAATTAACATTGATTGGATTTAAAACTTACATGTCAAAACCAAAATTTTGAACCATTTAGAATAAGGTAGGTTGGAATTTGTGTTTAAAAATGTGGGAAAGTATGAGCCATAAATCAAAAGAATTGGTAAGTGCATGATTATCAAAAGATAAGATTAAAAGTTATGAGTAAAAAATTATGAAAAAAACTAAGTGATCAAGCAGGTGAACTATAAAAACTAATTAATAATTTCTAAAGACTCCCTCAAATCTATACAGACAATCAATGAAAAAAGATCAAAAGAAAAATGATCAAAAGACACCATAAAATTGCAGACACATTGTACAAAGAAGCACTGATGTCCAAAAACAGATAGCACAGCTCTGCACCATCAAATAAATGCCAACTATTCTAGTAAAATAGTAAGCATTCAACCAGTAAAAATAAGAAGTGTTATGTTACAAAATGTAAGAAAGTCTAAGTAATGTGAGAGAAATGTGTCTTGGAAGACAGAAGTCATTCCTTTGTCCTGATGTGACAGTTAGTAGTCACTTCTGGCTACTCTACAATTGCATTGTATCTACTGTGACTAAAGAACTGAGTCTTAAAATGCATTTAAATGTTAGTGATTTAAAAGAGGAAAGAAAGAAAAGATGATAGGAAAGAAGGAAAGAGAGAAAGAAAGAGAAAAAAGAAAAAAGAGACAAACAGATGAAAGTAAAGAAGGAGAGAAGGGAGGAAGGAAGGGAAAAGGAAAAGAACCTTAACTGATATTCAAACCTTTCTTCATATTCCGAGACTTTTCAAAGTTGTTTAGTACATAGATGGTACTTGTTAACTTTATTTAATGCATTAATATAATTACTTTCAAAGAATTTGAAATTCATAAATTTTCCTCATGCCCAATAAATTTATAATATCAAAAATTTAATATCTTCTGAGGGTCATAAAAATACTTGGTAATAATTTATTTAACAATTATAAATTTCACAAATAATCCATAAAAAACACTTTATTAGTCAAGATTTACTAATGTGTTAGTACTGTGAACAGTTAATATTCCATGTTTAGATCAATTTTGCATGCCTATATCTGTTAATCTAAGCAGCCCTGTTGAAGTTAACAATATACAATATTATAACCATTGTCAAATTCCTATCATCTGGTTTTGTGAACTATACTGTTACTATATTTGGTGTCTTGTTGTCTGTCTGTATTGCTTTTTGTTTTTCTTTTCTGTATCTTTTTTTGTTTGTTTGGTTGGTTGGGGTTTTTTTGTATGTTTGTTTGTTTATTTGTTTGTTTTTGCTGTGCCTGAGATGGAACTCATGACATCACTTCTGTCTTTTTAATCTTAAAAAATTAAATTAAAAAAAGTGAAAAAGTGAAGTTACTGTGTATTAAATTTGCAGACATAAACTTTCCTAGATGAAGTCTTTATGACAGATATACTTTCCTCTCATGTAAGTACATCCATTGTTATTCCTGTCCAAAAATGCTAACCTGTATATAAAAAAACTTTAAAAATCAAAGTGTAGCATCTGCAAATAGTAACATTAGCTTGACATTAAAATTAGCTAAAATAAAATCCACAAAAGAATCAATCAATAAATAAATAAATAAAAGAATTTTTAAAAATATGAGGAAGACTAATTACAAAACAAAAAGCTCAACAGAAAATAATCAGCACTGTCTAATCCTATCTTTTTTGCACTCTGAAAGTAAAATCATGAGTCAAATAACAAGAACATGACAAAGGTATTAAAGGTGAGCATAGTTAGAAAGGACTGAAAATTTCTCACAATTATTTGCTGGTCCCTGTGTGGCACAGTTCTTTCCCATTTTTCTTTCTTTCTTTCTTTCTTTTCTTTTCTTTTTTTCTTTTTTTTTTTTTTTTGGTTGCTCTTTAGTACCATACACAGGTAGCACACACAGAAAATCCCACTACTATCAGGAAGTCCAGTTTATCCAAATCTTGTACCTATGGGCTTTATATCAGTTGGGTAACACCTTCCCAGAAAGAGAACCCATTGATTTCATTCATTTTGAAATCTGTCCAGCATGTCTTTCCAAATACCCGTAAGATTCACTGTTGGAAAAAAAGTGAAGAAACCACAACTGTGTGCCTATTATGGTCTGCTGTTTCTTGGTTCAAAGGCTTCTGGTGAAAGGTTTTCCAAAATTTTGCACACACACACATTGTATTAATAGGCTGAACAGCAAGATTTTCTCTCATACTAGTATTGACTCCTTGTAGCAGTAAATATTTTAATGATAGAGCTTCTTTAATTTATCCCTAAGAAATGTTAAAATAAGGAACTATCATGAGAACTGGGCATGGTGGCACATGTCTGTGATCCCAGCACTCAAGAGGCTGAGACAGAGGATTGTTGTGAGTTTGAGACCAGCCTTATCTACAAAGTGAACTCAAGGCCAGTCTGGACTGCATAGTGAGACCCTGTCTCAAAAAGACCAAAAAATAAAAATTAAAAAAAAAATAAGTTAAAAATAAATTTTAAAAAAACCTATCATGAATGCCCTTGAAAACACTGTTTGCCAGAATATGGTGTTCACCAGTGATGATTCCAAACAAAATACAGTTACAATGTAACAGAATAGTAGGAGTGTTTTCCCTACCAGCTCTTCCTTGGTATCTATCTTCAGAACAGCTGGATTTAATTCCACACAGGCAGTATGATTTTCTTACCAGGTTTTGTTTTCACTGGAAAAATGATAGTATCTATTTCCATACCCAATTCAACTCTTTAAACAAAGATCTCAGGAACAGTCTAGGAAAGGCAAATGTATTAAATGGGTACTCTGCACTACAAACAACTGTTAGCAATGCAGCTACTAGATTCATGTGTTTATAATGTAGATAAATATTAAATAAAAAGAAAGTGTTAAGCATTTTTAGAGCAGGTAATTGAGAGCAGAGCATCATATGTACTGGGTAAACATTCTGCCAATCAGCTAAACCCCAACTTTATATGCATTTTATTGATACTTCTGAGCAATTGCTACATAATGGATAGGTAACAGTAATTAATAACTTAAAATATTTTGTTCATTTGTTTTAAATTTTCCATATAAAACTCAAAATCAAGTGACAGGAATAAGCAAGTTGTATTTCCACAGTTTTAACTTTTATTTTTATTAGTGCAAGTTTGCAGTACATAATTATTACCTTCATCATGGTTATTTGAAGCATGTGTACAACATATCTTAATTGTTTTTACATCTTCTTCCTTTCCCTTTTCTTCCCCTTCCTTCCATCTTTTGGTCCCCTTCCCATTTACAGATGTTCTTTTTTTAAAATTTTTTTTTATTTAAAGAGAAAAAACATAAAGAAGTAGAAATATTACAGAATTTCAAAAAAAAGGATAAATAGTAAGATATTGCTGGTTGATAAATTACATATTGTCCTTTAACAAATAGTTGTTCAAGTTACAAAATTAGACTACACAAAGTAGACATTCAAGCAGTGAGACTGCAAACAGATCTGTTCAACAATCCAACAAGAATTTAGAAGTATGGTTATCAATCCTATACACTTAAATATTCATGCAGTTATATCTTTTGTAGCACTTCCTATTTCCTCTCTTTTTTACAATAGCAATTATGCATTTTTAAAAATTTTTATTTAAAGAGAAAAAAATCAAAAGAAAAAGGGTAGCAACAATACATAATTCTAAAAGAAAAAAGAGAAAAAACCTAAGAAATCACTAATTGATAAATTACATATTGTCATCATGGATGTAGTTGTTCAACTTACAAAATTAATGGATACATAATATATATTCAAACAGTGAGACTTCAAACAGTTCTGCTCAAAGATCCAACAAAGATTCAGCAATATGGTCATCTATTTTACACACTCAAACATACATGCAGTTATATTCCTTAGAGCACTTTCTTTTCCTCTCTTTTTTACAATAGCAACTAAACATTTTGAGTTTTATTACTCTTGTAGTTCTTATCACTTTTTACACTAGAGACACAATGTGATATTTATAAATATGATTCTTATATATTTCAGTAATGAGGATAGTCTCAAGTTGTCTCCATTTACCTATGAAGACCCTTTTTTATAGCTGAGTAATATTCCATTGTGTAAAAATACCACATCTTTTTCATCCACTCTGCAGTTGATGTGCATCTTGGTTGTTTCCAAGATTTAGCTATTACAAATTGTGCTGCTATGAATATGGGGGCACATATATCACTGTGATATGAACTTTTTAGTTCTTCTGGGAAAATACCCAGAGGGGAATAGCTGGATTGAATGGGGCTTCCAATCCTAGTCTTCTGATAATTCGCCATATGGATTTTCACATTGGTCCCACCAGTCTGCATTCCCACCAATAGTGGAGCAGTGTTCCTTTTTCCCCACAGCCTCGCCAACATTTGTTATCAGTTGATTTCTTGATGGCAGCTATTCTTTCCAGAGTGAGGTGACATCTCAATGTTGTTTTAATTTACATTTCTTGAGTGGCCAGTGATGGTGAACATTTCTTCATGTATTTATTTGCCATTTGTATATCTTTCTCTAAGAACTGTGTGTTCATCTCAGATGCCCATTTTTGGAAAGGGTCTTTGATTTTGGGCAGCTTGATGTTTTTCAATTCTTTATATGTTCTGGACATAAGTCCTTTGTCTGAAGGGTTGCTGGCTAAAATTATTTCCCACTCTGTGGGTTTTATTTTCACTCTGTTGGTGATTTTCTTTGAAGTGCAGAAACTTTTCAATAATATGAGATCCCAGTTGTTGATACTTTGAAGTGTTTCCTGTGCAGTTTGCATTTTATTCATAAATTTTCTGCCTACCCCTATGTCTCCAAGACTTCTACCTACCTTGTCTTCCAGTAGATTTAGTGTTTCTGTTTTAATATTTAGGTCTTTGATCCATTTAGACTTTAGTTTTGTGCATGGTGATATGCATGGATCTAGTTTCTGTCTTTGGCATGTGGAGAGTCAATTTTCCAACACTATTTATTAAAGAGGCTGTCCTTCTTCCAGTGGATATATTTACCCTCTTTGTCAAATATCAGGTGGCTGAGTGTCTTTGTAATTGTGCTTGCAACTTCTAATCTGTTCCATTGATCCTCAGGTCTATTTCTTTGCCAGTATCATGCTGATTTTATCACTGTGGCTTTGTAGTATAGATTAAGTCAGGAATTGAGATGCCTCCTGCCTTGCCTTTGTTTCCCAGAATTGCCTTTGCTATTCTAGGTTTTCTGTTTCCAAATGAATTTTAGTAGTGCTTTATCTAGATCTGTCAATGGTGTTTTGATTGGGATTGCATTAAATCTGTATAACAGTTTGGGGAGTATGGCCATTTTCACAATGTTGGTTCTTCCTAGCCAAGAGCAAGGAATGTCCTTCCATTTTCTAATATCCTCTTCAATCTCCTTTTTCAGCATATAGGTCTTTTACATTTTTAGTTAGGTTGATTCCTAAGTATTTCATTTTTTTAGATGTTATTGCAAAGGGCAATATTTCCATCATTTCTCTCTCAGTGAGTTTTTTGTTTGTGTACAGGAATCTATTGATTTTTGAGCATTGACTTTGTACCAGCTACACTGCTGAACTTGTTTATTACCTCCAGTAGTCTTTTAATGGATTTTTTTGGGTCTTCTATATAGAGTATCATGTCATCTGAAAATAGTGATAATTTAACTTCTTCCTTTGCTATCTTTACTCCTTTTATTTCACTCTCTTGTCTGATTGCCCTGGCTAGTGTTTCCAGAACTATGTTGAAAAGGAGTGGTGATAGTGAAAATCCTTGTCTTGTTCCTGATTTTAAAGTGAAAGCTTTCAGTTTTTGTCCATTTAGTATAATGTTGGCTGTTGGTTTGTCATAGATGGCCTTTATAAGGTTGAGGTAGACACCAAGTATTCTGAGTTTCTGAAGGGTTTTTATCATGAATGTGTGTTGGACTTTGTCAAAAGCTTTTTCTGCATCTATTGAGATGACCATGTGGTTTTTGTTTTTGACTCTGTTGATGTGGTGTATTACATTTATTGATTTGCATGTGTTAAACTATCCTTGCATTCCGGGAATGAACCGCACTTGGTCATGATGTATAATCTTCTTGATGATTTGCTGCATTCTATTTGCCAGTATTTTATTGAGAATCTTTTCATCAATGTTCATTAGTGAGACTGGTCTATAGTTCTCCTTTTTGGTTGGATCATTCTCTGGTTTTGGTGTCAGAGTATTAGTTGCCTCCAGGAATGATTTAGAGAGGATTGCTTTCTTCTCAGTTTCATCGAAGAGTGTAAAGAGTATTGGCATCAAATTGTCTCTAAATGTGTTGTAGAATTCAGCTGTGAATCCATCAGGACCTGGACTTTTCTTATTGGTAAGTTTTGAATTACATTTTCAACTTCAATAGCTGACATTGGGCTGTTCAAAATTGCTATATCTTCTTGGTTGAGCTTTGGTAGTTCATATGTTTCTAGAAATCTGTCGATTTCCTCTGTGTTTTCCAATCTATGTGAGTAGAGATTTTCAAAGTAGGTATTCAAAGTAGGTATTAGATCTTTTTAATTTCCATGGGATCTGTAGTAATTTCCCCCTTTTCAGTTCTTATTGCATGAATTTTGGTTTTTCCTTTTTTTCTTTTGATAAGGTTAGCTAGGGGTTTGTCAATTTTGTTTATTCTCTCAAAATACCAGCTTTTTGATTCATTAGTTCTTTGTATTGTTTTCTTAGTTTCAATTGCATTGATTTCTGCTGTATTGTTTACAATTTCCTCTCTCTATGAGCTTTGGATTTAGCTTGCTCTTCTTTTTATAGATGCTTGAGATGCAGCATTAGGTTGTTTATTTGTGCTTGTTCTATTTTCTTGATATGGCAATTTATTGATATATATTTCCTTCTTAAGACTGCTTTCATTGCATCCCATAGATTACAGTATGTTGTTTCTGTGTTTTCATTGAATTGTATGTATTTCTTTACTTCTTCTTTAATTTCATTTGTAGCCCACTGGTTGTTCAAAAGTTTGTTATTTAATTTTCATGTATTTGTGCAGGTTTTGCAATTTCTTTTGCCATTAATTTCCAATTTCAGTGCACTATGGTCATATATTATGCATGGGATGATTTCAATACCTTTGCATTCACTTAAGAATGTTTTATGAGATAATATATAGTCTATTTTGGAGAATGTCCCATGTGCTGCTGAGAAGAATGTGTATTCTGATGTGGCTGGGTGGAACATTCTGTAAACATCTACTAAGTCCAATTGCTCACAGGTATGATTCAGTTCTGTTATTTCTTTGCTGACTTTTTGTCTAGTTGATCTATCTCTTTGTGACAATGGGCTGTTAAGATCTCCTGTTATAATTGTGTTCTTGTGTATTTGGTTTTCATGTCCATTAGTGTCTGCCTTACATAGTTGGGTGCTCCTGTGTTTGGTGCATATATATGTATAATTGTTATACATTTTTTCCACTAATGAGTGCAGAAGATACTTTGAATTTTTCCACTAATGAGTATGTAGTGACCCTCTTTATCTCTTTTAATCATTTTAGGTTTGAAGTTCACATTGTCTTCAATTAGAATAGTTACCCCTGCTTTTTTCTGGGTTCCTGTTGCATAGAATACTGTTT
Source organism: Hydrochoerus hydrochaeris (assembly GCA_004027455.1). Taxonomy (NCBI): domain Eukaryota; kingdom Metazoa; phylum Chordata; class Mammalia; order Rodentia; family Hydrochaeridae; genus Hydrochoerus; species Hydrochoerus hydrochaeris. Next base: position 65,139 of record PVLA01000338.1, on the reverse strand, counting down.
TCCATCTTTTAACTTTTAATCTATGAGTTTCCTTTTGGGTCAGATGTGTTTCTTGTATACAGCATATTGTGGGATCCTGTTTATTGATCCATTCTGTCAGTCTATTTCTTTTTATAGGTGAATTGAGGCCATTTATATTTATGGATATCACTGATATGTACTGCCTTGACTTTGCCATGTTATGTTCCAGATGTGTGATTTCTGCTTTTCTCCTTATTTGCTTATCCTACCTGGTGGTTTCTTTCTGTTGTTGTTTTGGGGATTGTGGTCATTTTTATCTCTGTCTGGTAGGTCTTTCAGTACTCTTTCTAGGGTTGGTTTGGTGGACATGAGTTTCTTCAGTTGTTCTTTGTCATAGAAGTATCTTGTTTCTCCATTAAATTGGAATGAAAATTTTGCTGGTTACAACAGTCTGGGTTGAAAGTTTTTTGCTTTCAGGGCTTGAAATACCTCACTCCAAGCTCTTCTTGACTTGAAAGTTTGTGCTGAAAAGTCAGCTGTGATTCTAATGGGCTTTCCTTGGTAGGTGAGTTGTGACTTTTCTGTAACAGCTTTTAGTATTCTGTGTTTATGCTGTATGTCTGAGATCCTAATTATTATGTGTCTGTGTGTGGATTTATGTTGATTGTGACTGTTTGGTGTTCAATATGCCTCACTTATCTGCATATTAGATTTTTTCCCCATGTTTGGAAAATTTTCTTCTATTACTTCTGTGAATATTTTGGCTAAATAATTTGCTTTGACTCCTGCCTCTTCACTGATGCCTATTAATCTTATATTGTTGCTCTTGGCATCATCTTGAAGTTGTTGAATTGTCACTTCATGCTGCTTTATTATTTTTAAAAGTTCTATCCTTTCATGATCACTAAGTGTGATTCTGTCCTCAAGGTCCAAAATCCTATCCTCAGCTTCATTTAAGCAGTTTTGCAAGCTTTGAATAGAATTTCTTGTTTCTTGGATGTCTCTTTGAGTTTGTTTCATGAATTCTGAATGTTTTCTATATTGTTCATTCAAGGTTTCAATCAGTTTCCCATGCTCCTGTATTTTTTTTGTCAATTCCTTCTTTAGCTGCACTCAACAACTCCTTTACTAAGGATGTTATTTCTGTCTTTATGTGGGAGAGTACCTCTACTTTGATTTCCTCTATAGCCTCATGGAGTTTTTTTTTTTTATTTCACTTGCTATCTTTTCAGAGGTTCCTAGTGTGTTAGTTTTGGGGTCCTCTATTTCATTGTCTTCTGCACTTGCTTCTGGTGGACTAGATGTTTGAGACTGCATTTTGCTTTTTTGTTTTGTCATTTTCACTCTGCCTGATGTTTTCTGTGTGTAGCAGTCAGTCACCCACACTCTTTTCAGAGTCACCAAGGTCTTACAGTTAGTTGGAGGGGGCTTTACTACTGGCCCTATTTACCCACTCTACATGTCTATTTTAGGAACATAGTCATCACACTGGCACAGTTAATCCACTGTAGACCATGGTTTGCTACCTGGAAGCTAAATTCCACGTTTTTTCTGTGTGCTGGGATTCTACCAGAGTCTGTGGTCAGAAACTGAGGCTGGAATCTGGGTCACGTTGGCATCTTGGCAGTCACTGGGCATGGCCCATTTGGGCCCCCATCCCTGTGTGTGGCCCTGAGTGGTCTCAGACACAGCACATGGTCTTACTGCCTGGGAGCAGGCTCAAAGTCCCTTTCCATGCACTGGAATTATGCCAGAGCACATGGTGAGTGCCCAAATCTGGAATCTGGATCCCACTGGCTGCTTGACTGTCTCTGGGCATGACCTGGTTAGGCCCCCATCCCTGTTTGTGGCCTGGGGTGGTCTGGGATGCAACAGCTTGGGAGCAGGCTTAAAATCCCTTTCTGTGTGCTTGGATTCCACTGGAGTGGTCAGTGAGGGCCCAAAGCTGGAATCTGGGTCCCCCATTTCCAGATGTTCTACCTCCCTATTTCTATCATTTTCAAATACTTTTAAGCCTATTTGACATTATTAAAATTAGGAACACATATTTTATTGACTAAATATATGATCATATAACTCAAAACTACTGAGTAATTCCCATTTTGTTGGATTTTTTATTAATAATAGCATCATCCAACCACTTAACTACACGATTTGCTAATTTTCTTCATTTTTGTAATTTCCTATTACCATCCAAAATGTAATAAGTCTCTGAATTCTGTTCCAGGAGAATATTCATAAGTCAGGTTCATGTGTAAGTCTCACAAAATGAATCTTATACATCTCTGACACAAATAAGCAATGTAAAGCATTTAAAAAAATGATCTTGTCCTTCTTCCTTAGAATCATGCCAGTGGTTAAATGATTCATGCTGTAAGAATGAGCAATGTCTACCACCTTGGTTCAATCTCTCAATTATTTTCACTTTTGTTCCCAAGGTTACCACTTTGCACTTCCCAGCATCCCCTCCACCTCAGCACTGCTTTTCATATTGCTTCCAGACACCTGACTCTGCCTGAGCACTGCACCACTGCACACTGTCACATTGGTCAGCAAGCACAGAACAGCACAACCATGACAATGTCCAGCAGACAAGTGAGCTACTTCTGCTATTTGTTCCATCTACAAATGTTCATAATACAAGATCCATTCATATCTGTGAAAGTTATCACTTCAAACATTCATAAGTCAGGGATTTTCTGTACAGTTAGTCACCATTGTCCTTAAAGAAAATATTACATATGTTTCACTCCCTCTTTGAGAAGTTATTTTCTATCCATCTCATCAGGGTTATTTTAATAATTGTTTATATATATATATATATATATATATATATAGAGAGAGAGAGAGAGAGAGAGAGAGAGAGATATGAAATGCATTATTTTACATTTTTTTGTTCATTTATTTTGTTAAGATGTTAAGATAATACCAACACTTTTCATTCAACAATATTTTTACAGGTAATATACACATGGCAATAGATCATGATTAGGAAAGCTAGTTTTTCATGTTATTAGATACATATTACAAATTCTTGAATTGACAATTAATTTTTAGTTTTTTCACTATTTTAAAGAATGGTACACAAAACAAATTTTACGTAAGGGAAAGTATATCTCCTTATGAATTTTATGAGTGCAAATTGTGAAAGATTAAAGGGATAACTTTCAAAAGTGTCATAAAAATTACTTTTTAAGTTAATTTAATTTTATTTTTTTGGTACCAAAGATTGAACTCATGACCTCATGCTTGCCAAGCAGGCACTTATGCTGCTAAGCTAAATCCCCAGCCCAACTTTTTTATTTTAAAGATAATAAAACCCAACAAAATAAAACAGAATGAAATCAACCAAAACAAAGCAATGAAACTGGTACAGAACTTCAAAACAGGATAATAAGAAAACAATGACTACCTTAGTATATCTTGTTATCTTCACATTAGTTATCCATTCCATCAGTTATAGCAAAATCAAACCAAAAAAGAAAACAAAACCAGAATGAAACCAATCAAAACAGAACACTGAATAAAGCAAACAATTAATTGGGACAAAACAAAATATTGAGAACAATATTGAATTTCAAAAACAAAATAGAAGCAAATCCCCCATATTTGCTAGACTGCACACTGTTATCCTCCCTATAGATGCTCAGATAGTCAGCCCCAGTCCTGCAAAGTCTACCAAACAATACAACAATTCAGCTGCTTTTTGTACCTTAGTTGCTATTAACTCAGCCTATCCTTGAATCAGCTGGTTGCTTATGGTGGGGAGTTCTTGATTCTCAACCCAAGCACCAGTAGGCTCACAGGAAATGCTATCTGACTTCTCTCTTCCTGGGCCCTGTATGGCTTTCATGGATTACCAGAAATCCTGGCTTAGGTGGCATAAACTTGATTGTATGAGTTATGACCTGCTTCAGATATAAACAGCTTGGGTTATGACCAGAAATTTAGAATTAACTCATGAAAAATGTTTTGAGTTTCAACCTGAATGCTGGTCACTTGTGCAGCACTGAACAAAGACTCATAATTCCAGAAAAGAGTATGTAAGCATACATAATCATCAATCTGAGCCCAGATGTGTATGTTTGCAGATGTGATTTTGGTCAATGCTTTATACAATTGCTATGACTTTTTAAAATGGTCCCCAAAACCTATAAAAGCTGGTAAAGAAGAAAGAGAAGATAAAGAAAGCAATCACAATCAAAAAGAAAAGGGAAAGTGTAGAGAAGATGAGAGTGACATTCATGTGACCAATCTCTCTAATATGTACAGCATGTCAAAATCCACCATCCAAACAATCTTACAGAGAAAAAATTTGTATAAAGAAGCTAGTGTTGCTAAAGATGTTACTCAAATTAGTAAGTCAACATCAACAGTGTTAGATGAAGTAGAAAGGCTATTACTATGTGGGTAAATGGCAGGTTACACCAAGTTTGGAAGTTGCAAAAAAGCTAGGACTATAAATGCAGATTGCATAAAGGATAATCCATCAACAAGTGATAATGGTGAAACATTTCATGCCAGTAAGGGATGGTTTCACAATTTTAAAGCAAGAACTGGGATTCATCGTGTAACTAGGCATGGTGAGGAAGACAGTGCTGATAAAAGGTCTGCTGAAAATTACATATACCATTTTGAAACTATGACACAGAGAAGTGGCTTTTGCTCTCAAGTCCTCAGCTGTGATGAAACTGACCTTTACTGAAAGAAAATACCCAAGAGAACATACTTTACCCAGGAAGAGAAAATGCCTGGCCACAAGCCTATGAAGGCTAATCTTATTGCTGTGTACCAAAGGAAATGGTGATCTCAAGATAAAGCCTCACTTGGTTTATCACTTGGAGTGATAAAGTGTTTTTTCCACCTAAATTATTTAAATATAAGGGTTATCTTCAGCCAAAAAACCTGAGAAATTGGAAGTCTTCTAATTTTAATTTGAGATGCTATTCAGTTTCCAATCTGAATTTTTCCTTTGGAATTTTAACTGATTTATGTATACTTTCTTTACAAGTGTATTTTTGCACATTAATTGTACCTCAAAGAGGAAGTTTTAATTGTCTCATGTTCTGATTTTAGCTTTAACTTTTTTTTTATACCAGGGAGCAAGATCAAACTCATGACCTTGAGCTTGCCAGACAGGCACTTACACCACTGAGTTGAATCGCCAGGCCCTTTTAGTTTTAACTATTTCAACCAATTATGTAACATTACTTGGATTTAAAATATTACAAATCTGTCATTCAGAAGTAAGAATAAGAATTCTAGTCAAAAGTAATACCATGAATAGAATAACACAGGGGAATGAGTTGAAAATGTCTACATCACAAATTCCTCTTCCATTGGTTTTAATGAGATGAGAATCTGTATTTCTGCCATATTTTCTTCCCTTTTGGCATTTTTGAAATCCTGACAAAAACTAGCAGTAATTATGAGAAGACAAGATGGCCGATCAGTGAGCAACAGAATACAAAGCCACCCAGGAGAAACAACTCATATGCCAGACTAAAACACGCTGAAGAGACCCAGGCAGAGGGAGATGGATCCTCTTGACACAGGAAGAAATTAAAACTTAAAACAGCTCATCAAATACTTTGGGACTATGACTGAAACCGCTAAAAGCTAAAGGCATACAGCGTTTTCATGATGACCTGCCAAGATTGCACTAGCTTGAATCTGTGCTGGCAGGCATAGTCACCCAAACTCATTCCCACTGTCACTCACAGGAAGAACGGCAGCACTGAAGTCAAGGGTTGGTGAGCCCAATGGAGAGCGGAGAGCAGAGAGCAGAGAGCAGAGAGCAGAGAGCAGAGAGCAGAGAGCAGAGAGCAGAGTCAGTGGAGGAACCTTCATTAATCCATGGTCAGTGCTGGGAGTGAGACCCCCCCCCACCATGGGAAGGGTGCGACCAGGTGGGCGACATGTTGGAATCAGGCAGGAGGAGCCTGAACTGGGAGTGACAGTGACTTCAGTTGGTTGCTCCCTCCCCAGAGCAGATTCGTGTGATTTGCTTGGACTGGGCGGCGCCCCTGGCTGGGACCCAGTGAGACGTCCCAAATTGATTCACTGCCCCTAGCACGCACTAACTGGGTGAAAGGCCCCTAAACTTTGGCTGGCCCAGTGGGGAGGGGCAGGCATACACAGCCACTGCTTACACCTCAGTGACAAGAGCAGGCGGGAAAGGGCGGAGTTCACTTGCCAGCATGCTTCGGAGGAAACGTGGCCAACAGGGAAGGGGCTGGGACCTGCACTGTAACCTGTGTGGAGGAAGCCAGAGCCACGACAAAAGAGAGGCAAGAGGAGGCTCCTAGCCCAGAACCCTGAGAGCACTGATCCAGGAGAGGGAAAAACAAGCGAGACTGAGGGTGGCAAACACACAACATCTGACATGGCTTCAATGGACAGTAAGAGATATCTTTGGGACCTTGTAGACAAGCTCAAATCTGAAATATTAGATCAGGTAAACCAGGATATGAGTAGAGTAATAAAAGAAATGCTCTCAGGAAGCATCTCTCAGGATGATACAGACGAAAGAAAGGAGGAACACAAAAAAAGGAGAGAAACATTTGATAAAGAATATAAAGAAAATATAGAATACATGAAGCAGATTCAAAGAGACTACCAGGAAATTAAAAACTCCACTGAAAGCTGGCAAAACACCTTAAAAGAAATTAAGGATAGACTATCAAAACTTGAAGACAAGTTTGCAATGTGTGATCATGAAAGGAAAGATCTCTTAAAAATAACAAGGAAACAGGCAGTAACAATACAAAGGCTAGAAGATGACAAGAGAATCTACAATTTAAGAATAAGAAACATGAATGAAGAAGCAGGAATACATACAGGCAAATTACAAAGGCTATTCATGAAAATGATTAAGGAAAACTTCCCAAGCATAGGAAAAGAAAATGACATTTGGTTGTGTGAGGCATACAGAACTCCAGCCACCTACAACCAAAGCAGAGCTACACCTAGACATATAATAATCAAGATACCAGAAATTCAATATAAAAACAAAATATTAAAAGCCATCAGAGAAAAGAAACAGATTACCTATAAAGGTAAGCCCATCAGAATCACAGCTGACTTCTCAACACAGACCATCAAATCAAGAAAAGCTTGGAATGAAGTCTTCCAAGTCCTGAAGGAAGGTGGCTTCCAGCCCAGATTGATGTACCCTGCAAAACTGTCACTAGAAATTAATGGAGAAACAAGATGCTTCCATGACAAAGAGGAATTATGGGAGTTTGTGACAACCAATCCAACCATAAAGAGAATGCTGAAGGACATTCTAGAGAGAGAAAAAAAATACCAAGATTTTAGGAACAGTGGCAGAAAGGCCTCAATGAGCAGGGCAGGCAGTAGAATGAAAGAGAAAACTAAACAAAGGCAGAAAAGTAGCATAGCAGAAATGAGGCAGAGAAGGATAACTAGAAACTCTAACATACATGGCTTTGATTTGCTATACTGTTAATAGTGCACCAGGATTTAAAACCCACATTACTCACACTACTCTGCTTAGATGTATTATATTCTGTTCCAGTCATTCTACCTGTACTAGACTTGAGGGCACAGACAGTAATCCCGAAAATAACAGGATATAGTATGGTAATCATTTTTAATTTCCTATCAACTTAATCTAAAGCTCTGTAAAACCTACACTGTTTTACCATGACTGATCATAATTGAATCTGGTTTGTTGGATCGCTGTTTTGTATTGATAAATTTTATTCAAAGCTGTTATGATTGATAGTATCAAGACTGAGAGTATAGGCAACTGCACTTAGGATGACAAGATCCACTAGAATATCCACTATGGTTTGATTATTACCTGCCTTTGAAGTTTTATACTGTCTACAATGTTTTAGTTTACTAATATTGTTATTTACTGCTACACTCAATTATACTGTTATATTCAATTATGCCTGATGATATAGACACTCTATTGAAGATAATAAGAGACAGCACAGTAATCATTGAAGATCACCTTGTACTGTGGTTTTATACGACTTTTTGGTTTCATGTTTTTGTAGGAATTTGTATTGTTTTGTTTTGCTAAGTTTTGTTTTTCCCTCTGATACAGAAAGGATAGAAATACATACAGAGATTCATGCATGCGGAGCTGTTTACACTCTCACTGTTTGAGTATCTACTTTGTACGCTTTAGTTTTTTAACTTGAATAACTATTTCTAAAAGGATAATATGTAATTTATTAACTAGTGATTTCTTATTGTTTATCTTTTTTTTTGCAATTCTGTATTATCTCTACCCTTTACATGCTTTTGTTTCTCTTTAAATAAAATCTTTTTTAAAAAAAAAAACTAGCAGTAATTTTATCTATATAATTAACTGAGGGTTTGAGATAAGGTTTTCCAGGATACACATGAAGATATTAGTTTTTAAAAAATTGTTCTCTATGTTTTATCTTATCTCTTTGAATTGATATTATGAAAGAGCAGAACAAAATAAAAGTAGTCTGTATTGTAAATGTAGTTATATATGGAAAATTATCCTATGAAATAATTATGTTTTTTTCTCTTTTACATGCTGAGGATTGAACTCAGGATTTATATATTTTGCTACTTGAGAATTACATATCTTTTACACATAAATGTATACATAAGTTATTTATCAATTTATTTGGAGATTTACCCAGGGCCTTGCACATGTTAAATATATAACATAACAGTGAGGTGCACCTTCAGCTCTAAAAATAGTTTTGTATCATTCACTCAGATATAAGAGGTACTATGAATACACATATGAAAAGAACAAACTAGAAGAACTAGTGATTAGAGGGATGCAGATATGCAATTTGATATGAAAGATAATTACAATCCAGGAAGTAAAGATATATTGATGAAGGAAGTGATTTAACATGGTATGCGTTCAGAAAAATTTTTCTTGATAATAAAAATGAATTTAATGAATATTTACTTAAGAAAAGTATTACTGAAAGGAACTAAAATCAACGGCATTTCTAAGGAGAAGCTTAAAGCTATAAAATCTACTATTTAAATTGAAAAATTCTCCATAATAATGTGAGTGAAAAAGGGAAAAGTAGAGAATTTTTACTTTTTTCTAGTTTTTATCCTTTGGTTTTTATGAACTATACAGTTTAGTATAGATATCTAATTTTTATTTCATTTAAATATTTGAATCAGTTTGTAGTGTTGTTACCTTTTGTGTTTCATCAATGTTTTATTGAGAGTATTTTCATGAGCAAATTTTAATTTGTATTTTCTGTATTTTTCTCATAGAATTTTCATATACATGGAAAGTAGTTTCTGTGAATGTAGACATTTGGGGTACTTTGTTAGACTCCTTTGTCTGCACTGTCCCCTTCTGTCAAAATAGAGTGATGCAGCCTCTTAAATGGGTGTCTGTGTGTGTGTGTGTGTGTGTGTGTGTGTGTGTGTGTGTGTGAGTGTGAGAGAGAGAGAGAGAGAGAGAGAGAGAGAGAGAGAGAGAGAGAGAATGGGGGGAGAGAGAGGGAGAGATAGAGACTATCTACAATTAGCCTGCTACTCTCTTCTATACACTGCTTTTTTCCTTCTTTACTGATCTCCCTTTCTTCACAGTTTCTTCCTTCTTCCCAGAAAGTTTATCTTTCTAACACTGACTTCTAGAGTCCAGAGCCTACTTTTACTTTCATTTCTTCAGTCCAGGTATCTGATTTACCATGATTCCTTTCTGGAATTTTCACCAGGACTGTGGTCCTTTTGTTTCTCCCTAATCCCCAGTTTATCTGCAACTCTACAGCTCTGTAAGGTACTAGCAGTGGAATCCAGAAACAACTGCTCTAGAAATCAGCTATTTTCTTTCTTACTTGTAATTTGAAGTTTTAGTTTTAATCAGGCACCTATTTATGCTAAAGAGTATGACTGTGTGTGTGAGTGTGTTTCCATGACCTATGTAAATATAAGATTTCTTTAAGTGATCAGGATTGTGGCAACTTGCATTACCTCTCTTACGTACTTCCTGTCAATTTCTGAAATCAAGAAGGGAAACAGTGACTATTATTTCATTTATTTTCATTAATCTTGACCTAGTTCTCATGAACTTATGAAAACAACAACAACAAAAAGGCATATATTGTCAATAGCTTGTATTTCTACCGGCTGGTTAACATTATAAATTCTTTTATTTTCTCATATCACAAATTACGGTCCCAACAATGTCTCATAAATTTCATGAGTAAACAGTAATGATACTGTTGAGAAGACATTGTTAACATCAGAGAACTATAGTTCTGCAAGAGATTGTGAAAATTTAAACTGCTTAATTATCAAAGAAAAAAATGAAATAAATTGTGATAGACCAACGGCTTCTCTGACAAATTTAAACATTTGGTTTATTTTTACATTTAGCTTTATATACTGTTGTGGTCAGGGGTTGTGAGGAAAACAATTAGAATCAGGATACAGAATTTATAATACTGGTCAATTTATAATACTGGTCATTATTTATAATAATGATGGTCTTCTGGAGTTAAACACAAGAAAACAATTAGAATCAGGACACAGAATTTATAATACTGGTCAATTTATAATACTGGTCATTATTTATAATAATGATGGTCTTCTGGAGTCAAACACAAGAAAATGCAGGAAATCTGTCCACAACACTAAAGACTCAGAATATTCAGCCAAGGGCCTGGATCCCTCAGCAGTGTCCTGCATGAGTCTAGATAAAGACGCAGAACTTATGATAATGCCTCTCACAAGTCCAACTGGAGGTCTAGAACCCACAAGAAGAACTCATGCCAGTCTGTTTTACAGATTTGCACTGGGAAGGCCCAAACGTCAGTGGTGGAAGCTAGAAAGTCTATGCCAGTGAGATGAAGGAGCTGTGCAGGTGGGTTGAGAGTTCTACACTGGAGCCAAGAAATCATGCTCCAAATAAGGACCAGGGCAGCCATCCTCAGTGACATGGAGCTCCTGTGATGATAAGAGCAGTCAAGTACATGCCAAAAAGCCAGCATGACAAGCTTCTCCTGGATATTAAACAGCACACACACACAACCCACCCCGACCCAGAGCCAGGAAGTGATGCTCAGTGTAAGGAGCAGAGCTCCCCCAAAGTGAACCACAGGCACTCTCACCAACAAGGTCCCAAGCTCCTCTAATGACAATGGCTGAATCCCCATTGGGGAAGCTAGTTATGATGAGCTCCTCCAGGAGAATCGATGGCTGGAAACAACAACACTTAGGAGAACCCAAAACACTCATCTCTTTTTCTCTACATCTCTATTTATGCTGGCAACTGTGTTCAGGTGGTCCATCTGCACTCAACATCATGCTGATTTAATTCTGCTGGTGTTTAGTTGACCACGTTTTTAATCCATAACAAATACATATTTGAAATCAGGAAATATTTTAACTGCAGTTTTGTTCTTCTTGTATTTTATGTATTTTGTGGTTGGATAGGAATTTTTCTATTTCTGAATAAAGAAGGTTACCATAGTTTTGATAAAGATTGTTTTAAATCAGTATTTTTCTTTGTTTAATGACAAGTCTCCCCAAAAGCACAACAAGAGAAAGAAAGGTTTGGCAAGTAGGTCTACATTAAACTAATAAGCTCCTGCCCACCAAATAACAGAGTGAAGGAAAATCTAGGGGAGGAAATATTTGCAAATGTGTTAAGAGATTCACATGTAAAGCAGAAAAAGAAACCCAGCAACAAAACATCAAACAAAACAAGAAAAAATTTACACTGGGCATTAGATTTACATATATATTTTTTCATAAAAGACCTACATGGGGCCAACAGATATACACACATGCTCAACCTCACTAATCCTCAAGGAAATGCAAATCAAAGTCATATATGAGGTCACCCAACAATTGCTTGAGTGGTTAATACTAAAATAGCAAAAAACAAATGATGTGAAGAAATTGAGACTGGGATAGTTTCAAACTGAGAAGGGTCAGTTATTGAACTTAGGATGGAAGAATTGACCAGGAGTTTCACAATTATTTCCTGAAGCCATTAATACAATTGATCTTAGTTAATATATAAGAATTTCTTTCACAAAAATAAAGATAGAAAATTTTAAAAATTTAATAAAGACAAGAATATAAGTAATCCTAAAATATTTTGCAAGGTAGAAAATAAGGAGTGTTAAAGGCTAATTACTTCATTTACATATATTACCTGAATTCATATATTGCACAAATTCCTTTACCAAATCAGTGTAGCTAAAGCTACTGAGTAGCCTAGTGTTTTTACATTCTTACTGGAATTTGGTTTCTTAATCTGTAAAATGAAGAATAGGTTAGATAACTAGGCAATATGTCTCTATCAAAAAGTGTCTACCAAGTGCAAGAAGACTATATTGTCCTTATGTTTGTCATGATGTTTTGTTTTTTATTTTTCTCATATAAAATTTTATAACATTGTCTTATCAAATATGCTTATACTCCAAATCTTACAACTACTTAACTGCGTATTTCTGGTTGGTGTAGTGAAATTAAAATAAAAAGTTGTTTCTTTATAATTAGTAGCAATTACAATTTTTGTTAAATTGAATAAAATTACTGATATGTTGGAGATAATTCTATTAAATAATCCAAGTGACTCTACTAATGTTCACCTATCACATTTTTTCTGCATGTATTATTTCTAAGATGTATAAACTCTCAAAATCCCTCCAAATATAAAATCCTTCTTAAAAATTCAGTAAAACAATGACAGTAGATATCACTAAAAGTCCTTTCTTTTGTTCATGGCAATATCAATTTGTTCTGCATAACCTATCATAATGTAACCTAGTAAGATTGTTAATTAATTCTTTTAGAAAACTATTAACTGGTAAAATTGAGACTGCAAGCGATGTCCTTCTAGTTCTTCTTTGGCATTAATTGTGTCTGCCACTCATCACTGAGCATTTTTGCATCTATTTTCTTCAATGAATTCATTCTATAGTTTCCTCTTCTTATTGTGTCCTTATCCAGTTTTGGGATCAGGGTGATACTGACTTTTCAGAATGATTTGTGAAGTGTTCCTTCCATATTTGCAAATTTGGAAATAGTTTAGAGAATAGTTTGAAGAACTTTGGTGTTAGTTCTTCCTTGGTAGTCTGACAAAGTTCAGCAATGAGTCTCCCAGTCCTGGTCTTTTCTTCGTTGGGAGTCTTTTTATTACTACTTCAATGTTACTGTTATTCACCCTCTTTTCTCTAATGGAGAGCTGCTTGCCCATGACATATCTCCTGAATTCAAGTCACTTCTTTGTATTTGAGTTCTTTGTCCTCAGATGAATATCTGAACACAATGATGCTCCCAGATTTCTCTTTTGGGGTAATGTAATAATTTGCACAGATGTTGCAAATGCTACCTACCAACAGCTATCCCTCTTATGCATCACTTGCTCCATGGACTGAGAGACACAAGAGATGTAAAGTCCCAAGCTTCACCCCAATTTGTGACTGTTATGAAAAGATCTTCATTAATTTGGCTGAAGCTCAGTTGTAAGTTCATTACAGCTCATTCTGTTCAATATGTCATCCTCCTTATTTCTTCTAGTGTGTTTACCCTAAGCGTGCTTTCCATCCACTAACTTCTGGCTCCGGTGATATTTTCCCAGGAAACTGACTTGCAGTCTATTCAAAACACCTCAGACTTGAGAACTCTGTTAACCAAGGAACATGTTGTCTGTTAGTAGAATTCTACTGTAAACTTCACAAGCCTGTATTGTTTTTTGAATTATCTGTTGTATATTGATGTGTTGCTTAAGCTTGATTGCCTGTTTGATTAGATTAAAAGACTTCTAAGGAGATAATTGTATTGCTAGGACACTAACGTCACTGATGGAATAAATGATGAGTTTATACCTGAATGGGCTATCAGGAAGTGGGAGCTAGTTATAGGAAGTGCGTCATGGGTCCATGACCTTGAGTACTGTCTGTGGTTCCTGGTCCCTTCAACTGTGATACTATTCTTTGCGCTCTGCTTCCTGGCCACAATGAAGCAAGCAGTTTTCCTCCACCGTACTTTCTTCTATAACATTGCTGCTGCCTGGGACCTAGCTGAACACAGACTGAAACTGAAAAGGAAAAACCGTAGGAGAGAAGTTATTCTTTTCAAAGCATTGTTCTTTTGCAACTGTCTCACTCTGTAACTGCTTCATGGCTTTGTAACTACTTTCTTGACTCCTGTAACTGAACATACAGGATGCCTGCTTGTATCCGTGTAGCAAGCTTTATAAACTGATTACCATTGATCTACTCTTCTAACTGAGGATCTCACCCTGCTATTTCATCAGAAGAACAGCCAGGCTGTTTTATCTCACTTTTGTTCCTCCTCTGAACCTCCTGCTTGTGCATCATATAAAAGTCCTAAACCATCAGAGATTGGGGCCTGATATTCTGGGAATAATCTCAATAAGTGCCCTTCAATGTAAAATAAATCTGTCTCCAAATCCTAGGTGTCATTTCAGTGTTTCTGATTGCCATTGCATAAAAATCTCTGAAACTTGAGCCAAAATAAACCTCTCCTGTTTTAAGTTATGGATGTTAAGTACTTTGCCAAGCAACAGGAAAGCTGATATAGAACCATTGAATATTTTATTCACTGCTTTTTAGAGTTTCCAGTATAATGTTATCTTTCATGAAGTGGTGTATTATACTTATGCCATGCACTTCTTTAAGTAGGTACTGTACAAGTGAATATGAATATGGTGAAATGTCCCAGCATAGACTTCAGCATTAATATATATATATATATATATATATATATATATATATATATATTGTTTGTTTGTTTGTTTGTTTGTTTGTTTTTTGGTACTGGGGATCAAACTCATGACCTTGCTCTTACCAGGCAGACGCTTATGCCGCTGAGCTAAACTCCCAGCCCCAGTATTAAGACTTTTGAGTTTAAATTTCAGATCTGCTATTATACCTTAGAACCTTGAAAAATTTAACTGCTTCTCTTTTCTATTAATGGAGGTGGTATTAAAAGTTGATATTACAACCTGCATTATAGTGTTATCTTGAGCAAAAAATTAACTAATACTTATGAATCACTTATAGTATCTAGCACAGAGTAAATTTTATTTATGTAGGATTATTTTATTTACTTTTTCCTTAATGTCTTTAGGTTTGAGAAGACATTTTATTTTTGATACCTTTAGATTGAACAGGAAAAAATTACATAATGGTAGTATTTTTTGTAGTGGGCATCTATGTAGAAATAACAGAATGAAAAAATAAGAAAACAGGTTGTAGCAAAAAACATAGAAAAGGAAGTAGGTTAAAGTGATAAAGAGGTTAATGGGCTATCTATGAATATCATGTATATCAGTCATCAAAATCTATATACTGCACTGTCATCATTTGTAACACAAATACTTTAAAATTCCATAAAATTTACATCCTACAAGGAACTTAAATTTTTCCTGCTTAACTAAAGCAATACCAATCTAATACTTACACTCACTCTGCTGTTCTAAAGTAGTCTTCTAAACTGTTCAAACATATGGTACTATTTAATCCCCCAGAAACTATTACAGTTTTTATATCATTTTTGTCTTATTAATCAGTAAACACTATATTGTGGAAGAAAATTAGACCCAAATCCTATTCTAGAATACGCTTTTCAGGAAAAAATGTCACTAAGACAAGAAGAACAGAGTCTAAACTCCTTCATGATATACTTAAAAATCTACTAGAAATACTTCTGCAAGTGACTTGGAAAATAGATGACTTCAGAAATTTGTTTTAATTAAGTTTTACTTTTTAAATTTTCTGCCTTTGTTTTCACTGATAGTTTTGTACTGTTACCATACTTTATATGAGTTGAATAATTTATGATGTTTCTCATTGCAGTTTTTTGAAGATTTGCATCCATATATTCCAATTCTAAGTGAATATATAAATACACTTTAAAGCATCGAAATGATCTGAAGAGTCTAAACATTCATGACAAGTGATATATTTATTAGTTCAATCATATAATTCTAACAAGATAACTAAGTTCTTAAAATTCTAAATTTGAGAGGCTGAATCAATCTAATCTTACATTCTGCCTTTTTTTGTTACAAACTCATACTTTACCCCATGAACAAAAAAAGTTACAAATTAAAAAAATTAACAGTTGCAATAATGACGGATGAATTTCAGCTCTTCCTTAGCAACCTTCTGAGTTTGTAGCATAAGCAGACTTCTCACACAGGCACGAGGAGGGTACGCTGCAGTTCTCAGTACCAATCACCTGCTTATGCAGAAAGACACATTTCCCCTGGAAATCTACACTTGGTTCTGGAAGATTCCTGAGCAATGAGAAAACAAAGTCCATTAGTTATTAATAAGTGAGCCTGCTAGAAGCCACTTAACTTGCCATGTAGAAGTACAAGTAAGAAAGGTATAATTTCCTTATAAATACATTTCATCAGACATAAAAGTCAGACAAACAATAATGAACTTTAAAAATATATATGTGTACATATATGTCATATATATGTACGTATATATCATATATATCTACATATGTGTACATATATCATATATATGTACATATATATAATATGTTGAAACAGTCTCCTGTGATATGAGCTTCAAAAAAAAATCATCACTCAGGGAAATACCACAGAGAAGATGCTGGTAAGTATTCTGATTGAATTTTCCTTGACTGGAGATCTGATGTTTGAGGTCAACATGAACAAGACATCTCAACACTAGAACAAAACTGTCTGTGATATAATTTCTGATAAAGGTAAAGTTTTCTGCTCAACTATTAAGCACACAATATATTTCATTCCAAAGTGCCATGGGGATATGAAAAAGAAAATTATGAATCATTATAAAGAAAAATTATCAAAATATTTTATATGATCCTAATTTATTGATTTCTGAGTGTTCTATTTCCCAAACATTGCACAAGGTTTGAAGGGTAGGAGATCTATCAGCAACAAAATTCCAGTAAGTAAAATGATTACTATGAATGTAAATGTAGACTCATAACTTGATACATAGTACAAGCAAGTCCAGAAAAATATCCAAATATGTTTACACAAAATATTCACACAGATTTTGAAGTATTAAAATTACATTGGATTGATGTAAATTATTTAAATATTCCATTAAATATTACAATAAACATTAAATTTTAATATGTGATATGAAAGTTTGACTATGTGAAACAAAAATAAATCATTTAAACAATAATCTGCATTATTTAGTTGATATAGGTGTAAATATATAGAGAGACAGAGAGAATTATGTCTGCATATGCATGCACAGTATCTCAGATTTTCCTCTCATGTCCCAAAATAAATTTCAAATGAATAAAGACAATTTCAGTCTAATAAAATGTTAAACATTCATTCATGTAATGAAAATAAAAAAGCTTAAAACATAAACTAGTAAAGAAAAATGACAAAGCACTCAGGAAAAAGAAGTTGTATTTTAAAATACAAGAAATTTATGCCAAGAAATAAAAGACACATAAGCAAAACAGGTAACAGTTTTTCTATGGCTTACAGGATAAATGTCACTAGCAATCAATCATCAAAAGAATATGAAATAAAAGCACAAAATTAAAAAGTGAGCTATCAAAATTGCCTAAACTTTGAAACATTATCTAATACTGATGAAACAGTTCACTATGTTTTTTCTATAATTATTTAACTCTGCTTCTGGAGGTCAATTTAAATAATACCTACTTAAAACTCATTTAAAGCAGTCCAAAGTCATTGGCTGGGGAAAAACAATTTGTACTCCATACATAAAGTTGTTAATCTCAACATATATATTACCAAAATTATAATCAAGCAAACCAATTAATAATAGAAGTATATTAATACTGGAGTCACTTAATTCTAGAAATATTATCCACATATTTTGAAATATCTAAATGACTTCAGGATTTATAAAACTCATCACAACATAATATAAAATAACAGGAGCAAGCCGTGAAAATTCTGTCCCCAGGAATCTTCACTGTACTCCCTGATCTATAAACAAAAGGACACTAGGACACTGAGAAAGCAGTAAGGAATATCCCACCAGACACTCAGGCCAAGTGAAGGAGGGGAGCCATCCCCCCATTTCCACTGGTTGTCCTCCTTCTTATAAGATAGGCCAAGCCAAGTACGATTTCCTGAAAGTAATTTCATGATGTTCTGCATGAAGACAAAATACATGAAGTTCCTTATTAATAGAGCATAAGAGATGACGGGTATGAATTTGTGTCAAACAAGAAATGAAAGAATCATAAAAGAACAGCAGTCTATTTGTGCTCTCTGATAAATGAGACATCAAAAACAATATTTTTTACTTTGTGTCTGTCTGTCTATTTTCAAACCACAGTTCCAATACAGAGAAGGACACAGACAGCTAATGGAAGGATTTGTAATCAAGGGCACTACACCACAGGATGAATTACTTTTCTTAATTCCTTCATGATTTATTCAACTCTATGCTTCAATCTGGAGATGTACAACCGGGCAATGATCCCTGCTTTGGAGAGATTTGAGGCAAATAAAATTAAGTGACATACATGGAAATTATATGGTATATAAGGAAGCATTCTGTGAAAGGTTGGAATGGGGGAAAGGGGCCTGAAACTACAAAGGAGGGTGTCTGAGAAGCTCAGATGTGCAGGTGGTGATTTTTGACTAGGGCTGTTGGGAAGTCACTAAGAAAGTGCTCACTAAGTAGATACTTTAAGAAGGTGCGTCTTCAAGTGAGCAGTGAGCAATGGTTCTATATGAGGCAACACTGAATGCAGAATGTTCTACAATGTAAAAGTCCTACAGCAAGGGATACCTGGGTGCAAGGAAAGAAAACCCTGCTGAAGTAAGGACATCAGAAACACTGTACATAATGATGCAAGGGCATCCTTTGCCCTTGTGTCAAAGCTGCTGCTGAGTCTTTCCGTATGGTTCCTGCTCTGTGTTCAAATCACAGATGTCAAGAAGAAAAGTCAACTTTACCATCAACGTGCTCCTTTCAGACTCTACAAATGTGGCATTTGAAGAAATACAAAGATCAGAGCAGTTTAGCCAGGAAACCATTTCTACAGTTTGATAGTAGCAGTGGTCTGTGTACCGCAGCTGGTGGTTGGGAAGATGTGCACACTTGTGTCCTGGGGAAAGAGTGTTTATAATAGAACCCACAGAACCTCACACACGAAGCCTTCATGCTTCACAGCATTCCCACTTGAAAGAATGAAACTGATGAAAAGAATCAGTAACAGCTCAAAACGCTCTCACTTGCAGATTACCTTCTTTGACTGTTAGTTCTTGCACAGCCTCAGTGAGATAAGCATTCTGTTTTTGGAGCTTCTGGAGGATTTCTGTAGGAAACAGAACCAGATGAGAATGCACATTGTATCTCATTTGTGTACTATTTCAAAAGCTATGTAAAGATCTAATCAAGTGCTAAAATTTTTATCTTTGGGTTTTGTTTGTTTGTTTTGTTTTTTGTACTGAGGATAGAACTTACGATCTAGCACTTGCCAGGAAAGCACTTGTGCTGCTGAGCTAAATCCCTGGCCCCTAAAACTTTCATTTTTGTCTAAGTCAATTTTCTTGCTGAATTAGTTGGCTGAAACAGTTGATTATTAACATATCAGCTTTTTAACCAGAGTAACTATTGAAAAATTCTGAATTTCTAGTTTCAATTGTTTGTTCATCATTTGCTCAGTCTCTCAAAGCCAAAGAGAATATTTTAATGCAAGGCTTTTATAAAATATTCATCATGAACATAAACTGTTTTTGTATTATGCTTTAACTGGCATAAAGAAGCCTTATGATTATACTGGTATTTTAAACTCCTCTTCTTAAATGGGAGCATAAATACTGTGAAATTATCATTTTTCAGATATCTGAGTTCTCTTTCTGGGTTTCTTGAATACCCTGTATAAACCACAATAGCATGCTCTGACATACTTTAGGCCATAAGATTTCCTGAAGACTTCCCAACTGTAGGATTCATACTGATCATCCGTCTGGTAACGGACATGCATTTTACACTGAATAAATGTGAATCAGTGATTATATGTGAAAATTAGTTAACTTAGGAAACTATGTTGACAATGACTTAGTTTTTTATAAACTCATTGCATTCCATAAAATGGCATACTGCATGATGTGATCAAAAAATACAAAGATTGTTTATATTTTTTAAAAATTTGCCACAGTAAAAGACACTTTGCTATGAACCACCCCTCCCCAAAACTTATTTCCTTTTGCTTCAGACACATTTATACCATTATTCTTGTGACTTCTTGAAGCAGTTCTGGAAATCTCCTGCCTTCTCTTTAGTTGGGCCATCGTGGATAGGCCCAACATCCTGAATTAATTCAACCTCCTGATTTATTCAAAACATTTAGCTGTCATGGTCATTTTGACTTTCAGGAAGAACCAGAAGTTGCATAGTGACAGATCCAAGAAATAAAACAGATGAGGACACAACATAACATTTTTGTGAGCCTACTTTTCTGTTTGATGGCACTCTGTAGGAGCATCCACCATATTTTTTATCATATCCTGTGAAAACACTCACAAAAGAGGAGTTCTGGAACTGCTTCAGAAAGTGGCAAGAAAGATAGGATAAGTGAGTTAAAAGAGTGTGTATTAAAAGGCAGAGCATTGCAGGTGGATTAATGGCAAAGAAAGTGGCAAGAAAGATAGGATAAGTGAGTTAAAAGAGTGTGTATTAAAAGGCAGAGCATTGCAGGTGGATTAATGGCAATGTGTCTTTCACAGTAATTTTTTTTTACAATTGAAGCATTCATTACTTATTTTGACCATAGCTCAAAAAACAGCCAAAAACCTACCAAAACTATCATGCTGCTCTATTAAAATGGTCCCTATTGAATAAAATCACTATATATAGCTTAGCACTACAAGAAGCAAAAAAATCTAGCACTCTGTAGAGATAGTCTTTCCTAGCTCTAATATTACCTTTATTTTCGTTAGCAACATTTTGGACCTGAGAAAATATTTCTGCTTTGATCTGGAAATGATCAATCCATTGATTAAGACTCTTCATCTTTTTCTCTGATGCTTGAACACTTTGAAAGTCTAAGAACAAAAGTTCCAAACATGAATTGAACACATGCTCTATTATGAAACAGTAGCTTTAAGCGTTTTCAATTATTCACTAATATTCCTAAAATTCATATCTTAAACTGAAGTATCACCTTTATATCTTTATGCGATTCAACATATGTGTTCCTAGTAGGACAGTTGTTCAGTTGACAATAGTAGCAACAACTAGGTCCTTGAACAAGTTTTGTTATCGAGTGTTTAAGTTAATGTTTGTATTTTTATTCTCTAATCAAAATTTTGGAATTTTAAGTTTCAAACTAATATTATCACTAAGAAAATAATTTTATTACAGATAAAATATTTTATAGATCCATTTTAGAATGCAGAGGCTACTGACATTTAGAAAAAGATTATAAGAAAAATTATATTTTATCTGAAAAGTAATTAGCTGCAAGTTCACTGAGCTAAATTCCTTATTAAATTACAATTTTCAAAATAATAGTCACTCATTACAATCAATATATCTACAGGAATGACAATCACACAACCTGACTCATTAAATGTGAAGTTGTTAAGAGATCACAAGTTCATTCATTCCATGGTATTTTTTACTATTCTCTCTTTAGCATGGCAATAAAACATTTACCAAAAGGATTGCCTGACATGTGTTTAAAGAAATATGGTAACTTGACAGAAGGAATCTATTCCTTTTTTCCCTCAATCAGACTTACACTGATAACCAAAGAAACCACACAATATCAAGAGCAGCAGGCTGAAGGTACCCAGGATCACAGGAATTATTCCACACACAGAGCAGGACAAAGGACGAGCTGAGAAATAGAAACAATGTTAATGAAAAGTAATATTAGCCCTCGTCATTTGAAACATTAATATCAACTTTGCATTTTATATTTTTCTCAAACTGCCATGAATTTTTTAAAAGATAACATTTAATGTGTGTATTAATATTATTTACCTGGCTAAATAAACAGATGAGGACACAACATAACATTTTTGTGAGCCTACTTTTCTGTTTGATGGCACTCTGTAGGAGCATCCACCATATTTTTTATCATATCCTGTAAAAACACTCACAAAAGAGGAGTTCTGGAACTGCTTCAGAAAGTGGCAAGAAAGATAGGATAAGTGAGTTAAAAGAGTGTGTATTAAAAGGCAGAGCATTGCAGGTGGATTAATGCAATACTTAATAGGGTGCATAGAAAAGATTTAGTGTATTAGATCTGTTACTTTTTTTGGGGGGGAGCATTATCTCACTATGTAGATCAGACTGGTCTTGAGCTCACTATGTAGCCTGGGCTGGCTGCAAACACAGCAATCCTCCAGCCTCAGTCTCCTAAATCCTGGAATTACAAACACATGCCACCAAGCCTGGAAGATCTGCTATCTTTGATAGATCACACGCTATAAAATTGCCTTTGGCTGGCATCAGAAAACTTAGATTTGAAGAAAGTTTCCACTACCAAAGAGTACCTTACCATAATAAGTACATTCTTTGTGTAAGTGGTGCTCTATACATTGGGCACCTGCCTTCCTTCTTGAAGTCTAGAATCGATACATGTCAGCTACAAGCTGCCTAGGTGATCAGCACCCACTAAAGATACGCTACACTCATCCTCTAATGAGTTCCATGATTTCACAGCAGTTTTCTAACTCTTTGCTGGGGAATTAGCAGGGCATCTCTGACATCACTGGGCAAAGCCCCCAGAAGTCTATTCCTGGTCTCTCCACACTTTGCTGCCTTGACCATTTTCCTCTGATGATATACTTTGTATCTTTTCCCTATCATAAATCTTAGTGCTGAGTAATTTATATACTGAGTTCTCTAAAGCTTCCTACTGAATCAGCAAGTCAGAGCATGATCTTGCTGATCTTCAACACATGCAGAAATATCACCTGCAAGCTGTTAGCACATTTCCTTAAATACCAGTTACAAAATCTCAGCTCATATTACATTATCCTCATTAATGTGATCAAATGAGGAAGTGTTTAATTTTTTTATAATTAAAATAAATTCTTTCTCTAGGCTTAACTACCAGCATTCTTGCCGCAGAAAGTATTACTGTAATCTTTAAAACACATTTCAACCAGAGGATTTTTGCATTTAGGTCCATTAACATATATAAATTTTAATTCTACAAAAATAAAATGTTCTATCCCCACATTCCATCTAGAAATTAAACTCTCACAGCAATGTTCATATTCTTTTTGTTGATATATTTATTTCCTCCTGAATATATTTGTACACTCCAGTACAGAATTATTTTCTTATGGAAGAATTGCATATCTTTTTAAAGAATTGCACATTTGAAACAAAGCAAAGCTTCCATGAAAGAAAATGCAATGTCAAAATCTAACAATGTCAAAAACATTTCAAAATGTTCTTCAGAAAATACAAGATTATAATGCAACTATAAAATATGCTATCACCCAGAGATTATAATCAAGGACAATTTTTTTTACCAGAAGACAGCTGTGAATACCTGGGAATGTCTGCTATCACAGCTGGGCAACAAGTGCTGGTGGCATTTGGGGTAAAAGCAAAGTCACTTTTAAACACCTTACAATAACAGGAAAGTCAGCCACAACAAAGAGTCCCCCCTCCCCATATGTCTGCAGTGCTGACATTAAGAAGCCCTACTCTATGATCAAAAGAGGAGCCAAGATGTAGCATGTTTCCTTTGTTTTTCCTTTTTCACAAACTTGCTGAATTTTAGACCTTGTTCATGTTGTCCCTCGGGTTCATAGAAGGAAGTAAGTTTAAAACTGGGCCAGTAGCTCTTCAGTATCTTAATGTATGAAAGTTTCAAACCCATCTATGGGAAGAAAGGCCATTGTCTTTCTTCTATGTGTGTTTTAAAATCTAGATTTTGTCTAAATATAAAAATCCAACTAGCATCAACTAGATACTAGTAAACAGGAGTAGCCAGGCTGTATATGGACAAGAGAGAACAATAGTGAATTAAACCTGTATATACTTTACCACGCTCATTGGCTTTTTTAGGAATTGGTTGCCATTCATCCTCTGGAGGAAGGGGAGGAGGGAGGTCAGAGGGCAATATTTCCAAGTCTACAGTGGAGGTCATCTCTGCCTGTTCTTTCATTTCTTTTAGCACAGAAAATATATTATTAATGTACAACCTCATGAAACAAGTTAAATCACAATTGGATTTAAGACACACAAAAATCACTAAAACTTCAAGAGGAAAAGTGGTATGAAAATTTGACAAAAGACACTCAGGTCACATTTCACCCCAATAAGCCATCAAACAGCTCTAAAGTTATTTACATTGACTGGTTATACTACTGATACAGCCAGGAATAATTTTCTTTCTAATTAAACATGAAATAAATTTTTAAGATACATTTGGAAAGTATTAAAGAGAAGACATTTAGATAGCTGTCCTAATAATAACCAACAATGATGATAGACAATAATACACTTTTCACTGCTACCAACATAACATACAACATACAAATTAACAAAGAAGATACCTGGAGATTCCTCATAATCTGAAGAATTTGACATTATGGACTTATATTTTTGAGAATCTCTTTGTCCCAATGGTACAGAAGTGTCCACACTGCTACTGGCAGGTGACTGAAGTGGTATTTCTGCCTCCTGACCCCTAGAGTTCAAGAGTAGCAGAGGTAACCTCAAGTGGGCAGCTACTTATAGTTGCATGCTACTAATTTTCTTTGATGAAAACCACAAAGAAAATGTGAATAGGTAACTAGAACACGTTTCTAATAAGCTTTCAAAAATTGAAACTGTCACTGTTTAGTTAAATTGTATACCAGAAGACATTTAATAGCACTTGATTTGTACAAGATCTTCTCCTTTGCTCTAAAAATACAAACTGAATTAGAAAGGTGCCCTATTGTCAAAAACTGATAATAAACAACATAGGCTGGTAATTTTTATAATTTTTATTAAAGAATATGATGAGAAAAAGCTATGGAACCTTTTCTGTTCCAGAAAAGTAACCAGAGTAACAAGGAAAGGAATAATATTGGAAATAACAGCTGACTTGTTAATTAAAGGTAGGCTTAAGTGACAGCCTCGGAAATGACACTTATGGGTAGAAATCAATATCAAAATCTACATAGATATTGACAGTTTGACTTTAGGCTACTTGGTAACAACACTTTTTTAAGTCAAAACAAGTTCTATTCATAAAGTATGGCTGGGTAACCACTAAAGCTCTAGATTTTTGTTATTCATTTGATTTACATCAACAAAACTCAATATTTGCATGTATAAAAATAGAGTATGTGAACAAAAATGGACATGAAACATTCTCATTTGGGCCATAACCTCATAAAAATTAATGTGCA
The DNA here is from genome assembly GCA_004027455.1 of Hydrochoerus hydrochaeris. Taxonomy (NCBI): domain Eukaryota; kingdom Metazoa; phylum Chordata; class Mammalia; order Rodentia; family Hydrochaeridae; genus Hydrochoerus; species Hydrochoerus hydrochaeris. The sequence continues at coordinate 39,827 of PVLA01000338.1, read as the reverse complement.
TCTCAGCCAGCTTGGTTGAAACCACACAGGATACCTCAGGTTCAAGCCCCTTTCCAGCCGTCCATGTCTACTTTTGATCACTGGTCTTACACATAATCCTAAAAATACATCACATCTTATCACTTAATGTCTGAAAGAAGGGCAAGACTGATTGATTAGAAAGAATTCTATATCTGTAATATTAACTGTAAGACCTCAGAGGAGTCATGAATGAAGACAGCAGAAGCTTAATTAAAAAATATCCTAATTTACTGATTTTCTGACTAATCAGTGCATTTTTGTTGTAATTTCTGGCTCAGAATTTAAAATCTGATTTCAATGTATTAAAATTACCTTTGGCCTGGATTCAGATAATTCTAAAAGGCAGAAGAATATTAATCACTATTTTTGAATTTATAAGAGTAAACTATGACTAATTATATATGGACATATACACAATCCTTTTCTAAATCTATCTGTTCTATTGTAATGAAATGATTTTATTGTACTAATAATAAATTTTCTCTAGCCTCATGGTAAGATTAATCATCTCTCCACTTGGATAGCTATATTTCAAAGACAATTCTTTAATTAATGTTACAGAAGGAAAGCTCTATATGATTTGTGATTTAGGAGCAAAAGAAAAGTTGCATAGCAATGGGCATTAATAATACCACAGAAAGGAAAACAAAGAAAGAACAGAGTAAAACAACAACAAAAGAATAAAAAGTGCAAACCAGTAAAAAAAAAAAAAGAGAGAGCGAAAGAAAGAAAGAATATAAATGTGCTTATCAAATTCAAAGATATGGGAGATTACTTACATTGATCATAGGTAAGAAGAATGAACTACAGCTTATGCAAAAAGAAGTTAATATTTGCTTGGTTGTTAAATCTCATATTATATGCATGTATTGTATTTATTATATTTTTAGGGGACTTCCAGGAAGATGGCAGAGCAGTAAGCAGCAGAGAAAACGGCCTCTCTCAGAGTCACTGTCCAGACACTTGAATATAGTACTGTGAAGAAGACAAGAAGGAAAAAAGTGGGTCACTTGGACCCAGGAAAAATCTGAAGTGTGAACTGAAAAACGCAGAGAAAGTAAAAAGAAAAACTTCAATAAAGAAAAAGACAGTAGCTGGTGGTGCCTTCTCCCAGAGCTGGACTCACTGCACAAGAGGAGCTGTTGGAACCTGGGAACACATGGTCATGACTGGTGACCCCAGGGGCCTCTGCAGAGAGACGCTGCAGTGGAGGGGAGCAGTGGATATGGAGGAATGTACTGGCTGGTGGTGAGTGCAGAGGACTCAGTATTCCCACGACAGAAAGCAATTGGCTGGGAGCCATTTTGGAGTTGAGCTGGAAAAGCCCAGAACCAGAACTGTTGCTGGCTTCCTCCAGCAGCTCCCAGCTGGGTGCAAACTTGTGGAAATTGCTTGCACTGTGGCAAACCCAATAAGTCTAGTTTTGGGGCAGGCCTGAAAAGATTATCTATTACTCCACCATAAATCAAGTTCTGGCTTGCTGGGATACCGTGGTATAATTCAGAGCTCTGTCTTCACAGGCTGTCTAGAAGTGAAACCAGAGAGAATCCTGGAAGTGGACTATTTGCTTTTTTTTTTTCTTTTCTTTTCTTGTTTGTTTGTTTGTTTTGTTTTTGTTTAATTTAGTTTGTTTTGTATTTCTCTTTCTCTTTGTTTTACGAGTGCAAGAGTGGTTCTCAACCTCTTTGTGGGTTATTGTTTTTATCTCTTCCATCTCTCTTTTCCTTCAGTCTTACACACCAGTTTCTCCATTTGGCAGGATCTATCTGTGTCCTCCAACCTTACTTGTAATATCTTTCTCTTTTTCCACTTCTCTGTTTTCTCCCAAATACATTTTAAATTTAACCCTAAGGGCGAAATTGACAATTATAAACTAATATATTGCATATAATTATCTGGTTTGCTTTAGATTTTGTTATATAATCACAAATGTGGTTCATACAGTTAAAAGTTACAAATTAAGGGTTAGCTCAGTTTGTTGTTTTATAGGCTGTGTTTGATGCTATCGGTACCACTACAGCCAAAATTGATGTAATTGTTCTAAATAGCTGTTGGCCCTGATAATCCAAGACTGAGATATACTAAGGCTCACAGAAAATGCTGTGGCCCAGTACCAAAGAACTAGGGACTAGGCCAAATGAGCAACAACTTCTCATCTCCAACAAACTGAAGAAGTAAATTTTCCAACAGACTCAAAACTTAAAAGCCAGCTACAACTGGAAGATACCTCAGCAAAATAATCTTCACCTAAGGGTCCTAAATGCTACCGATAAAGCAACCCGCTGTAAGTAACATACAAGAATTGTCCCAGGAATAAAGAAATGAGAAGACACTTAAACAAGATGCAACCTCAGACATCCAGTTTACCAAAGGCAAACCCAGGGGAAAATGAGGTGGGACAATCTGAAAGTCTCCACCAGATCTCTCTGAAGTGGTAACAACAAAGCTCCAGAAAAAATGAAATCAGAAATAATCTCTCAGGTAACTACAGTGATTATCAAAATACACACCATGCTTAGTGACGTTAGAGCAGACACAGACAAAAAAAGAACCAGACAAGCTTAAGCAAATTATGGAAAGCAGCATAGGAAAGTACCAGAATCCATAAAGCATATTCAGGCATATATCCAAGAGAATAAACACTCTACTGAAAGTATATGAAGCAGACTAGGCCAATGTAAGGACAGGATCTCAGTTGAAGACAGGCTTGCAGTTAGTGACAAGGAAAAGAAAGATTTTTCAAAACTAGCAAGAGATCATGAGAAATCAATCCAGCAGCTGCTAGATGAAACAAGAATAATTTAGGATTAATTGGAGTCAATGAATATACCACAAATGACATTTTAAAAATGTTCACAGATATCATGACAGAAACTTTTCTGGTAGAGAAAAAGAATCTTACATAAAATAAGTGAGGCATATAGAACTTCAATTAGCAATGATCAAAAAATAATCTACATCCAGGCATATCATAGTCAAGATTGCAGAAACTCAACACAAGAATAGAATCTTAAAAGCTGTTAAGGAAAAGAAACAGATCACCTATAAAGGAAAGCCCATCAGAATCACAGCTGGTTTCTCAGCACACACTCTCAAGTCAAGGAGAGCTTGGAGTGAAGTGCTCCAGGTTCTAAAGGAAAACAACTTTCAACCCAGACTGATGTACCACACAAAACTATCTTTCAAAATCGGTGAAGAAATAAGATACTTCCATGAGAAAGAATATCTGAAGAAATTTATCACCACCGAATCAGCACACCAAAATGTATTTGTTATTTTTTGAAAGAAATTCTAGTAGATAGAAGTAAAAACAAACATAATTATTCAACATAAAGCAGAACTAATGTTGTGGGTAACTATTTTAAGAATGTTTCCAAATGTGACATTGCACACCTGTAATCCCAGCATTCGTGAAGCTGACACAGGTGGATCACTGAGTTCAAAACCAGCCTATAGAGGTATAAGTGAGCTCAAGGCTAGGCTAAACTACACAGTGAGATACCATTAAAATACAAAAACAGAAACAAAGAAGAGTGTCATAGTAGTGTTACATGTGAGGACAAAACTATTAGAAAAATGTATGTTCATAAATGGGGAACTTACCAATTTTTCATTGAGTGTGCATCCAGTATAGTCACTGGAATGAAGTATGCTTTATGACATACAGATATGTTCATGTAAATGAATCAATTGAATCAAAGTGCCAGGTAAACAAAAATATAATTCAAAACTAGACAAGGATAGAAAGAAAATGAAGTGCACATTTAAAGTGATGCAGTAGTTTCCTCTGAGATGAGTATAGTTACTGTGTATATTCTTATTTTCTGATGTACATTTTAGTGCTTGCTTAGGCACCACATATACACTACATTTCCATATAGTTTTTGACTTTCAATAAAGAATATGCTCTAATTTTTAAGAACCTAGAAACAGCAATGACACTTGGTCTTTAAGTTTCTTTGGAGGTCGTTGTTAAGAAAAATAAGGTATAATTTTCCATATTTCCCATTAAGTCACTGAGAAGCTGGTCAAATTCTTCTATAAATCATAAAGAAACTTTAAAGAAATTAATAATAAAATTAACATCTAATAACAGGGGGTTTTGTTGTTGTTGTTGTTTGTTTGTTGTCGTTTTGAGACAGGGTCTTGCTATGCAGTTCAGGCTGACCACAAGCTCATTTTGTAACCCAGGCTGGCCTCAAATTTGCAACAGTCCTCCTGCCTCAACCTCCCTAGTGTGAGACTAATGACAGTTCATATAACATTATAAAATAAATTATTAATCCATATTGGATTAAAAGTTAAAAGCATACAAAACAAATAAAAGTTTTAGCCTTACAATCTTTCCCTGTGATAATCTGTCACAGGAAATACTATTTTTAAAGAATGACTGATTATTGTTTTCAAAGCATGTATCAGTGAGCTCTTTGAAATCTAAGTCTATCTTCTTTCTAAAGTGTCATACTGTAACCCAGAAAGTATTTCATTAAAAACTAAAAATTTTATATGTTTACTGTGTACAACATGATGTTGTGAAATATGCATAAACTGTAAAATGGCTGAAATAATTAAAATGCTGCAATCTCATATTTGCATCATTTCACATGGTGGAAACATGTAAAAATCTACTCTTCTTTCAATTTGCAAGAATATAATACATTGTTATCAATTATAGTCACCAGGCTATACAACAGATCTCCCAAACATATTTCTCCTAACTGAAATTTTATATTATTTCAACAATATCTCCCTAAAGAATGAATGTGCTCCTCCAAAATTCATATGTTGGTATTTAAACTCCAAAGTGATGGTATGACATGGGGCCATGGGGAGGTGATTAACCCATGAGGATCCTTACCTCAAAAATGGGATTAATACCTTCACAGACGAGATTCTTGGTCATACAATTTTTTCTGCCATATGAGGACAAAGAATTTTTCTCTCTTTCTTGTCAGATGAAGCCACAGCAAAAGATGCTATGTTGAGAAAAGGCCTTCACTGGACCCTAAATCTGCCAAGCTTGATTACTGGCTCCAGAGGCTTCTGAACCCAAAGAAAATATATTTCTGTTCTTTACATCAGAAAGAATGACTGTAGCTTATTGTGCAGTCTCAGGTATTGTAATAGCACCACAAGTGGGCTAAGACATTCCTTAGCCTCTAAATAAATTTCAGAGGCAATTTTATTGCTTACTTAAAACCTAATATCACCTTCTCCTTCAACCTTTACCACTTCACATGACAAACATGGATTTGCTTTTAAATTGCACTGTCTTGGATGTCTCACTAAAACTACTGGTAGATTTATATAAAAATTATTCTATAATCAGAAAATTCTATGTTAAATTATCATATCCACCTGGATTGTGGTATTCAAATAGGATTCTGCCTTGTAAATTAATTGATCTGAAAATTTAGCAAATGTCCATGAGCCAAGACGACAACAAAAAAAAAAACAGAATGGCAGCAGAGGATTTTAGGTCACTTCTTAAGACAGCTATGGGGTATTGGTCTGTTCTTAATTGCTACAGCAAAATTTCTTAGTCTGGGTAACTTTACAGAGAAGAAAAGTTTATTTAGCCCACAGTTCTAGAAGTTCAAGGGCACAGTGCTGGCATCCACTTAGCTTGACTGAGGACACCATGACTTATGCGTCACATTCAAGGGATCATATGGAAGAGCAAGAGACCACATCATAAGATAGGAAGCCAAAGTGAGGGGAGTGAGGGCTCCAGTAATGGGCTTCCACTAGATCCTCCAAAAAGTACCACACCAAAGACCAGGTCCTACTATGTAAGTTTTTGGGGTTAGACCATAGCACTCAGAGAATGAAAATCAAATTTCTCCGTGACAGATTTGGAAAAAAAGAAAAATCATAGTACTACTCAAACTCTCAGTGTCATCAATATGCAAATGATTTAACCATCAAACTGATACTAGCTTCCATATATGTTTTCAAAGTACAAAAATACTTATTAGACAAAATGATTCATGACAAATTCATGACATTTGTTAACATAACCTCTTTTACATAGTTAAGTGAATTCAGCTTAACTTTCAACCATAAAAAGGGAAGCAGTTTTCCCTAACTCATTCCTGGAATCAAGGATTACCCTAATACCAAAACCAAAGAAAGATGAACCAAAAGAGAGAATTACAGCTCGATTTCCCTAATGAAAGTTTATGTCACAAATCAAAGAATACAGAATGCCCCATGTTATATATAAAGCCAAACCTTAGAGAAGAGACTTGAGAACTGAAGAGGAACCTTAAAAGAAAAAATGCTAAAATCCTAATAAATTCTGGAAGAAAAGAGAAACAAAAATCATCATAGCCAGAAGTGTAAATAAATTATACTCTATGCTTCATGCTAGAATAAACTGAAAAGCAGACTTTGAAATGATAACATAAGTGAAATTAGTTGTGTCCTAAAGGAAACAGAGAATGATTTCTTTTCAACCTAATGAACTTTATGGCCTTTTTAAAATTGAAATCCCTTCCAGATAAATGCAGGGAAGATGATCACATATTTTTCTTAGCAATATTATACTAGTTTTGAGGATGGATTAAATACCTCATTAAATCTAGTTTTATTCAACGTTCAATACTGATTTGGAGTCTCTAAAAAATGGGCAGGTCCCTTTAAATTATCTCCTCCATTCATCTCTCTTTACAAAAAAAAAAAAAGAAAGAAAACCACACATCTCTTGGTAACAGCAGATAAGAATGGGTGAAGCTTGAAGCTCAAATATGAGTCGCTTTCTCATATCATTGCTTGTGGCTGAAAAATACTGAAGCCCCTTGGATAACAGGAGCATATAGGACACCAGGAAGAATCATCTAGTGTATCTCACTTACTGGGGCTCAGCTCTTCCACCTGAACCAAACCCCAGGGGCAGCAGAAACCATAAACGGACACAGGTATGGTATCACCAGCGTGGATCCAGTGTCCTTCGTGATTATGGTGCACAGAACAAAGAATGGAGATTTTTAATTCAGTAAATTCAATCTTGAAGACAATAATGCTGTCCAAGTCAGATTTAGATGTTCCTTTATGAACGAATTATGCCCTCTAAATGTTTCATGACTGATCATTAATATAACAGTTCTTTTTAGCAAATATTTCCAATATAACTTTTGTACTGACCAAGTGTTAATCGAGCAATTTCTCTTCTTACAACAGTAAGAGTAAAGTTTGAGCAATTAAGTTTTTTATTTAATCAATTATATATTATTCTTTTTGAATACTATCTTTATGTGTTTCATATCTATATCTATGATTTGCCTATTGGTGAGTATAGCTTCCACATTACTGAGATATTTCTATGCAATTGTATTTCCTTATGGAAAGTTTTCTCATGAAAAATTCTTCAATGTTACTAAATGAATGTTTAACCACAGATGTAAATATAGACATAGATACCATTTTCAATGGTTTTTATAAAAGATTTAGTGAGTTATAACTCTTGAAAATACAGATTGCAAAGAACATATAATCTGAGGGCAAAGGATATAGCTCAGCAGAACTAGTGCCTGCCTGGCCAGTGCAAGGTTGTGAGTTTGATTCTCAGTAAAAAAGAGAGAGAGAGAGAAAGAGAGAGAACATATAATTTGATGGTATACTGGAAAGTGTAGTTTTTTTAGATTTTTATGGAGTCGGAATTCTATAATTTTCTTTGGTTATAAAAACATTATCTAAATGCTTGAAGCAAAGTTTTTCAGAAATTTTCAAATAAAGTAACCATTTCAAAAAGAATTTATTGCTTTTTCCTAAAAAGAAAATTCCCGTGCTACAGGTATGACACAAGACTACAACTAAACCAATTTCTGTCCCAAGTGACATCTGTAACACATTGAAAAGGTGGCAAGAACTTTTTAGAAGTAAGGCAAGTAAAATGTTTGAGTCTTACAAAATAATAATTATAAAATGACAATATTTTGAAAAAAAATTCTATAGAGAACAGGAAGAAAAATTTTTAATAATTTCTCAATAATCTATATTCTATACATACAATGTAAGTGGCTCAGAAATATTTCCTTGACATTATTATGTATGTGTATAATTCTTCAGGGACATATAAATGTATCATAGGTCACAAAATTTACCATTTCAAAATTGAAGAATATGACATATAAAAATAATAAAGCAACATATGTAGAGAATCCAATGTTCTGGCTGAAATCACAATACTCATTTATGTAAATAAACATATAGGTAGCTGATAATTTTAAGAATACAAAGAACATCCAAGGCAAAAATCTTCCTTAGAGGAAAAAAGTAAAACTTCAGACATCACCGGTAAGTAAAATAAAATATTTACCTCAATGACATAGAGAGAACTCAGGACAGAACCTGAAATTTTGGTTTGAAAACTGTTAGTTTGCATATCTTTTAGAATCATATCTGCAAATTTCTCAGAGATGGATGAAAAATGCCCAGCATATGCAGAGGTGAAGAAACCTCTTGCTTTCAAGAAGCACATGCGAAAGAATAGTGAGTATTTTTCCTCCCTAACTCCTACAGAATCCTGATTATTTTCTGTAAATAAATGTTTGAAAGGATTTCATTATAATTTAGAATATGACTTGAATCTACCTCATTTCCAAGATTTTGTGACCTAAAAGATTTCCATGACAGCTTTTACAGAGAAATAAAATGTTTGCAAGGCTCTCCTGTATTTGAAATAAATTCTATGTGCTAGCTGTCTTCACATATATCTGTAGCCCACATTCTTTCAGGGAAATAGCGAATATGAAACAGTATCCTCATCTTTGTTTATATCACCAGAGGAAAAAGAGCAGCCAATTTACTCAGAAGTGGAAGGAAATCCTTTATACACCAACCAAAGAAACATAGAAACTGAATCATCTAAAGAAAACGGTAAGGGGGCTTCAGCTTCTCTATCCTTCATGTCCTTAGCCTATGTGTAGGCAATTAAAGTAAATCAGAAACTACTGCTGTAAATAACCAGTTAGCTTGCTCCATTTCATAAGACTGCTCAAGCTATATCTAAAAATATAAATAAAAAAGAAAAACTGAGAGCCAAACCCCAAGTTTAGTATATAAAAATTAAAAACATACCAAAGCGACTTACGTGCACCCATGTTTATACCAGAAAATTTGTAATAGTTAACTCTTGGAAAGAACCCAAATGCCTATCAACTGAAGAATGGATAAAAAAATGTGTTTTTTAATAAATATGATGCAGTACTACTCAGCCATTTATAGATAAATGTGTGCAATTTGAGACCATATAAATTAAACTGATATAAATTAGATTCATACACATAAGCATAGTATTGTCTCACTAGTGTGAAAAGCTGAATGAGTAAATAAGATTCAAAATGTACAGTAGATATTGTGAATTGGTAAGAAACTATTTAAAAGAAAAGAGTAAGTGATGGGGGATGAAGAAACAAAGGAAAAGAAAAGGGAAATATATATATATGTATATGTATATGATGTATATGTATATATACACACACATATATGTATACACAAGATATTTAAGACAGTAATACATGAATTTCTCTTAGTTGACTGAGAAGAAAAATTGGTGCTAGTATTTTTGGACACCATTTCTTTTCATGCCTATATATTGCACTTTGACTAACTTCTATGAAGATAACCATATGCAATGTGTTAATTGTTGTTACACTACTAGTCTAATGTGAAACTTTTATTTCATTTTCCTTCTCTTTAAAATTAAATTTAAAATAAAAAATAAAACAAGTTACATATATCACAAAGAATACTGTGTATTAGGCTCCAGGTTCTTTATACAGTCATCATTGATCAATATGAATATTAGAATTTTCCATTTGTTTAGAAACAGTTGTAAATCTCCAACTGTTGGACACTTGTTCTGTGAAATTTCACCTAACAGTATTATGATTAGCAGTATTTGACATACATTTGTGATCATTTCTTCTGTACATTACTGTGGCTATTCTTTATGATGAAGAAAAGTAGAGCAATTCCAGTGTGAAAATTTTGATTTGTATATAGGTATAGAGGCACAAGATGTTCATTAAATAATATCCCTTCTTGGGCAATGAAATTAAGCTATACAATAGTATTTTAGAAAAATTTGCTTTCTTATACATTTCTGTATATCCAGTATTCTACTTTGCATTCTGAAAATATTGAGAAAAACCAGGGAATTACGCTGGTACAAAGTGACCTCCCTAAAGATGCGCTGTCACAACAGTGAGCAGAGCCAGGTTCCTAACTCTCACTTCAGTCTTCTTTCACACTGGTCCTTATCTATTTCCAGTCCGAAAGCTCTCAAGAGCGAGGGTGTTGACCTTCAGGAATTTCTTCCATAAGCCCTGCTGTGTAATTCAATTCTCTCCGCCTCTTTTTTCTTGCTACAGAACCTTCAGTTCCCATAGCCTGGTGGCTCACAGTAGTGATTCTTGCTGGCTCGTGTTTCTTTCTCCTCTTGACAAGTGGAGTTTTGGGTTTCATGGGTAAGTCTCTAGGTATGTAGCTTAAATCAACTGTCTCCCGCATAAAGTAGTATTTTACTGTGTCATCATTTATTTGGACATTTAAATGCATTTTCCCAAGGAGTCATTAATTTGGTTTGGTATGAAATTATTCTAAGTAATCCCAAACTACCCATTGCACGTACTTGAAGGTATTATAATTTTAACGAAAATGTATAAAGTAAGCACCATTATATAACTATAAGAAGAGACAAACTGACATCTCTCAAAGGTAGGTAAATGTATAAATTTAGTATAAAAATACAGAAAAACACTGAATTTGAAGCTTCAAAAACATCATTTTTACTACTTTAGCTATTTTTACTTATCTCTGTTACTAATAAGTGTTTTATGTTTTACAGCAGCATATCATAGAACTGATTCCTTTAAAGTATCGTTATCTGTTTCTAACTTTTGATCCTGCAAAATTAAACATATGTAATTATAATAGAATTTTCAAGTATCTAAATTGATAAACAAAATATCTGTAAGTCATACAAAAATGCAATTATCTTTTGTTTTTCTAAATTTGTATTCATGAAAATTATGAAGCCATATTTAAGCAGATAAATCTTATTCTATATAACTGCATTAGGTAAATGCAAGACTATAAATTTTATTAATATTCGTCACTAACAGAAATTGTTTGCCTGAAAGATCATTGTTTCAAACCTTTATCTACTTTCATTGAGATCTTAAGCTAATGAAAAGTTTTATTTATACTATAGATGTGCTAGAAAAGCCTAGAATTTTATCAATACATACAATATTTTTGTACAAGTTTGTTTTAGATGCTTCTCTATTTCATTTTTAGTTGTCTTTTAAAAATTAAATTAACTTTAAACTGATACATAACAATACAAAAAGTATGAATACTAAAGAATTAATGTGACGTTTTAATAACCTATTGTATTATCTGGATAAACGTACCCAAATCCTCAAACATTTAGCAATTCTTTTTGAAAAAACCATTCCAAATGCATTCTTCCAACTTCTTGAGTTACACAGAGCACAGTTGCTATCAATAGTCAATAAGGCATCACTGTGAAGTAGCATGTCAAACCTTCCTACTCTTATCTTATCTAATGATCCCCATTGATGCAAATAATCACATTTCATTCCTTCATATGGCTGAAAATTGTTCCGTGGCTCTTGTCCTTTCATACTGGTAGAAGTCTTAAACAGAAAGAAACCTACCTGGATTGCTCCGGTCCGATATATATGTACTACATTTTCTTCAGGAATTCATCAGTTTCTATTTCTTGATGATTGTGATCAGTGCTGCAGTAAACGTGGGGGTACCAAGGTCTCTTCAACATAATGATATCATTTCCTTCAGATATCCAGGCGTGAAACTGCCAAATCAAATAGTAATGCTATTTTTTAATTTTTTGAGAAACCTTCACATTAATTTCCATAATAATTTTACTAATTTACATTCCTGTGAACAATAGGCAATTGTTCATTTTTCTCCATATCCTCTGCAGTACTCACTATCATTTGTTTTTTAGATAAAACTCATCCTTACTGGAGTGAGGTCAAGACCTCATTGTGTTTTTGGTTTGCATATCTTGGCAGTTTAGTTATAATAAGCATTTTATCACATATGTGTTGGTCAATTGTATGTCTTCTTTTGAGAAATATCTATCTAAATCTATTCCTTTTTCTAAAATCTGACTGGGTTTTTTCTCTTGCTTGTTTTTGCTGTTGTTTTCTTTATGTTAGGCTTTTGGATTTCCCTAAATGTGCTGGTTATTAACCCATTGTCAGATGTATAGATTATAAGTATTTTTGCTCATTATATATGTTGTTTCTTCACTCTGATTATTGTTTCTTTACTGTACTGAAACTTTTTAGTCTAATTTCATTGGTCAATTATTTTGCTTTTTTCCTGTTCTTTTGTCCAAAAATATCCTTGCACTTTTCAATGTTGTAAAGCATTTACTGTATGCTTTCTTTTAGTAGTCTCATATTTTGAGGTCTTATACTTTTCTTTAATACTTTTTGGCTTGACTATTGCGACAAATGAGAAAGAAGGGATCGACTTTCATTCTTCAACATGTGGAGACCCAATTTGCGCAGCACTCTGTATTGTAAAGACTGTTCTTTATTACAGCATATGTCCTTAGAAAGTTCATCAAAAAAATCAATCTTATTTATACATGGATTGACATTTAGCCTTTCAGTTCTGTTCCTTTGGCCAATGTGTTAGTTTTCATATTATGATTACTATAGCTTTGTTATTATATTTTGAAGTCATAGTTCAGTACCACCTACTATGTTCTTTTTGCTCAATGCTGTTTTGGTCATTCAAGGTATTTTTTTGTTTTGTTTTGTTTTGTTCTTGCTACCATAATGTTTCTTGTTTTCTTCTAAATAGTTGTTCATATGTTCACACACAATGAATTCATACAAAACAAAATAGTATCGAACTGATCAGAACAGAGTAATGAAGGCATTACAGGCCTTCAAAACCAGGCAATAGGAAAATAAACAATAGCTACCATAATGTCTCTTGCTTTCTTCAAAATAGCTGTCCATACCTCATGTATGTTGAAATTAAACAATACAAAACAGACTAAAACCTCTCTAAACAATGAATAAAAGCATTACTTGATTTCACAGCATGATGATATGGAATCAGTAATGGATACCATGTCTCTCTTCAAAGTAGCTGTTCATTTCATCACACATGATATAACCGATTCTCATAAACTCTTTGAGAGAAGTTGTATGCATATACCTATGTATACCTATCCTTTTTGTATTAGAGGGAAAAACAAAGCAAAACAAAACAGATTACTAGAAAAACAAGAAACAAAAAAGATAAATAAATAACAATAGCAAAGAGCCCAAAACAATGACGATATAGGCCTTCAAAACAAGGTGGTAGGAGCATAACTTGTTATTTTACATAAAGTTCTTTTTTTATTTTTATTTTAATTTTATTTAAAGAGGGGGGAAGCAAAACAGAAGAAAAGGTAGAAACAATACAGAATTTCAAAAAAAATAAATAGTAAGAAATCACTATTTGATACATTACATATTGTCTTCTTGGATATAGTTGTTCAAGCTACAAAATTAAAGCATACAAAGTGGACATTCAAACAGTGAGGCTGCAAACAGTTCTGATCACCAATCCAACAAAAACTTAGTAACATGGTTATCAATCCTACACACTTAAGTATACATACAGTTTTCTCTTTTAGAGCACTTTCTTTTCCTCCTCTTGCTTTTTTTAAAATTGTTTTATTTAAAGAAAAATTTTTGAAATGGAAAGAGGGTAGAAACAATACAAAATCTCAAAAACAAAACAAAACAAAAAACAAAAATAGTAACCAGTAAAAATCACTAGTTGATAATTATATACTTTCCTTTTAGATGCAGTTGCCCAAGTTACAAAACTAAAGTCCACAAAGTGGACATCCAAACAGAGAGACTGCAGTGAGTTTTGCTCATCCACCCAACTAAAACTTTAGCAACATGGTTATTAATTCCACACACTCAAACATACATGCAGTTATATCCTTTAGAATATTCTCTTTTCCTTTTTTCCTTTACAATAACTATAATCCATTCTCATAAACTACTTAGAAGTTCTACACATGTATAAGTCTCTACACATATACCTAGCCTTTCTGTATTAGAGGGAGAAACAAATAAAAACAAGTCAGCAATACAAATTCCTAGAGAAACACAAAATGAAAAGAACATACAAAAACACAACATTAGGTGATCTATGGTAGTCACTATGATGTCTCTAGTTATTTTCAATAAAATTATCTATATTGTCAAATATAATATAAACTTAGCATTGCTTTACATTATTAATAAAATCTAAACATTGGAGACATTATAGGACTTCAAAGGCAGATAACAATCAAAACAGAATGGGATCCTATTGAATCCTGTCATCTTGAGAGTAGTAGCACCATTTAGTAAAGAGACTATATTTCTTCCATTGAACATGTTTGGCCCCTTTAACAAAATAATGTGGCTGAATCTGTTTATACTTTTAGTTGTATCTCCCAATCTACTCCATTGATCTTCAGGTCTGTTTTTATTCCAGTACCATGCTGATTTTATTACAGTAGCTTTATAGGATAACTTCAAGTTAAGGATTGTGATGCCTCCTGCCTTGCCTTTGTTGCTCAGAGTTGCCTTTGCTATTCTAGGCCTTTTTGTGTCCCAGATGAATTTAGAAATGATTTCTCTAGATCTGTGAGGTATGTTGATGGTATTTTGATTTAAACTGCATTAAACATTATAACAATTTTGGGAGAATGGCCATGTTCACAATATTTGTTCTTCCTATCCATGAACAAGGAATGTCTTTTCATTTTCTGAGATCCTCTTCGATTTCCTTTTCAGGGTATTATAATTTTCCCTGAATAGATCTGTTATTCTTTTGTTAGACTGATTCTTAAGCATTTCATTTTTCATTTCACATACTATTGTGAAAGGTATGGCTTCTCTTATTTCTCTCTCTCAGTGATTTTTTTGTTTGTGTAAAGGAATGCTATTGACTTTTGAGTGAAGACTTTGCATCCAGCTACATTACTGAATTTATTTATTATATCTATAAATGGCGTTTGGGGGGTTTTGCGGTCTTCTATGTAGAGTATCATGTTGTCTGCAAATAATGATAATTTAACTTCTTTTCCTATCCTTACTCCTTTTATTTCTCTCTCTTGTATAATTGCTCTGGCTATTATATCTAGCACTATATTGAATAAGAGTGGTGATAATGGACATCCTTGTCTTGTTCCTGATTTTAGAGTAAAGGCTACCAGTTTTGGGCCATTTAATATGAAGCTGGCTGTTGGTTTGTCATAGATGGCTTTTATCATATCAAGGTAAAGATCATCTATTCCAATTTTCTGTAAGGTTCTTACCATGGATGAGGGTTGGACTTTATCAAAAGCCCTTTTTCTACATCTATAGACATGATCATGTGATTCTTATTTTTGGTTCTATTGATATGGTTACATTTATTGATTTGCATATGTTGAATCATCCCTGCATTCCTGGGATGAATGCCATTTGGTCACGGTGTATAATCTTTTTTCCTGCATTCTGTTCACAAATATTTTATTGAGAATTCTTACATCTATGTTCATTAGGGATATTGGCCTGTAGTTCCCTTTTTTGGTTGGGTCTTCCTCAGGTTTTGGTATTAGGGTAAGATTTGCTTCCAGGAATGAGTTAGGGAGAATTTCTTCCCTCTCAATTTCACTGAAGAGTTTGAGGAGTGTCAGCATGAAGTCTTGTTTGAATTTCTTGTAGAATTCCACAATGAATCCATCTGGACGTGGGCTTTTCTTTGTTGGTAAGGATTTAATTACATTTTCAATTTTGTTAATTGAAATTGGGTTATTCAACAGTTTTACATCTTCTTGATCTAGCTTTGAAACTTCATGTGTTTCTAGGAATCTGTCCATTTCTTCTGTATTATCAAGCCCATGAGAATAGAGGTTTTCAAGATAGGTATGGATACACTTCTGTTTTTCCATTGGGTCTGTAGTGATTTCACACTTTTCATTTTTATTGCATGAATTTGAGTCTTTTCTTTTCTTAATAAGGTTGTCTAGGGTTTATCAATTTTATTTATTCTTTTAAAGAACCAACTCTTCAATTCATTGATTCTTTTTGTTTTCTTAGTCTCTGTTACATTATTTCAGCTCTGATCATTTCAGCTTTTTATAATTTCCTCCCTTCTTTTGGCTTTTGGCTTGACTTGCTTTTCTTTTTCTATATGTTTGAGGTAGCATCAGGTTATTTATTTGTGTTTGTTCTGTTTTCCTGATGTGAGAATTCACTGCAATAAATTTTCCTCTGAGGACTGCTTTCATTGTATCCCACAGATTCCAGTAAGTTGAATTTATATTTTCATTTGCTTGTAGATATTGTTTAATTTCTTCTTTAATTTCCTCTGTGACCCACTGGTTGCTCCAGAGTGTATTATTCAATTTCCATGTGTTTGTGGGGGTTTTGCAGTTTCTTTCTTAATTTCTAGTTTCATGGTGCTATGATCTGATAACATTCATGGGATAATTTCAGTTCTTTTGCATTCACTTAAGCATGCTATCTGGGCTAGAATATGGTATATTTTAGAAAATGCCCCATGTGTTGCAGAGAAGAATGTGTATTCTATGCTGGTGGATGGGATACTTTGTATACATAACCAAGTACATTTGTTCACAAGTATGATTCAGTTCTGTTATTTCTTTGCTGATTTTCTGTCTAGTTGATCTGTGCCTTTGTGTCAATGGTATATTAAGGTGTCCTGTTATAATTGTGTTATTGCTTATTTGATTTTTCATTTCTGTTAATATTTGTTTTGTATAGCTGGGTGCTACCGAATTTGGTGCATGTATATTTAAGATTGTTATTTCTTCCTCTTAAAATTTTCTACTAACTAATATGTAGTGACCTTCTTTATCTCTTTTGATCATTCTTGGTTTGAAGTTTACATTGTGTGTAAACAGAATAGCTACCACTGCTTTTTTGAGGGGTTCCTGTTGCATGAAGTATTGTTTTCCATCCTTTGACTTTCAGTCTATGAGTTTCCTTTTGGGTTAGATGTGTTTCTTCTATACAGCATATGGTAGGATGTTCTTTCTTGATCCATTCCTCCAGTCTGTTTCTTTTAATTGGTGAATTGAGGTCATTTACATTAATGGTTATAACAGATATATATTGATTTGCTTTTGACATGTTATCTTTCTGCTATTGGTTCTTTACCTTTCCCCTTTGTTTAATTATTTGCCTTGCTTAGTGGTTTTTTTCCTATGTATATCTAGAATATCTTTCAGTATTCTTTGCAGGGTTGGTTTGGTGATCATGAAATTCTTCAGCTGTTCTTTGCCATGGAACTATCTTATTTCTCCATCAATTTTGAAGGATATTTTCGCACGGTACATCAATCTGGATTGGAAGTCATTTTCCTTTAGGATCTGAAATACTTTACTCGATGCTCTTCTTGACTTCATTGTTCGAACTGATTCTCATAGGTTTTCCTCTATAGGTGATATATCTCTTTTTATAACAGCTTTTAATGTTATCTTCATATGTTGGATTTCTGGGATGTTGACTATTATATGTCTGGCTGTAGTTTTATTTTGGTTATGATTATTTGGAGTTCTAAATGCTTCACTAATCTGTATGCCAATTTCCATTCTCATGTTTCAGAAGTTTTCCACTATTACTTCTGTAAATAGCCTCTTGATATCATTTGTGTTGTCACATTCTTTTTTGTTTATACCTATCAATCTTATGTTGTTCTTCTTTGCATCATCTGGCAGCTGTTGAATTGTTATTGGCTGATTCCTTGTTTTTTTTTAAAGAGTAAAACAAAAGAGGACAGATCTAAGCGGATCAGAACAGAACAATTTAAGCAACACAGCACTTCACAACAAGACAACTGGATATTAACAGTAGCTATCATAATGTATCTTTCTTTGAAATAGTTTAAATTAGTTTTACACACAATAATGTCAAACATAACAAAATAGAATAAAACCACTCAAGAGAATGAAAGTATTACAAGGCATTCTGAACCAAATAACCAAAGATGAATAATGGCTACTATATTATCTCATTTTTCATTAAAAAATTTGATTATACTATCATACATGTTAAAATCCAGTAAGACACAACATGATAGAACCAATGGTAACAGAAAAACAAGAGCATGGTAGGACTTCAGAGCAAGATGATATTAAATCAACAATGGCTGCCATATTGTCTTGTCTTCAAAGTAACTATTCATACCATCACATATATTAAGATCACACAAAACAGAATAAAATGATTCCAACCAATGAATGAAAACATAAGACTTCAAAGCAATATAATGGTTAACCATGATTACCATAAAATCATAGGTATTCTTACCATTTCTTACACTAGGGAGACTATATGATATTTATACATGTGAGTTTGATTTACTTCACTTATGAGTATGGATTCAAGTTGCATCCAATTATTTATAAATATCTCAATGTGATCATTCTTTATAGCTGAGTAGTACTCCATTGTATAAAAGTACCACAATTTTTTTATCCATTCCTCAGTTTATGGGCACTTAGGTTGTTTCCAAGATCTGGCTATTACAAATTGTGCTGCTATAAACATGGGTGTGCATATATCACTGTGGTAAGATGTTTTCAGTCTTCTGGGAATATACCTAAGAGTGGAATAGCTGGATCAAAAGGAATTTCTAGTCCCAGCTTTTTGAGGAATCTCCAGATTGACCTCCACAGTGGTTGCACCAGTCTACACTCCCACCAACAGTGCAGAAGAGTTCCTTTTCCCCCCAGCCTCTCCAGCATTTGTTGTTGGCAGTTTTGTTGATCCTGGCCATTCTTTCTGGAGTGAGATGGAATCTCAGTGTGTTTTAATTTGCATTCCTCTAATGACCAATGATGATGAACATTTTTTCATGTATTTATTTGCCATTTATATTTCTTCATCTGAGAACTGTGTGTTCATTTCAGATGCTCATTTTTGGATTGGGTCTTTGAATTTCGAGGGTATGATATTTTTTAATTCATTATATGTTCTAGACAGAAGACCTTTGTCTGAGGGACAATTCACTAAGATTTTTCCCAGTTTGTGGGTTTTCTTTTCACTCTGCTGGAGATTTCTTTGGACATGCAGAAACTCTTTAATAAGATGTGACCCCAGTTATTGATTCTGGGAAGTATTTCCCATGCAGTTTGGTTCTTGTTCATGAATTCTTTACCAACCCCTATGTCTTAAAGATTTTTACCTACTTTGTCTTGCAACAGATTTAGTGTTTCTGTTTTAATATTTAGATCTTTGATCCATTTAGATTTTAGTTTAGTACATGCTGACAGGCATGGATCTAATTTTAGTTTTTGGCATATGAGTAGCCAGTTTTTCCAGCACCATTTATTAAAGAGACTATCGTTCTTCCAGTGAACATGCTTGGCCCCTTTATCAAAGATAAGGTGGTTGAACGTGTTTGTAGTTGTATCTTCTAGTCTATTCTATTGATCTTCAGGTCTGTTTTTATTCCAATACTATGTTGATTTTATTATGGTAGCTTTGTAGTATAACTTCAAGTCAGTGATGATGATGCTTCCTGCCTTGGCTTTGCTGCTTAGATTTGCCTTTGCTATTCTAGGTCTCTTCTGGTTCCAGATGAATTTTAGGAGTGATTTCTCTAGATCTATGAGGTATGCTAGTGGTATTTTAATTGGCATTGCATTGAATCTGTATAACAATTTTGGGAGAATGGCCATTTTCACAATATTTATTCTTCCCATCCATGAACAAGTGATATCTTTCCATTTTCTGAGGTCCTCTTCAATTTCTTTTTTCAGGGTATTATAATTATCTCTGTACAACTCTTTTACATCTTTCATTAGATTAATTCCTAAGTATTTCATTTTTTTGGATGCTAGTGTGAAGAGTGTGGCTTCTCTTATTTCTCTCTCGGTGATTTTCTTGTTAGTGTATAAGAATGCTATTTATTTTTGAGTATTGACTTTATATCCAGCTACATTGCTGAATTTATTTATTATATCTAGGAGACTTTCAATGGAGGTTTGGGGGTGTTCTATGTAGAGTATCATGTCATCTGCAAGTAACAATAATTTAACTTCTTCTTTTCCTATCTTTACTCCCTTTATTTCCTTCTGTTTTTTATTGCTCTGCCTAGTATTTCCAGTACTATGTTGAATAGGAGCAGTGATAAGGGACATCCTTGTCTTGTGCCTGATTTCAAGGTAAAGGCTTTCAGTTTTTGGCCATTTAATATGACACTGGCTGTTGGTTTGTTGTAAATGGCCTTTATCATACTGAGGTAAAACCATCTATTCCAATTCTCTGCAAGATTCTTATCATAAATGGATGTTGGACCTTATCAAAAGCTTTTTCTGCATCTATAGAAATGATCATGTGATTCTTACTTTTGGCTCTATTGATATTTTGGATTATATTTATTGATTTATATATGTTGAACCATCCCTGCATGCCTCAGATGAATCCCACTTAGTCATGGTGTATAATCTTCTTGATCATTTGCTGCATCCTGTTTGCCAATATTTTATTGAGAATTTTTTCATCTATGTTCATTAGTGAGATTGGCCTGTAGTTCTCATTTTTAGTTGGGTCTTTCTCAGGTTTTGGTAACTAGAGTGATATTTCCTTCCAGGAATGACTTAGGGAGAATTGCTTCCCTTTCAATTTCATTGAAGCGTTTGAGGAGTGTCGGCATTAAGCCTTCTTTGTATTTCTTGTAGAATTCCCCAGTGAACCCTTCTGGGCTTGGGCTCATTTTGGTGGTAGGGGCTTAATTACATTTTTAATCTCATTAATAGAAATTGTGTGATTCAGCAGTTTTGCATCTTCTTGACTCAGATTTGGTGGATCATGTTTCTAGGAATCGGTCCATTTCTTCTGTCCATTGGACCTATGAGAGTAGAGGTTTTCAAAATAGTTATTGATGTTCTTCTGTATTTCCACAGTGTTGGTAGTGGTTTCACCTTTTTCATTCTGTATTGCATTAATTTGAGTCTTTTCTTTCCTTTTTAAAATTAGGTTGGCTAGGAGCTTATCAATTTTATTTATTCTTTCAAAGAACCAACTCTTTGATTCATTGATTCTTTGTATTGTTTTCTTATTCTCTGTTGCATTAATTTCTGCTCTGTTCTTTATAATTTCCTCCCTTCTTTTGGCTTTGGGCTTGGCTTACTCTTCTTTTTCTAGATGTTTGAGGTGTAATATCAAGTTGCTTATTTGTGTTCATTCTATTTTCCTAATGTGGGAACTCAGTGCAATAAATTTTCTTCTGAGGACTGCTTTCATTACATCCCACAGGTTCTGCTAAGTTGTATTTGTATTTTCATTTGCTTGTAGATATTGTTTGTTTTCTTCTCTAATTTCCTCTGTGACCCACTGATTGCTCAAGAGTGTATTATACAATTTCCATGTGTTTGTGGGGGTTTTGCAGTTACTTTTATCATTAATTTATTTTTTCATGGCACTATGATCCAAAAACATGCATGAGATAATTTCAATTCTTTTGCATTAGTTAAATATATTATGTGGGTTAGCATATGGTCTATTTTAGAGAATGTTCCATGTACTGCTGAGAAAAATGTATGTCCTGATGTTGTTGGATGGAACACTCTGTATATGTCTATCAAATCCATTTGTTCACAGGTGTGATTCAGTACTGTTATTTCTTTGCTGATTTTCTGTCTAGTTGATCTATCCCTTTATATCAATGGCATGTTAAAGTCTCCTGTTATAATTGTGTTATTGACTATTTGATTTTTCATTTTTGTTAATACTTGCTTTCTGTAGTTGGGTGCTCTGGAATTTGGTGCATATATATTTAAGATTGTTATCTTTTCATCTTGCAGTTTTCCCCTAATTATGTAGTGACATTCTTTATTTCTTCAGACCATTCTTGCTTTGAAATTCACATGGTCTGCAAACAGAATAGCTACCCCTACTTTTTTTTTTAGTTCCTGTTGCATAGAGTATTGTTTTCCATCCTTTGAATTTCAGTCTATGAGTTTCCTTGTGGGTTAGATGGGTTTCTTGTAGACAGCATATGTTTGGACATTGTTTTTTGATCCATTCTGCCAGTCTGTTTCTTTTAATTGGTAAATTGAGGCCATTTACATTAATGGTTATAACTGTCATATATTGGTTTATCGTTGACATGTTACCTTTCTGATGTTGTATCTTAACTTTCCACTCTGTTTGTCTGTCTTGCTTAGGGGTTTTTTCCTATGTGCATCTCTAATGTCTTTCAACATTCTTTGTAGGTTTGGTTTGGTGATCATGAAGTTCTTCAGCTGTTCTTTTTCATGGAAGTATCTTATTTCTCCATCCATTTTGAAGGACAGTTTTGCAGGGTACATCAGTCTGGGTTGGAAGCCATTTTCCTTTAGGATCTGAAACACTTCACTCCATGCTCTTCTTGACTTAATTGTTTCTGTTGAGAAGTCTGCTGTGATTCTGATAGATTTTCTTTATAGGTGACATGTCTTTTCTCTCTAACAGCTTTTAATATTCTGTTCTTGTGTTGGATTTCTGGGATGGTGGTTATTATATGTCTGGGTTTGGTTTTGTTTTGGTTATGGTTATTTGGAGTTCTATATGCTTCACTAATCTGTATGTCAGTTTCCCTACACATGTTTGGGAAGTTTTTAGCTATTAGTTCTGTAAATAGCCTCTTGATATCATTTGTGTTGCCCCCTTCTTTTTCACTTATCCCTATTAATCTTATGTTGTTTTTCTTTGCATCATCTTGCAGCTGTTGAATTGTTATTCCCTGATTTCTTGTTATTTTTAGAAGATCTTTCCTTTCTGTTTCACTAGCTGCAATCTTATCTTCAAGGTCTGAGATTCTACCTTCACTTTTGTTGAGGAAATTTTTGCAACTTTCAATCGAATTTTTGATTTCCTATATATCTCTTTGAATCTTCTTTATGTATTCTGTTTGTTTCTTAAACTGTTCATTCAGGGATTCTATCATTTTGCTTTGTTCCTCTAATTTTTTAGCTCTGTCTTCGTTAGATGCATTCAGTATTTCTTTCACTACTTTTATCATTTCTTCTTTTACCTGGGAGATTATTTCTGATTTGAGTTCCCTCATAGCTTTCCATACTTGCTTCTTTATTTCAATTGATATCATTTCAGGCATTTTAGGTGTATGACTAGTATTTTCTTCTATGTACATGACTCCTACATTTTCTTGGAAAGGGCTGGAGGTTTGAGATTGCATTTTGGTCTTTTGTTTCATCATTTTCCTATATTTCCGTGTTTCCAGTGATGTTCCAAAGCTTTCCCTGGATGTGTTGGAAATCACCTCCTGCACCCTCTGCTACTGGGACTCACATGGCTTTCACTCCCCTTGCACAGTGGGCCTGGCTCCCCTGGTTGAATGAAGGTCACTGGGCATAGTCAACTGAAGCCCACAGAACCTCTGGAGCCTAGTCCAGTGTCCTAGAGGGCTGGGCAGGTACCCAGACACCAGGATCAATGATCCCAAACTGTTCCTGGGCCTTCCCTGGTGAGCTGCAACTCACCACCTTGTGGTGGTGGTGCTGGCCTGGTTCCCCTTTTGGCAGGCCTGGCTCCCCTGGTTGAATGAAGGTTGCCAGGAATGGTCCACTCTTCCTTATTATTTATGAAAGAGCTTTCCTTTCCTGTTCACTAGCTGCAATCTTGTCTTTGAGTTCTGAAAGTATATCTTCACTTTTGTTGAGGCAGTTTTGCCAAATTTTGATGGAATTTTTGATTTCCTGTATATCTCTTTGAATCTGCTTCATGCATTCTGTTTGTTTCTTATATTGTTCATTCAAGGTTTCCATCTTTTTGCATTGTTCCTCTAATTTTTTAACTATGTCTTCTTTAGATGTGTTCAGTATTTCTTTCGTTACATTTATCATTTCTTCTTTTACCTGGGAGGTTATTTCTTTTGTTTTATTTAAAGAGAGGGAAAAAGTAAAACAAAACAGAAAAAAAAGGGTACAAACAATACAGAATTTCAAAAAAAATGAACAGTAAGAAACCACTAGTTGATACATTACATATTGTCTTCTCGAATGTAGTTGTTCAAGTTACAAAATTAAAGCATACAAAGTGGACATTCAGACAGTGAGGCTACAGACAGTTCTGTTCTGAGGCTACAGACAGTTCTGTTCTCTGATCTAATAAAAACTTAACAACATAATTATCAATCCTACACCCTTAAATTTACATGCAGTTATATGCTTTAGAGCACTTGCTTTTCCTCCTTTTGCTTTTTAAGTTCATTATCTGTTTAGTTATATCATGTTTCAGGTTGTTCAGTACCTTGCTGATCTGTTTTGTTGTTGTTGTTTACTTTCTAATTTTTTCTTATTTATTAGTATTTTTTATTTTATTTATTTATTTTATTTTGAAGGTAGTAAAATACAGCAGAACCAGATAGGACATAGCCAACTGAGGCAGTGCAGTGAAATTTGTACAGGACCTCACAGCAGGTTACTGGGATAACAGCAATAGGTGCAATAGTATATTTCGTTTTCTTCACAATAGTTGTTCCTTCAATCAGGTAGAGCAATATCAAAGGAAATACTGAAATTATAAAAATAGAATAATGAATAGAGCAATATCATTGATCAGAACAGAGCAAAACAGAGATAAAAATATTTGCCTTCAAAGAGATGGCAGAAGAAAATCCCCCTTATTTACTATATTGCCTATAGTCAAATTCACAAGAGATGCTCAGATCTCTGGCTCTCACTTGCTAGTGGGGGGAAGAGGGGGATGGATGTTTGATTCTTAGCCTCTGCCCTGGTAGGCTCACAGATGCCCACCAGAGGGGTGAACTGGCTGCCCATTTTCTCAGCGCCCCAAGGTCCAACATGGCGAACCGCGGGTCTCAGGAAACACTGATATGGTTCTTGCCCTGGGGCAGCCGAGGCTTGCCAGGCCACAGCCACTTACCAGAGCAACATTCTGGTGGCTGCCTGTTTTCCTAGAGCCCCAACTTCCAACATGGCACGTCACTGGTCTCAGGAAATGCTGATATGGTTCTTACCCTGGGGCAGCCACAGCCTGCCAGGCCACAGCCACTTACCAGAGCAGCATGTTGGCAGCTACCTTGGGAGGTTATTTCTGATCTGTGTTCTTTTTTAGCTTCCTGGAGTTGTTTCTTTACTTCAGTTGTTATTGTTTCAGGAGTTTCAGGTGTATGGCTTATTGTTTCTTCTATGTCCATATCTCCTAGGCTTGCTTGGGATGGGCTAGAGGTTTGAGATTGCATTTTCCTCTTTCATTTTGTCATTTTTCCATATTCTCAGGCTCATAGCAATGTGCCAAAGCATCCCTGTGGGCAGGAAATCACTGAGTGCACTTTTGGCTTGTGAAGCGGAACACAGGCAGCTGCAGACCACTGAGGGGTTGCTGGGCATGGCTCAAATAAACCCAGAGGGACCTTCTGGTTTGTCCCCCAGTGATGTGGGACACTGGACAGGGTCTTACCAGGCTCAGAAAGATGCACAAAAGCTTCCCCCAGGTATTTTATTGTTCCATCCAAATTTAAAGTTTAAATCTTTAGATCTATGAAAAACTGACCTTCATATTTTGATAGAGCCTACATCTCACTTTCAAGATGTTTTTGAATAGTAAGAGAATTTTCACAATATTGATTTCAGCAATCCGTGATCATGAATAGTTTTCCTTTAATTTGGAGGAGTCTGCTTCAAATTCTTTCCTCAGCATCTTACAGTTTTTGTTATGGAGATCTTTGATCTTTTTGACTAAACTTAACTAGGTATTTTGCTTATGTAGTTATTTTAAGTAAGATTGCTTTCAAAGAGGATGAGGTAAAAGAATGAGGAGAAGGATGAAAAAGACAAAAGTATCCTCTGTGTATGTACGAATCTGTCAAAATAAAATCTATTAATCTGTTTAAATAAAACTCATAAAAAGATGAGTCAAAAATCACTTTTTTGATTTCTATTTCAGATGATCTTCTATTTGTGTAGAGCAGTGTTGCTGATATTTGTATGATGATTCTGTATCTTATGACATTGCTGGATTTGTATATTCTACTAGTTTTGGGAACTTGGTGGAGTTTTCTATATATAATATCATATCTACTGCCGGGACAATTTGACTTTTTCATGACTTGAATGGCTTTTATTTCTTTGTCTTTCCTGAATGTTAAGGCTAGAACTTGTTGAATAAAAGTAGTAAAAGAGAGCATCATTCTCTTGTTCTAGATCTTAAACAAAATTTTAGGTTTTTGCCATTTTGTATAATGTTAGCCATTGGCTTTTTGTATATGCCTTCCTTATGCTGAGATACACTAATTAATTTGGGCATCATTTTTTTTCTGATTTTTTTGAGATAGGGCATTGTCTGGATCCTCTTGATTTGGGGTCTCTCTCTCTCTCTCTCTCTCTCTTAACTCTTCCTCTTTCCACATTGGCTTCTGAGATTTCACACAGCCTTCTTCATGTATATATATCTGCCTATGGAGAGATGTACCATATTACAGGACATCATATACTTTTCCAATTCTTCCTTTTCTTCTAATTCCCTATCCAAGTATTAGTACTCTCTTTCTAAGATCTATGTAACTTTTTAGAACTGTTCATTAGTCCTAATTGTCAGTAGACTTCTTTTGTTTTCATATGTAAACTTATCAAGGTACTCAAGCACACAGGTAGGCTTTTTCTTATTTTTTCCAGTCTGAATAATATATTACACTCTTTTGGGGTAGATTTCTTTTTGTATTAGTGCATGTGTTCCATGTATAATGATCACATTCATCATGGGAAATTTGGTCCTCTACATAATGTATTTTGATTCTTTTTTCTCAGTCTCTTCCCCATTTGCAAAAGCTTTGTTTCCAATTTTTCCTTCCATTCTCTTTGTTTTCTTAATCACTTTCTCTTCCTTCCTTTCTCTCTATCCCATGCCTTCTTCCACTTCCCACTTAAAGAAGTTCTTTTTACTTCTCAATA
The DNA here is from genome assembly GCA_004027455.1 of Hydrochoerus hydrochaeris. NCBI lineage: Eukaryota > Metazoa > Chordata > Mammalia > Rodentia > Hydrochaeridae > Hydrochoerus > Hydrochoerus hydrochaeris. The sequence goes on along the minus strand of PVLA01000338.1, from coordinate 12,811 downwards.
ACTATCCTTCATTTTACTTCTTGTTTATGTTTTGGGTTTCTCACACAAGAGAAACAATGAGATATTTAATATTGTACATCTGGTTTATTTCACTTAAAATTATGGTGTCAAGATGCATCCATTTAGCTAAAATATTGCAAATTTATCCTTCTTTCTGGTGTAATAACATTCTTTTTAATATAAATATGAAATTTTCTTTATCCATTCATCTTCTGGTGGACATATGAACTGTTTCCAACATTTAGCTATTACAAATTGGGCTGCTATAAATATGAGTATGTATATATCACTATAGTATGAGAATTTTAAATCTTTCAAGAAGATACCTAGAAAGGGAATTGCTGGGTCAAAAGCATTTGCTAGCTTTAGTCTTCTGAGGAAACTGAACACTCATTTCCACAGTGATTGTACCAATTTTCACTCCCACTAACAATGGAGAAGAGTTCATTTTACCACAAAATCTCACCAGCATTGTTATTGGTTGACATCTTGATGGTAACCATTATTTTTTGAGTGAGAAGGAATTTCAGAATTGTTTTAATCTGCATTTATCAAATTATCAGTGATGTTGAACATTTTTTCATGTATTTACTTGCTGTTTGTACTACTTCATCTGAGAACTATCTATTCATTTCAGATGCCTACTTTTGGACTGAGTTTTGTGGAGGAATGATTTTCTTTTTTGATTTCTTCATTTATTCCAAATATTAAACCTTTATCTGAGGAGTAGCTGGTAAAATTTTTCCTTTTCTAAGGGATGTCTCTTCACTTCATGAGGTGCAAAAGCTTTTCAATTTGCATGATCACAATTGTTGATTCTTTGTAATATATCTTATGCAACTGGGGTTTTATTCAATTTTTGCCTCTACCTATATCTTCAAGAGTTTTACCTATTCTAACTTCCAGCAGATAAAGTGGCTCTGGTTTAATATTTGAATTTTTTATCCATTTCTACATTAGTTTACTGGATGGTGAGAGATATGGATCTATATTTAATCTTTGGCATGTGTACAGCCAGTTTCCCCAGAACCACTTATTAAAGAGGCAATCTTTTTTTCCAGTGAAGGTGTTTGGTCCCTTTGTCAAAGATAGGTTATCTGAGTGTGTTTGGAATTGTTTATGCATCTTTTCTTCTGTTTCACTGATCCAGAAGTCTGTTTGCTTGCCAGTATACTTGTCATATTTTTCATGGTAGCTTCTGTAGTATTATAATTTCAACTCAGGTATTTTGATACTCCCTGCATTCCCCTGTTGCCCAGAATTATTTTGCTATTCTACATCTCTTCTAGCTCCATACGAATTTTAGAATTGTTTTCTCTAGTTCCATTAGGAATTCTATTAGTATTTTTATTGAGATCTTATTATATCTTCACATCAGTTCTGGAAGTATGGCCAGTTTCACTTTATTGGTCTTGCCTATCCAAGAACAGGGAATGTCTTTCTTACATCCTCTTCAATTTCCTTTTTCAGAATACTGCAATGTTTAATTTATACATCTTTCACTTTCTTCATTAGATTGATTCCTAAGTGTTTCATTTTTCTTGATGCTATTGTGCAAAGCATTGTTTCCTTACTTTTTCTCATAGTGAGGTTATTTGTGCACAGAAATGCCATCCATTTTTGGATTTAGACTTTGTATCCTGTTGTTAATGAAATTTGGTTACTAATTCTAAGACTCTTTTAATGGAATTTTTGAGGTCTTCTATATAAAGTATTCCTTATGATGACATTATGTCATCAGCAAATAATGATAATTTAACTTCTTGTTTTCATATCCATATTCCTTTTATTTTTTTCTCCTTGTCAAATCACTCTGGCTAATGTTTACTATATTGAACAAGAGTATGATGGCAGACATCTTTATCTTGCTCCTGCTTTTAGAGTGAAAGCTTTCAGTTTTTGACCATTTAGTATGATGTTGGCTGTTGGTTTGTCATAGATTCCTCTTATCAGATTGAGATAAACTTCTATTCCAATTTTTGAGTGTTTTTATCATAAGTGGATGTTGGATTTTGGCAAATGCCTTTTCTGTGTATTGAGGTGATCATGTGTTTTCCCCTTTTGGTTATGTTAAAATTTGGTGCATAACATTTATTGATTCATGTATGTTGAACTATCATTGCATCCCTGGGATGAATCCTACTTGGTCATGGTATATATGTAGAGATGTGCTGTATTCCATTTGCCAGTATCTTATTGAGAATTTTTTGCTTCTATGTTAACTAAAGAAATTTGCCTAGAGTTCTCTCCTCTGGTTTTGGTTTTAGAGTAATGCTTGCTTCCAGCAATGACTTAGATGATGTCATGAAAGAGTCTGAGAATTAGTAGCATTAATTCGTCTCTAGTGTTCTTGAGAAATTCAACTGTGAATCTATCAGCAATTGAGTTTTTCTTCATTGGTAGGTTTTTTATTTTATTATTTCTTCAATTTTATTGACCAATATTGAATTATTTAGAATTTTTATATCTTCTTGATATCAGTTTTGCTAATTCACATGTGTCTAGGAATCTGTCCATTTCTTCCAAATTATCCACTATATTAAAGTATTGTATCTCAAAGTAAGTACTGATAATCAGGATTTCTTCAAGATCTGTTGTGATTTTGCCCTTTTCATTCCTAATTGGATGGATTCGGGTCTTTTCTTGTTTTGATGAGTTGGGCAAGTGTTTGTCTATTTTATTTAATCTTTGAATGAACCACTTCTTTGATTCTTTGTCTTGTTTTCTTAGTCTAAATTGCATTAATGTCTACTCTCATCTCTATACTTTCTTACATCAATTTTGAAAGATAATTTTTCAGGGTACATAAATCTGATTTGGAGGTTGCTTTCTTTTAGCTCTCAAAATGCTTCACTCCAAGCTCTTCTTGAGTTAATAAGTAGTGCAATCAATAACAATAATAACCTCAAACACAAACTAGATAATGACAAATTTCTCTGACTAATATTTTGCCACTTTTAGCCATTGGTACAAGATTTATAGTTGCATAATAAAACCTAAGATAAATCAAAAAATTATACAATGCAATATCCACTCGATGTAGCTATTTTACTCTCTTTCAGTGTAGAGTATTATTCAGCCATCACTGGACATACTTAACTATTTACAGATATTTTTTGTGGTGCTAGGGATTGAATCTTGGACCTTGTGCATAAAAGGTAAGAGCTCTACTACTGAGCCACATCCTCAGCCTACTACATACATATTTCTATCTATACTATTTTTCTTTAATGTATCAATACACATGTTGAAAAATTTCTAAATCAATTTTTTTTCTATTTTTCTTCTTCAGTGCCTAAAAGAATAAGGCTGATATCAGCTTTAAGTTTTACTTATTTTTTTACAAGTGCAATTTAATGATAAAATTATGGCTGAATGTTTTACAATATATAATAAATATACTAGTCTTGGAGAATTGACATATATAGATACTATATACACAATCATTTTTAATGTAACACATTTATTCTCCTTATAAAAACATGCTGGTTAATGAACAGTTGTAGATATAAATAAATGAAATTTGCTTTTTAACAATTAGATCTTACTTGTGTAATTTTTGCCAAAAAAAACCCATTTAAGGTAATCATGCAAATTTTTCTTTTAAAATAAATTTATTTAAATTTAACAACAGTTTACTTTAAAAGTTATGTGAATAATTACATGTATAACATACCAAAACTACTAGTGGTATAAACATAAATGAAGTTCAAAAAACTCTTTGATAACAGTTTTTGTGATAAAAGAAATGTTTCTTTTTATTCTAAGACTAATTTATATTTTATAAAAAGCAATTTTTAAAGCAATACATTGCATATAAACAGTTCTCCTATACCTTTTTAAGAACATACTCTGATAAATGCAATGGAAAATTTCAATCTTCAAACAACAATATTTTAAATGGCTTTAACAGAAAGTTTTCCTTTTAGAAAGTTGGCAAAAAATAAGTCTAACAAAAACTTTTCTTTTTTATGCTTTAGAAAGTTGGTAAAACTGGGTTTAACAATAAAAATATACTGAACAAAATTCTTAAAGATACCAAAAAATTTTTATTGTATAGCTAGAACCAACAACCTAGGTTACCCTAAGAATTAAGTAAAAAAAAAAATTCATAAAGCCAATACATTAAGAATAATTTATATCACATTGCAAACACTCAAACATTACTTTCATCATTTTATGATCAAATCACAAAAGTAATAACTAAATCATCTATTTAGGAAACTTATGACCAAAAATTTTTCCAAAATCACTCCATACACTCATAAATGTTCAATTATGTTTATGTTGCAAGGAGAATGTCTATCATTTTCCTAATGAAGAATTAGAAAGGGAGAAAATGGAAAAACAGATACCTATGAAGGAATACATACTGAGACTTGTTTTTATGCTGACTGAAAGGGGAATTGTAAATCAAAGAAGTCTCTAAATCTGAAGTTCAGTTTACATGGATTTATGGTAACACAAATGAATGAAATTGAAAACTTCTTCATTATTTTGTCTTTTGGCTAGAATCAAGTAGAACAAATTGACTTTTGATTGGAGATTACAAGTGCTCTGTAAAGGAGAGAGAGAACACATGTTAAGATGTTTTAATTGACTGTTAACAGCCAAAGAGCTATGACCAGTGAAATATTATAGCTGTAGGCCTGCAAATTAGAAAGACATTCAAGAAAATTATGGTTTTGAATTTATCTCTTTGATTTCAGTATTTTTGCACCTCTGTTTAACCTTTTCCTAGCAGTCAAATGGTATTTTAAAAATCTGACTTCTGAAGTGACTAGAAAGAGGATGAAAATGATTAAATCTACTATTTTCTCTCTAGTTTGAGTGCACAAATTTTAAATGTTGAGACTACAGAATGTAAGTTAAAACACATTAATGATACTTTACCATTCATGAACTATTTCAACAACTTGATTTTAGTCTATATTTTCTCTCACTAAATCTTTTAACACAATCCATCATCTGAAATTACTGGCTAACTTTGGACTATCCCTATGTCATATCATATCCATTTACCTAATTTGGAAAACTAGTTTCAGCAATCTAGCATTTTCTAGTTTTGTCCTATTTACTTTCTTACTTCTTTTTCTTCTATAGGAAAAAAGCAAACTTTATATGACCTTTAGTAATGTGAGGCCTTTCTGAGCTGTCATCTTCCTCCATCTACATTTGGTAGCTCTATCCTCTCAACACTGTGAGTTTATGTCACATCACTCATCATATCTTCCAGATGCCCACTGTTACCATGGCAATCAGTGAGTTCTGGAGAACAGAGCCTTATAGCTTTTGTGTCTCCATCATCAGGGTTCAATAAGAAGGCTTATCATTAATGTGTTTTTTAATAAATGAGATGTGGGTGTGGATATCCTAATCAAACAAGAGGTAGATACCTACAAAAGAACCATCCTTAGTGTTGATGAGTAAATGATCTATTCAAATTAAAACTGAGCCTTTTCTTCAGTTCTTTGTTTTGTTTTCCTTGAATTAACCATACATAATAAAGTCTTCCAGGGTTGCCTGACAGATCAACTACCAAAACATTCTCTGGAGAATATAACACAAGAGGACAAGTCCCATGTTAAAAGCCTTCCATTCACATTGGAACCAACCTACACAGGTGTGTAAGGAAAGGGTCGAGACAGACACCAAGTGTCTTCTCAGTTGCCCTCATCCTCCTCCACCTTTGCTCAATTTGGGTTTTCTTATATAAACTAATTAAGTAGTCCAACCTTTGTTCTTATACAGTTAAAACAATGTCAGAAATCTGAAAGATGAGTTTCCTGTGTGCATGATATTATGTTATTTTACATCACAGTTTCTCAAATTAACACATTTGCTGTCAAAATCACCCTCAAAGCTCCTTTATCATATTCTCTGTCTTTTATCATTTAACATGCATACTTAGTTTAAGAACTAAGTTAGGATATGCTTGGAAACTATAGCTAAGATACACTTAGAAACTATAGCTGTTGTTCTGGAGACTATGAAGAATCTCTTCCCAATGGAATGTCTTCCCATAAAGGTTATGAGTGACAATAAAAATATTTTCAAAAAATCATTTCCTAGAAAATGTGAACAGTACTGCACATAAACTTGGAGAGACATAAATAATGTAACATCCTTTCTAGACCAGGGTTCTTTCCAAAGGTAAAAATAGAACACATCCATCTCAAAAAATGTAATATTTTAGAAGGACTAGAAAATATCCTGCTATCTCCCAGGCCATAACATTCCTCTCAGGATTCACCCTGAATGGTCTCTGAGGAAAGTCTTTTGTTTTCAAGGAGGAGAAAAGATTGTATATAAAGATAAATGGTCATGTTGTGGAGAGAGCTGTTATTATTTCTCAAGGGAAGAAAAGAACTTTGAAGACAGTAGGAAACTCTGCAAAGAAATGGATTCCACACTTCTCAAGATAAAAGATGCACAGGAGCTGGTGATGTATATTTTGTTTTGCATCTCATACCATATTAGTTTTACTTTACTTCTTGATAAGTTTTTATTTCTTAAAAACCTTCAAATCAAAGGGCACACATGTAATGGAGTCCAGCTGAAAGTTAGAAATGCAAACAGAAATAATGTAAGAACTTAGTAATTTCATCTCTTTCATCCACAAGTAGAATTTCTATAGTATACTTTACATAAATCAAACATTAAATCATCAGAAAAAATCCTTAAAACAGATCATGTTCTGTCAATTAAAGTTGTACAAAGCCTTTCAGTGCATGAGTGTGATGATTGGGTTTTCATGCTGCATGCAAGAGATGTGGCTCCCACTAAGTTTGTTGCCATGTTGGCACATTTCCCATCCAATATTGAGAGAAAGAAAGAAAGAAATTTGTATAAATGGTGACCAAAATATATATATCAAATGTTTAAATTGAAATAGTTACAGTAAAAGACACTTTGCCATTTTTCACCTTCAAAATACTCATCTTTGTTTAAAACACACTTATCCCATCATCTGGTCACTTTCTGAAGCAATTTTGGAGCCCTCTTTTATGAATACATTTACAAGGTATGGTCAAAAAATGGGTGAATGCTACTACTGCTGCTCAGTGTCATTCCATGGAAAGGCAGACATGGGAAGACATTATGGAGTGCCCTGGTCCCTGGTCCACCTCATTCACTGAGTTTGGCATCATGAAACCAGCTTTACCCCAAAGTCAAAACAACCATAAAAGTTAAATATTTTTAATTATCTCAGAGCACTGAAGCAGCCATGACAGCACAACTAAGTACAGGAGAAGGTACTTTAAATACTGTTTCAGTAAATGAGAAGAAAATGTGGTGTGTTTGAAGTGAGGATAGTATTATAAGGGAAATTAACAGCAAGGTGTCTTTACTGTAATAATTTTTTAAAATATTGAAATACTCATCCTACTTTTTGGTAACATTCTGTATATCTCTTGCTTAGTAGTGTATAGAAATGTAGCAACAGGCTCTAATTGTAACACTGTCAGGAAAAACAGGGTAAATACTGAGCCTGAGGTTAAAGGAAAAACTCTTGATAAATTTATCATTAAAAATCAATTAATTTGCCTGGCATGTTGGCACTCACCTGTATTCCCAACACTCAGGAGGCTGAGGAAAAGAGAACTGTTGTGAGTTTAAGATCAGCAGCCTGGGTCACGATGTAACACCAGCTTGAACTGTACAGCAAGACCTTATCTCAAAAGACAAAAAAATAATTAATACTACTTAAAGTTAATTTTGAACATATGCTATCTTACATAGGAAAGTGGATATTGTATAGTAATATATTTCAATACACTAATAATTCTGTCCTGCTTTGAAATTTTATCAACAAAATATAGAAATAATTTGTCATTCTTCCACCTAAAGAAGAAATAAATCCTAATTTTCTGGGTTGAGAGTAATCTATTAATACCCTCTCAAAAATAGGCCAATGGACACTAAAAATTATTTAGCTCTCTGACCTAGGTCAATTTTCCACATAGATGGCTTTCAACAATTCAGAAATAGCCCTTTAAAATATTAGCAAAAACAAACAAAATTTGAGACCAGAAAAAGACATGTATAGAGGCTGAATTAATCTAGTATCTTCTAGTCTAAAAGATATAATTTCTACTGATGGCATAAAGATATCAGACATTTAAAACTAAAATTAAAATCAGCTATGGAATTATAATGTATTTAAAAGTAGCCATGGAATGATATGAATATGAAATTTGTCTTTAACATAAATATTTTAATATATAAAAAGATCTTATAATCTTCTTGCATAAGAATCATAGGAGTTATATGGACAGTAATATAATTTCAGGAATTATTTATGCAACTTTATATCAGCTATTTTCATAGTAGTCACATAATCATTCAGGTAGCGATCTCATTGGATGGGGAAATAACATTCTAAAATGGCTGTTTCACAGAGAATAAACACAGTATTTGTAGAACAAAAATATAAAACAATATTGCTAGAAATTTCATAACTACTATACCTGGACCCCAAAATATGAATCAGGCTGCTCAAAACTCATGTTTGAGCACAACCATAAGTTTTAAGAGGTAGTTAAGAGATTTCAGATGAGTTCCAATACATGTGACCAAACCTAAAGCTATTTCAGGTCTTATTTATGCTTCCACATTTAGTAAAGAGTAAATAAAGGAGATTTCATTATTTATGTCCTTAACAGTATCACATTAAAGCTTTTTACACTGCCTGATGTTCATATTAAGTATAAAGTATTAACAAAGTTAATTATTCATTTCAGGAACATGAATATATTCCTATCTATGCATATTATTCTATTTATTACAGAAATTTATTCAAAGCCAAATATCTTATTTCACTTGGATTGGGTTGTCCCGTGAAAGAATCAGTAGACCCTGGACATGGGAAGATAAATCAGTGCCTTCTCTCAAAATGTAAGTTTCTCCAATAGGATAAGAGCTAATAAGTCCTAGGACTGCAAGTTCTGGTTTACAGTCCCGAAGGCATATAGTAAAATATGTACATTGTACACACATGCACGCATATATCTAATAGCATAGGTTGCCAATCTCATAATGATACACTTCCAAAGGACCTAAACTTTGTTATGGAGGTGAGACCATGCAGGAAAAAAACCCTTTTTCACCTTTAATTCTACACCTAAGTTCCAGTAAGTTTCTGTGGAGGACCATTTGGGCACTGACATATGGTCTCTATAACAAAAGAAATACATCAACTTAATTTTGGATGTTATTATGTTCTATAATGTCTGCAGTACTGAATATATATTTTACAATATTTATGTCCTTTTATTTCAGTTTGAGTGATTGGCAAGATTCAGAGACTGGAAATTGTGGAAGTTTATCATCAACAAAAGTGACTTCTTTTAACTGTTCCAGACTAATACACTGTATTTGTGAAAAGAAAAATGTTTGTCTTGCTTTTATGTGATGAGAACAACCTCAACAAAATGAACACAATAATTTTTCCTTATGAAAACCCTGACCCATGGAATCTTTTTCTGTGGGGTGTGTCTCTATGATTGAGATGAGTGGAAACATGAAAATGAGGTATCACAGATTCACAAATCCTGCTCCTTTGACATGAAGATGACCTATTCAAACCTTCAAGTGTAAGCTGGTGAAGTAAAAGAGCACAAGAATTTCTGAGGAATAAAGAACCATGGTTCTTCCCATCCTCTGTCAGTAACTCACACAAACTTAGAGGTCTTCTCCAAACTTCCAGAGAGATCATGCCCATTTGGTTAGGAAGCAATGAAATAGTAAATAAGGTCATGATTCTGTATGAATTGTTATGAATTATCCTATGATACATTATCTTCTAAGAGAAAGACAGTATGGTGTACTAAGAAATGGAACTGTATCTTATAAGTGTACAACTCCTACCTATACCACACCCAATACTTCTCTGCTCATCGGCAAATCCAAACTTTGACTCTCAATTTCTCATGAGTAAAAATTTTCCAGACTGTTTTCCAAAGAAGCTGTGCCATTTTGCATTCCCACCAGTGATATAGAAAAGTCCCATTTGCTCACATCCTTCTACTATTTAGAATTATGCATCTGTAAAACCATTTAATAAGGCCATATGATACTTGTAATTTAATTTGTATTTCCCAATGAGTAAAGGATGTAAATATCACACATCTACTAGAATAAAATATATTTTTAAATTGTGTACCAACATTTTATTGGGTTGTTTTATTAATATTGAGTTATGAGATTTCTTTTAGCTTCTGTGTACAAGTATTTACTATAACATGTGAGTGGCGAGCCACACATGTATTGCCAAGAATGAAAACTTAGGGCTGGGGGTTTAGCTCAGTGGCATAAGTGCCTGCCTGCCAAGTGAGTTTGGTCCCTGGTATAAGAAGCAAAAGAAGAGGGAGGAGAAGAAGGAGGAGAAGGAGGAGGAGAAGGGGAAAGAGAAGGAAGGAGCAATTGTACCTGCCTACTGAAACTCATCAGATAAGTTTGGACCAAGAGTAGAGCCTGAGACCAATGTACAGGCCAAAGACACTGATCTGATAGTAGTAAAAAAAAAAAATGCATATCACACAAGGCACCAAATATCAGGACACTCCTTGCAAAGAAAGTCAACAATACCCAAGTAAGAAAGGGCACATAGAACAACAAAAGCACATTATAACTATACAAATATATTTTGACCTGAATAAATGTTAAACAGATACAGTTTCTCTATGCTGTGGATTGAATCCTCTTTTCAGCAATTTATTATTCTCAAGACTCAAAGAAGAGCAGAAAAAGACCTTCTTTGAAAGTTACCTTCCAAACACTGAAATATAGCAATGCAATAAAAACAAGAAGGAGAGAAGTGGGTCTCCTGGACCCAGGAAGGATCTGAAGCCAGAATTCAAGCTCACGGGGAAAGCAAAGAAAGAAATTTCAGTGAAGAAGGAGGTAACCAGTGGAGCCTTCTCCCTTAATCAGGACTCACTGATTGGGAGGAGCAGTTTAAGCAGCAGATACATGTTTCCTGCTGGCACCACCAGAGGCCTCCATAGAGAGAAACAGCCACAGAAGGAAACAATGGATATGGAGGACTACACTGGCAGGTGGTGAGTTCACAGGACTCAAAGTTCCTCAAAAAAGGACAATTGGCTGAGAGACATTTTGGAATAGTGGCCACTGAATTCAGAACTCAGAGCAACTACAGCACCCATCTAGAGATATTCTGATGAGTTCAAGCCCACAGCACTGCAGGCTGAAGGTGGAACAGGTCTGGTTCCAGACTCGTGGCCAGGAACCAGCCTGTACTTCAGAAGAAATAAACATCAAGGCTCACTGAAATTACCCACTAATCTACCATAACACTATGGCTGGCTTACTGGGCTAAATCAGCATGAACCTGGACTCTGTCTTCTAGCATTGTCCACCAGTGACAGCAGAGACAAACAAGGAAATGGACATTTTTCTCTCTTTTCTTGTTTTTCTCTCTCTTTAATAATTGGATCTTGTTTTTATATAAATATGAATGTAGTTTCTAGTTTCTTTATGGTTATTGTTCTGTTATGTTCTTCCTATTATTTCTTCTTTCTCTTTCCCTCCTGTCTTCTGCATCAGTTCCTGGAAGTTTGTGTGATCCCCCTTTGATCCAGTCTTGCTTCTAATCTCTTTTTTTTCTTCCATTTCTTTATTTTTTCCCTAATCCCTTTTAAATTTTCTCCCCTGAGGGTAAAATTGGCACATGAAAGGCTTATTTACTGCATAGAATGATTATTATACTATCAAATAAATGTATAAAACTCAAAAAATCAAACCCCTCCCAAATTTAGACCCCATTCTAAAATGGGCATCTGAAATAGACACTTAACAAATGAAGAAATAGAATGGCAAATCAATATATGAAAAAATGTTAAACATCATTGGACATTCACAAAATTCAAATTAAGACAACTCTGAATTCTGTCTCACTCTAGAAAGGATGACTATCATCAAGAAATCAACCAATAACAAGTGCTACAGGGGTTCTGGGGGAAAATGAATGCTTCTCCACTATTGGTGGGAAAGTAGGCTGGTGCAACCACAGTAGAGGTCAGTGTGACAAATCCTCAAAAAAATAGGACTAAAGGTCCCACTTGACCCAGAAATTCTTCGGGGTATCTTGCTGAAAGAAACAGAATCATCATACCACAGCCATATATGCACACCCACATTTATAGCAGCAGAGTTTGTAAAATCCCAATCTTAGAAATAGCCCAAATGCCCATAAAATGGTGAATGGATAAATGAAATGTGTGTGAGGAGGTGTATACAATAGATTACTACTCTGCTAAAAGAAGGATAAGCTGGAGACATTCTTAGATAGATGCACTTAGAGACCATATTCTTAATTGAATTAAATTGGACACACATGTAAATACCATATTGCTTCTCTTGTGTGAGAAACTAAAAGTGTAAATATGACCAAGTTATTGTGAAATAGGAAGAAAATGTTCAAATAGGGAGGGGAACAAGAGATGTAGGATGCAAAAAGGAAAGAAGGAAAGAAGTAAAAAGAAGTGAAAAAGGAAGAAATGGAAATAAAGGTTTTGTGAATGAGGAAGGGAAGAGGGGTTGAAGGGAAAAAAAGGGAACAGGAAGGAAAAAGGGAAGAAAAGTGCGGCACCCTTTTCTGTCCATGCCGCGTCCTAGTCCATCCATGCCTTGTGACAATCGCTTCTCCAGGAAAAGGACACCGCATGTGGGAATTGGGCGCGGGGATCTTGAAATGTTTTGTACTGATAATTGTAATTTGTGTAGTTCACATGTGTATGTTTTTATGTAATGCTCAATATGGAGTCGAGGGTGGAGACTCCAGGGGGGT